>JALAZF010000113.1:12400000-13600000 GCA_022829125.1 Lathyrus tuberosus | reverse complement strand
GAGCATCTTAGGTTAGGATTTGAAGCATTGGCTCATTCCCAGAGGAAAATTCCTATCTGGAGGCCCTTATCGACCGAAACCCTAATTTTGGTGACACTGGAGATGTGAGGCTTGATCCACCTGGAATGCTGCAACATTGTGCTTGATTCTTGATGTGGGAGTCCTCTTGATCCATTGTAGGTGTTTGAGAGGTTTAGACAAGTTGAAGATCATGTCATTCCTTGATTGATCCTTTGTCTAAGAGCTCTGAGAGGGCTTGAAACCCTAAGTTTGATTATAGTGGATGCTCACCCATCTTTGGGGAGACTAATGAGGTATGATGGTTCATCCATATTGTGATGATGATTTGCACAATGATGGGAAATCTTAGTGGTCAAAATTTGGGGTATGACACCCATCAACCTCTTAGACCACTTCAAGGAATCCCTCATATCAACGAAAGCCCCAGTTTCAGGGAGATGACTTAAAAACCATGTAGATAGGAGTGGCGCACAATAGTTTACAATCCTTCTTCGCATATTCTCGTTCTTGTAGTGGACTGAATGGTATACATCACCAAGAAGAGTAGGCACAGGGTTTCTCAAGATAAAGATCTGAACCGCGTGCATATCAACAAGATCGGGGACGTTAAGAAATAGAACAATTCCATAAATGCACAGAGCCAAAATGGCGTTGAAGACAACCCAACTCTTTGCCTTAGCCTACATGCTAGCTTGATCAAACAGAAACTTCAATAGAAATCCCTTAGATCCTTGCTTGTCAATAATGTTATCCCTCAAGGTGGATTCACCTATGTGAAGAGTAACATCAATCTCTTCCAATTCTGGGCGTTCTTCCGAAAATAATTGTATATCTTGCTTGATGGAAATTTCCAAAATAAACGAGAAATCCTCCTTCGTCGGAGCCAAGATGTAATCTGGGAAAGTAAAGCAGCGCAACGGAGGATCGTATAACTATAAGAGTGTGTGGATGGCATCGTGCTCGTACTTGGAGATGTTACAGACAAACTTGAGTAACCTCCCATACTCATCACTAAACTCAGCGCGAACCCCAGGGTTGGTCATACCAATCATCTTGTGAATCAACTTCAAAGTTGGGTCTGGAAACGTGTACATTACAGTCTTCTTCCTCTGAGCACCCATGACAAGAAAACCTCAGTAACCGGAATCAAGGGTAAGATGCAAGCCCTGAAAAATGTCAAACATGTTAGAATGCAAGAGATGATGCAAATGCAAACATGGGATCAAGGTATCAAGCTGCTCTGAACATCGGCTGTGCTGTTAACTAATCAAAGACCTCAAACCCAGAAACCCATAATACCGGAACATCAGACCACTAAAATAGCCAGAAAACCAGGTAGATGACTACACACTGACAAGAAATTTAGAAAACCAGGTAGGTTGAAGGTTAAGGTCACCTGCAAACCTGCAAACACCCATCCCCCCTCACATGTGGGTTCTAGAAAATTGGATCCACAGTCTCGGATTCTCGATTTGAGAAGCAATAGTACATTCATCCCTCTGGGTACAATACCATCGCCAAACAAAGAGGTCGTCCACTGATTCCCCAAAAATAAGGTCATCCTATACAAGTTCCCAGCTTCGGGTCCTCGGATCAAGAAGTATAATGGGTTTGCCATTTCAGGTCTGCCATTACTACCTCCTAGGAGGAGTACCTCAACTGAGTCCTCAGGGAAATGTCGCCAAAGTCGACAGCTCTCTAGATCAACACCCTAAAATGCGCAAGACACGCACATCAGAATATCTCCCAAGATAGCCCCGTCTAGATGTGAATTTCGTGAACACCAAACATACCAAGACGGCGCGTAGGTCCCACTACTTTCCACTCTAGTCCTAAGCGTATACTCAAGCCTATGTATTGGGCTTATCTCTCAAAGAATCCCAACCCGCCAAACAGAGAAACCAGTACAGCACAGCACAGTCCAGCACATGGCAACAATGAAATGCAATAAATGCGGTAAAAACAGTAATGTACAGTAATATACAATAAATAAAGCACAACAGTAAACACCCAATGAAATAAACAGACAAGCGCTAGGATTGACTCGTATAGGGGATGGACCAGCAAGAGGTCAACCTTTCCCCAGCAGAGTCGCCAGCTGTCGCAACCTGCGAAAAAACAACCGGTGAGAGAACTAAAACAGAAGAGTCTCCACCGAACGCTATTTATCTCGACACAAGGGAAAGGAAACGATCGAAGAAAACCTGAAAGAGGGAAAGACATGGTCATCGCAACCATAGTCCAGGTTTGGGAGTTGGTTACGCGAGGGGAAGGTATTAGCACCCCCACGCGTCCATCGTACTCGATAGTACCCACGCATGTTGTCTTAACAAAGTGTGAGTTATCTAAAGCCTACTGTTAAACAGAAACGGAACGGGGGAAAAAGAAAAAAAGGAGAAAAGAGACTCGATAGGACATCGCCGTCCTAGGCCTACGTATTCCCTCGTGCAATGGGAAAGTCAGAGTCAACGTAGTTCGGAAAACTACAGGGGAGGTTGCTTGCCAAGACATCACCGTCATGTGCCTGCGTATCCTCAATCGGACAAGAGAGAGGAAATCAGAGCAGTCGTAGTTCGACCAACGGGTCGAAAAGAAGGGTGGAGTGCTCGCCAAGACATCGCCGTCTTGTGCCTACGTATCCTCAATCTAACCAGAGAGAAGAAATCAGAGCAGTCGTAGTTCGACGAGGTCGGTGTTTTTTATGAGCGACGTTAAGTTTGCGTCCAGCAGTTAGGGTCGATGCCTGTTTACGACTAAACGAAAAATAACGCGCTCTTTTCTGAAAAAAAAAAGATTTGAAACTTAACAATCCCGAAGGATAAAAAGGTTTGAATTTGTTTGTGTTTTTTAGACAGAAGTGGATTAAGTTAGTTCATAACTTGTATTGCACCAAAGTCTATGGCATAGGAACGAATGCATAGTGTTGTACCCCAAATTTTACCCCTTAGATGTCATAACATCTTTTGCATGAGCATCATATGTCAATCATTACATAACTAACCATTTTATCAGTTTTTGTTCGTTTTGTTTCATTTGTGAATCAGGTTGTATTTCAAGAGGCTTCAGGGGCTAATCAATCAAGATTTTGGATAGATCACTAACCAATCAAGTTTTCATACTCCTGAGAGACCTCCTCTCTTTAATAATCCAATGTGATTTGCTTTCATCACAAGTTCTTCCTCAAGGATCAGGCAAGGTCGTCAGGTCAAGGGTCTCTATGGTGTGGTTTGAGATTCAGTGGAAGTTTGACCTAATCTTGGTCAAACAAGTGGTTTGTGTCAGTATCAGGTTATCAAGCTATGGCAGAGATTCTGAATTAGGTTTTGTTTCTCATCAAGTCATTTGTTTCATAAAGTACTATTTCAGTTCCATTGAGGTCGCAGAGCTATCAAAGTGGTAAGAGCAGTTGGTACATTTCAAGTCATGTGCAAGTGTTTGGTCATGTAGTTCAGGATTTATGGCAGTCAAGTTTAATGGCCAAGGTCTAAGTGTGGTACAGAGATGGAGGTGTATCCCAAAGCCCGTGTTCACTTTCTTAACCCATTTCTAAACCATTTTTGTGCACTTAAATCGTTCAACACTCCATAACCATTTAAACAAACATCCAATTTCATTTAGTTACCTATTTCTTTTTATCCATATTCCATATCCACATTTTCACATCAATTATCCATTTATTTTAAACCATAAACCATTTTTCATTTTGTCAATTCCGTTCAAATTATATCCATTTAACCAATTCTTCTAAATCCGTTTATCCACATTAAAAAACTAAGTCATTTCCAAATCCATTTTTTAGTGTCCAATTCATTTATTCTAATTAACTCCTTTTTCAATTAACTCATTTACCATTTTTCAAGAAAAGGCTTACATAAACAAAAAGTTTCTACAATATATGGAACCAGGTCCAAGTTACAAAGCCCATCAAATAAAAAAAACCTATTTGGTTTCATTACAAAAAAGCCTTGGCGCCAAGTTGCAGAATTACAAAAAATAGTACAAGTACAAAAAAGAAAAAGCAAGTGATTTTGTTTTGGTCAGCATATTCATTCCAAGCAAAGGTCGTACACTCCAGGCTACATGACAAGTTCCCTGCGCCATTCTGCTCAACCCGTACAATAGCAAACAACACACTGCATCACTTAATCCTGCTACTTTGACCAAAAGCTTGCATAAACATACACCAAAATGAAGCCTGTTCTTTTAACTCCAAAACCCCTCCAACACGCCACAACTCCCTGCTATCACAACATAGCCTGCAGTGAAAGAGACTGATCATCACAACAAACCAAAAGGCTAGGTGCTTGGAAACTTAGCAAAGAAGTTGGTTCTGTTTTAAAAGGAGAAGAAAAAAATTAGAAAAACGGGCGAAAGAACAAAGCCAATGACATGAAAAGAGAACTAAAAAGCATTCATCAAGACAATACCAAAAACTCGTCACCACCCACCTTCCTCGCCAAAATCTCTAGCCACTCTCTCAAAATAACACGCAGCCATCACACCATCATACCATAATCTTGTTTTACCAAACCCAGTTTCTCCGCCGAAAACCGTTTCAAAACCTCTCCCTCACAAAACAATCTCAAACCACCCAACTTCTCCGCCTTCATCAATATCAACAACAACAACCAAAAACTTTCCAATTTTCAATCTCACTCTGAAACTTTTCACTCACAAATTTGACGAATCAAAATAATCCAAACCTTCTTCATCCCAAAACCCAATCAACAGAACCACAACTTCAACCATCACCATCGAACTCCGTAAACCCTTCCTCTAAAACCTAACAACAACACCCATTCAAATCACTTTCTTAAACCTTCAATCAACCCAATCAGAAACCAGAAGAATAAGGGAGATGAAAAGAGATTGAGTGTCGAAATCAAATCGCAAACCTGAGACAAACTGTGAGCGTCTGAATCAGAGTGGGCGAGTGAAGCCAACGAAAGAGAGAAGGAGTGAGATCTTTGTGCGCAAGGTTGAGTTCAATGGCGTTGTCTTCTTCGTGATTGTTTTCTTGACGTCTCGAATGAGTATTTTGGATCGTGTTCTTGAAGTAATAACATTGATGAGGTCGTTCGTTCTATTTTTCTTTAAACGGCTGAAGATTCATTTGGTTTATTTCTGAAATTTTGCATCGTATTTTAACCTAGAGGGTTTTTGTTTGACTGAGCTATGTTTGGTCTTCCTTGGTTTGTTGAACTGTAGGCCTGTGACTTTTTTTTTTCCAATCCATCACCTTTCCTTTGACCTGCGTTTTTTGAAAAAACCACCTTTCTTTCACCGTCTTGAGTAATGGGTGATGAGCTCATAAAGCCCAAAGGATCCTATATTCTCACCTTCTTTTTATTTCATACGCCACCATGATTTGTTTTTTATCTTGTTAGTTTTTATTTCATTTCTAAGATGATTTTTTTTTTCAATTTAATTTTCATTTCGGTTCTATTTTTATTTGGGCCAATGACATACAAAAAATCATGACTTGTTGATTTATTCTAAATCACCTAAAAGTATTGATAAATATGAGGCCACTTTTTATTTTCTATTTTGTTGGTCAATGAAAGTTAAATATCGAGATTATCGATTTACCGATTTAAATCTTGATTAAGACGAGATCAACTCGTTTTTTTCATTTCGATTTCATTTCCTTTATTTTTGGGCCAATGACATTACACAAATCTTGACTTTGATTTATTTTAAATCACTAAAAGTCTTGATAAATATGAGGCCACATTTTGTATTTTTGTTGGTCAATGAAAGTCAAAAATCTAAGATTATCGATTTATCGATTTAAATGTTGATTAAGACGAGACCAACCTTATTTTTCATTTCAATTCCATTTTCTTTATTTTGGCCAATGACATTACACAAATCTTGACTTTGATTTATTTTAAATCACTAAAAGTCTTGAAAAATATGAGGCCACATTTTGTATTTTTGTTGGTCGATGAAAGTTAAAAATCTAAAATTATCGATTTATTGATTTAAATCTTGATTAAGACGAGACCAACCTTATTTTTCATTTCAATTCCATTTTCTTTATTTTGGCCAATGATATCATAAAAATCTTGACTTTGTTGATCATTTCAAAATCACTAAAAATCTTGATTTGTATGAGGCCCAATTTTTTTCATCTTCATTTTCTTCTTTGTTGGTCAATGAAAGTCTAATTAAAAGATTATTGATTTCACTATTAAATCTTGATTTAGACGAGGCCAACTTTATTTTCATTCCGATTCAATTTTCTTTATTTTGGTCGATGATATAACAAAGTTCATGGTTTGGTAGATCTCATTGAAGCGACAAAACTTTGATCAATATGAGACCACTTTATTTTTATTTCAGTTTCATTCACTTTTAGTAGATGAAAGTCAAGAATCATTGATTATCGATTTCTCGATTAAATCATGATTAAGACGAGACTATTTCTATTTCATTCCAATTTTTTATTTCTTTGAATACTAACTTTTCATTTCCCCCTTTGGCGGGACCTGTACATATTTTTTGATAAAGTCTTGTAGACAACTATTCTGTTATGACTGTGGTTGTCTGTTTCATTTGACGCATCCTCCATATCCTTCCAAAGGAAAGTCCTCCTCAGTTGACTCATAAGTCAATAAACAAATCATCCCACCTTGGCCTCATAAGAGCCATCACCTCACTTAGGCCTCATAAGAGCCTTTCCCTTTTCTTGGCCTCATAAGAGCCATTGAATCATAACTTAGCAGTAGGTTAGAGTTTTGAACTCTATGTGATTCTCACCATCATGAGAACTCACTTTTCCCATCATAACTTAGATTTAGAGAGTTTTTTAAAACTCTAAAATGAGCTCACACTCATTTCCCCTTGGAACTTTGGCCATAGTCAATGGTTCCTCTTTCACCCTTAGTTAGGTGAACTACGGTTGCTCTGATTCTTTAGTCAGATACGTAGGCACAAGATGCGACGTCTTGGCGAGAAAACTTAGTGTACATATCCCTAGGTTTTTACCTTTACCTTTAGCAGATATCTTAGCAAGCAAACATAACATAACACAAACTAAACAAGAGGCTCCTGTAGAGTACTATAGATACTTAGGGTGCTAATACCTTCCCTTAGTATAACCAAACCCCGAACCTTATATCTCCCCTCTTTAGGTTTTTCTTGATCTTGAACCTTTCCTTTGGATAAATCAAAGTCGGTGGTGAATTCAAAGAAATACGATGCAAGTTAATTAATAGCTTGTTATCGATTCTCACCGCAACAGAAATAGCGACTTCACTGGGGACACTTTATTTTTTAGGGTTAGGCCCACCTTGTTTTGTTTATGTTATTTATGTTTGTTTGCTATACTTGTACATATCTGTATATATCTGTATACTTGTTTTGCTTGGGATCTTCTGTGTGCAGGGTGCTACTTTTGAGTGGTGAGATAAGTCCTAACCCGGACTTGAGCGCACTTGTTATAGGACGATGGTATATTCTAGGAGGCTTTGAGGGAGTCGATTCCTGAAAAGGTTGACTTGAGACACCATCACTCAGTTGAGGCCCTCTTGAGAGTCTAGTCATGTTGAACGAGTCTATTCGTGACAACGTGCTACTCTCGACCTAGGTGCCCTTGATATTGAGAACCGTAGTTACCAAACCCCACTTGGCCTTTTAGGATGTAGTGCGGTGACCATGATGGAGTCTATTTCTGAAATGGTTGTCAAGCGATACTACACTCAGATGAGATTCTCTTGAGAATATTATTGATTACCGAGTCATTTGGGAAGTCGATAATATCCGAAAGATGGATTGTCGACTCTGGGAACTTTTTAGAACCCTATTCTGCAGATGAAAACCCATAGTACACACCTTTTGGGATGGGTAGACCATGGCTCCATGCTCGTGATCTTCAAATCTAGGCCCTCATTTGTTTCCCTGTACATATGTGTGAATATGTGAATATCTGTATATGTGTGTGTCGCTCCCGAAAGATTCGCATCCAATGCTACAAATGCGAGAGTGGCGCAGAAAACACAGAGTCGCCAGCAATGTGTATTTATCCCGAAAGAGGGAAAGGAAACACTACATAAACCTGAAGAGAGAGAGAGGGAAAGACATGGTCATCACAACCATAGTCCGGGTTCGGGAGTCGGTTATGCGAGGGGAAGGTGTTAGCACCCCACGCATCCATCGTACTCGATGGGATCTGTAACGCCCCAATTTTGTCTGTTTTATTTAATTGAGTCATTTTAATTATTTTATTGTTATATTATTTTATTTTTTACTTTTATTTGGATATATATTATTTTTCATCGTTGTTTATGTTTTATCGCATTTTGAGAGCGTTTGCGAGATATTTGAGCTGAGGCGTAAAATGGTCTTTTAGGAGTTTAGATATTTTATATAAATAGAAAGTAGAGAGAAATAGGAAGAAAAGAAAAAGAAGAGAAAGAAAATAGAAGGAAATAAAGAAGAGGAGAAAAAGAGGAAAAGAGGAAAATCGAACATAACTCCGTTTCGAGCACGATTAATCGGGTAAGGGTGAGAAGTTTCAATTATATCTTGCTTGTGTATGTATATGTGTTGTTTGTTGTAATTGTTTTGATTGTTTCACGACTTTTCACATCGATTGGAATTAGGAGCGATTGATAGAAATCGATATTTTCACGGATGAAATTCGATAAAAATTGAGTAGAATACTTGTCGTTAGGTTTGGATCATGTTTTGGTTGTTATAGTATGTTTTGGAAGTGTTTGGGTGGAAGAAATGAGGGTTTTTGACCCCAAATGACCTAAGTTATCGCTGCTGGAAATTCTGAGTTTCGCAGGTTCGCACTGCGAGCCACAGCGAAGGAATCAGCGAACGTTCGCTAGCCGTTCGCATTGCGAACGTGACAGAATTTCCGATTTTGTTTCCTTCATAACTTTTGAACCGTAAGTCCGTTTTGGTCCCCGCTTGAAGCGTTGGAGAGCTAATGAAATATTCTTTCTATTAAAAATGGGTTGGAGGTCAGTAGATGAATTATATTTGTTGTGTTTTTGAAAAAGTGTTGGTTTGTCAGATTTTTACCGTCGTATTGGTGTGCAGATGATGTGTTATCATGCTCTATGCTTTTGATATGTAACGTATAGCTGATGGGTTGTTATATGGCATGAGTATATGTGATGAAATGTTGTGCATGATTGATACGCATTGGTGATGGATGTATGATATTTGAATGGTGTTGTTTTGTCGACTTTTGTCATTGTCATTGTGTGAACTTGATGTGTATATGCAATGTGTTGTTGATATGGATATTGTATGACTTGTGTGCTGTTGTGAAATGAAAATGCACGTGATATTTGTTGTGATGATGATTTGTGGCCTGAGGGTAGAAAAATGCAATGTGTGGGATTTGATGATATATGCATGATTGTGGATGTGCATATGTGTGCATTTTAAATGTCATGAGTCATTGTATGCCAAGCATCATGATATGCATTGTTGTGACGCCCTGAATGACGAATTGATTCCAGAGGGAATCTGCTATAACATCGTGAGCCTTAAAAATAATAGGTATGAATAGCCTTAAAAATAAGAGGACCGAAAGCGATGGTTATAGAGGATCGTGTGCCCTTGTGGGGTGTGAGCGATCGGATCGTGAGCCTTAAAAATAAGAGGTATGAATAGCCTTAAAAATAAGAGGACCGAAAGCGATCCATCAACGTCGTGTGCCCGTGTGGGGTGTGAGCGACGGGGAACATCATATGCCCGACGGGGAGTTACAGTGATGTAACGAGCGATGGTTCCAATAAAGTTCCTGAGTGAACTAGTGATGAGAAACATATGAAGTCGGTACCGCATGGCATTTGCATAGAGTCGTTGTGTCGGTATCTGTGCATTTGCATAAATCATGGATGCATTATGTGTGGAAAATCATGATTTGATTGATTATGTGTGAGAATTGCGAATGGATGCATTATGTGTGGAACATCATGATTTGATTGATTATGTATAGAAATTGTGCATCGAATTTTTATGTGTTGAGATTGTGATAGCATTGGTAATTTGATGTGCATATGTGATAAATGCATTGGTTGTGGATAATATGTATTAGGCGTAGACATATGCTATGTGATGTGTGATGTGTTTCTAAATGTTATGATTTGGTATGCCTTATGTGAAAATATGTGAGTATATTGGATACTTGATATATGCTATGTTGTTGGATTAATAGTTATATGTATTAGTATGTGGTGTTTGTGGTGAGAATAGCTATGCATGTGAATTGTTATGTATTTGCATATTATTATGCAATCTTGATTTTAGTTGTTATTTCTCACCCTTCTGCTATTTTATAATGCTCTATGAGGTATTGCAGATTAGAGTTGCTGGAGGTCTTTTTGTGAAGATTAGTCCTCCGTTCTGTTGTCGGTCTTGGTGTCTGCTCTGATACGTAGCACGGGAGTCGGGGAACGATTATGTTATATATGTATATAATTGTTGAATATATTTGGTATTACCTTTGTATTTATATTTTGATGTTATAAAACCATTTATTTGTAAAACAAGTCGGTTATGGATCTTTCCGCTTTATTCCATAATTGACCCGCCTTTGTATGGAAAAGTCTCCCAATTGAGGGTAATCTATTTTATGCTATGTATCAAATTTATGAGCAGGGATGATGTTTTGTTTATTTAAATGTGACATCCTTGTTTCTGTCGGAAAAATAAATTTTTAGTTACTCTGATTGTATTTATGTATTATTTATTCCCGATGGGAATTGGGGTGTTACATTAGTGGTATTAGAGCAAGTCGGTCCGTCCGGCCAAGTTGTTGAGTCAGTTGGTGTGACAGTTGAATACTGTCGTTGTTGGTTATCCCTTAGTATGTGATAGGTGTGTGAAACACTGTCAGTACTTTCTAGTTTTTCTATTCCGTTGTCTGCAGGAGTTAGAATGAGATAAGTGGGGGAGAAGCAGGTACTTCTCCAAGTTGCTTCAGGTGGAGTGTTGGCTCAGTGTGTTGTGAATTGCAAGATGGTAAGTGTTGTTTGGACAATGTTGTTCCCGGTTCCAGAGGGAATGCGGAGGTAAGGTTTATGTCAACTGAGGAATTGTGCCTTAGGTGGTTTTGTGCACAAGATGCAAGGAATACTATTATAAGTTTGGTAAAGACGGTTTATGCCCCATCATGATTGTCGGTTGTCTATTGACAAATTGAGGAACTGATCACCCTTAATCTCTTGTTGATAGCAGACGGGAATTATGTTGGATGGAATAGACGTGTCTTTCCGGCTTCGATAGTGTGTGCAATGATTTGTTTGGAATTAAGAAAATGATTACGGATTGTTTTGATGAGTCGGCGAAGATTCTTATATCGGCAGGTGAGATGGATTAGAGGTTTTGATATGTTGGTCCAGTTGGGAAGTTATTGAGAGAGAATGATTGGGTATCGTTAATGGTTGTTCTCAGAAAGTAGAGTGTGAACTCAAATTGGACGAAGGCGAGGATTTGAGGTTTGGATCTGCTCAGTAAGTAGAAGAACTTCTAGGAAGTGAGACGCAGATGTTGGTCATGTTTGTGATAATAGTGTTCTGGAAATGGTCAGGAAGTCACAGTGATGGGCCGTCAGTTGGGCATGGTTTTCAGATGTGTTTTTGGGATGGAACGTTAAGGTGTTGTCTTAGAGAGCTCCAACATTGTTAGTAACAAAAAGGAATGATGTTTGAATGGAATAACAAGCATGATGTGTATAATGGTATTGAGACTATGGAAAGTAAACTTAGAGGTTTGGTGAGTTTTGGAGTTTTTAAAGTTATAGGGCATTAATGGAAATCTTGAGAAAACCCTTAGGTGTGGATGTAATATTTGAGAGTTCTTTTTGGTTGGTTGTTGCTACATGTTGGAATTTGTGGAATGGGACGACCAGGAGAAGAAATTGTGTATGGATTACTGGCAGTTGATTATGGTAACGATTGAGAATGAAAGAACCTTTCCCTGTTTCAGTTTTGATTGGATTCGCCAGGTGTTCGCACGACGAAGGTCACAGCGAAGGCTCGCGAGAGCTTCGCACTGCGAAGGGGGACGCGAAGGTTCACGTGAGGTTCGCACTGCGAACTTTGTGTTATTTTGAGTGGTTTTCTTTCTGCCTCTGTTCGCTGGGAGACTCGCAATGCGAAGGTGTTAGCGAACATTTGCTGGATGGTTCGCACTGCGAACGTTGGGTAATTTTTAGGCTATTTTCCTTTCTGACTTGGTTCGCTGGGACATTCGCACTGCGAATGGAGAAGTGAAGGATTCGATGGGTTGTTCGCATTGCGAACATGATAGATCTTTCCAAATTGTTTCTTTCATAACTTTGGCTTCGTTTATCCGATTTAAACGTTCTTTGTATCGTTGTGAAGCTATGAAAGGGTTCTATGTTTTGGGAAACAGGAATATTATTTATGGAATGGATTTTTGGGTTGAGTATTGGGATTAATCGGAATTACGTGAATTACGTAAAACGAAACTGTTAACACGTTAAAAGCTTCAAGTGATGCATCTGGAATGTTTGTGGAGTATATGAATCGTATCTTCCATATTTATTTGGATAAGTTCGTAGTGGTTTTGATTGGGGATATTCGGATCTGTTATAAACTCAGAGGAAGAACAAGTAAAGTGTTTGAGATTTGAATTGCAAGTGTTGGAAAGAGACGAAGTTTTATGCTAAGTTATTCGAGTGAGAATTTTGGTTGAGAAGGGTTAGTTTTCTTGGATATGTTATTTCGGATGAGAATATTGTTATGGATTCATCGAAAGTAGATGTAGTTCTACAATGAGAGGCTCCGAAGTTGGTTGAGGAGATTAGAAACTTTTGGGCTCAGTTGGTTGTTATTGCAGGTTATGGAAGACCTTGTTGAGTTCGTACTTCTGGTATCTCAGTTGACTTGCAAAGGGTGAGTCATTTGTTTTGGATGTTCGTTGTGAGTGAGTTTTGGTGAGCTGAAGTAGAAGTTGTCTACGGCTCCCGTTTTGAGTCTGCGTGATCCTGATGAACCGGTTGTGAGGTATTGTGATCCGTCTATGATGAGTGTAGGTAGTGTGCTAATGCGAGAGAGTAAAGTCGTGGCTTATGTTTTACGACAATTGAGGATTCATAAAAGGATTTATACTATTCAGGATTTAGAATTGGTTGCGGTTGTATGGTGTTGGAAATTTGGAGGTGTTGTCTTTATGGTTCTAAGGTTCGAAGTGTTTGGTAATCACAAGAGTTTAGAGTACTTGGTGGGTCTGAAGGAATTGAGTATGAGACAACGAGGATGGTTAGAATTTATGATGAGTTATGACTGTAGTTGGAATTAGCCTGTTGGTAAAGCTAAGGTTGTGTCTGACGAGTTAAGCCGAAAGTTTTTATGTAAGTTTGCTTTGATGGTCAGAGAATTAAAATTGTTTGAGCAGTTCAGAGACTTGTGTCTGGTGTGGGATAACACAGGAGAGTGTGAGGTTGGGTATATAAAAAGTGAACAGTGATTTTTGGTGAATATGAGAAAGAGTTAGACTTTGGACGTGAGACTGGTAGTTTTGATGGTTACGAGTAATCAGAGTGTGCAGCAGAAGTGTGTTGTGGTACATTTTGTATTTGGGTGTGTGACTTGTAAGAATTCATAAGTTGCAAATTGGGAATATGTAGGATTGGTAAGACTATTGGACGTTTCAGTATGGAAGTGTTAGGCGAAAGGTTCAAATATTATTCATGGGCTCCTATGTAGATGGAGGTTTTGGTGATATGTTAGATTGGGGAATCATAGCATTGTTGAAATAATGTTGTGTGATAAGGACGTTGGTATCATGGTTATGTTGAGGTTGTTGAAACGATGTTGGGTCGTGGAACTTTATGTTCTTGTTGTGTTTCGGTTCGAGAGTGAACCTGTGTGTGTTCATAACTTGGGTATTCCTTGGGTCGTGAGTTGGTCGTCAAGTGCATTGTATGGGCTTTGCATCTTGCCATGGTTGTTGTGTCGTTGTTGTGGTTGCTGTTAGCGAGGTGGTTTGTCAGTTTGTGTTATTCATGGTGCCTCTTGTTGGCATGTTAGTTTGTTGGTCGGTGGCGAGAGTCGTGTCCGGAGTTGTTCGTCTCAGTATATTTTCGAGGACGAAAATTTCTAAGTGGGGGAGAACTGTAACGCCCCAGTTTTGTCTGTTTTATTTAATTGAGTCGTTTTGATTATTTTATTATTATATTATTTTATTTATGACTTTTATTTGGATATATATTATTTTTCATCGCTGTTTATATTTTATCGCATTTTGAGAGCGTTTGTGAGATATTTGAGCTAAGGGGTAAAATGTTCTTTTAGGAGTTTAGATATTTTATATAAATAGAAAGTAGAGAGAAATAGGAAGAAAAGAAAAAGAAGAGAAAGAAAAGAGAAGGAAAGAAAGAAGAGGAGAAAAAGAGGAAAAGAGGAAAATCGAACATAACTCCGTTTCGAGCGCGATTAATCGGGTAAGGGTGAAAAGTTTCAATTATATCTTGCTTGTGTATGTATATGTGTTGTTTGTTGTAATTGTTTTGATTGTTTCGCGACTTTTCGCATCGATTGGAATTAGGAGCGATTGATAGAAATCGATGTTTTCGCGGATGAAATTCGATAAAAACAGAGTAGAATACTTGTCGTTAGGTTTGGATCATGTTTTGGTTGTTATAGTATGTTTTGGAAGTGTTTGGGTGGAAGAAATGAGGGTTTTTGACCCCAAATGACCTAAGTTATCGCTGCTGGAAATTCTGAGTTTCGCAGGTTCGCACTGCGAGCCACAGCGAAGGAATCAGCGAACGTTCGCTAGCCGTTCGCATTGCGAACGTGACAGAATTTCTGATTTTGTTTCCTTCATAACTTTTGAACCGTAAGTCCGTTTTGGTCCCCGTTTGAAGCGTTGGAGAGCTAATGAAATATTCTTTCTATTAAAAATAGGTTGGAGGTCAGTAGATGAATTATATTTGTTGTGGTTTTGAAAAAGTGTTGGTTTGTCGGATTTTTACCGTCGCATTGGTGTGCGAATGATGTGTTATCATGCTCAATGCTTTTGATATGTAACGTATAGCTGGTGGGCTGTTATATGGCGTGAGTATATGTGATGAAATGTTGTGCATGATTGATACGCATTGGTGATGGATGTATGATATTTGAATGGTGTTGTTTTGTCGACTTTTGTCGTTGTCATTGTGTGAACTTGATGTGTATATGCAATGTGTTGTTGATATGGATATTGTATGACTTGTGTGCTGTTGTGAAATGAAAATGCACGTGATATTTGTTGTGATGATAATTTGTGGCCTGAGGGCAGGAAAATGCAATGTGTGGGATTTGATGATATATGCATGATTGTGGATGTGCATATGTGTGCATTTTAAATGTCATGAGTCATTGTATGCCAAGCATCATAATATGCATTGTTGTGACGTCCTGAGTGACGAATTGATTCCAGAGGGAATCTGCTATAACATCGTGAGCCTTAAAAATAAAAGGTATGAATAGCCTTAAAAATAAGAGGACCGAAAGCGATGGTTATAGAGGATCGTGTGCCCTTGTGGGGTGTGAGCGATCGGATCGTGAGCCTTAAAAATAAGAGGTATGAATAGCCTTAAAAATAAGAGGACCGAAAGCGATCCATAAACGTCGTGTGCCCGTGTGGGGTGTGAGCGACGGGGAACATCGTATGCCCGACGGGGAGTTACAGTGATGTAACGAGCGATGGTTCCAGCAGAGTTCCTGAGTGAACTAGTGATGAGAAACATTGGAAGTTGGTACCGCATGGCATTTGCATAGAGTCGTTGTGTCGGTCTCTGTGCATTTGCATAAATCATGGATGCGTTATGTGTGGAAAATCATGATTTGATTGATTATGTGTGAGAATTGTGAATGGATGCATTATGTGTGGAACATCATGATTTGATTGATTATGTATAGAAATTGTGCATCGAATTGTTATGTGTTGAGATTGTGATAGCATTGGTAATTTGATGTGCATATGTGATAAATGCATTGGTTATGGATAATATGTATTAGGCATAGACATATGCTATGTGATGTGTGATATGTTTCTAAATGTTATGATTTGGTATGCCTTATGTGCAAATATGTGAGTATATTGGATACTTGATATATGCTATGTTGTTGGATTAATAGTTATATGTATTAGTATGTGGTGTTTGTGGTGAGAATAGCTATGCATGTGAATTGTTATGTATTTGCATATTATTATGCAATCTTGATTTTAGTTGTTATTTCTCACCCTTCTGCTGTTTTATAATGCTCTATGAGGCATTGCAGATTAGAGTTGCTGGAGGTCTTTTTGTGAAGATTAGTCCTCCGTTCTATTGTCGGTCTTGGTGTCTGCTCTGATACGTAGCACGGGAGTCGGGGAACGATTATGTTATATATGTATATAATTGTTGAATATATTTGGTATTACCTTTGTATTTATATTTTTATGTTATAAAACCATTTATTTGTAAAACAAGTCGGTTATGGATCTTTCCGCTTTATTCCATAATTGACCCGCCTTTATATGGAAAAGTTTCCTAATTGAGGGTAATCTATTTTATGCTATGTATCAAATTTATGAGCAGGGATGATGTTTTGTTTATTTAAATGTGACATCCTTGTTTCTGTCGGAAAAATAAATTTTTAGTTACTCTGATTTTATTTATGTATTATTTATTCGCGATGGGAATTGGGGTGTTACAGGATCCACGCTCGTTGTCTAAACGGAGGGTGAGTTGTCCTACTGTCTATGGCTGAACAAAAGAAAATGGGGATGGGGTAACTAAGACGGACTCGGTAGGACATATTCGATGCCCTAGGCCTACGTACTCCCTCAGTGCAATGGGAAAGTCAGAGTCAACGTAGTTCGGACGGGGACTGTGGGGGAAGGTTGCTCGCCAAGACAATCGTTGTCTTGTGCCTACATATCCTCAATCGGACGAGAGAGAGGAATCAGAGCTAATGTAGTTCGTGGGTACGACCACGAATGGGTAAGTGTTTTTTTATGTGAGCGACGAGCTCCTTTCTGAAAATGAAGTTTGAAACCCAACAATCCCGAAGGATACAAAGATTTGAATTTGTTTTGTGTTTTTTAGACAGAAGTGTTTTTTTTAAGTTAGTTCATAACTTGCATTGCACCAAAGTCTAGGGCACAGGGACGAATACTTAACGAATCGTCCCAAGACAGGACGCTCACTAAGAACTCTAGAAAGAAGAGAGAAAGCCCCTCATTTCTCATTCCCCACGCTTAAGGCTCGTGCGCAATACACTTTATCTTTATTAAGTGTTTTCAAGAAGTTCTGAAATAAGAAGAGAGATGACCCAAAGGAAACTCTAAAGGGAAACTTAGAGTCCTAATGTATCATGCATGGGTAACCTATGGTTAGTGAGGTTTAGGAGGGACGACTACCTAAAACCTAATGCTAATCCTACTCTAAGCTTAATCAAAAATTAAGTTGGACTAGGTAGCTCTAAAGGGAGAGAATCCAAGACTTAAACAAGACTTAAGATTCATGGGAGGAAGAGAGTGAAAGAGAAGAATGAGAAAGAGAAGGATGAGATAAGAAATAAGATAGGGCAGCAAGCACATCATATCAAGTACATCCAACTTACATCCATAAATAAGTCTCAAAGATCATGCAAAACATCTCAAGTAAACATGCAAAGGTAAGAATGCAAGCATACTTATATGAAATGCACAATCAAACACCAATGAACTCCATATCAAGATGAAATGATAAATATAAGATGAAGATGAAAGCAAGTCAGAACTAAGATCATACCATCATCAACAATTCTCATGTGCAAAAGAAAATCAAAACATGAAACATATGCACCAAAGAAAGCCCACAAAAGGAACACAAAGTTCAAGCACTTAGCACATGCCAAACATGATTCATAAATTGCAAAAATAAGTCTCAAAGGACCTCAACCAGGGGTAAACATCATACGAAAAGCTCATGCAAAGAATCACAAAGAGACTCAATCAATTAGGCATGGTAAATCAATTAGGGTTAAGAGATGTCATATGATGATCATGCAAAATTCACTTAAGCACAAATAATCAAACATATATCAAATGACATTCAAAAAATTGTGAAATTAAAACCCAAATGACCTAAGTCAGAGACTAACAACATGCCAAAAGATCACACCAAAATTCAAAGTTTAAGTACCTCAAACAATTAGTCAAAGATCACATAGGAACCATGAACCAATATGCAAAGGAGAGGGACTAAAATGCAATATTCAAAGAGTTTAAAAATATGGGAAAATTTTTTTTAAGGACCTCAAGATCCTCTGCAATATTAAAAAATAATGAGATGCAAATCATACACCAATGAAGAGAACAAAAATCAACAAGATCAAGTGTGCAAAAGTGAAGCAATTCACAAAGAAATTAAACAAACAATTAATTCAGAGGCTCAAAATAAAATAAAAATGGAAAATAAAATTTGTCAAAATTTTATAAAATGCCAAAGATGATCTATGATTTTTTGGTAATTTTTTGATGCATAAAACTATTTTTAAAAATCAAAAATGAAAATGTAACAATTAAATAAAATAAAATGAAAATAGAATGAAGCCAGGGGTGCAATAAGCAACAAATTCACGTTGAAAACAAACAAATGGGCTCAAGGAGGGGTGGGAATAGCAAGCCCAGTCCAAATGAATAGTCAGCGCATACCAAACAAAAAACAAGGACCCAGTCAACTCACACCAGCCACAAGATTAATCTCACGCCTGATAATCAGTCAAACAAAACCACAATTACACATGATCAACGCTCAGGATCAAAAGTACATGGTAACCAAGGTACATGCACGCACATCCAATCATCAAAAATAAAAAACACAACACGTGAGTAGCACATGATATTTTTAATGCGTTGGCAATTTAATATCCTTCAGATCAATCCAACGTACACAAATACATCATCAAATCAAAGATTAAACAAAGTGTGTGGCTCAGATCTGTGGTACATGATAACTATCATGGATCAATAACACGCAAACCATAAAATAAAAGCATATTTTAAAAGATGTGGCTGAACGTGGACCACCAGATCTGGACCATCAACGACTGTGATTTCATCTCCTACCTCCATCCCTCAGGCGACCTGCGAATGAACCAGGAGTCGGAGCCCTAGCTCCGGTCACCTTCTCCGGCGAGCACCAAACCAAAATTCTCCAGAAATTGCAAACAGGTATACCATTCCACTCAGAATTTCACAAGGATTCAGAATATGCAATTCATTTCATCAAACAATAAACATACATGCCAAATCGAAAAAAAGAAGTTTGGATCTAAAGACTTTAGATCTACAACACAACCATAATACACGTCCAAAATCACATCTAAACACATCATCATGATCAACAACTCATGAGGAACACAATGCACACCATAAAATCAAGTTACATGATGATGAATTTAACACTAACCTGAGAATTGTAGAGCTTAAAATACACCAAGAAAACCCTCTGGAAGCTGCAGATCTACTCCTTAGAACCTCTAATTGCAAAATAAATGCAATTAGAGCTTGGAATCGTGCTAGATCTTGAGATTTGAACTTGAACCTTCAAAACTAAATCTGATGAAAAACTCACTCTCAGCTCCAATCAATGGTTGAATCTTGCTCTATTTACTTCACTAATCAAGAATGTGAAATAAAATCTCCAAGAAACTCCAAGGAGAATGAGTGTCGAAGAGAGAAAGTGTGAGAGAAAAAATTGGGATTCTGAGCAAATGAGAGTGCATAAGGGTGAAATGAGCGTGTGATCCTCCTTATATAGACTTGGTTAACATTCTGAGCATGATTAGGGTTTCATTAATCCCTTGATTAATGCTAATGGAAGTGTTATGCAAAAATGCAAGTTGTAATGCACCCACTAATCCACACGTGCCAAGGTCATGGAACAAGCATGATTCACTCACATTTCACTTGCTGATCACAATGGAATTGAAATTGGGCCTTGTGGTTGATTGGTTTGTGAGTTTCAATCCATCTTGCCAGTTTGCATTTTGTGAAATAAGTGAGAAACATGGCACGTATCCACTTGGTTCAAGGGTAAAAAATGATCCTCATGGAGTGTACTTGAGTATGGCAATATGACTTGAAGCATTAGAATCAATTACAAGTCATTTTGAACCAAAATGCAAAAGGTGGAAAAATGGAACCATGTGAAAACCTTAAAAAGTACCTTGCCTTCTTTTGATCATAACTTGAGAACCACAAATGATATGGAGACAATCTAGTACTTTTTGGAAATGGGAGAGAGAGATCTTCAACTTTCATGTTTAAGGAAAATTAATTTGAAGCTTCCTTGATGATGAAAAGTCAAGTTGAATGCGGTGGAAAAACTGCCAAAAATGGAAAGTTTCAAATTATAGGTCATTTCCATATTTAGTAACTTTTGCACAAACTCTTGATTCTTGATGAATAATGCCACCCATGCTAATCCTTGACCAAATAAAGGTACATGGACTTGGGAAACATGATTTGAACCCTTGAAGACCCATGGTTGACTTTCCTCCTTACAGTTGACTTTTGCTTACTTCACAAGTAACTGATCCACTGAACATCTTCCACAATGAACCACTAAACAAGCCTTCTTATATGAGTGCTTGTGAGCATATGGAACCCATAAGAACATGCTTGAATCCAAAAAGTTTTCTCAAGAAGCTCTTTTGAACCCAAGAACCCTAATTGGTCCCTCTAGTTAGGAGGGAAAGATTCACTTGAAATCCTTTGCCATTCTTGATCTTATGAAGATATGATGAACCCCTCAAACCACCTTGAGGCTTGAGACTCCTTTGAGATGGACCAAGTACCTTGATCCCATGCTAAGAACCAATGCTATGCACAAATGCTAATGCAAGAAATGCAAAGAAACATAAGCCAGTTAGTTACAAACAAGAAGGCAAATTTTGGGGTGTTACAACTGCCCCTATTCAATCAACTTGGTCCTGAAGGTATGATAGCAATGGCTGTCATGCGTTTAAAGGATTCACGGAGATTGAATACCAAAAGAAACCTGAAATTTGCAATCCTCAAAGGAGGGACGACTCCACTGGGGAACAAGCAATAAATGCTGCACTGTCACAACACGTACGAGTGTTGGAAACTAATACAAACAATGTATTGAAATGTCTTAAAATAAACACAAACGAGTGTTAGCTATGCTGGGGATAAACACGGACAGGCGTCAAGGAATCAAAGGTATCAGATACGGACGGGTATCAAAAAGATACACGGCCGGGTGTAAAAATGTTCAATACGGACGGGTATCGGAAGGTACACGGACGAGTGTAAAAAGGTTTCAATACGGACGGGTATCGAAAAGGTACACGGACGGGTGTAAAAAGATTTCAATACGGACGGGTATCGAAAAGATTCACGGACGGGTGTAAAGAGTTCAATACGGACGGGTATCGAAAAGGTACACTGACGGGTGTAAAGAGGTTTCAATACGGACGGGTATCGAAAAGGTACACGGACGGGTGTAAAGAGGTTCAATACGGACGGGTATCGAAAGATACACGGACGGGTGTAAAGAGGTTCAATATGGATGGGTATCGAAAGATACACGGACGGGTGTAAAGAGGTTCAATACGAACGGGTATAGAAAAGGTACACGGATGGGTGTAAAGAGGTTTCAATACGGACGGGTATCGAAAAGATACACGGACGGGTGTAAAAAGGTTCAATACGGACGGGTATCGAAAAGGTACACGGACGGGTGTAAAGAGGTTTCAATATGGACGGGTATCAAAAAGATACACGGACGGGTGTAAAAAGGTTAAATACGGACGGGTATCGGAAGGTACACGGACGGGTGTAAAAAGGTTTCAATACGGACGGGTATCAAAAAGGTACACGGACGGGTGTAAAAAGATTTCAATACGAACGGGTATCGAAAAGATACACGGACGGGTGTAAAGAGTTCCATACGGACGGGTATTGAAAAGGTACACGGACGGGTGTAAAGAGGTTCCAATACGGACGGGTCTCGAAAAGGTACCCGGACGGGTGTAAAGAGGTTCAATACGGACGGGTATCGAAAGATACACAGAAGGGTGTAAAGAGGTTCAATACGGACGGGTATCGAAAAGGTACACGGACGGGTGTAAAGAGGTTTCAATACGGACGGGTATCGAAAAGATACACGGACGGGTATAAAAAGGTTCAATACGGACGGGTATCAAAAAGGTACACGGACGGGTGTAAAGAGATTTCAATATGGACGGGTATCGAAAAGATACACGGACGGGTGTAAAAAGGTTCAATACGGACGGGTATCGAAAAAGTACACGGAAGGGTGTAAATAGGTTTCAATACGGACGGGTATCGAAAAGATACACAGACGGGTGTAAAAAGGTTCAATACGGACGGGTATCGAAAGGTACACGGACGGGTGTAAAAAGATTTCAATACGGACGGGTATCAAAAAGATACATGGATGGGTGTAAAGACGTTTCAATACGGACGGGTATCAAAAAGGTTGTAAGCAACTTTTATCGAGGATTAAACTCGCTGGGGAATGGAAGGCAACACAGACGAGTGTCTAGAAAAATAGTATTGAGTAAAAGACATGAAAACACGGATGGGTGCCGAAGGAAACACGGACGAGTGTCATCAAAAAGTCAATATGGACGGGTATTGAGACAAAAAGGTTCAAACACGGACAGGTGCCGAAGGAAACACGGACGAGTGTCTGACGGTAAAAACCTTGAGGGGATAAACCAAAGGACCACCTGGACGAAGGGGTAAAAATGAAATCCTGGATTCACAATCCTGGCAAAACACTCTACCGTGGGACTGTCAATTACTGCTTTGAATGACTAAACCCAACACTTGGGGAGTAAATTCGAATGATATTCTCCTGAAATCCGGCTTTTTCCTGACGAAGGAAAACTCAAACCTGGCTTATGCTTCGGATGCATATGTTTGAATTTTGCAGTAATGCTCCACACGAGGTGGAAATGGTATGCATTTAGGAGGATGCCATGTAAAAAATGCTTATGCAATGCAAAAAGACCGTCCCAGCGAAATAAACGCTGAGAACAGAAGCAGCTCCATCGAGGACGACAAACTACATTGTCATCAAACCAAAGAACATGCTGAGGAAAACTTCACCCTGCTAGGGAAAATCACAATCACCAATTCTGTTGGAGATGGACGAACCTCCGTGAGAAAACCCACTCTGTTGGGGATGGAAATGAATACTGAAGATGGAAACTCTTCCGCTGGGGATCACCAAATACTTCAGAACATGGATTTGACGCCTGCCAAAAATGATTGGACTTAAGACCTGCTGGGATACCAATCACCACCAGACTCTGCTTGGGGATATGAGCACCTTTATCCTGCTGAAGAGTACTGATCATCATCAGCACATCTGCTTGGAAAATAGTAGTTGTCAACATCCACTCTGCTAGGGGATAAACACATGTTTCCTGACTAGCTGAGGAAAAAACGACTGCCCCATACTCTGTGGGGAAACACCATCTTTGATCAAAGAAGATGCTCCATCAATCTCTTGCAGGAGAGGCTGTAAGAATAATAACTTCTGGCTACCTGCTGAGGAAAGATGAGCCAAATCACAACTTTGGCTGGGGGAAAACCTTTTATATCCTGCTGAGGGGGACGGTCCTCAACGCCTCCGCTTGGGGAATCATTTCTTTATACTCTGTTGAGGATGACGATCCTCGATACTCTGATTAGGAAGAGTAATAAACTGCTGAGGACGATCAGACTTTAAAGTTGGAGATTACAGCTCTACTGGGGAGGTACCAATGAAGATTAGACTTTGAATTACTTGAGATGACTAAATCTGACCGTTGAGGGAGAGAACACTCAGACTCCTCATCGTCTTCTTGACGATATTCTATCGTCTTACCTTGCTGAGAGTGAGGATTCCATCTGTACTGCTAGAGATAAGAAACCTTCATAAAAGCCCTTTTCGAACATGGGACAATTCTCTGCTTGAGGAAGAATAACAATTCCCACACCTTGCTGGAAAAAGATACCCTCTGGCTCTTTGCTGGAGGGAAAAGACTCCAAAAGTCCCACACTGGGAACAACTCAGTGCTTCAAGTTTCTGCATATTGATTGTCAAGGGCGAAACACAGTTCCTTTAACTCTCCACCTTGCCCCAGACCACAGGGTCTACTTGAAGCAATCATCTTAAGAGGATTTTACAGAAAACCTGGCGTTCAACAATGCCCCAGGGTTTTCAAACTCTTAGAGATGTATCCGGTCTGGACATAACTGTCCCATGCTTCATGATTCGTGAAGTAAACCACCTTGAGAGGGTTCGTAATGACCTGAAATGTTCTGCCACAGTATTCTGAACCTTGCGGAGGTGCTATTGATTGACTGTGTTCTGATGGGAAAACCTTCTCGCGCCCTTGAAGTGACCTGTCCCGGTACAAGCCTTGCAGTACATTTGTCTCTGACCGGCTAGTCTTGGAGAGATTTACCGAATCTCGACGTGATTGCCCCAGTTTACACGCTTGTGGAGAGATTCATCGGATCTTGACATAATTGCCCCAGTTCGAAGAAATTTTCTCAACATGAATGCCCCATGGTTGATTGTATTCTGAAAAGACCTTCTTAACTTGAATGCCCCAGCTTGGCTACATTTTGAAGAGATTTCCAGGTGTGATTGTCCCAGATTGGTTACATCTCAACACAAATGGTTAGGAACGCCTTTTTCCCACATAATCTTTCAGCAACATGTCCTCTGGAGTCTCAGGCACCTCAACTTGGCCAATTTAAGCTTCTCGACTGATGTTCATCGTGTAAGCTTCTTTGATGTCAAACAAATATATGTAAGTAGAAAATGTTTATTCTGAGAATGATTATTTAAATGCAACAGATATGTTAATCTTGAAGTCCTTATTGAAAAAATGTCACACAACCGAGTTACGACACTTATTTTTGAAAGGAAAGCAATACACACATGCAACACCAACAAAAGTCTTATTAGCACAACTCATGGGAGTCAGGAACGCTATCTCGTTGAAGTACGCCTTCAGACTAAACCCTGTTTCAATTAGGACTTTTAAGGGTTGTAGCGTGGCCTGGTTCGCGGTTTGAGAAAAAAGGATTTATGGCTCAAAGTTTATCGGTACCCACCCACTCTTCATGATATTCTCCAGTCCTATGTTCAGCTAATTTGACACAAGCGCTCGTCTCTCAAAAGGTTTCCCGATTTCTAGGGAATCCATGCAACTGGTGATTCGACACCTGACGAGGTTTTGGACTAACAGTCGCCCCTTTTTTTCTTTTGTGTCTATAGTCACACGAATTTGTTCTTATCGAGGATTTTCTTTGTAATCCTTTTGGCTTTTCGCTTTCTCATTCTTTTGCTTTTTGTTCCCTAATTTTTGCCTGGACTGACTCTTTTGAGTTTTCAATTTTGAAGTCCAGCGGGATGCCTTAACTTTTGCCTAAGTCACTTGCTTTCAAGTTTTTTGACTGAGAAGGATTTTTATTTTTCTCTTTTTTCTCTCTCTTTTTTTTTAACAAGTAGTGTGACACCGTTTTGCCTGACTTGTTTGAAAGGGCTGTGACTGTTTAACTCTTCGGTTGGTGAGGAGTAACCATTGTTGTTCTACACCTCTTAACCTCTTGATAGTGGAATGGAAGGTAATGGATCCTCAGATGTACACTCCTTCTGAAAGTTGAACACTTGGTCAAACTAACTGACGCCTACCTTGCCCCTGGGTTAAAATTAAGGGTTTTTCGTTTTCAGAAAGAACTCCTACTACTAGGCTCAAAGGGGTTGACAAAGGTCTATCTCCTTATCTCTCCAGTGTTTGTGAATTGGAAACAATGCATGTACATCCTTAATAGGGTTTTATCCAAAAGCGTACCATTAGAAATCTGCATTCTTATTCCGTCATCCTCCCTCCAAGAGTCTAGGCAAGAAAGATAGTATTGCACTGCATACAAGCATTTAAAATGAGTGCATAAAAGTAAGATACTTCAGGAACAACACATCATTGTATTAAAATCCACATTCAAACACAAACAAGTTTTTACATGCAGACAATGTTTAAACAAACAAAGGAAAGCTATATATGAAAATGCAGTAAAGGAAGCTGATGATTGCCATTGTTGAGGAGACTTGACTTCGTCTGGACTTATTGCTTCTGATGATGTCTTCGCAACCTCGAGTGCTCACTCTGATAAAGAAGCTTCACCTCATAGGGGTACCATCTGGGGTGATGACCTTTGAGTCGATCAAATCTTGCACCCTATGTTGGAACGCATTACAGTCGTCAATTGTATGCCCAAACGTTCCCGAATGGAACTCACAGCTAGCGTTCATGTCAAAGTCTGGAGGGATAGGGTATGGCACTGGCATGGCATTCCTCAGCTGGATCAGCGAGCTCTTGAGCAAACGAGCAAACAACTGACTATAAGGGATAGGAATAGGATCAAATATCCTCTTGGGCCTTCTTGGTCTCGGTTGCCCCTGCTGCTGATAATTCTGCTGTCGATGCTGATTTGGGCACCTCACCTGCGCTTGCATTTTCCTTTCCACATTTGGCTGAGGCACAAACAAAGGTTGCTGATGTAGAGCTTCTGCAGCAAAAGGTTGTGGAGAAAGTCCATGACATGAGGTGGATCCTGCAAATAGGGGAGGATTCTCCACTTCTGATGAGAACTTGATTGCCCCTGAATCAATGAGATCTTGGACTTTATGCTTGAACCTTGTACAATTCTCAACATTGTGACCATGTGCCCCAGAGTGGAACTCACATCTAGCATTAGCATTGGGTCCCAGAGGAATCTTTGTGGAAAGAGGTCCCAAACTAACACGTTCGACTAGTTTAAGCTCGAGCAAATAAGAAAGCAACTGCGCATACGGCATTGGAATGGGATCAAACTTTCTCTTAGGCCTCTCTGACTTAGGCCTCTCTGACTTAGGATCCTTTTGGGAAGCAGGAAGTGATTGCTGATGAGAAAGCTCTGAAACTTTAACTTGTGGAGGGGATTCACGAGGCAATCCATGATCTAGAGCAAATCTCACAGAGATGGGAGAAGTAAGGACCTCTGTTGTGGAAGCGAGCACATGATCATTTTCCTTCTTTAACACCTTATTCAAGATTTCCATGACCAGGCCCATCTGAGTCCTCATCTGATTGACTTCCTCTCTTAGTAATTTCTGTTCTTGGGACAAGACCAGCATATCTTCCCCAAATTGCCTCATCTGAATCTTTCTTTCAGTCACCTCTGCACGGAGTTGTTCCATGGCTATCCTCTGGTTATCACAGGCTGAGTAGAATACCGATGAATACGTTGGTCGGCAATCCTGTCTGAAGAAAGGAGAACATAAGAAGACCAGAGATAAACCTGTTATGCAGAAATGATCATGCAAATGCAAATGCAAACATGTATGAACATTATCAAGGCGATCTATCCCTTGATTCCAGTTTTAACAACAGAAAAGAACTGAATTCCTGATCATATAAAGAGAATAAGCATCTGTTACAACACAAGTCTGAATAAGCATAAACAAAGACCCCGACCAACAAGCCTGGCGGTGATCCTGGAAATACAAAGAAAACAGCAGCAAGGAAACTAAGGCATATCATCAAGACTCAGCCGTGCTAGAATTCTCCATTCGTCATTCTTTTTGCACCAATTCTGCACTTCCTTAAGAAGCTTCTTGGTATTAGGATGCCCTGGTCTCTGAATCAACTCCTGAATCAAAAGATCCCTCCTGTGCAAGATCCTTGCTAAATACCGGCTATACAATTCCCAATCATCTTCTCCAGAAGCTCCACCTAAACTTGGACCTTCGCTTCTAGCTCTTTTCACTTCGGCTTGGATCTTCAGCTGTTCCATATCTGCCATGGTTTCCTTGAGCTTTTCCTCAATTGCTCTCCTCTCAAAGATCCCTGATAAAATCTCCTTATCCTTTTCCCGAAGCTTTGTCTTCAAACCTTCAATCTGCTCTAGATACTTGTCCTCTTTCAACCTGTTGGCAGTAATTGCTGTATTCCGACGGTCATGGAACCTGTGAATTCTTGACATAGCATAAGCCAATTCTTTCTTTTTGGACGAAAGGACCTTGCTAACACTTTTCAACGCTTGAGCCACTTTCTCTCTGGTTGTGGCTTCTTTAAACAAATTTTTCTCCTTCGCAGCCAAAAGTTCTGATTTCAACCTGGCAACATGGATAGCTTCACCTTTTTCGTGCTTCAACTGACCAACCTCTCTTCCCAGCTCAGGATTCTCCTCTCGGAGTTTCTCCTTCTCAGCCCATAACTTATCATACTTCTCTATATCAACAGTCGTGGGAGCCTCGATCATCAAAGGATACAAAGGTGGTTCTACCGAGAAAGGAAGAAGCTCCTCTTCTGCTCTTTTCTTAATCCATTCTTCATAGGAAGGAAAGGCCCGGTTATTACATTTCCCGAATGAAGTTTTTCCTTTCTTGGTCACTTGCTTCCAAGCATTCACAATCTTCCTTATCATCTCTAGATCCCCAGTCCCATTGAAGAATAAGGACTCTCTGATATCTCGCTCTTCAGGCGGACCTCTCAAAGGATAACCAAACTGCCTGATAACAAGGGAAGGATTATAATTAATTCCACCTCTTCTCCCTATCAAGGGTACATTAGGGAATTCTCCGCACTTGCAAATAATCTCCATCCCTAGCAAGTCATGGTTGAACCAAACAATGTTGTCAGCAGTCAAGCCCATTAACCTCTTTGACCACTTCAGAGAATCTCTCGTGTCAACGAAAGCGCCAGCTTCGGGGAGATGACTCAGAAACCAAGTAGATAAGAGTGGTGCACAACAACTCACAGTTCTTCTACCCCAATTTTCATTCTTGTAGTGGACTAAGTGATACACATCACCTAGCAAGGTAGGTATAGGATTCTTTGAAATAAAGATTCTAACAACATGCATATCCACCAGATCTGGAACATTGGGAAACAGGACATTCCCATAGATGCACATAGCCAGAATAGCTTGGAAAGCAGTCCAATTCCTCTCCTTAACATGTATGCAAGCTTGATCAAACAAGAACTTCAATAAGAAACCCTTAGCTCCTTGTTTCTCCACAATATTACTGCTCAGAACGGATTCACCAATATGAAGAGCAATGGCCTATTCTTTTATCCCAGGGCGTTCTTCAGAAAAAGAATACTATGTCATGCCTGATGGGGATTCCCAAAATAAATGAGAACTCCTCCAACGTTGGAGCCAAGATGTAGTATGGGAAAGTGAAGCAACACAAAGACGGATCATAGAACTGAAGAAGTGTATGAATGGCATCCTTCTCATACTTGGAGATACTGTAGACAAACTTCAGAAGTCTCCCATACTCTCCACCAAACTCTGTACGAACTTCGGGACCAGCCATACTAATTAGCTTGTGAATCAACGTCAAGGTCGGGTCTGGGAACGAATAAGCAACAGTCTTCTTTCTCTGGACATCCATGCTAAGGCAACCTCAGAAAACCGGAATCAAGAGTAAGATGCAAGCCCTGAAAAATGTCAAACATGTTAGAATGCAAGAAAAATGATATGCGCATGCAAGCATGGGATCAAGGCATCACTGCTGGATGTGTTGTGTTGTTAACTGAACGAAAACCACAACCCAGAAAACCAGAATTCCAAAATACTGAACCACTGAGATAACCAGAAACCCAGATAATCAAACACTGATGAGAAATCCAGAAAACCGGGTAGGTTGAAGGTTGAAGGTTTCCTGCAAGCCTGTAAACACCCATCCCATCTCACATGAGGGTTCTAGAAAAGCGAGGATCCTCATTATCACGGGCTCTCAGGTCGAGAAATGATGATATGTTCACCATTTCTAGTTTGGTATCATCATCAATCGAGGAGGCCTCAACTGATTCCCCTTAAAAATAAGGTCATCCTATGCGAGTCCCTCAGCATTGGGTCCTTGGATCGACAAGTGTAATGGGTTTGCCATTTCTGGTCTGCCATTATCACAGGTCGGGAGGAGAGGTGCAACTGAGGTATCGGAGAAACGGTCACCAGAGTCGACAACTCTCTAGATCAACACCCTAACATGCGCAAGACACACACGTCAGAATGCGTCCCAAGATAGCCTCATCTAGTTGTGAATTTCGTGAACACACAAATGCACCAAGATGGCACGTAGGTCCCACTACTCTCCACTCTAGTCCTAAGGTGTACTCAAGCCTGGGTATTGGGCTTATCTCTCAGAACAACCCAACCTGCCAAACAGAAACCAGCCAGCACAACACAACAATATCCAGTATGACAGTAATAAAATGAAATGCAATAAAAGCTGTAAAACAGTAATATACAACATAATAAAGCACAACAAATAAACACCCAACGAAAAAAACAAACAAGCGCAAGGATCGACTCGCTAAAGGGGATGGACCAGCAAGAGGTCAACCAGAGTCCCCAGCAAAGTCGCCAGCTGTCGCTCCCGAAAGATTCGCATACAATGGTACAAATGCGAGAGTGGCGCAGAAAACACAGAGTCGCCAGCAATGTGTATTTATCGCGAGAGAGGGAAAGGAAACACTGCATAAACCTGAAGAGAAAGGGGGAAAAACATGGTCATCGCAACCATAGTCTGGGTTTGGGAGTCGGTTATGCGAGGGGAAGGTGTTAGCACCCCACGCATCCATCGTACTCGATGGGATCCACACTTGTTGTCTAAACAGAGGGTGAGCTGTCCTACTCTCTATGGCTGAACAAAAGAAAACGGGGACGGGGGTGACTGAGACGGACTCGGTAGGACATATTCGATGCCCTAGGCCTACGTAATCCCTCAGTACAATGGGAAAGTCAGAGTCAACGTAGTTCAGACGGGAACTGTGGGGGAAGGTTGCTCGCTAAGACAATCGCTGTCTTGTGCCTACATATCCTCAATCGGACGAGAGAGAGGAATCAGAGCTAATGTAGTTCGTGGGTACGACCACGAATGGGTAAGTGTTTTTTACGTGAGCAACAAGCTCCTTTCTGTAAATGAAGTTTGAAACCCAACAATCCCGAAGGATAAAAAGATTTGAATTTGTTTTGTGTTTTTTAGACAGGAGTGTTTTTTTTAAGTTAGTTCATAACTTGCATTGCACCAAAGTCTAGGGCACAGGGATGAATACTTAACGAATCGTCCCAAGACAGGACGCTTTCTAAGTACTCTAGAAAGATGAGAGGAAGACCCTCATTTCTCATTCCCCACGCTTAAGGCTCGTGCGCAATACACTTTATCTTTATTAAGTGTTTTCAAGAAGTTCTGAAATGAGAAGAGAGAAGACCCAAAGGAAACTCTAAAGGGAAACTAAGAGTCCTAATGTTATCATGCATGGGTAACCTATGGTTAGTGAGGTTTAGGAGGGACAACTACCTAAAACCTAATGCTAATCCTACTCCAAGCTTAATCAAAAATTAAGTTGGACTAGGTAGCTCTAAAGGGAGAGAATCCAAGACTTAAACAAGACTTGAGATTCATGGGAGGAAGAGAGTGAAAGAGAAGAATGAGAAAGAGAAGGATGAGATAAGAAACAAGATAGGGAAGCAAGCACATCATATCAAGTACATCCAACTTACATCCATAAACAAGTCTCAAAGATCATGCAAAACATCTCAAGTAAACATGCAAAGGTAAGAATGCAAGCATACTTATATGAAATGCACAATCAAACACCAATGAACTCCATATCAAGATGAAATGAGAAATATAATATGAAGATGAAAGCAAGTCAGAACCAAGATCATATCATCATCAATAATTCTCATGTGCAAAAGAAAATCAAAACATGAAACATATGCACCAAAGAAAGTCCACAAAAGGAACACAAAGTTCAAGCACTTAGCACATGCCAAACATGATTCATAAATTGCAAAAATAAGTCTCAAAGGACCTCAACCAGGGTTAAACATCATACCAAAAGCTCATGCAAAGAATCACAAAGAGACTCAATCAATTAGGCATGGCAAATCAATTAGGGTTAAGAGATGTCATATGATGATCATGCAAAATTCACTTAAGCACAAATAATCAAACATATATCAAATGACATTCAAAAAATTGTGAAATTAAAACCCAAATTACCTAAGTTAGAGACTAACAACATGCCAAAAGATCACACCAAAATTCAAATTTTAAGTACCTCAAACAATTAGGCAAAGATCACATAGGAACCATGAACCAATATGCAAAGGAGAGGGACTAAAATTCAATATGCAAAGAGTTTAAAAATATGACAAAAATATTTTTAAGGACCTCAAGATGTCCTCTGCAATATGCAAAAATAATGAGATGCAAATCATACACCAATGAAAAGAACAAAAATCAACAAGATCAAGTGTGCACAAGTGAAGCAATTCACAAAGAAATTAAACAAACAATTAATTCAGAGGCACAAAATAAAATAAAAATGGAAACTAAATTTTGTCAAAATTTTATAAAATGCCAAAGATGATCCATGATTTTTTGGTAATTTTTTGATGCATAAAACTATTTTTAAAAATAAAAAATGAAAATGCAACAATTAAATAAAATAAAATGAAAATAGAATGAAGCCAGGGGTGCAATAAGCAACAAATTCACATTGAAAACAAACAAATGGTCTCAAGGAGGGGTGGGAATAGCAAGCCCAGTCCAAATGAATTGTCAGCGCATACCAAACAAAAAACAAGGACCCAGTCAACTCACACCAGCCACAAGATTAATCTCACGCATGATAATCAGTCAAACAAAACCACAATTACACATGATCAACGTTCAGGATTAAAATTACATGGTAACCAAGGTAAATGCATGCACATCCAATCATTAGAAATAAAAAACACAACACGTGAGTAGCACATGATATTTTTAATGCGTTGGCAATTTAATATCCTTCAGATCAATCCAACGTACATAAATACATCATCAAATCAAAGATTAAACAAAGTGTGTGGCTCAGATCTGTGGCACATGATAACTAGCATGGATCAACAACACGCAAACCATAAAATAAAAGCATATTTTAAAAGACGTGGCTGAACGTGGACCACCAGATTTGGACCATCAACGGCTGTGATTTCATCTCCTACCTCTATCCCTCAGGCGACCTGCGAATGAACCAGGTGCCGGAGCCCTAGCTCCGGTCACCTTCTTCGGCGAGCACCAAACCAAAATTCTCCAGAAATTGCAAACAGGTATACCATTCCACTCAGAATTTCACAAGGATTCAGAATATGCAATTCATTTCATCAAACAATAAACACACATGCCAAATCGAAGAAAAGAAGTTTGGATCTAAAAACTTTAGATCTACAATACAGCCATAATACACGTCCAAAATCACATCTAAACACATCAGCATGATCAGCAACTCATGAGGAACACAATGCACACGATAAAATCAAGTTACATGATGATGAATTTCACACTAACCTGAGAATTGCAGAGCTTAAAATACACCAAGAAAACCCTCTAGAAGCTACAGATCTACTCCTTAGAACCTCTAATTGTAAAATAAATGCAATTAGAGCTTGGAATCGTGCTAGATCTTGAGATTTGAACTTGAATCTTCAAAACTGAATTTGATGAAAAACTCACTCTCAGCTGCAATCAATGGTTGAATCTTGCTCTATTTACTTCACTGATCAAGAATGTGAAATAAAATCTCCAAGAAACTCCAAGGAGAATGAGTTTCGAAGAGAGAAAGTGTGAGAGCAAAAATTGGGATTCTGAGTAAATGAGAGTGCATGAGGGTGAAATGAGCGTGTGATCCTCCTTATATAGACTTGGTTAACATTCTGAGCATGATTAGGGTTTCATTAATCCCTTGATTAATGCTAATGGAAGTGTTATGCAAAAATGCAAGTTGTAATGCACCCACTAATCCACACGTGCCAAGGTCATGGAACAAGCATGATTCACTCACATTTCACTTGCTGATCACAATGGAATTGAAATTGGGCCTTGTGGTTGATTGGTTTGGGGGTTTCAATCCATCTTGCCAATTTGCATTTTGTGAAATAAGTGAGAAACATGGCACGTATCCACTTGGTTCAAGGGTCAAAAATGATCCTCATGGAGAATACTTGAGTATGGCAATATGAATTGAAGCATTAGAATCAATTACAAGTCATTTTGAATCAAAATGCAAAAGGTGGAAAAATGGAACCATGTGAAAACCTTAAAAAGCACATTGCTTTCTTTTTATCATAACTTGAGAACCACAAATGATATGGAGACAATCTAGTACTTTTTGGTAATGGGAGAGAGAGATATTCAACTTTCATGTTTGAGGAAAATCAATTTGAAGCTTCCTTGATGATGAAAAGTCAAGTTGAATGTGGTGGAAAAACTGCCAAAAATTGAAAGTTTCAAATTATAGGTCATTTCCATATTTAGTAACTTTTGCACAAACTCTTGATTCTTGATGAATAATGCCACCCATGCTAATCCTTGACCAAATAAAGGTACATGGACTTGGGAAACATGATTTGAACCCTTGTAGACCCATGGTTGACTTTCCTCCTTATAGTTGACTTTTGCGTACTTCACAAGTAACTGATCCACTGAACATCTTCCACAATGAACCACTAACCAAGCCTTCCTATATGAGTGCTTGTGAGCATATGGAACCCATTAGAACATGCTTGAATCCACAAAGTTTTCTCAATAAGCTCTTTTGAACCCAAGAACCCTAATTGGTCCCTCTAGTTAGGAGGGAAAGATTCACTTGAAATCCTTTGCCATTCTTGATCTTATGAAGATATGATGAACCTCTCAAACCACCTTGAGGCTTGAGACTCCTTTGAGATGGACCAAGTACCTTGATCCCATGCTAAGAACCAATGCTATGCACAAATGCTAATGCAATAAATGCAAAGAAACATAAGCCAGTTAGTTATAAACAAGAAGGCAAATTTTGGGGTGTTACAGTGTGTTTGTGCATACATTTGTCAATTCATGACAGCCTTTCGGTTTCAAGGAATTCAAGTGCCTTTTCCTTTGTAAAAATCAATAAAGATCATGGATTTTGAAACAAAACTCTTCAGTTTCCCAAAATGTTTGCAACTCGCATTTGAGTTCCTTGAAACCATTTGACTTGCATTAGCATTGCATGCGCATTTGCATTGCATTTTCATTTTTTAGCCTTGAGTCTCATCCATCCTTTGTCTATAACCCAGTTGACTTCCCAAAGCCATCATTGGACTTGAAGTTGATTTTGGAGGATCATGAACTCAGAAGAGCAGAACCAGTTTGTGACCAAAGCAGATTTTGACTTGTTGAGAAACCAGTTGGATCAGATTGTGATAGCCTTGGCAAAGAAAGATGACAACATTCAAAGGACTTCTGTGAATGATGTTGCCCAAGCTCAACCTGTGCAGGTTCCTGTTGAGACCAGTTTGGCAAGTCAAGAAAGGAAAGCTCAGTTCCCCGAAGCTGGCAACTTTTGGTTGTTTAGCATTTTGTTGTATTTTGTTTGCATGTTTGAATCTGTATTTGATTATAAGCTATTGTCGTTTCAAATTGGCAAGACTAATGAAGTGTTTATACATCTTTTGATTAAGTCCATTTGTATTCACTCATTCTTTTTCTTTTACTGTCATAAAACAAAACAAAAAAAAACAATTTTTTTTCCAAACTTTTGTTCGAGCAAAGATTGGGGAGGATGACGAAAACATTACATCCCTAATAGCTGTGGTATGCTTTCAATTAAACCTCGCCAAGGATGTAAGGCATTGCTTCAATTCCCAAACACTAGAGAAATAAGGAAGATAATCCCTCGTTAACCCTTTGAGCCTAGAAGTAGGAGTTTTCTTTTCTTACACAAAAAACCCTTAAATCTCAACCTTGGGGCAGGGTAGTTCTCAGTTCAACTTAGTTATGCATTCGAATGCAAGCGCTTCATGCAAGACATCAGTCATCTCTCTCTAATCAAGTGAATAAATGTTGTACAAGTTGTTCTCGAAGCGACAAATAAGGAAGGATCGTCAAGAAATCCTTAATCGAAGAATAAGCCGAGTCCCTTTCAAGGTAAAAGCCGAGAAAGATTGGAAGCCCAAAACTTCGCCTTATATACAAGAAGGTTTGTACAACAATCAAGAAAAGAAGAGGTCTCAAAACCTTACCAAAGCAAAGAAGAGGTCTCATAACCTCAAAAGACAAGAAGAGGTCTCATAACCTCAAAAGACAAGAAGAGGTCTCATAACCTCACCAAAGCAAAGAAGAGGTCCCATAACCTCAAACAAGGATAAGGAGAGGTCTCAAAACCTCAGCAATAAAGGATAACCAAATGTTGTAAGGGAGTAATGACTACCCAAGTGTCTGAATCATCAACTATCATCAGCTCAATTCCTAGCCTATGGGAATTTGAATGTATAGCCTGAGTTAACTGCTTAGGATCAGAGTTCATCACGAAGAGTGGGTGGGGACAAATAAACTTTGAGCCTTTATCCTTTGTTTCATAAAACCGTGAACCAGACCATGTTACAACCCTTAAAAGACCTAATTGAGGTAAGGTTGCTTTGAAAGCATACTACAACAAGGTTGATTAACCTGACTCCTAATAATCTTTGCTAATTGTGTGTATTGATCACTTCATCTGTCATTCCGTAAATGACTAGATCACCTTTATTTTTTATTTAATCATTCCACTGTGTGTGTTTCATCAATAAAACTTTGATTTCAAAAGCTTGCATGAATTTTGCATTAAAATTGCCAATTTTTAATGAACAATACTTGTTTGTAAAAAACAATTTAATATCAAAAGAATCCCAACAAATGCAGCCAGCTAGGGAATTTGACTTGATAAAGGAAGCTCAGTCAGGGGAAACCAAGTGGAAATATTTGCCAATCCACCATTCCCAGGGCTAAATCAGGGGCAGGAACTCTTCAAAAGTTCAGAATATTGAGGCAAGCCTTCTTCAGGTCATCTTATGACAAGTTTAAGGCAAGGACTCCAAAGACCCACTAACAGGGGCAAGTTTGTTCCCCAGTTGTTTCTACCGCAGTCCGAGGACTTTGTATTGCAAATACAGCTAATTAGAAGCAGTCAGGTCAAGATTCGACAAATGTCTCAAAGGTCAGTTAGTCTGGGGCACTTCCTTCACAGATCAACCAGTCTGAAGAGGAAGTTCAAAGACTTTATTGTGAAAGCATCGTTAATCTGGGGCAGTTATGCCGAGATTCATGAATCTCTCCAAGAGTTTGAGGATATTGAAAGCATCTCGTATGCTAATTCTTCTGTAAAATCCTCTTGGTATCTTCTCCCAACATACCATGTAATCTGGGGCAGAGAAGATTTGAAGATTACCTGTTGCAAGAGCCGTTGTTCATTATGGTGATCATCTTACAAGTCAGAATGAAGGATTACTCTATTCTTGTGATATCCTTTGCCAGCTTCCCAGTAAATTGTTACTTCGGTCGAGCTTGGCCAATCTCCATGGATCTTCCTCCTCCAGCAAGGAAATCAAGCTCATGATGGCAATCCTAGTGAAGTCATGATGCTATACCTCAGGTGGAATACTCTGTTTCCCAGTGAAGTTGTGGATCCTACTTACTCACCCCCAGTGATGGTCCAATCTGATAAGTTTGGCTGGGTATCCTTGTCGAGATGTTTATTTCATCTTCAGTCTCGCTTCCTTTTGTCTGTTTTTTCAGCATAAGCATAAGCACTCATACGCATATCATCTTAGCATTTTGCTACCCTCTTCCTGGTGTTTACCTGTCTTTGTTCACTTTGGCGTTTATCTCCCCAAGTGACTGGGTTTGTCTATTCACTCCAATAGAAAGTCAGCCCTAGGCATAAAGTGCCCATCTTTTATGAATTCCCCACAGAGTTTGATTCTCGTGGATGATGGTTGGTTCAGTTATCTTTTCCCCATGTGGATAAGATAAATCCCCATTTGAGTTCATTCCTCAATTGGAGTCTTGTTTGGCCGTTTCTTTCTAGCTTGTTCATAGATTGAACTTTAATCCCTGGCAGGTGTGGTTTCTGAGCCCATCTCGAACGTGCATTTATTTTGCAATGTGTCTCGCAAGAAGCATCTTTTACAGATCCTCATTGAAGACAAAATTATTCCTCTAGCAGTGTTGTAATATCAACATCTCTTTGGAATTTATACTCAACAACAAGCGGCAATCTCCTTGAGAAGCTTGTTTTGCTATCATTACCTCTACAACGATAAGTGGCAATCTCTTTCCCGAGAAGCTTATCCGTCCTTGGTTTTATTCATACTTTTATAATTACCCATGGTGTTACCTTCAATCAGTCACTTTCCATCAACCTGTTTGATGTGATCCCTATTTGAGGTATTTCTTCCCGTCAATCTGTTTGATGAGGTGTTCCGAGCTTAGGTTTCGTACCTTCATACATGTTATTATTCCTTTCCATCAACCCGTTTGATGTGATCCCTATTTGAGGTGTTTCTTCCCGTCAATCTATTTGATGAGGTGTTCCGAGTTCAGGTTTCTTACCCTCAGATATGTATTATTTCTTCACGTCAATCTGTTTGATGAGGTGTTCTGAGTTCAGGTTCCGTACCCTTGGATATGTTTTATTCCTTCCCGTCAATCTGTTTGATGAGGTGTTCCGAGCTTAGGTTTCGTAACTTTGGATGTGTTATTTTTCCTTGCTGTCAAGCTTCTTGACGATGTGATCCCCATTCTGGTTTCCTTGCCATCAAGCTTCTTGATGATGTGATCCATATTCTGGTTTCCTTGCCATCAAGCTTCTTGATGATGTGATCCCTATTTTGCTCTCCTTGCCGTCAAACTTCTTGACGATGTGATCCCTATTTTGGTCTCCTTGGCGTCAAACCAGATCAGATGTGAACCTAAACTTCAGGTTATCATGAACCCGTTGTTTGAATCCGTCGTGTGAACCCAAACTTCAGGTTATCGTGAACCCGTTGTTTGAAATCAGGTTATCGTGAACCTAAACTTCAGGTTATCGTGAACCCGTTGTTTGAAACCAGGTCAGATGTGAACCTAAACCTCAAAATCTAGCTCATACTGGTATTCAAAATCCCACCTCATATTGGTGTGCAAAGTCCAGTCCTTGCTGGTAACCCAACTCAAATTGGTATTTTATTCAACTCATATTGGTGTATACTGACATATCACTTATGAGTCCAATCCTTGTTGGCACTTTAATCTGGTTTTTAGCAGAAGTTCGGTCACTATCAATATCTCTTTGCATGTCACTTCTGAGTCCAATCCTTGTTGGCACTTTAATCTGGTTCCCAGCAGAAGTTCAGTCATTATCAATATCTCTTTGAAAGTCCTTGTGATTGATCATTATTTGGCACACACAGAGTTTGGTCTCTGTCTTTTCTAGATTTTCTTGAAGATCCCGTTTGAACTCTTCAATATAAGAAATCCCCAGAAACTCTTTTGTAGGATGTCTATCCTTTTATTTCAAGTTGATCCCCAGTGGAAATCATGTCTTCTTTCTAGTTTCATGCCTAGTAAGAATGTCTTTTATTTTCCCCAGTGTCGTCCGATCACATATGAACCTGTCATCCATCTCCCTGGATCTTTCCCCAGTGGAGAATACCTTTCTGGCTTCCATTTCCAGTGAGGATCTGTAGGGTTTCCCCCTTCATTTTTCCATCCCCGGTGTTTCCACAGAGTCTCCCCAAGGAGTCTCTTTTGTTGGTCAGCCTGTATCCCCAGTGAGTCTTCCTCATGGATGCTAACCTTCATTCTTCCCCAACGAAGCTCAACTGTGTTTGTTTACTTTTATTTCCATCTGCATTTTTTTCATCTAACATTCCACCATATCATCATACTAGAAGTTCATGGCATGTCAGTATTTGCATGTTTGTTGCCTGTCCTTAGCATATGCATTCCATCTAAGGGAAAAAATTTTCGGTTTGCTATATTTAAATACTTTTCACCTTGATGCCCCGAGGATTTCCATTCCTCGCGCCATCTGGTAAAATTATTTAAATAGGGGCAACTGTTGTACCCCAAATTTTACCCCTTAGATGTCATTACATCTTTTGCATGAGCATCATATGTCAATCATTGCATAACTAACCATTTTATCAGTTTTTGTTTGTTTTGTTTCATTTGTGAATTAGGTTGTATTTCAAGAGGCTTCAGGGGCTGATCAATCAAGATTTTGGATAAATCACTAACCAATCAAATTTTCATACTCCTGAGAGACCTCCTCTCCTCAATAATCCAATGTGATTTGCTTTCATCACAAGTTCTTCCTCAAGGATCTGGCAAGGTCGTCAGGTCAAGGGTTTGTGTGGTGTGGTTTGAGATTCAGTGGAAGTTTGACCTAATCTTGGTCAAAAAAGTGGTTTGAGTCAGTATCAGGTTATCAAGCTATGCCAGAGATTCTGAATTAGGTTTTGTTCCTCATCAAGTCATTTGTTTCATAAAGTACTATTTCAGTTCCATTGAGGTCGCAGAGCTATCAAAGAGGTTAGAGCAGTTGGTACATTTCAAGTCGTGTGCAAGTGTTTGGTCATGTAGTTCAGGATTTATGGCAGTCAAGTTTAATGGCCAAGGTCTAAGTGTGGTACAGAGGTGGAGGTGTATCCCAAAGCCCGTGTTCACTTTCTCAACCCATTTCTAAACCATTTTTGTGCATTTCAATCGTTCAACACTCCATAATCATTTAAACAAACATCCAATTTCATTTAGTTACCTATTTCTTTTTATCCATATTCCATATCCACATTTTCACATCAATTATCCATTTATTTTTAACCATAAACCATTTTTCATTTTGTCAATTCCGTTCAAATTATATCCATTTAACCAATTCTTCTAAATCCGTTTATCCCCATTAAAAAACTAAGTCATTTCCAAATCCATTTTTTAGTGTCCAATTCATTTATTCCAATTAACTCCTTTTTCAATAAACTCATTTACCATTTTTCAAGAAAAGGCTTACATAAACAAAAAGTTTCTACAATATATGGAACCAGGTCCAAGTTACAAAGCCCATCAAATAAAAAAAACCTATTTGGTTTCATTACAAAAAAGCCTTGGCGCCAAGTTGCAGAATTAAAAAAAATAGTACAAGTACAAAAAAGAAAAAGCAGGTGATTTTGTTTTGGTTAGCATATTCATTCCAAGCAAAGGTCGTACACTCCAGGCTACATGACAAGCTCTCCGCGTCATTCTGCTCAACCCGTACAACAGCAAACAACACACTGCATCACTTAATCCTGCTACTTTGACCAACAGCTTGCATAAACATACACCAAAATGAAGCCTGTTCTTTTAACTCCAAAACCCCTCCAACACGCCACAACTCCCTGCTATCACAACATAGCCTGCAGTGAAAGAGGCTGATCATCACAACAAACCAAAAGGCTAGGTTCTTGGAAACTTGGCAAAGAAGTTGGTTCAGTTTTAAAAGGAGAAGAAAATAATTAGAAAAGGGGGCAAAAGAACAAAGCCAAGGACATGAAAAGAGAACTAAAAAGCATTCATCAAGACAATACCAAAAACTCGTCATCACCCACCTTCCTCGCCAAAATCTCCGGCCACTCTCTCAAAATAACATGCAGCCATCACACCATCATACCATAATCTTGTTGTACCAAACCCAGTTTCTCCGCCAAAAACCGTTTCGAAACCTCTCCCTCATAAAACAATCTCAAACCACCCAACTTCTCCGCCTTCATCAATATCAGCAACAACAACCAAAAACTTTCCAATTTTCAATCTCACTCTGAAACTTTTCACTCACAAATTTCACGAATCAAAACAATCCAAACCTTCTTCATCCCAAAACCCAATCAGCAGAACCACAACTTCAACCATCACCATCGAACTCCGTAAGCCCTTCCTCCAAAACCTAACAACAACACCCATTCAAGTCACTTTCTTAAACCTTCAATCAACCTAATCAGAAACCAGAAGAATAAGGGAGATGAAGAGAGATTGAGTGTCAAAATCAAATCGCAAACCTGAGACGAATTGTGAGCGTCTGAATCAAAGTGGGTGAGTGAAGCCAATGAAAGAGAGACGGAGTGAGATCTTTGTGGGCAAGGTTGAGTTCAATGGCGTTGTCTTCTTCGTGACTGTTTTCTTGACGTCTCAAATGAGTATTTTGGAACGTGTTCTTAAAGTAATAACATTGATGAGGTCGTTCCTTCTATTTTTATTTAAACAGCTAAAGATTCATTTGGTTTATTTCTGAAATTTTGCATCGTGTTTTAACCTAGAGGGTTTTTGTTTGACTGAGCTATGTTTGGTCTTCCTTGGTTTGTTGGACTGTAGGCCTGTGAATTTTTTTTCCAATCCATCACCTTTCCATTGACCTGCGTTTTTTGAAAAAACCACCTTTCTTTCACCGTCTTGAGTAATGGGTGATGGGCTCATAAAGCCCAAAGGATCCTATATTCTCACCTTCTTTTTATTTCATACGCCACCATGATTTGTTTTTTATCTTGTTAGTTTTGATTTCATTTCTAAGCTGATTTTTTTATTTTCAATTTAATTTTCATTTCGGTTCTATTTTTATTTGAGCCAATGACATACAAAAAATCATGACTTGTTAATTTATTCTAAATCACCTAAAAGTCTTGATAAATATGAGGCCACTTTTTATTTTCTATTTTGTTGGTCAATGAAAGTTAAATATCGAGATTATCGATTTACCGATTTAAATCTTGATTAAGACGAGATCAACTCTTTTTTTTCATTTTGATTTCATTTCCTTTATTTTTGGGCCAATGACATTACACAAATCTTGACTTTGATTTATTTTAAATCACTAAAAGTCTTGATAAATATGAGGCCACATTTTGTATTTTTGTTGGTCGATGAAAGTAAAAAATCTAAGATTATCGATTTAAACCTTGATTAAGACGAGACCAACCTTATTTTTCATTTCAATTCCATTTTCTTTATTTTGGCCAATGACATTACACAAATCTTGACTTTGATTTATTTTAAATCACTAAAAGTCTTGATAAATATGAGGCCACATTTTGTATTTTTGTTGGTCGATGAAAGTCAAATCTAAGATTATCGATTTATCGATTTAAATCTTGATTAAGACGAGACCAACCTTATTTTTCATTTCAATTCCATTTTCTTTATTTTGGCCAATGATATCATAAAAATCTTGACTTTGTTGATCATTTCAAAATCACTAAAAATCTTGATTTGTATGAGGCCCAATTTTTTTCATCTTCATTTTCTTCTTTGTTGGTCAATGAAAGTCTAATTAAAAGATTATTGATTTCCCGATCAAATCTTGATTTAGACGAGACCAACTTTATTTTCATTCTGATTCTATTTTCTTTATTTTGGTCGATGATATAACAAAGTTCATGGTTTGGTAGATCTCATTGAAGCGATAAAACTTTGATCAATATGAGACCACTTTTTTTTTATTTCAGTTTCATTCACTTTTAGTCGATGAAAGTCAAGAATCATTGATTATCGATTTCTCGATTAAATCATGATTAAGACGAGACTATTTCTATTTCATTCCAATTTTTAATTTCTTTGAATACTAACTTTTCATTTCCCCCTTTGGCGGGACCTGTACATATTTTCTGATAAAGTCTTGTAGACAACTATTTTGTTAAGACCGTGGTTGTATGTTTCATTTGACGCATCCTCAATATCCTTCCAAAGGAAAGTCCTCCTCAATTGACTCATAAGTCAATAAACAAATCATCCCACCTTGGCCTCAAAAGAGCCATCACCTCACTTAGGCCTCATAAGAGCCTTTCCCTTTTCTTGGTCTCATAAGAGCCATTGAATCATAACTTAGCAGTAGGTTAGAGTTTTGAACTCTATGTGATTCTCACCATCATGAAAACTCACTTTTCCCATCATAACTTAGATTTAGAGAGTTTCTTAAAACTCTAAAATGAGCTCACACTCATTTCCCCTTGGAACTTTGGCCATAGTCAGTGGTTCCTCTTTCACCCTTAGTTAGGTGAACTACGGTTGCTCTGATTCTTTAGTCAGATACGTAGGCACAATATGCGACGTCTTGGCGAGCAAACTTAGTGTACATATCCCTAGGTTTTTACCTTTACCTTTAGCAGATATCTTAGCAAGCAAACATAACATAACACAAACTAAACAAGAGGCTCTTGTAGAGTACTACAGATACTTAGGGTGCTAATACCTTCCCTTAGTATAACCAACCCCCGAACCTTAGATCTCCCCCCTTTAGGTTTTTCTCGATCTTGAACCTTTCCTTTGGATAAATCAAAGCCAGTGGTGAATTCAAAGAAATGCGATGCAAGTTAATTAATAGCTTGTTATCCGATTCTCACCGCAACACATAGCAAATCGTCCCAAGACAGGACGTCTGCTAAACACTCTAGAAAAATGAGAGGAAACCCCTCATTCCCCATTTCCCACGCTCAAGGCTCGTGCGCAATACACGTTATCTTTATTAAGTATCTTAGAAATGTTATGAGATGAGAAGAGAAGACTCAAGGGAAAAAAAGAAAACACTACGGGAATTTTATCCTAATGTTGTCATGAAAAGATGGCCCTATGGTTGAGGTAAGAAGGGAAACATCTATCTAAGTTAGCATGCTTGGATGAAAGCCTAATGTCTATCCTACTCCGAGCTTAATTGGAAATTAAGTCGGACTAGGAGCCTAAGGGAGCAAGCAAAAGCAAGGCAAAAACCAAAGCGATAAATCAAAAAACAGCGGCTACAACAGCGCTCCAGCACCTACACAGTGGTAAATTCCAGCCAATACACCAAACAGTATTCAATAGCTTAAGTTCAGCACAAAAGGAGGTGTAAAAGGTCAAACAGCAGCACATACAACAGCACATATGCACCAAGACAGCAGTGGAAAATAGGGCAGCATGCATTCAAAAATGAATCAAACATGGAGTAACGAACATGCATCAAGAATTACACATTCTTTCAATCAAACATGATTACAATCATACCATACACCATGGTAAACAATCTTGAAAATATCATGAGGTGATGCACAACATTAAGCACATGAACAAGCCAAACCAAGTATGCATCTCAAGAAATTAAATGCAAGCAAGCATGCACGACACAACAACTCACGCAATAATCCACAACTAACATGTTCAAGGAGTGTGTGCAAGGTGTTCATCACATCAAGAAAACGACAACACAATCATGAATATTCACCAACAAAACCAAAAGTCACGTGTCGAAGAATCGTGTTCATGCAAAGGTGTGAGGTAAAACAACTCAAGAATAATCAACAAATCATCAACATATCAATCCATGAAGTTTAGACATGCAAGAGACCTCAAACAAGCAAGAAAATGCAAGAAAAACACACTCTGCTTCAGTGGTAATCGATTACTCACATAGGGTAATCGATTACTCTGTTGAAATTTGACTAAAAACTTGAAAACAAGGCAGAGTAATCGATTACCCTGTTTGAGTAATCGATTACTCAGTTGAAATTTGACTAAAAACGTGGAAATAAGGCAGAGTGATCGATTACCCTGTTTGAGTAACCGATTACCACTGAAACAGAGGCAGAAATTCAACTTTGAAAAGCACTTTTCAGCAGCAAATCACTTATCCAAACATCCAAATGATCATGTAATCAATAATGCACGAAAATTAAGTTCAAACACAGTATTCAAACATCATTTAAGTCCAATAATCATCAACATGAACAATCAAATTCAAGAAAATGGATCAATTCACATGCAAAACCAAGGATCTACATTGCATAAGCTAGAATTAAGCTAAATCAAGCATGGATCTAAGAAAAACTAACCTACAAAGCTGAGAATTGCTTTGGTAAGTGCTGCAAACAGAATTTGATGAATCCAAGCAAGAAATTCCAAGATCTATGAGCTCCTTGCAAGAAAAAGCTGAAAATCCAAGCAATAAGCTACCAATACTCCAAAATCACTTGCAATAAGCACTTCTAAAATTTCAGATCTAGATCCAAACGAAAATCACCAATGAAAAGCAACAATGGAGTGATGATGAGAGGCTATAGCTCAAGAATTAACAAGTTCCAATGAAGAACTTGTTAATCTCCATGAAAGAGCTTTGAGTGTGGTTGAAAATGGAGGTTGAGAGTGAAAAAGTGAGAGAGAGTTGAGAGAATTCTGAAAATTGAGAGTGAAAAAAATGATCAAGGTTTTCTTTGAGAGGTTTGGAGTTGATTAGATTAAATAACCCTTAGGTTAGGAGTTAAGTTTGGGTTTAGAGTGAGGTTTAGTGGGTGGAATTGGAAGTGGAAAATGTGTTAGGAAAGGGATTATGGAATTACAGTGGAAAGAATTTGAATTTTTGGGTGGAAAATGATGAAAAAATATATCAGTTCTAGATCCTTCCCTCACATGCACAAGCCAAGCACATGATCACAAATGCTCAAAAGCTCTGCAGTGCTGAAAATTGCCATATTTTTGCAATTTCGCCCAGAGTAATCGGTTACTCACTTTGAGTAATCGATTACTCGGTTCAAAAATTCAAAATTTTGGCGCCAAAAGGAGGGAATGTTGCAGAATTTCCTGTTTTCACCCGTTCTGAGCCATACTAAGCCTCTGAAACCTGTCATTGGATATTACCACTGAATCATGCTTGAAATATGTTGTGGACTCTATTTCGTGCTCGGAGTACTGCTAAAAATAATCGTCTGGTGCTGAATCCCTGATCAAAAAGAAAGTGTCGTCTTCTGATTGTCAAATCATCTAATGAGCAAAATAAATGCTCAAAAAGACTTTGAAAGCTATCTGCTTGGCCCTAAACACTGTTGGAATTTCTTTTGAATTGGATGAGCTGCTGAAAGGCGAGAAAATACCTTGATCCCATGCCCAAAAGAACCATGCAAATGCAAAAATGACAATGCAAAATGAGATGAAACATAAGCCAGTTAGAACAAGAACACGAGGGCAAATTTTGGGGTGCTACAATCAAAAATACCCCATAAATACATAAGGCATGCCTTGTTTCTAGGCCTGGGCAAGGCAAGGCAAGGCAAGCCTTTGGGCAATTTACGTGAAGCCTCTAACTTTCTCATTTCTCCATGGATTGGGACAATATTTAGGTGCATCTGACCTAGAATTTCACGAGGAATCCAATGGTGCCCTTGAAATTTTTATAAAATGTTTCCTCCTCAAAAAACGATAGTGATTTCAAAATAGGCCTATTTTTGCATGTTCTATGCTATCTCATGGTACATGTCATACCCCAAATTTTGACCACCAAGATTTCCCATCATTGTGAAAGTCATAATCATAATATGGATGTACTTTCATGCCCCATCAATCTCCTCAAGGATTGTTAAGCATTCACCACAAACAAGACTTAGGGTTTCAAGCCCTCTCAGAGCACTTAGACAAAGGATCAATCAAGAAATGACATGATCTTCAACTTGTCTAACATCTCAAACCCCTATAAAGGATCAAGATGACTCTCACATCAAGAATCAAGCACAAAGTGTAATACCCCAAAATTTGCCCTCTCTTATTTTATATCATTTAGCATATACTTTCATTGCATTGCATTGTATTCAAGTCATAGAAAAATAAAACATTCAGCATTGGTTCATCATATGGCATGTGATCAGTTGCCTTTCAGATATTGAGTATCCAAAACAAGAGAACAAGAGCCAAAGGTCTTCAAGCAAGTCTCAAGGGTCTCTTTCATCATATATCATCCCATTTGATCCCACAAGTCATTGGAAGAAGGGAATTCATCAAGAAGATTGGACAGTTCATCATCTCCTATCAAAAGCAGTCAAAATTAGGGTTTTGGATTCAAGTAGTCTCCTGATGAAATTTTGGTTCAAACTTGATCTCAATGTTTTCTACATGATGTCAAGTATCTAAGAATGAAAGATTGCTCATTGGCTCATTTCAAAAGAGGTTCAATTGATCAGTTGCTTGAGAATCAAGAAATTTGGGGAAAAGTCAACTGTGCAAAGGAAAAAGTCAACTCCTTACTTTTTAAGGTCAAATTCATGAAATTTAAGTCACATATGTTAATTGGACAAGATTTGATCAAGAAATGATGGAGGAATCATCAAAAATCAAGAATTGTACAAAGTTTCCATTTTTAGAAACTTAGGGTTTCCAAAAATGGCAAGTTTGGGACCATTTTGCACTCTACTTCAAAGCATTCTTTCTCGATAATAAAAGCTTTAAACTTCAGGCCCAAGCTGAGCTAATTAAAGATCACATCCTAAGCTTCAAATCCATACCAAGAACTCTTCCATTGGATCAAAATTGAGAGAGTTATGATCAATCAAAGTTTGGTAAAATCAAGGCAAATTTTAAGTCATGGTAAGGCAGATTCAGGCCTCCAGGCCATAATTTCATCAAACAGGTGGTGTGCCAAATGTCAAGCCAATTTTCTCAATGAATAAGACTTCAAATGGAAAAATGTTGAACTCCAATCTTGTTCATCTCCATGTCCTCTACAATGTTCATGTTTATCATTTTTTCATATGATCAAGGGATTGAGAGATATGAGAGCTCAAACATGGTGATCTCACATTGAAATACACTAGCCCATAGCCATGCATACCATGCCAGTTGATGCGCCCATGGATTCAGTCACTATTTCTTGTTTTCAAAGTCATTTTCAAGCATGTTCCAAGCTTCCATTCACTTAGATCCAAACCTCAAACTCGTTATATGACATTCCCTCTTTTATTTGTACATAAAAGCTCACCATTTCATCCATTGACATGAGAGAATTCCATCTGCACACATCATCACGTTTCATTGCATTTTGGCTTCCCAGCATATAAGTGTTGTTGTTTTTTGTGCCTTGGATCACATTTGCCACGCATAAAACATGAACCCTTCATCCATTACTTCATTTGAACACACACTACCTTACACATACATGCACACATACCTTTACCATACATGAAAGAGGTAAGAGACTTGTTCACTAAGTTTCCCATGCTGCAAAACATCATAACATCACTATCATCATTTGTTTCCATCATCCATCATAAACAACAATACAATACACGAGCCTTTCCCTCCTTCATTTTGAAATTTGCTTAGCACACCATTGCCATTGCTTCTCACACCACCATTAACCTAACCTGAGTTCTAACCATCAACTAAGATGGTTAACTCCTAACCACACATATAAAAGCTCCATCTAACAGATTTTGTAACTAACATTCTTCATTTTCACTCTCACACTTGATTGATCTCAAATTTCTCTCTGAGCTCTCTCTCTATTCGCGCGAGTTTCTCCATTTTTTCTTCAAATCTCATCACACATCAACCTCAAGAACACAGTGCATTGAAGCTTGGAACCTCCTCCTCCATCACTGCAAATTTCATTTTCCTAGATTCCTCTACAAGATCAACATTCTATAGCATTTATTTTGCTCCATTCAAGCTCAAGAACAAGTTCTCACCTCTGGTTTTCTTCCGATTCAAGGTTTCTTCAAGTTTCAGGTTCAGTCTTTCTCAACTTTTTCTTGCACTAATTCACTGATTTTAAGTTTGTTTTATGTTGATTATAGCTTAATAGAAGCAATGTGATTGATCTGGCTAGTGATAGGCACCTTAAGTGCTTAGATTCAAATTCTAGGGCAAAATGTTTGTGCTCGATTCTCTGTTTATATGCATGATATGTGAAATCTTTTGCTGGATTAGTGATCTACTTGACTTCCTCTTTTGATTAATGTACTTTTTGTGAGTTTCTGGAGAGTTTGAAGGTTGTAGGTGGTGGTGCTTTGCAGGAGAAGATGACCGGAGGTCCTTCTCCGGCCAGTAGGGTTTAATTAGGGTTTAGTCTTCAGTTTATATCACAGCCGTTTGATTTATTTCATCCAACGCTCATAAGCATGCCAACACATTAATGACCATGTGCATCTCACGTGCATTGATTTTGTGATCTGAATGCTTGTGTATGTGTGCCTTATGATTGCTATCGTGTGCTTTAAATCTGATCCACTCATCTTGCATACTTTACTTGATTGATCATCATGACTTAATCCAACGCACATGATTGAGTCAACCTGTTGACTGGGTTCCACCATGTTTCTATATGCCACGCGCCTTATTGGACCCAGGCCTCAAGTGCTTTTCACACACCTCTGTTTGAGCCCAAACACATTTTGAACGTGAAAATTGCTATGTCTGCACCTCCACTCCTATTTTCTTTTTATTTTAAATTTCTTTTTCATACTGTTTCCATTTCCTTCTTTTAAAAATACTAAAATGCATCTAAAAATTCTACAAAAATTCAAGAACCATGTCTAGACATTGAAATAATTTTGTATTATTTTTATTTCTGATTTTGTGAATATTTGATCATATTTGGTGAATTTTCTTTTATTTCTTGTTTCAATTTGATTCCTTCTTGATACTTGAACTTCATCCATTTATTTTGCATAGTTCAAAAAATCATTTTTGCATCCAATATTTTTTCCATGTGTGAATAATATCTTGAGGCATCTAAAAATATTTTTCATATTTTTAAAGTCACTTTTACATAGCTTTTGAACCATATCTTTGTGCATTATTCATTGTTGACCTAATGTGACATTGATGACTTGTTTGAACTAGTTTCTTCTTGAGTTTTACCATGAACTTTTGACATGTCTTTAGCTTCTGACTTAGGTACTTTTTGATTTAATTTCATAATTTTCCTAAGGTTCTTTCTATTTTTGCCTTGTTGATTGTTATAAGTCACATATATGTGCTTTTGTTTGACTTCTAAACTTTGTTTGATTAGGAGGCACTTGTGCCATTGCATTATAACTTGTGTGATTATTTTATAGGTCACTTCATAAACATTATAGGTCATTTCATAAACATTATAGGTCATCCATGTTAGATTATAGGTCATTTGTCATTTTATTTTGGTTCACAAATGTTTGGTGCTTATGTGAGCTACTTTGACCTAATTGTGTACATCTTCTCCTACATGCCTCAACATGTTTTATGTGCATCTTTGTGACCTCATTAGTGCATTCTAATATGATCAAGCATATCATACATTACTGACTTGCATCCATTCTTATCCATGTTCATGTTTCATTCCTTATTCATAACTTGCATTACAAGTATGTCAAATCTTTTGAACTTGAACATTGTTTGAACATCTTTTCATCTTGTCTTTATCTTCTTAGATCCTTGCACTCATGCATTATATGATCATTCATCCAAATTCATATGCATTATAATATTCCATTCACCTCTGGTCTTTAACATTTATTAAAGCATTTATTCATGTTTGTATGTCATACACATTCATACTTCATCTTTGATTCATAACTTTAACTGGTGTTCTCTTCTTCTTAATCTCTAATGTGACTTGTGTATGAACCAAACTTGCTCATTTGTGCATTCTCATGTCATATTATAACATGTATGCTACTGACCCATGTTCATTTGCATTCATAATTGCATTTCCCTTTCCTTTGTGACTTGTTTTGTAAGTAAACAACATTGTGAATTCTTGTGTGACATTGTTCTACTTCTTCCCACTTCTTCCTCTTGAGTTTTATTCTCATATCAAGGGTGATAATTCATGGATACTTAATGACATTTATGAAGTGGTTTCCTACTGGTTTTGGTGTTTCATATTGCATCATTGCATGTTTTACATCTCTTAAATGTTCATGATGCATCTTTAGTGCATATCATTGCATTCCTTTGATGTTTGGTAGATTGTTTAGGCATAGATTGATATTGTAAGCCTTTGTAACCATTGGTAGATGTAAATAGGCTTTGCTACTGCCCTAGGCCAGTACCACCCTTTAGTGATCTATTCTTTTTAGGTCTAGCTCTTTTTAAGCTTCCTAGAGTTTCCTTTAGAACACTAGGATTTGTTTGCTTACATCCTTCACTTGTACTTCAATATTTGAATTGTTTTGGTACTAACCATGTTGTGTAGGGGCTAATGGTAAGTTGAGTGTATGGATATGCTTTCACACATACTTCTTCCCTCATCTTTTAATGCTTTCTCTTTTGTGTTCGTGCAAAGCATTTCAATGCTTACTTTGTTCAACTCCTTTCTTCTCCCTCTTGGTTCATAACTCATCTTCTATCTTAGAAGTGAGTTATGTTACCTCTTGCTCTCTTATTCTCTCTTCTTTTAGCTTAGGGTTCTCATACCACACTTAACTCTTAGGATCTCCAAGCATGATAACATTAGGGTGAGCCTTAGTCCCCTTTAGTTTTCACCTTTGCTTCTTTTTGAGTCTCTCCTTTCTCATCTCAAAACAACTTCAAAACACCTAATAAAGGTTAAAACATCTTCATGTGTCATGGGCCTTATTCCATATGTGTGTGTGGGGGGGGGGGGGGGGGGGGGGGGGGGCTTGCATACATTCCGTCTTGGAATGTGTTGTAGGTTTTCTAGCATGATGTACAAGACTTTAACATGAAGTGATTTTACAAACAAAATCAAAAACACTTCTTCATTTAAAAATAACAAAAACATTTAATAAAGGGAATAGGCTAGTGTACTTAAGCCTTTAACTTTGGGAATTAAGTTTGAGGATCTTCCTCATACTTAGTGTACTTCATCATTATTTCATTTTGGAATGATGCATGAGATGCACATTCCATTGAAAAAGACTTATGTACACTTCCCTATGCAAAACACTTCAAATAAAAAAAACTTTTAAAACACTTCAAATGAACAATAACGACTTTCCTTCGGGAATTCTCTGCTCATCTCACTCACTCACAACGTACGAACGTGCTTCTCCTCGTTCTCTTGTAATACAGTAACGCAATCGATTCAGTGAGCCTGCAACACCTGAGCTAGAACATTAGCTGTTCCCTTAAAAACACAAATAGTTTTCCCTTAGTCAGGGTAACTACGTTGCTCTGATTCTCATATTCCCGATGAGATATGTAGGCAGTGGGATAGGGCCCATTTGAGTACTTCTTTTATTTTCCCTACATTTTTTTCTCGTTCACTTTCCATTCCTTTAACAACATCTTTTCTATCACCCTTTGAGCAGTACTTCAAGCGTGGATCCCGTCGAGTACGACGGACGTGAAGGGGTGCGATAACCTTCCCTTCACGTAATCGACTCCCTTACCCTTTCTCTTTGGTTCGTGAGACCTTGTTCTTTCCTTTCTCCCGGGTTTGTGCAGCATTACCCTTCCCTTTCTTTGGGATAAAAATGCCTGGCTGGCGACTCTTCTTTCTTTCTTCCGCGCCACCTTTCGCGTTTGTACCTGGATGAAAATCCCGGGAGCGACAGCTGGCGAATCTGCTGGGCAACTATTGACCTCTTGCTGGTCCCTCCCCGATGCGAGTCTCTCCTAGCACTTGTTTGTTTTTCTTATTGGGTGTTTGAGTTGTGTTTGCTTTAGTTTAACTTTACTGCTTTTATTTACAGTTTTATCGCTTTACTTTATCGCTTTACTTTATCGCCTTTATTGCATTTTATTTATATCATGCATCATATAGTCTAGACTGTCTGATTTCCTTTGGCGGGATGGGATTGTTACTGTGAGATGAGCCCATTACCCAGGCTCGAATGTACTTTAAGACTTAGAGTGGACAGTCACAGGGCTCTCATGGTATTTAGAAACGAGAGTAGTTGTGAGTTCCACAGCCAGAGTGCGACTTTTTTAGGATTATCTTACTTTGAGGGTCTTCCTCATTTAGGGTATGACTTTGAGAGTTATGTGCATCTGGTGACCGATTATTGAGGACCTTAGTGGAAACATCCCTCTTTAGTGGTGACTGTGGCAGCCCACATTCTGTGGCAAACCCATTCGCACCCGAGGGCCCAATTTGGAACTTGCATAGGATGGCCTTTTTTTTGTGGTGAATCAGATGACGATCTCTTTGTTTGGCGATAGCATTGTATCCTACGGGCTGAATGTGCTATTGCTTCTCATTCTGGGATCCGAATATGAGGATCCTACCTTTTAGAACACACATGTGAGATTGGTGGGTTGTTTACAGGTAACCTTGACCTTCTACCTACCCTTTTGTGTGGTTCTCCTATGATCAGTGATTTGGGTATTTTGTTCTGGTATTCTGGATCTGGTTCTTTACTGGTGCTTGGGTCTGATATTCTTGATATGATGCTACCCGGACACTTGGCTCTCCACAGTTATTGCACCGACACTGCAGATTTTGGCTCTGATCACATGCCTAGCTGCATCTCATTGCATACATCATTAACATTTTATGTTTTTTCTTTCCCAGGTCTCAGTATTATTTCCGATTCCGGTGGGTATTTTTCTCTACGTCAGATGGAAGGTCCTCCAAGAAAGAATAATGTGCATTACTGGTTTTCGAAGCCAAAAGTGGGACAGATCAAAGAATTGGCAGATTTAATGGACAGTAACCAACTGGATAAGTTCAGAAAGAGGTTTGGTGATATCTTGGGTTATGTGAGCCTTCTTACTCTAGATCAGCATGATACCTTGCACACTCTCTTGCAGTTTTATGATCCTCAACTCCGTTGCTTCACATTCAATGATTATCTACTGGTACCTACTTTGGAAGAGTTCTCTGATATTCTAAAGATTTCTGTCAAGGATACTCCTCCTCACTACAGTTCAAAGAAGGCTATTCCCGACAATGTCATTGCGAGGCTATTCATTTAAGAGTATCTGTGGTTAAAGATAATGTTAAGGAAAAGGAGGGCTGTAAAGGGTTCCATCTAGACTTTCTGATTGAAGAAGCGAAGAAGAGTTTTGCTGATGGTGATTTGGTTACCTTTAATGCAATTTTAGCTCTTTGTGTGTACGGAATTTGTCTGTTTCCGAATATAGCTGGATTTATTGATATGGATGCAATCAGTATCTTTGTCAAGAAGAATCCAATCCCAACTTTGTTGGGCGATGTATACCATTCCGTGCATTACAAGAATGAGAAAAAACGAGGAAGATTGGTAGTATGTTGTGCTCCCTTATTCCATGCTTGGTTTTATAGACATTTGCCAAAGACAGGAGCTTTTGTGGATCTCAGAGGAACTGTTAAGTGCTCCAAGAGGCTGATGGGTTTGACCGCTGAAGATATAGTCTGGTGGCATCGGAAGGACATGGTGGGTATACCTATTCTTATTAGTTGTGGAGCTTTTCCAAATGTGCCTCTGGTAGGAAGGAGAGGAGGAATCAACTACAATCCTATCCTCGCGCTGAAGCAATTTGGATATGCATTAAAAGAACCTCCTTTGGAAAAAGACGTGGCAGAATCCTTGTTTTATCTTGCCAAAGATGACGAACAGGTGTCATTTTCTATTGCTGAAGCCAGGAACACTCGGGTTAAGAAAGGTAAGATGGAGTTTGGGAGACCTGATCCTACGACTTATCCTCCTTACATTGAGTGGCTGAAGTGCCGGGTAGCCGTCACACTGTTGCCATTCTCTGTCGAGCCTCCGTTATATCCCAAGGTAGTGAAGCCAAGGACCTCAGTGCCAATTGAAGAATTCCAAAAGCTGGAAGGTTTAGTTCATGAACTCAGGGTTGAGAATGCAGACATCACCAGCCTGTATCAGAAAGCTGCATTTGATAATAGAGGGTTGGAGGAAAGAGTCCACATTGCTGAGAAGATGGCTGAAAGCAGGAAAGAAGAACTCGAAGGGAGGCTGATTTATTTCCAAAGACAGGGCTTAATTGATAAGAATAACGCTAGAGAGCGCCAGAATCTCAAGAAGCCTATGAAAGAAGCTAATGAGGCTATTACCTTGTGGCAACAAAAATGGTCCGATGAACAGAAGCGCCAAGCCAAGGTAGAGGAAGAGTTTAAAGCTAAGGTCGAAGAATTGGAAGCTAAGGCCAAGACCTCAGATGAAGAATTGAAAGCTGCACATGCTCAACAATGGAGTTACCAGGATAGTTTGGAAGAAAGTCAGAAGCTATTACAGGAAGCTCAGGCGGAAATAGATGATCTCAAGATCCGGGCGGAAGTGAAGAAGTCCAGGACAGAGCCAGGCTATGGTAGTACTAATGGGGAAGAATTATGTCAGAATATCAACATTTTGTACCAATCCTTGAGTTTAAGAGAATGCTTGATTAGAGGCCTGATTGAGACACCGGAAGATCCCGAGAATGCTGTGCTATTTGAGGAGGTCAAGAGGCTTAGTCTAGGGTTGCAAGATGTGGTGTTTCGCCCGTTTTAGGTTTCATTATGTTGATTACCTACAAAATTGTTGTAGGAATCGTTGCTTTAATTTCTGAATTTGGGTTGTATGTTTTCAAATGTTTGTCCAGGCTCAGTTCCTTTGGGCATTCTTCCAGTTATGATATGCTCAGTATTTTTCTCCAAGTGGCTTTCTTGATATTGCATCACTGTTCACTGACACCTGGCTACAACATCACCTCACAGGATTCTACACTTATTTGTGCACTTGTCTGAATGAATATTCTTATCAGCTGATGTATCTCATGTGTTATCTGAATGCTGCGGACTTCTGAAATACCGGAATCGGGGCACGAAAAGGCCTGGGAATAAAAAACATAACATTGCATTGCATGCATTTTATTTTTGCATTTTTTTCTGTTTTTCAAGTACCCAAATCCGAGGGTGTGGATTATCATTCTGACTGGGTATTCTTTGCAGAACGGTCAACATGACTTATTCCAACTACTCGATTCACCATAATCAAGGTTCAGATATGGAACAACTTCGAGTGGAGGTGACTGAGATGAAGGCCCAACTGGGGCATTTTATGGTGGACATTCAGGCGTTGTCCCGAGGTCAGGAACTGCTGAGAGAAGAAGTCAACTGGATAAAGACTCAGATGGGCCGGGTTATGGAAATTCTGAATGAAGTGTTAAGAAAAGAAAACAATCATGTGTCCGCTTCCGCAGCAGAGGTTCTCACTCCTCTTATCTCTTTGGGATCTCCTCTAGACCATGGATTTCCTCGTGAATCCTCTCCACCGTCAGAGCTTTTTCATCACCAATTGTTTCTTGAGGGTCTTAAGCCAGAGAAGACTGAGAAGAAGTTTGATCCGATCCCGATGTCATACGCTCAGTTGCTTCAACTCTTGCTCAAGCATTAGCTAATTGAATTGATTGCTGCGGGACCTCCACACACCAAGTTTCGTATGGGTTCCAATGTCCATGATAGGTGTGAATTCCATTCAGGGGTACCTGGCCATAATGTTGAAAATTGTAAGATGCTCAAGTATAAGGTCCAAGAGCTTATTGATTCAGGGGCAATCGAGTTTACGCCCATCGGCACTGTCAAGCGAAGAGATGTTCCTCCAACTGCTGCTAAAGAGGTGGATATTCCTCTCTCCTCTCAGGGACCTTCTTCAATCCATAAACCTTGGGTTCCAAAATTACCGCATCAGCAAATCACAGCTGGGACCCTTCCAGTTGTATCCCTTCATCATCAACAGAAGCAAGAAAGGGTTTTTGATCCTCTACCGATGTGTCATCCCGAATTACTTCAGCAACTGCTTCATTTAAGATTGATTGAGCTCCGGAAGTTAACTCCTCCTGCAAAGCTTCCAAAAGGATGGGATGCTAATGCTCATTGTGATTTCTATTCAGGGGCACAAGGTCATGATATTGAGGGGTGTAGAGCATTCCAGCACCAAGTACAAGACTTAATTGACTCCAAAGCAATCGAGTTTGGACCAGCTGGCTTGAAGGTATCAGGTGATCCTACGCCAGTAGCTGCAAAGGAAGTGAGTATTCCTTCCCCTTCTCTAGGATCTACCTTAGGTCACGGGTGTATTCCTCAGCTTTAGGTTTCAAAGTCATCACGTCAGCAACCTTTGTTTGTTCCTCGACCAAATGTGGAAAGAAAGGTACAGAGGCAGACTAGGCACCCTAATCAACATTGGCAGCAAAACCGTCAGCAACAGAGGCAACGAGGACTTAGGAGGTCTGAGAGAGTGTCTGTTCCTATTTCTTAAAGCCATCTTCTTGTTCGCCTTCTCCAAGGCTCTTTGATTCAGCTGGGCAGGGGTAGCGCCAGTGCCGTTTCCTTTTCCCCTAGATTATGACATGAATGCCAGGTGCGAGTTTCACTCGGGAACGTTTGGACATACAATTGACAATTGCAGAGTGTTCAAACATAAGGTGCAAGACTTGATTAACTCAAAGATTATCATACCAGACGGGTGGCCCATAAATTGAACTGTCTTCATCAGATTGAGCACCTAGTTTGCAAAGACATCTTCAGAATCAATAAGTCCAGATGGAGTCAAGCCTCCTCAACAAGGACAATCATTTAGCTTCTTTACTGCATTCTCATGTGTAGCTTTTTATGTTAGTCAAAACGTTTGTATGCATGCATGAAATCTGTTTTTCTTTTTATGTTAATCCTAATAAAGCGCACATGTTTTTCCTGAAGTAATCCATTCGTATTCACTCATAAGTTTGTATATGTGCATTTCAATACCAACTGTCGTGCTTAAACTCTTGAAGGAGGATGATGAGTTGAAAACGCAAAAATCTCTAATTGTGAGCTTTTGGATAAAACTCTGTTGACGATGTGTAAAGGCATTGTTTCAAATCCCAAACACTGAAGATATAAGGAGATATACCCTTGTCCAAAATAGGAGCCCTAAAGTAGGAGTTTCTTTTAGTAAAAAAAAAAACCTAACATTTAACCCCGGGGCAGGGTAGGCGTCAGTTAGTTTGACCAAGCGTTCAAACCTCAAAAGGAGTGTGCATCTGAGGATCCATTACTTTTCACTCTACCGCGTCAAGAGGTCCAAAGAGCGGAAACCATAATGGTTATCCCTCATCAACTGAGAAGTGAAACAGTCACAACCCTTCCAAAGAAATCAAGACAGCCGGTGTCACACGACGTGTTAAAGAAAAAAGAAGAGAATAATAAAAAAAGAAATGAAAAAGCCCGCTAAGTTGAAACTTGAAAACAAGCGACTTAGGAAAAAGTTGGGGCATCCCGCTGGACTTCAAAATCGAAGATTCAAAAGAATCAGTCCAGGCAAAAGTTAGGGATAAGCAAAAGAATAAGAAAGTAAAATACGAACAGGATTACCCAAGAAAGATCCTCAAACGCAAGAACAAAGTCGTGTGACACAGACACAAAGACAAAAGGGGTGACTGTTACTCCAACAGTCTGATTGGTGCTTAAACTGTTAAAAAGTCAATGGTTCCTCAACCATCACAAAGGCTTCTTTTGAGAGGTGAACGCTAGTGCCGAACTAACTGAACGTATAACTGGAGGACATCACGAAGAGTGGGTGGGCACTAATAAATTTTGAGCCTCATATCCCTTGTTTCAATAACCGTGAACCATGCCCCGTTACAAAACCGAAAGTCCTTAATTGAAACAGGGTTATTTCCAAAGCATACTACCAAGAGATAGCGTTCCTAACTCCTGTGAGTTGTGCTAAAATATATTTGTTGGTGTTGCATGTGCATTGCATTCTTTCATTCAAAAATTAATGTCGTATCCTAACCTGTGATCCGCTCACAAAGGGTTTGCAACATCTTTTCAGTAAAACTTCAAGATTAACATGTGTGTTGCATTAGAATTTTCATTCTCAGACTAAAACATTTTCTACTTGCATACATTTGTTTGACATCAAAAGAAGTTTACATATGGAAATTCAGTCTAGAAGCTTAATCTTGCCGAGTTGAGAATCCTGAAACTCCCGAAGGACAGCCACATCCAGTGGTAATTCCTCAGGAAACTTTGTTGAGCGGGAGCTTTCCCAACAAGTTGTGTTAAGACATAGCCGATCTGGGACAATCACGTCGAATCATCTCTTTAAGGTGTAGCCAACCTGAGCCAATCACGTCGAGAAATCTCTTCAGAGTTCAGCCAAATCGGGGCAATCACTTCGAGACTCAAATCTCTCAAAAGGCAGGTATTCTGGGCCTTCCTTCGAAGATTCGTAGTCAGGGGCAAAACCACTTCAAGGTTCATACTGGAGCAGGTCATCCCAAGAGCATGAGAAGTTAGTCCATCCAGACAGCTGGTCAGCCTATCTAGGGTTCAGAGTATTGGGGCAGAATATCTCACGGTGATATGAGATTGTTCATGAATCTTCTCAAGGCGAATTTCCTCTATAAACCTTACAGTCTGAGGCAGTTACTTCGAGACCCAACGAATTTCTCCAAGAGTTTGAAGACATTGAGGCGTTTTGGATGTCAAGCCTTCTGTAAAATCCTCTTGAGACAATTTCTTTTGGTGGACCGTGTTGGTCTGGGGCAAGTGAAAAAGAAAAAACTGTTGTTCACGTATATGTAGTCAATCAGCCAAAAGGCTTAAAACAAAGGGGCATTCCAACCCAAGGCATTTGTGGTCCCCTGTTTTCGGCAGGCTTCATTAATCATGTTCCCAGCAAGAGATGCATCAAAATCTTTCTCCCCAACATGTAGTGGTTCAGAGTCGGATTTTCTCAGTTACAGAAGTCATGTTCGGCACGGGGCATACGTGCATATCCTTTTGCTTGCAGGTAGCAGCCTCGTATTAGGCTCAAAAGCAAGATTGAAGCGGTTTCAAAAACACGAGAGCATGGACCGTGTCTTCCAAAGAAGTAATCACTTATACCCATGCAGAATACCGGGGCAATCATGTTCAGGAAAGGGTTCACATGTCATCCTTTGTCACAACTTTTACTGATTGAGTACATCATTTGGCCGACGGTCGCTCACGACGATTAGATATTGACAAATCAATGTCAACTGTGTAGTGTTGCATCTTATTAAGTCGATTCTCCCATTCGGAACTTCCAATAGTTACAAGCTTTTCTGTGTCGATAACAGTTGCAAATTCTTCAGTAGAGTTGCTTCGCAGACTTTGCAGTTAATGTCCAAGACTCAGTGAGTGTCTAGGAGTTTGAGGATATCAAATCTTCTGTAAAATCCTCTTGGGACAATTTCTTCAGATCAGCCTTGTAGCATGGGGAAAAAGCAAGTTTGTAACCCTCCCAATCATGGGGCATCGTGAAATCCCTCAGACAAGAGGTGTTCCAGATCTATTTTCTCCAGTAGAGTGACCTCCCGGTTAATACATCTAGCTCAAGTCTCAGTATTTGTCTAAGAGTTTGAAGATGCTTGGTCTTCTATAAAATCCTCTCTAGGGGCATCCCCAGCACGAGACGCTTTGAAGCAGTTCTCCCCAGTAGAGTTTGTTGTCAACTCATTATCCCCAGTGGAGTCATCAAACGAAAGGTTTGCCTAGCGTGGGACATTGTGGCTCTTATTATAAGCTCGACAGCTTTGTTCCTCAACAGATCACAGTGGATTTTATTTGTGTTTTCCCAGCAGATCTCAAGGGACTCTTTCCCAGTGAGTCGCAACAGGACGTATTCTAACCAGGATTTGCGTATCCCCGATGGAGTAGCTCCGGTCCCCAGCAAGATCGTATCTCTGGTAGTTGTATCCCCACAGAGTTCAGCATTGAATCTTGTCAGTAATGCTCCCCAGCTGGGTTGTTTTTCTCCCCACAAAGGTTTAGCAGATCAATAGAATCTCATCCTCAGCAGAGTGTTAGTACATTCTTTCCCCAGCCAAGTCGGAAAGTTGTCATTCCTTCAGAGGAGTTGCTATGATCAGAATTCATCCCCAGGCAGATGAAATAATTCCTGGCAGAGTCATCACTCCCTTATATCTCAAAGTCTAATTTATTTTTGGCAAGCATGACAATTCGAGGCAGACGGATTGTTCATTCATTCTCCAACAGAAATATCATCCTTTCAGGAGTCTCTGAGGTCAAATCATTGACCATTGTTCCTCAGCAGAGTCAGCAGGGATGTCTGACATGTATGTAGAGCGTAATCTAGTGTTGGAATTTTCTAAAAGTCCACCCACAGTGTGGCCAGTCAGTAGTCAACTAACTTCATCCAAAAGGAATCTTTTAAAAGTCCATCTGCGGTGTGGCCCATTGGCATTTGTCCGGTTTTATTCGAAAGACAAAGCAAAGTCCAACCGCAGATTGGAAAAAGTCTATCTTAGGGTGGAAAAGAAAGTAAAAGTCCAACCGCAGATTGGCAAAAGTGCATCTTAGGGTGGCAAAGCAGCAAAGTCCAACCGCTGATTGGCAAAAGTCCATCTTAGGGTGGCAAAGAAAGCAAATGTCCAACAGCAGATTGGCAAAAGTCCATCTTAGGGTGGCAAAGCAGCAAAGTCAACCGCAGATTGGCAAAAGTCCTTCTTAGGGTGGCAAAGCAGCAAAGTCCAACCGCAGATTGGCAAAAGTCCATCTTAGGGTGGGAAAGAAAGCAAAAGTCCAACCGCAGATTAGCAAAAGTCCACCCGCAGCGTGGCAAGCCAGTAGTCATCTAGCGTCGTTTAAAAGACATTCTTAAAGTCCACCCACAGCGTGGCAAGCCAGTGGTCATCTGGCGTCGTACAAAATACATTGTTAAAGTCCACCTGCAATGTGGCAAGCCAGTAGTCGTCTGGCGTCGTTTAAAAGATATTCTTAAAGTCCACCCACAGCGTGGCAAGCTAGTAGTCGTCTGGCGTCGTACAAAAGACATTGTTAAAGTCCACCCGCGGTGTGGCAAGCCAGTAGTCATCTGGCATCGTTTAAAAGACATTCTTAAAGTCCACCCGCAGCGTGGTAAGCTAGTAGTCATCTGGCGTCGTACAAAAGACATTGTTACAGTCCACCTGCAATGTGGCAAGCCAGTAGTCGTCTGGCGTCGTTTAAAAGACATTCTTAAAGTCCACCCGCAGCGTGGCAAGCTAGTAGTCATCTGGTGTCATACAAAAGATATTCTTAAAGTCCACCCGCAGTGTGGCAAGCCAGTAGTCGTCTGGCGTCATTTAAAAGATGGTTTCCAAGTCCATCCGCAGTTTGGCAAGCCAGTAGTCGTCTGGCGTCGTTCAAAAGACATCCCTCCAGTGTTATAGTTATCATCAGAGTGTTATCCAAGTAGAGTTCATTTGGTTGGGTTTATATCCCTTTTCTTCTTCTCCATAGAGTGCAAATTTTCTGGTTATTCTTCAGTATTCAATCCCTCCATACCTTGAAAGTCTGAAAGCAACCGCTATCATCCATTCAGGTCTACAGTGATTGAATAGGGGCAGCTGTAATACCCCAAAATTTTCCCTCTCTTCTTTCATATCATTTAGCATATACTTTCATTGCATTGCATTGCATTCAAGTCATAGAAAAATAAAACATTCAGCAATGGTTCATCATAGGGCATGTGATCAGTTGCCTTTCAGATATTGAGTATCCAAAATAAGAGAACAAGAGCCAAAGGTCTTCAAGCAAGCCTCAAGGGTCTCTTTCATCATATATCATCCCATTTGATCCCACAAGTCATTGGAAGAAGGGAATTCATCAAGAAGATTGGACAGTTCATCATCTCCTATCAAAAGCAGTCAAAATTAGGGTTTTGGATTCAAGCAGTCTCCTGATGAAATTTTGGTTCAAACTTGATCTCAATGTTTTCTACATGATGTCAAGTATCTAAGAATGGAAGATTGCCCATTGGCTCATTTCAAAAGAGGTTCAATTGATCAGTTGCTTGAGAATCAAGAAATTTGGGGAAAAGTCAATTGTGCAAAGGAAAAAGTCAACTCCTTACTTTTTAAGGTCAAATTCATGAAATTTAAGTCACATATGTTAATTGGACAAGATTTGATCAAGAAATGATGGAGGAATCATCAAAAATCAAGAATTGTACAAAGTTTCCATTTTTAGAAACTTAGGGTTTCCAAAAATGGCAAGTTTTGGACCATTTTGCACTCTACTTCAAAGCATTCTTTCTCGATAATAAAAGCTTCAAACTTCAGGCCCAAGCTGAGCCAATTAAAGATCACATCCTAATGCTTCAAATCCATACCAAGAACTCTTCCATTGGATCAAAATTGAGGGAGTTATGATCAATCAAAGTTTGGTAAAATCAAGGCAAATTTCAAGTCATGGCAAGGCAGATTCAGGCCTCCAGGCCATAATTTCATCAAACAGGTGGTGTGCCAAATGTCAAGCCAATTTTCTCAATGAAGAAGACTTCAAATGGAAAAATGTTGAACTCCAATCTTGTTTATCATTTTTTCATATGATCAAGGGATTGAAAGATATGAGAGCTCAAACATGGTGATCTCACATTGAAATACACTAGCCCATAGCCATGCATACCATGCAAGTTGATGCGCCCATGGAGTCAGTCACTATTTCTTGTTTCAAAGTCATTTTCAAGCATCTTCCAAGCTTCCATTCACTTAGATCCAAACCTCAAACTCGTTATATGACATCCCCTCTTTCATTTGCACATAAAAGCTCACCATTTCATCCATTGACATGAGAGAATTCCATCTGCAAACATCATCAATTTCATTGCATTTTGGCTGCCCAGCATATAAGTGTTGTTGTTTTTTGTGCCTTGGATCACATTTGCCACGCATAAAACATGAACCCTTCATCCATTACTTCATTTGAACACACACTACCTTACACATACATGCACACATACCTTTACCATACATGAAAAAGGTAAGAGACTTGTTCACTAAGTTTCCCATGCTGCACCACATCATAACATCACCATCATCATTTGTTTCCATCATCCATCATAAACAACAATACAATACACGAGCCTTTCCCCCCTTCATTTTGAAATTTTCTTAACACACCATTGTCATTGCTTCTCACACCACCATTAACCTAACTTGAGTTCTAACCATCAACTAAGATGGTTAACTCCTAACCACACATATAAAAGCTCCATCTAACATATTTTGTAACTAACATTCTTCATTTTCACTCTCACACTTGATTGATCTCAAATTTCTCTCTGAGCTCTCTCTCTATTCGCACGAGTTTCTCCATTTTTTTCTTCAAATCTCATCACTCGTCAACCTCAAGAACACAGTGCATTGAAGCTTGGAACCTCCTCCTCCATCACTGCAAATTTCATTTTCCTAGATTCCTCTGCAAGATCAATATAGAATAGCATTTATTTTGCTTCATTCAAGCTCAAGAACAAGTTCTCACCTCTGGTTTTCTTCTTATTCAAGGTTTCTTCAAGTTTCAGGTTCAGTCTTTCTCAACTTTTTCTTGCACTAATTCACTGATTTTAAGTTTGTTTTATGTTGATTATAGCTTAATAGAAGCAATGTGATTGATCTGGCTAGTGATAGGCACCTTAAGTGCTTAGATTCAAATTCTAGGGCAAAATGTTTGTGCTTGATTCTCTGTGTATATGCATGATATGTGAAATCTTTTGCTGGATTAGTGATCTGCATGACTTCCTCTTTCGATTGATGTACTTTTTGTGAGTTTTTGGAGAGTTTAAAGGTTTTAGGTGGTGGTGCTTCGCCGGAGAAGATGACCGGAGGTCCTTCTCCGGCCGATAGGGTTTAATTAGGGTTTAGTCTTCAGTTTATATTACAGCCGTTTGATTTATTTCATCCAACGCTCATAAGCATGCCAACACATTAATGACCATGTACATCTCATGTGCATTGATTTTGTGATCTGAATGCTTGTGTATGTGTGCCTCATGATTGCTATCGTGTGCTTTAAATTTGATCCACTCATCTTGCATACTTTACTTGATTGATCATCATGACTTAATCCAACGCACATGATTGAGTCAACCTGTTGACTGGGTTCCACCATGTTTCTGTATGCCACGTGCCTTATTGGACCCAGGCCTCAAGTGCTTTTCACACACCTCTGTTTGAGCCCAAACACATTTTGAACGTGAAAATTACTATGTCTGCACCTCCACTCCTATTTTCTTTTTATTTTAAACTTCTTTTTCATACTGTTTACATTTCCTTCTTTTAAAAATACTAAAATGCATCTAAAAATTCTAAAAAAAATCATGAACCATGTTTAGACATTAAAATAATTTTTTATTATTTTTATTTCTGATTTTGTGAATATTTGATCATATTTGGTGAATTTTTTTTTATTTCTTGTTTCAATTTGATTCCTTCTTGATACTTGAACTTCATCCATTTCTTTTGCATAGTTCAAAAAATCGTTTTTGCATCCAATATTTTTACCATGTGTGAATAATATCTTGAGACATCTAAAAATATTTTTCATATTTTTAAAGTCATTTTTGCATAGCTTTTGAACCATATCTTTGTGCATTATTCATTGTTGACCTAATGTGACTTTGATGACTTGTTTGAACTAGTTTCTTCTTGAGTTTTGCCATGATTTTTTGACATGTCTTTAGCTTCTTACTTAGGTACTTTGTGATTTAATTTCATAATTTTCCTAAGGCTCTTTCTATTTTTTCCTTGTTGATTGTTATAAGTCACATATATGTGCTTTTGTTTGACTTCTAAACTTTGTTTGATTAGGAGGCACTTGTGCCATTGCATCAGAACTTGTGTGATTATTTTATAGGCTATTTCATAAACATTATAGGTCATTTCATAAACATTATAGGTCATCCATGTTAGATTATACGTCATTTGTCATTTTATTTTGGTTCACAAAGGTTTGGTGCTTATGTGAGCTACTTTGACCTAATTGTGTACATCTTCTCCTACATGCCTTAACATGTTTTATGTTCATCTTTGTGACCTCATTAGTGCATTCTAATATGATAAAACATATCATACATTACTGACTTGCATCCATTCTTATTCGTGTTCATGTTTCATTCCTTATTCATAACTTGCATTACAAGTATGTCAAATCTTTTGAACTTGAACATTGTTTGAACATCTTTTCATCTTGTCTTTATCTTATTAGATCCTTGCACTCATGCCTTGTATGATCATTCATCCACATTAATATGCATTATAATATGCCATTCACCTCTGTTCTTTGATATTTCTTCAAGCATTTATTCATGTTTGTATGCCATACACATTCATACTTCATCTTTGATTCATAACTTTAACTGGTGTTCTCTTCTTCTTAATCTCTAATGTGACTTGTGTATGAACCAAACTTGCTCATTTGTGCATTCTCATGTCATATTATAACATGTATGCTACTGACCCATGTTCATTTGCATTCATAATTGCATTTCCCTTTCCTTTGTGACTTGTTTTGTAAGTAAACAACATTGTGAATTCTTGTGTGACATTGTTCTACTTCTTCCCACTTCTTCTTCTTGAGTTTTATTCTCATATCAAGGGTGATAATTCATGGATACTTAATTACATTTATTAATTGGTTTCCTACTGGTTGTGGTGTTTCATATTGCATCATTGCATGTTTTACATCTCTTAAATGTTCATGATGCATCTTTAGTGCATATCATTGCATTCCTTTGATGTTTGGTAGATTGTTTAGGAATAGATTGATATTGTAAGCCTTTGTAACCATTGGTAGATGTAAATAGGCTTTGCTACTGCCCTAGGCTAGTACCACCCTTTAGTGATCTATTCTTTTTAGGTCTAGCTCCTTAAAAGCTTTCTAGAGTTTCCTTTAGAACACTAGGATTTATTTGCTTACATCCTTCACTTGTACTTTGAATTGTTTTGGTACTAACCATGTTGTGTAGGGGCTAATGGTAAGTTGAGTGTATGGATATGCTTCCACACATACTTCTTCCCTCATCTTTTAATGCTTTCTCTTTTGTGTTCGTGCAAAGCATTTCAATGCTTACTTTGTTCAACTCCTTTCTTCTCCCTCTTGGTTCATAACTCATCTTCAATCTTAGAAGTGAGTTATGTTACCTCTTGCTCTCTTCTTCTCTATTCTTTTAGCTTAGTGTTCTCATACCACACTTAACTCTTAGGATCTCCAAGCATGATAACATTAGGTTGAGTTTTAGTCCCCTTTAGTTTTCACCTTTGCTTCTTTTTGAGTCTCTCCTTTCTCATCTCAAAACAACTTCAAAACACCTAATAAAGGTTGAAACATCTTCATGTGTCATGAGCCTTATTCCATGGGGGGCTTGCATACATTTCGTCTTGGAATGTGCTGTAGGTTTTCTAGCATGATGTACAAGACTTTAACATGAAGTGATTTCACAAACAAAATCAAAAACACTTCTTCATTTAAAAATAACAAAAACATTTAATAAAGGGAATAGGCTAATGTACTTAAGCCTTTAACTTTGGGAATTAAGTTTGAGGATCTTCCTCATACTTAGTGTACTTCGTCATTATTTCATTTTGGAATGATGCATGAGATGCACATTCCATTGAAAAAGACTTATGTACACTTCCCTATGCAAAACACTTCAAATAAAAAAAACTTCTAAAACAGTTCAAACAAACAATAACATCTTTCCTTCGGGAATTCTCTGCTCATCTCACTCACTCTCAACGTATGAACGTGCTTCTCCTCGTTCTCTTGCAATACGGTAACGTACTCGATTCAGCGAGCCTGCAACACCTGAGCTAGAACATTAGCCGTTCCCTAAAAAACACAAACAGTTTTCCCTTAGTCAGGGGAACTATGTCGCTCTGATTTTCATATTCCCGATGAGATATGTAGGCAGTGGGGTAGGGCACATTCGAGCACTTCTTTTATTTTCCCTACATTTGTTTCTAGTTCACTTTCCATTCCTTTTCCAGCATCTTTTCTATCACCCTTTGAGCAGTACTTCAAGCGTGGATCCCGTCGAGTACGACGAACGTGAAGGGGTGCGATAACCTTCCCTTCACGTAACCGACTCCCTTACCCTTTCTCTTTGGTTCGTGAGACCTCGTTATTTCCTTCCTCCCGGGTTTGTACCTGGATGAAAATCCCGGGAGCGACACAAAGTTGCAACATTCCAAGTGGATCAAGCCTCAAGATCGCCAGCGTCACCAAATTAGGGTTTTGGTCGACTGAGGCCTCCAGATGAAACTTTTCATCTGGGTATGAGCCAATGCTTCAAAGTATAACCCAAGACACTCCAAGAGACCTCATGGACCTAATCATCAAGTCAATTTAACCTCATGGGATGCATTTTAATTTTTTGGTCAACCAAGGTTCCTTAACCCTAAAATAATGTTAATATGTGATTTAAATCATCATTCATCAAGAAAAATCAAAGAAAGTGAGTTAACTTGTAAAAGGGGTAACCATAAAAAACTTAGAATTTTTCTAAGTTATGGAACAAAGTGGCTAGGGTACCAACTTCCAAGGACCATAAATTGACATCCAAGCAACCATTTTGGATGGTCCAAAGCTGGATTTGTAGCCCTCATGGCATACTTTAAAAGTGTCAACTACATCTCATTCTAATTCTTCATGGATATTTAGTTATGGAGTGATCAAAATGGCTGAAAACATGAAAATGACATTTTTCCAACACTTAGTGAAATTTTCACTAAGTCAGAATCTGCCTTACTTTTTCCAAAATGTAGGGGCAGTTTTCACCTTGATCCAAGTCAAACCAGGTCTAGGGGTAAACATCAAAGTTGAAGTATGCCATGAGGGCTTTCCAACAAGTACCAGATCATCTCCAAATTCCATCTGAGCAAAGAGATACAACCCTTGGAACATGGCATCCTGAACTGGTTTTTACAAGGCAGAATTTGTACATTTTGCATGATTTGTCCAAATCTAATAAATCCAAGCCTTGTCATCAATTTGGACATATTAGAGGATCAAATCCAAGGGGGGTGATCTGATCTCCAAGCCTCCAAAGTCCAAGAATCTACAAGTAGCCATGCCAAACCTAAAAGAGATAAAAAGTGCCAAGACTCCAATTTTGTTTCGAAGCATTCAATGGATGCACCTAGGTGGCATGAACTGAGCCTATTCCAACTGAATTCAGTCCAAGTTTATCTCTGAACCAAAGCTACAAAGTATGTGCTCTAATCTCAAGTCAATGGCTAGAGGAGACTTGAGATTCCTTTTGCATAACATTGGCCAAAGGCCTACTGTAGCCTCCATTCACTATTGATGCCAAAACAAACTTGACACACTATAAATAGGCCTCAATTGTGATCAATTTGAGTACACCAAAGCACCCAAACTGATGCTTTCCTCAAAATCCCTCTCTTTAGGCCAAAATGCCTTCTTTTGCAAGGTATCTATGAGTTTTTTAGTTAGAGAGCAAATCCATCATAGCTCATGATCCAAACACATCCAATATGCCATATCTAAGCTATCCAATCTCTCATATGTGACCTTTAACACCAAAATCACAAAGTCCCATCTCAAAACCTCAAAATTGGACTTTTCTGCATTTTCAAGCCATGTCTTGATTCAGTCACTTTCAAAACCAGATATAACCTCAAACACACTCCAAATATCATCCTTGAACTGTACCAAATGGTTCCCCACATCTGGAACACCATTTGAGAGAGTTGTCATATTGGTCACTTTTGCCCCTTTTGCAAGAAAGAGCTCAAACTTGTTCCCGAGGATTCTAGCTGGTGGTGACCATTCTAAAAGCTCCTAAGGGATTAATTGAGAGTGTCTAAAGCATCAAATTACTTCCGGCACAAGAAACTTGGCAAATAGCACAAAAAGCTCCTAAAGAGGTAAGCATCACAACTTGAACTCTTGGAAATATGCATTGCTTTGAAGTCTACTGATCATACACCTCTCATTCATGTTGTATATGTTGTGTTTGAACCAATTTTCCATGTAATTCTTGCCTGTAACATGAGGTAGCATAGAAAATGCAATTATAGGCCTATTTCAAAAACACCATCGGGTTTTAAAATAGAGACCTCAACTGAAAAAACCAAGGGCACCATTGGATTCCTTGTGAAATTCTAGGCAGGATAGACCTAAATTTTGTCCCAATCCATGGAGAAATAAGAAAGTTACAGCCTTTAAGTTTTTGGCCCAAAAGCTGGCCTTGCCTTGCCTTGCCCAGGCCTAAAACAAGGCACCCTTCATGTATTTGTGGGGTGGGTTTGATACACGGATGTATCACTACCCTAGTGGTAGAGGGCGCGTGCTGCAACTTGGAGGTCTGGGGTTCGAATCCCCCTCGCCCCAGACCCTATTTTTTACCACTTTTTCCACTTTTTTTTTACTATTTTTCATATTATTTTTAAATGATTTGGAAAATTAATTTCTCTCTCAATTTTAATTATTTTTTATTGGTTCTTTTTGAAAAAAATCACAAAAATTTTAAAATATTTTATTCCACAAAAAAATAAAATTTATATTATTTATTTAATATAGTTTGTATTTTTGTAAATAAATTCATTTTTTATTGTTTTTAAACCTTTTAAAAATGAATATTCATCTTGAAAATCAAAATCAAATGAGTCCTAAATCATCTTGTGATTAAAACCTCATTTTTCAAACCTTAATCAAAAATCACAAGTAGTTTATTTAGACTTATTTGGTATTTTTGTCATTTTTATTCATTTTATTAAAAGGATTACTTTTAAAAGAAAATGAAATTAGGGTTTCTTTGATTTTTGATCCTTATCAAATATTTCTAAACATCATTGGGCCTCTAATAGAGTGTAAGACCCAACCTCTTTGTAAATAGATAATTTTGGGCCTCACACATTGTATAAGTCCCTCTGTATATTTTCAAAAATTCGGCGCGATCGTCGCCTTTTTAACAAAATCTATTGGGCCTCCCCTCGTGTTGTAAGTCCCATCTTTCTTTTTCAAAACATCTTTGGGCCTCTCCTTGAGTTGTAAGACCCGATCCTTTTGTAAATAAACCTCTTTGGGCCTCATTCGTTGTATAAGTCCCGATGTGATTTTGAAAACAAAGGTGCGATCACTGTTAAACCTTGAGCATCTCCTTGAGTATAAGCCCCAATAATCTTTTCAGAAATAACTTCCCCTTTGATTTAGGTTCAAATATATAGTTGTTGTCAAAACTTTCTTTAATTTCTTTGGACAACTAACAATACAACATGGAAGCTTGCTCACCTGTAAGTTTTATCAGCTTTCATTTACATGCTTTAATATATATAATTGTATTGTGGGAAGCTGCGCACTGTAAGTCTTCTTTCACATCCTTTTAAACGCTTGTCATATATCAACTGTATATATACTATTATAGTTATTTAGAGTTTTCCCCGGCAACTAGGTCTAGAACTAGGTAAAGCCATGTTGGTCACTCTTAAATACAGTCAAAACTAGATCCCCATAGGATTTCCAGATACAGTCTTGCCTTCTCTTGGGCTTAAACAATATGGAACAAAGAGAAAGGCAGTATTCTTCGTGAACCTTTTCTTAGACTGTCACCCCTAGAAATTTTCAAAGAAATTCTACCCCCCAAAGTTAATCCATTCTCGGTGAATAGCATCTCTTGAGTTTCTTCAAACCTCAGAACTTTCACTAAACGATCTATTCTCGGTGAATAGCATTTCTTGAACTTTTCTTGGTTTGGGACCCACAGGCTTCCTAAAAGCATCCCCGCCTCCTCTTGGGCTTTGTACAAGGACCTTTCGGCTTCTTAGAAGTTCTCATGCCTTCTCTTGGGCTTAATACAAGGACCCTGAAGACCTCTTAAAGGTATAAGATAGAACTTAGTCATCCTTTGCTAGAGCAGTCTTTCCAGTGTCAAAACTCGAATTTAGGGTTGATTCTTATCCCTTAAAAGAGTCAGCCTCCTATGGGAGGCATCATACAAAAGATAAAACTATTCCACACCAGTAGACTCAGACAGTCTAATCCCCTTGAGTCTCAAAGACATTCTCAAGTTCCCTATAAACATAGGAAGAAACCCCAATCATTCTAGCTCAATCTCCAGTAGAGATAAAACCCATGGGTTCTAAACCCAGTCTCTCTCCTAAAAATCCCTAAGCCAGGGTTAGTTTATCATCAGTATAACACTATCCCAAATCAAAACCTCAAGGCATCTGATATCTCAACAATCCCAAATCAGAACCTCTGCAAGAGTTGATTCCCCACTTGGACCCGCCTAAGGATCTCAACAATCCCCAGTAGAAAGATAGCCTCCTCTTAGGCTTTGTATAATGATCCTTCCTTTCCTCAGCACAGTCAGCCTCCTCTTGGGCTTTGTACAATGATTCTCCCCAACAGAGCTAACCTTTTCAAGACTCTCTTCTTAATTCAATTACTTTTCAGACTCTCTTGTTGAGGCAATCACCTTTTCAGACTCTCTTGTTGAGTCAATAACTTTTTCAGACTCTCTTGTTGAGTCAATCACATTTCAGCGCTCTCTTGTTGAGTAAACCCTTTTAGCCTCAATCTTGGGCTTTGAACAAGACAGATAAATATACTCTCTTGTTGAGTCAATCTTTTTACAGTCTCCTCTTAGGCTTTGTATAATGAATTCCCCTAGCAGGAGGTAGCCTCCTCTTAAGCTGTGTAGAATGATTTCTCCAGCTTGTTCAGCCACAATCCTGGGCTTTATACAGGACAGATAAAAGCACTCTCTTGTTGGGTCAAACCCTTTTAGCCTCAATCTTGGGCTTTGTACAAGACATAAATCTCCATTTCTTAAGCTTAGGACAGATATCTTCCCCGGCAAAGCCATTTCCTCCTAGCCTTCTTTTAGGCTTTGAGGAATGTTTTCCCAAGCAGAGTTAAACTCATTTCAGCCTCAATCTTAGGCTTTGTACAAGACACATAAAAGTATCCTCACCAGAGTCAGTTAAATTTCCCATTTCAGCCTCAATCTTGGGCTTTGTACAAGACACATACAAACCTCCCCGACGGAGTCAACACCTTTTTCAGCCTCCTCTTAGGCTTTGTATAATGATATCCCCAAAGAGTCAGTCTCTTTTTTGGCCTCAATCTTGGGCTTTGTACAAGACACCAGTATATACACTTTCTTGTTGAGTCGGTCTTATAAAGCCTCCTCTTAGGCTTTGGGTAAGGATTTCCTCAGTGGAGTCAATCAACCTCTTAGCTTCAACCTTGGGCTTTGATCAAGGCACACAAAAATCAACAATCCCTCTTTAAAGATGACAAATTCTCTCTCAGTCAAACCATTTGGCTTCAATCTTGGGCTTTGAACAAGACACAAATACTCAATCTTTTAGCTTCAATCTTGGGCTTTGAACAAGACACCAAAATATCTTTTTCCTCCCTTAGAATAGGTGGAACTACGATTGCTCTGATTTCCCTGTTTCATTTAAACGGGAATACGTAGGCATAAGATTGTGAAATCTTAGCGAGCATAAGGTCCAGTACCTTCACACATCAATCAAAAACTTAGGTCCATTACCTTACCAAAAACATCGGGAAAACCAGAACATCAACAAAAACTCACTCACTCACTCATCTTTCCCAAGAAACTTTCCCAACCCATTAACAGATAAACACTATCAAGTACAAAGCGAAACCTAAAGCTAATATTCTATGGATAACCACATATAGGATGGCTAACTGACAACTCCCCATTGTATAACCTGACCCCGGGCACCCCAATCTCTTTTAAGCATTTGTTCAGTTAAATATCTGCGTGCAAGGTTAGTTTTAGATGGATTCCCTTTCCCTTCCAGCTTCATGGGATAAATAAGAAATCATAAAGTAGCACCCCCTCCTACCATTGCGGTGAGGAAAACCCAGTGATAAGGTGGTTGCGTCACCGACAAAAATTGCTCGCTATAGTAAAATGGAGACTCTGCTGGGGACGTCTTTAGAATGATCTTTGGGGCATCGTCCCCATTTTCCAACAGTAAAATGGCGACTCTACTGGAGACGTATTTAGAATGATCTTTGGGGCATCGTCCCCATTTTCCAACAGAAAATGGCGACTCTGCTGGGGAGTTATTGACTGTTTAGGACTAGGATTATAGCTAGCTCTTAAGAGGTCTAGGATGTTAGTTTTAGGAATAAATATATATCGCTTTTCCTACTTGATATCCGTGTTTATTTTTCTGCTAATGGGACTGCGGGTGATGCCGCATCTGGAAAGTTTGAGTGACACCTAAGATAAGTGATGGCATTAGACGGGTAATCTTACAGGGAGTGAGTCCCAAATAAGAGACCCCGGTAGACCATCAAATCAGTGGAGATACCCTTTGCGGATTAAATGCCTATACGACTTCGGTTGTTGAAAACAGATTATTCGATTGTGGTGTCCATGAAACTGAGGATTTTAGTAGGCCAAGACCTTGTTACTATTTTGTAGTACGGAAGCTATCGGAAATAGTTGTCACGTGATACTACCCTTATTTGAGATTACTCTATGATACTGCAGCTCGCTCGGGTGAACCAGCCTGGTGTTGTTATCCCAAGAGGGTTCAATGATTTTGAGGACAGGTACAAAAAATCACCAGTACAACCTTTGGGGATGGGTAGAGTCATGACTTCATGATACCGAACCTTTGACCCCATGTTTTTTCTATGTTTTTGTGTGCTGCATTCATGCATTCATTTCATCTAAAATACTTTAAACAAAGAAAAATTTTCTCTTCTAGTCTCTCTTTTTCAAATTAAACTAAGACAATGATTACAAATATCAGAGAGAAAGATTGCGTTATGGATTTCGATAGAAGGTAGACTCACAAGTACACCTTCAAGGTTCCAAAATTAGAGGATTTAAGAGGGTTGGCAAGGATGATCACCAACCCTGATGCTTTCAGAGCTAAGTACAGAGGACTGCTGTCTCTGTTAAGGGTCCATGTAATTGAAGGAATCCTAGCTACGCTCATTCAGTTCTACGATCCGGTCTATCACTGTTTCACATTCCCAGATTATCAACTAGAACCAACACTAGAGGAGTAATCTCACCTGACTGATTTACCCCTCATTGACCAAGCTCCCTTTTCTGGACTAGAAGAAATTCCAAAGGATCAAGCCATTGCAAGAGCAATTTATTTGGACGAGTCAGAAGTCAGGACTCACATGACCACTAAGGGTGGAATCCAAGGGTTGCCAGCTCAGTTTTTGGTAAAGAAAGCTCTGTACTTTGCTAGTATAGGGAACGTGACCACTTTCGAGAGCATCTTTGTTCTGCTCACCTATGGGTTATTTATGTTTCCCAACATTGATAACTTCGTTGATACCAATGCGATTAAGATTTTTCTAATTGGAAACCCTGTACCAACCTTGCTCGCAGATGCTTATCATTCTGTACATTTAAGTAATTTGTACAGCGGAGGAATGATCACATGCTGTGTACCCCTGCTATACAAATGGTTCACTTCCCATTTACCCAAGTCTGCTGCTTTCTGGGATCATAAGAGTACTCTACGTTGGTCACAGAGGATTATGTCTCTAACCAACTCTGACATAGATTAGTACAATCGGATCTATGATGGGATCAGAGTTATTGACCATTATGGAAATTTCTCTAATGTACCCCTCATAGGAACTAAAGGAGGAATCAACTATTATCCATTTTTAGTTCGTCGTCAATTTGGATACCCGATCAGACATGTCCCGCGTAATGTTCATCTGGAAGGTTTTTTCTTCAATGAAGGAGAAAATGACAGGGCACTAAAGACAGAAATAGTGTACGCCTAGAAACATGATCACAGGAAAGGGAGAGAGTCTCTAGGAAAACCAGATTGTGTCTCTGTGGAACCTTATCTCCACTAGGTACAAACTAGAGCTCTCAAGCTGAGGATGCCTTACCCTCGTCAAGAAGTTCTTCCGTTAAAGGAATTTGTCCTTTATTTTATGTCTGATACGGAAAAAATTCAGGTTGCTCTCAACAAAGTTCAACAGGAGAAGAAGTCTTGGAAGAACAAGTACCGTATTCTCAATGTGGAGTGTAACAAAATACAGCAACTGTTAAAAGAAAAAGACGCTCTGATCGAGATTTTAGAGCAACATGCTGTATAGAATCAAGAAGACCAAAGGAATTTGCTCGCTCCTTTCACTTGGTAAAGGAATGACAACCCGACAACGGCTCAAGAGCCCCGGTCAAAGAAAAGGAAAGTACTAGAACCAGCACTTGAGCCCTCCTCAGAGAGGACTCGGGATCCATAAGTTTAGACATTTCCTTTTATAGCACTTTGTAAATTACTGTATTTCCATTTCCGTAATCTTTGAATTCAATAAAACGGGGTTTCCCCACTGTATGATATCTGCAGTCCAATTGTTGAAGTTTATTTTTTATTAAAATAACAAAATAATTAATATAATCATTGCATATCATTCATCATTCTCACATAACGCATTTTCTTACCTACGAATCTCACGTTTGTGTCTCGATTCTAGGGTTAAACTGTCTCATTCGTACAATACTTGGGCCAATCGACAAAAGATGATGGATAATCTCGAGGAAAAGAACAGAGAGTTGAGAGAAGAACTCAACGCTCTGAAAGAAGATTTGAGGAAACTTCACAATGACATGCAAGCTCTGGCAGCAGCTCAGATTCAAAGGACTGTGATCTCAGAGATCACATCGACGCCCATAGTGGAAAAGTATGATCCTCGGTATAACATGCCTAAAGATCGTCCCTGGGGCATGCCACTCAACTATATCCTGGAAGGAACCGCTGGGCCTAAAGGTTACAAACTTCGGGAAAGCGAAGATGCAAGGGGCATGACAGCAACTCCTGAAGGTTACAAACTTCTGGAGAGGGAAACATCAAGAGTCACTGCCGTAATGACTATACCACCACCCGTGGTACACACTGTCCCGGAAGGGCAAATTCCACAGATACCTTCTGGTGGAAATGAAAGTATGAATGACAGAATGAGGGAATTCCAGGAGCAATTCCTGGAGATGCAGAAGGAATTGCATGCCCTTCGCGGTCAGAATCTATTCGGAAAGGACGCCGCAGACCTTTGCTTGGTCCCCAATGTGAAAATTCCGCACAAATTCAAGGTGCCCGAATTTGAAAAGTACAAGGGTAACTCTTTCCCTCAAAGTCACTTGGTGATGTACGCTCGAAGGATGTCAACTCAGAGAGAGAACCAACAGCTACTGATTCATTACTTCTAGGATAGTTTAACCGGTGCCTCACTCAAATGGTACATGGGATTAAACCACACCAAGATCGTCACTTTCAGAGATCTTGGCGCTGCCTTTGTTCAACAATATAAGTATAACCTAGATATGGCACCAGACAGAGATCAACTCAGAGCCATGTCATAGAAGGACAAGGAAACCTTTAAGGAATATGCTCAGAGATGGCGTGAAATTGCCGTCCAGATTTGTCCACCTCTTGAGGAAAAAGAGATGACAAAGATCTTCTTGAAATCCTTGAGCTCATTTTACTATGACAGAATGGTCGCCAGTGCGCCCAGTGACTTTACTGAGATAGAGGGCGTGGGAGTTCGTCTTGAAGAAGCAGTCCGAGAAGGACATTTAGTTTAAGACGCTGGACCATCAAGCAATACCATAAGATACGATAGTGCTCTCCCTAAGAAAAAAGAGCAAGATATTAGTAATATCTCTCTTTGAAAGCAAAGGTGACGGTACCAACCAGTAGCAACTGTAACTCCTGCTATCAACCCTGCGCCTGTTCCTACGTATCAACCTCAGGTTGCTCAGAGCCAACCGAATCAACAACAATATCAGCAATGGACACAACAGCCTCTTCAACAGGCTCGTCCTCAGTACAACAACAACCGTACAACGCGACCACCAGGGTTTGACCCTATATCGATGTTGTACGCAGAACTATTTCCACTCTTACTGGTCAAGGGGCACGTCCAAACCAGGGCTCCTCTTACAGTACCAGAGAATTCGTCTTTTTGGTTCAAGGCGGATCAGACTTACCCTTATCATCAAGGAGGACCAGGGCATAACATAGAAAACTATCTCGGCTTCAAATCCGATGTACAGAAGCTTGTTAGGAGCGGGGTCCTATCCTTCAAGGATAAGAATCCTAATGTTCAGACGAACCCGCTACCTCAACACGAGAAAGCTGCCGTAAAATTGATAGAGGAAGAGTCTACGCATAGCTATCAAATTCATGATGTACTCTTATTGGGAACTAACCTGGTCAAGATGCATTGGAGACAAAGCGGATACAGTCATGTACCGTCTCATAACTATCACCAGTGTGATATCTGCTCTAAAAACAATCAAGGATGTTCTGTGGTGCAATCAGCTCTACAGGAACAGATGGATCTCGGATGGATCCAAGATCGCCGAATTCATGAGGTCAACATGACTTATACAAATTACAACATCATTCAGAACCACAACATTCTGGCAATAAATGTTAACTTGGTGGCAATGTACTCAAGGTAAAGCAAACGTCATGATCTTCCATGACACGATTATGATTCCTATCTTGTCTGCTCAATAAACGATCAGGGATGCTCTTTTGTACAAGAGGCCCTCCAGCGTCAGATGGATCTTGGATGGATCCAGGACTACCGTGATAGAAGTCATTATCAGGTTAACATGATCCAAATCTTTTATATTCGCCTGATGAATACCAGCTTGGTGCAGTTACACGCTACACAAGTCCAGCTCAGTCTCTGACTTCGAACGATTATCAGAACTGTAAAGTATGTCGTGAGAGTGACCAAGGATGTGCTCTTATTCAAAAAACGCTTCAACACTTGTTAAACCACTAGTGGCTTCCGATTTATCTAGATGAAGACACGCAACAAGTCAGCATGATTAACGGGAACCCTACTAGACATCAAAGTCAGGATGTTCAATCAATGGAAACAGATCTAGTAAGGTTACACTGCATACAAAGTGGACGTGGCCAGGTGCCACCACACAACTATGAGCGCTGTAGAGTGTGCTCAGAGGATAATCAAGGATGCTACCTCGTGCGAGCAGTCCTTCAAGGCCAGTTGGACCACAAGGAGATTCAACCATGGTCAAGCTCTGGTTCAATGTCAGACTATCTTCCTAATCAAGGAAAAGATGTTGTCTTAATCCCTAAATGAGAAGTGGCCAAAGATGTGTGCGCCATAATCCCTTTACTCCATGAATCAAGAGTTCCTCTTGATGGTGGAAGGATTCTCAACCTCGAACCAATTGAGGTCGGCTATGATGGTCAGAAAAATCGGAAGGCTCCTATAGTTATTTATCTGCCGAGACCAGTACCGTACAAATCAGATAAGGCTATCCTTTACAAATACAGTGCAACAACAATTGAAAATGGAAAGGAAACCCCATTGCCCTTCATCGTGAATATTGTAGACATCAGTCGAGTAACACGGAGCGGTCGGATCTTCAACCGAGGAGTTGGAGAATCCAGCAAAGAAAAGGAACCTCAAACAGAAGTTCCTAATCAATGTTTTGGTTAATCCGGTGATTTCGACCTTTCAAAGAACAACAATGTGATGCTGAAGCTCATCCAGAAGAGTGAATACAACATTGTTGATCAGCTGTTGCAAACTCCTTCAAAAATCTCAGTGCTATCTCTTTTACTCAGTTCTGAAGCCCACAGAGAGGCTCTACAGAAAGTCTTAGAACTGGCCTTTATGGAACAAGATGTAACAATAAGACAATTCGATAGTATCATCTCTAACATCACTTCCTGCAACAACTTGGGGTTTAGTGACGAGGAACTGCCAGAAGAAGGCAAAAGTCACAACATGGCGCTTAATATTACAGTCAACTGCCAGGACGATGCTTTAGCCAGTGTACTGGTTAACACCGGATCAGCTCTGAATGTTATGCCGAAGTCCACCCTAATGCGACTATCATTTAAAGGATTTCCGATGAGAGGCAGTAAGTTCATCGTCAAAGCATTTGACGGATCCCGAAAAACGGTTATCGGCGAGGTCGACCTTCCCATAACTATCGGCCCTCACACTTTCCAAATCACTTTCCAGGTTATGGACATCCGGGTAGCATACAGCTGTTTGTTAGGAAGACCTTGGATACACGAGGCTGGGGCAATTATTTTGACACTTCACCAGAAGCTGAAGTTTGTCAAGAACGACCAAGTAGTCACAGTCTGTGGAGAGCAAGCCTTGATCGTGAGCAACTTATCATCGTCCACGTGTGTAGAACCCGAGGAGGTTGTTGGAACTCAGTCCCAGGCACTATCGGTGAGCAATGAGAATCAATCAGAAAAGGGAACATCAGTTTCCTCGTACAAAGATGCTCTCGAAGTGATCATAAGTAATAATGCAAAAGGATGGGGACAGCTTGTCATTCCTACGGATAACAAGACGAAGAAAGATCTTGGTTTTTCCTCAACCTGTACTCAGATTGCTACTAATGATGAAAGTTTTCATCCCATTCAGAACTTCTTCCACAGTGGAGGTTTCCTTCACCCAGTGTCTCAAGAAGTACATACCATCAACGAGGGTGATTCCTCCGATACAGATGAAGAATGGAAGTCCTATCTTAACGAGGACGGTTATATGTCTCAAGAAGAGGTGCCTATGCCATTTTGCTATCCAGCACAGAGTCCGAGATATATACCAAGATCAGACATCAAAATGATATACGGAGATTGTGATCCGGAAGAATGTCATGCTCCACCAAACTCATTAGAGGAAGACACTCTAATGAAAGACAACTTTGACCATGACTATTATGGCCCAATGGATGGCTTGCTTATCTGGTATCCATATCCAGGAGACTTGGGGCCAAAGAATCAGTCGAACAATGAATATTAATTGAGCATCTTTGAAAAGAATACATGTATTCCCATATAGTCATGGGATCATTACTCAGGGCATTCAAAAGATATCCAGTACGACGATGAATTTACAAAGATTGCAAGACAACAATTCCTTAACTATGCTTTTCCAGAGGTCAACGTCATCGAAAGAGATGACTCCTCCACTTCCAAAGAAGTATGGGATACCTTAGGACAACCGAGTGGTAAATACGACTTCCTGGTCAAGTACACCGCTCCTGAAAGCTCTCGTATCAGGCTTTAAGACATCCATCCAACTGGATGGAGAGATCCACCTGAGAGCACAAACACTGTGCAAGATACAACAGAAGAGTTCGTCTACGACAACTCTTCCTGGTAGACAGATTCCAACGATCATGCTCCACCAGAAATCAGCGTTATTTCTGAAGACAAGCCAAGAAGGAAGGTACCCGACTTTGTGATTCACCGAGGAGTTCGCCGCCAATGGGTTGCTGTCAACGTTCCAAAAGTCATTCATAATTCTAAGTAATTGTCGTCTTTGTCTTAACCTTTCACCCTGCCCAGGTGAAACAGATGTTTTGATAGGGCTCACGGGCTATAAATGTACCTCTTCACATTTATAGGGCTGTAATTTCAAGAATCGACAAGATCATAAATAAAATAGCGTCGTTCTGTAATTTCTTCATTTATTGTTGTTTTCTCTTTTCGCTTTTTCAGAAAATGGTAATCCTAAAAACAACTCAAATAATAAAAGCAAGCATTTTCCAAAGAAATTACACTGCACACACTCTTGCATTTCTCTCTATCTCTTCTAAAAAATAAATCATCACGTCATGCAGATTGCTTGTTTTAAACCCCGTTGAAACATACAATCCAATGCCTTCTCCCAACTTTGAATTCCCGGAATTTGAGGCTGAAGAAGAAGAGAACGAAGAAATTCCAGAAGAGATCTCCCGATTACTCAGACAAGAGGAAAGGTCCATTGAACCACACAAGGAGCCGTTGGAAACGGTCAACTTGGGTACAGAAGAAGAGAGAATAGAAGTCAAGATTGGAGCATTGCTCAGTCCAACTGTCAAAGAAAGTTTGAAAAAGCTTCTCAAATAATTTCCCGATGTATTCGCTTGGTCCTATTAGGATATGCCAGGGTTGGATACCAGCATCGTGGAACATCATCTACCGTTGAGATCAGAATGTCCGCCGGTAAAACAAAGACTAAGACGGACTCATCCAGACATGGCCATCAAAATCAAGGAGGAAGTACAGAAACAGATTGACGCGGGTTTCCTCGCCACATCAGAATATCCTCAATGGTTAGCCAACATAGTGCCAGTTCAGAAAAAGGACGGAAAATTCAGAATGTGTGTGGACTACAGGGATCTAAACAAGGCCAGTTCAAAGGATGACTTTCCCCTACCGCACATCGATATGCTAGTAGACAATACAGCGAAGTTCAAAGTTTTCTCTTTCATGGATGGATTCTCGGGCTATAATCAGATAAAAATGGCGCCGAAAGACATGGAGAAAACTTCGTTCATCACCCCATGGGGCACTTTTTGTTACAAGGTAATGTCGTTCGGTTTGAAGAATGCAGGGGCAACCTATCAAAGGGCCATGACTACTCTGTTCCACGACATGATACACAAAGAAATAAAAGTGTATATCGATGATATGATTGCCAAATCTAAAACAGAAGAGGAGCATGTGACCCACCTGTCAAAGCTATTCGAGCGGTTGAGAAAGTACAAACTCCGCTTGAATCCTAATAAGTGCACATTCGATGTCCGCTCAGGGAAACTTTTAGGGTTCACCGTCAGCCAGAAAGGAATTGAGGTTGATCCTGACAAGGTCAAGGCCATTTAAGAGATGCCTTCTCCAAAGACTGAAAAACAAGTCAGGGGATTCCTGGGACGTTTGAACTACCTTTCCATATTTATATTCCTCATGACCGCGACATGTGCGCCGACCTTCAAATTACTCAAAAAGAATCAGGACTGCATTTGGACAGAAGAATGTCAAACCTCCTTCGACAGTATCAAGGAATACCTGTTGAATCTGCCGATTCTATCACCTCCAGTGGAAGGAAGACCACTGATCATCTACCTAACAGTCTTGGAAGACTCAATGGGTTGTGTACTTGGCCAACAGGATGAAACAAAAAGGAAAGAGTCTGCCATTTTCTATTTGAGCAAGAAATTTACCGACTATGAGACTCGGTACACCATGCTTGAGAAAACTTGATGTGCTTTAGCTTGGGCAGCCATACGTCTTCGCCAGTATATGATTCGTTACACTACTTGGTTAATTTCCGAAATGGATCCGATCAAGTACGTCTTTGAAAAATCTGCTCTCACGGAAAGGATTGCCCGTTGGCAGATGTTGTTATCAGAATATGACATCGAGTACCATGCTCAGAAAGCCGTCAAAGGAAGTGTTTTAGCCAATCATTTGGCTCATCAACCGATTGACGATCAGGAATCAGTCGGGTTTGACTTCCCCGATGAAGATGACATGTATCTAAAAATGAAATATTGCGATGAACCACTACCCAGTGAAGGGCCAGAACCAGGTTCCCAATGGGGACTAATCTTTGATGGAGCTGTCAATCATTATGGAAATGGAATTGGGGCAATCATTATAACACCTCAGGGTACCCACATTCCTTTCACCGCCCAACTGACATTCAAGTGCATAAACAACGAGGCCGAATATGAAGCTTGTATCATGGGTCTCGAAGAAGCGATTGACTTGAGAATTAAGAACTTGGATGTGTATGGCGACTCAGCCCTGGTTATCAATCAGATCAAAGGAGATTGGAACACATACCAATCAGGACTGATTCCTTACAAAGACTACGCGAGAAGGTTGTTACCATTCTTCAACAGAATCGAGTTTCATCACATCCCTCGTGAAGAGAATCACATGGCTGATGCATTAGCCACTCTCTCTTCCATGATTAGTGTAGGTCAATGGAATGACATACCTAAGATTGACATAATGCGCCTTGAACGCCCGCTTACATCTTTGCGATCGAAGTAGTCATAGACGACAAACCTTGGTATCATGATATCAAATGCTTCCTACAAAAACAAGAGTATCCGCCTGGGACATCCAAAAAAGACAGAAAAACCCTCAGGAGACTGGCTGGCAACTTCTTCCTAAACGGTGATACACTCTATAAGAGAAACTTTGACATGGTCTTGCTCCGATGTGTAGACAGACCAGAAGCAAACATGCTGATAAAAGAAATTCACGAAGGATCCTTTGGCACTCATGCCAATGGACACGCAATGGCGAGAGAAATTCTAAGAGCAGGATACTATTGGTTGACCATGGAATTCGACTGCTACAAGTACATGAGGAGATGTCATAAGTGTCAGATATACTCAGACAAAATCCATGTACCGCCAACGCATCTCAAAGTTCTTTCTTCCCCATGGCCTTTTTCCATATGGGGAATCGACGTGATTGGCATGATCGAACCCAAAGATTCAAACGGACATCAGTTCATCCTAGTAGCCATTGATTACTTCACCAAGTGGGTCGAAGCAACGTCATACGCCAATGTAACCCGAAAAGTGGTAGTCTGTTTCATCAAAAGTAATCTCATCTGCTGTTATGGCGTTCCAAGCCAGATTATTACGGATAATGGATCCAACTTGAATAACAAGATGATGAAGGAATTGTGTGTTGAGTTCAAGATCGAACACCATAACTCATCTCCCTACCGACCTAAAATGAACGGAGCGGTAGAAGCGGCTAACAAGAACATCAAAAATATCATTCAAAAGATGGTTGTAACCTACAAAGACTAGCACGAGATGCTACCGTTTGCTCTTCACGATTATCGCACATCTGTCTGCACTTCAATAGGGGCAACCCCTTTCTCTCTAGTATATAACATGGAGGCAGTGCTTCCCATAGAAGTAAAGATCCCATCAATCCGGGTATTGATGGAAGCTAAGCTAACAGAGGCTGAATGGTGTCAAAGTCGACACAATGAACTGAATCTGATCGAAGAAAAGCGAATAACGGCTATATGCCACGGTCAGTTGTATCAGCAAAGAATGAAGAAAGCATTTGACAAAAAGGTCCGACCCCGCGTCTTCAAGAAAGGAGACCTTATGCTCAAGAAGATACAATTATTTCTCACTGATTCTCGGGGCAAATGGACTCCAAATTACGATGGCCCCTATGTGGTCAAGAAAGCTTTCTCAGGTGGTGCCTTGAGACTCGCAACCATGGATGGAGAGGAAATTGCCTACCCCACAAATGTTGACGTAGTCAAGAAATACTTCGCCTAAATAAATTAAAAAAAAAAAAAAAACGTCTCGGTGGATTGAAAACCCGAAAGGGCGGTCCAGGATAAAATTAGAGACATAATCAAAAATCATCCCGATGGATTGGGAATCTCAAAGTACAATCCAGGCAAAAGTTAGGGATAATGGCAAGTAACTACGTTCAACAAAGGGGCAAATTCCCTAGTAGCAGTAATGTCATCCATCAGGAAAACTCCATTTAAGGTCATCTTCGACAGAAGCTCAGGATGCCCAGAATTCAAAGTTGGTAGAAGGATAGCAGTTGTTATGTTTCAATGCAGGCCTTTTCCCTTAAATAACCATTTTCTAACTTTGTAAATTCTCCATGGAATCACGCGTTTGGCTGATTTCCATCCTATCAATAAAATTTGAGCCCTAGTCCTTTTGTTTGCAATTCTTATTTGTTTTAGCTTTACAGAACGACATTTTTAACATGATTAACGATTCTTGAAATAAAACAAAAACAAATTTACTTGTCAAATCTTTTCTGAGTTTAAAATAAAGATGGCAATTCTTTTGACTGTTGAACATCGAAAGAACGTCGATCGCTTCTCCAGAAGTAATCGAACCTCAAAATGTAGAATCAAAGTACTCCTTCTTAGCCAGTGCGCCTGAATGAAGGATCAGTTGTGTCAGATGCGAATATTCCGTCCGACATCCTCGACCGAGTTCTTATCTCCTAAGCCCGACCAACGGTTTTCCCCACAGGGACTATATCTCCTAAGCAAGGCAGAATTGCTATCTTGAACAAATAGTATTTCTTCGTCCCCTGCAGTGGCCGAGTGTTGTACCCCAAATTTTACCCCTTAGATGTCATATTTTTCTTGCACCTACATTTAGACCTCAAGCATGTATGCATTGCTGACTAACCATTTCTTGTCGCAAGTTGTTTCTTTTATTGGTGAAAGATAGGATTTACACAAAGACGGCAAGGTCTCCCTAAGATATCTTTTTTGGCCAAATGCAATCACTTGAATCTACATGCATCCAAGAAGACTTTTTCAACAAGAAATCAAGGGTTTCACCAAGACAAGTCAACCATTGCCTTCATGACAAAGTGTGATCCCAAATCTTGAGAAATTATGCCATGTGATAACAAACATCCTTAGAATCCATTTTTTGGGCCTTTAAGGTTTTTCTCACAAGTGCAAGATTTTTTTATAGAGATGAATATTCATCAAGGTGACATATCAAAGTGGTGCCATGGAAGGAGTTAATTTTGCAATGCCCTAAGTTTGTCCCGTAACATTTCTTTCTGGGTCATGGACATATGGTTGTCTCAATTTCTTTTTGGGCCCAAAAGATATTATCTGGATCAAAGGCTTTAAGTTGTTGAAAAGTCCAAGTTGTGTTCCCGCATGGATTAAGTAACAAGGCCTTGTACATTTAGTTAAGCCCATGTGCCATTTGTTAGTTGAAAATGCCGAAGATGCTTTGCTTCAAAAACAAGTTTTGTGGAGTCATTACACATTACCCTTCTAAGCTCACCCATTACTGTTGAAATCAAAAGGACACTGATTTCATGTTGAATTAGTGAAATGAGGAGGCTCAGTTAGCAGAGAATACGTATTCCAAATTCAAATTATTGCTTTTTTTTACTTTCTCTCTCATGGCACTTCAAAAAGGTGGTTTTGGAATAACTACTAAAGATTGAAAGTAGCAGACTGAATCCACCACCTCCTCCGCTGCACTTGTCCAGCATGGTGATAAACCAAGATCAACGGCTAAGGATTGATGCACACAAACCCTAATTCTTTACTCAGCAGACCATACAAACCCTAATCCTTTATCCTGTGGACAAACCAGCTACCCAAGACCTGGATCCACTTTGCTTGGCCTATAAAAGGAGCTCATTTCTTCCTAGTTCCAGACACCAGAAATTGCCAAGAATTTCTCTCTAACTTCTCCCTCCATAATCTTGCAAGTAACACTCCAAAACTTGCAAGAATTTCACTACTTTTCATTTCCTCTGTAACCCAGAAACACATCACAACAAACACCCGAGAGAAAACCAAGAAACTCATCAAAACCTTTTCACTTTTCCATTTTCTTTTAAGTTCTGCAAGCCATCATCAAGTCTTGCAAGAACTTACTATTTTCAGTTCCTTCCCGTAAACACTTCACAATTCCCACACTTTAAACCACCCAAGACTTCTTGTTCCGTGCTGAGAAGTTGACTCTGTAGCAGTTGAGGGAGGGAAGCATCCACCATCTCCAGAAACGCTCGCCTGTGAAGAAGCAGTGGACTTTCTCCACTAGGTATTACCCTACCTCCTTCTATCTCCATTTTATGTTTGCACCATGTTATTATCTGAATCCATGATCATTCTGTCCCATGTTGTTATCATGCTTGTTGTTGTAGTTATTCTACTCCATATATTATCATAATGACATCTTGTTATCGTTGGATTTATTGTTTGTTTCTGTGAAAAAACATTAACATGTCTTGTTCCATATTATTCTGTTAACCATAACTGGTTCGTATTCGCGAAAACTAAAAATAGAATAAGAAGATGTGGTGGCTCTCGCCATGTTGAATGTGTGGCGTCCGCCACTTTGTTTTAAAAGAAAATATAATAAATAAAAGGCCATGCAAATAAAACAAAAGAAAACACCACGTAAAAAAAATAAAAAGAATAACATACACAAGGGGGTGGCGCAAGCCACACCCCACACACACACACAAGGGGTGGCGCAAGCCACACCCCACACATTCACAAAGGGTGGCGCAAGCCACCTTCCCCTTGCACACACAGGTGGCGCAAGCCACCTTTCACAATGGTGGCGCCAGCCACTCTTCATGTGGCCCCCGCCACTCATTCTTTCTTTGTTTTTGTTTTTTTGTTTTATTTTTTTATTTTTTATTTGTTTTTTTCATTTTACTTAATAACAATAAAAATAAATGTGACTAAACTTTTCTTAATCCTCACTTTTTCCTGAAAGAGTCATTTTTCTAAAAAAAATTAGAGGATTTTTCTTAGGACCATTTTATAAATTTGTGAAAGTTTGTTTGAGAATTATTCACTGGCTTTAGACGAAACTGTATCACCATGAAGTTTGTTTTTCTGGTTTCAGTTTGATTAAGTTGTTCCAAATGTATTTGTTTTCAAACTATAAGAAAATCTTTTCTGCTACACTTGTGGATGCATGTGTCCACTGATTTTAAAAGAGTTTTGAAAATACTGTTGTGATTCTTGAAAGCACTGTTCCTAGCTTTAACTGAACCCTACCATGAGAATGTTGGTTGTTTTTGTTCTCTGTTTGAAATCATATGACTTAATAATGTGACTACTGGTTCTGGCTTGAGTTTTTTTCACGAAAAATGTTTGATGTGCAAAATACTGTTCCTGACTTTAATCCTATGCAATGCTTTCTGTTTTGTTCTTTGATGATAAATTGCATATGCATTTGGTTTGAATTGTGAATGTCCTCTTTGCCATGTTTGCCATGTTATTTGACCACATATCACCACTGTTTACCATGTTCATTTTGGAATTCCATTTCATATGTAAATCACTGCTTACTGCTTGGAATTATTGAACTTATGTTCCATCATATTTTCAACTGTTTGTAACTCTTATTTATAAGAAGTTATTCCCCCTTCCTTCCAAAGGAAAAGTCTTTCTATTGATTTCAAGATCATAGAAAACTCATTATGACCTAGACTTCATAGTTTTAGGCAACCTCCCATATTGACGTCATAGCCAATAGGACCCCTCTTGAACTCACATTCATAGAGCAACTTATTCAACATTGACCTCATAGTCATAATTAAAACTTTGGCCTCATAGCCATTCTCCAACCTTGACCTCATAGTCAAAGTCTCTCTATTGACCTCATAGTCATAGAAAGCTCATTTACCATCCTTTGACCTCATAGTCATAGGACTCTCTCTCTTGACCTCATAGTCATAGGGCCATCTTTAACCTTCGACCTCATAGTCATAAACAAAACTTTGACCTCATAGTCATAGCCCTCTCCATTGGCCTCATAGCCACCTTCCAACATTGACCTCATAGTCACAAAGTCTCTCTATTGACCTCATAGTCATAGATAGCTCATCATCACCTTGGCCTCATAGCCATCTAGTCTTTGACCTCATAGTCATTAACAACATCAATATCTTACCTTTAGCAAACAAACATAATATAATACCAGCAAAATAAGAGGTTCCCGTAGAGTACTACGGATATTAAGGGTGCTAATACCTTCCCTTAGTATAACCAACCCCCGAACCTTGGATCTCCCCCTTTAGGTTTTTTTAACGATCTTGAACCTTTCCTTTGGATAAATCAAAGTCGGTTGTAAAAGAAATGTGATGCAAATTAATTAATAATTTGTTATCCGATTTTCACCGCAACAGAAATGGCGACTTCATTGGGGAAGTATTTTGAGGGTTAAACCCACCTTGCTTTTGCTTGTGCTATTCATGCTTATTTGCTATATTTGTACATATCCCTTGTATATATGCTTTGTTTGAGATCTTTTGTGGGCATGGAATTATTGAGTGGTGAGATAAGTCCTAACCCGGACTTGAGTGCACAAATAAGATAGGATCATGGTGTAATCAATAGTAGGTTGTTGGCAGTAGTACTAACAATCTATGGCATATGATGACCACACTCAGATGAGGCCCTCTGGGATTGTTGATGTCTGATGTGAGAAGTCGCATTGATATTACTTTTTCAATTGGGAGCCAGGGATTCTGAGGACCGTAGTTACCTTTACCCCACTTGGCCTTTTAGGATGTAGTGCGGTGACTATGAGGGAGCCAGTCCCAAGTAGTTGTCACGCGATACTACACTCAGACGAGTTTATCTTGAGAATATTATTAACCCGTGTAAGTAGTTACATGGGCCGATAATATCCGAAGGATTTACGTAGACTCTGGGAACTTTTAGAACCCTGTTCCATAGTTGATGAACCTATAGTCCACACCTTGTTGGGGTGGGTAGACCATGACTCCATTTAAGAAACCTCAAAACCTAAGGCTTGTGTGCTATGATTGTGTACATATGTTTGCCCATGTTTGCACATTACATACACCTCATTGCATCCATTGTTGGTTTCAAGGAATTCAGATATTCATTCCTTTTCAAAGATCAATAGAGCTTGGATCCTACAAACAAACTTCTTCAGTTTTTTCGCAAAAATTTTTGTAACTTCCCTTTGAGTTCTTTGAAACCACGTGGCTTGTATTTGCATTCCATGCGCATTCGCACCTCATTTGCATTCCTTGATCCTGAGTCTCTTCCTCTATGTCTGAAGGATACCTAGCACCTATTCAAGTCAATGGCAACAATGAATGAAGTTTTGAAGAACCAAGAAGAGGAAGTCAGAATCCTCAGATGCCAGATGAATTGGGTTCTGAAAACTTTACAAGCTCTGATGAAGAAAGAAGAGTGCGCTCACCCTGTTACTCCCAGAGAGGTTGTCAGTTCATCACCTCTTGTGGATCTTCCAACTCAAGGACCTCCTCAGTATCAGGGGCCAGACCGTCGTCAGCCGCGTCAGCATGTACGACCAAGAAAGCCAGGAAGAAATTACACTCCGCTACCAATGTCGTACAGTCTATTATTGCCAGTCTTGATCAAAGGGGGATTGATAGTGCCAAAAGAATTAAAGCCAGTACCATTTCCGTATCCACCAGGCTTTGACGCCAATGCTCGATGTGACTACCATGCTGGGGCACAAGAGCATTCCACTGAAGATTGTAAAGTGCTCTCGAGTAAAATTCAGAACCTGTTAGACTCTGAAAGGATCTCATTCACGCCTCAAGGCATTCAAATCAACAACCCTTCGCCATCTCATGTGGTGCTCCCATGCCAAGGATCTGCCTTGGGAGAAACTTCACGCCAACCAATCTTCGGTCTTAGTCTTGCACCAGAATATAATCCTCATCAGGTGTCTGCCAAAAGGGTGTTTCAACCTCCAACCGCTGTTTCTCCTTACCAAGGTAAAAAGAGGTGCTCTATAAAAAAGGGTAAGGTTCACTACACACCTATCCCAGTACCGCTAAGCAAACTGTTCCCATTGCTAATTCAAAATAAGTTGGTGACTCCTCAACCTTACAACCCTGTGCCAGGACCCTGGCATAATGCAAATCTGACTTGCGAGTTTCATAAAGGGGCTGAAGGACATAGTTTGGATGGTTGCTTGATCTTAGAAGCTACTGTGCAAAATCTGATCCACAACAAGGATTTGATCTTCGAGGAGGATCATCCAGAGATTGAATGCAAATTCCGTACTGGGACAATGGGGCACCCCATTGAAGAATGCAAAGAGTTCAAAACGAGACTGCTAAACCTGCTAAGAACACTGCAACCTTAAGAAGGTACACCAGATGTCAATGTCTCAATTTCTGAAGCAAAAGGCAAAAGACTTGAGAAGCCTTTCAAGATTCTGTATCACAAGGAACTAGTGATTAGTGGCGAAGGTGTTCCCGCGCTTGGGCCCGGAAACTGAAATCTTTTGAAAACAATTTGCCAAAGCTGGCTGTATTTTGTTCATTTCAGTATTTTCAATTGTATTTCCTTCACTTTGAATTTATATTTGCTTATAAGCATTGTTGTACTTTCAAATTGGCAGCATTAATGAAATGTTTATGCATCTTTTGATAAAATTCATTCGTTTCACTCATTTATTGTTATTTTCATAAAAGCAAAAAAAAAAAACATATCTTGTTCCACTCCCTTTATCAGACTGTTTGTTTAAGCAAAGATTGGGGAGGATGATGAAAATATTATCCATAATCGCTGTGGTATGCTTTCGATTAAACCCTGCCGAGGATGTAAGACATTGTTTCAATTCCCAAACACTGGAGAAATAAGGAAGATAATCCCTCGTTAACCCCTTCGAGCTTAGAAGTATGAGTTTTGTTTTCTTACACAAAAAACCCTTAAATCTTAACCTTGGGGCAGGGTAGTTCTCAGTTTAACTTGGTTATGCATTCGAATGCAAGCGCTTCATGCAAGACACCAGTCAGCTCTCTCAAATCAAGTGACAATCAAAAAGAGGTCTCAAAACCTCAACAAAGACAAAGAAGAGGTCCTAAAACCTCAACAAAGACAAAGAAGAAATTCTAAAACCTCAAAAAAAAAAAAAAAGTTCCAAAATCTCAGCAAAGACAAAGAAGAGGTCTCAAAACCTCAAGGAAGACAAGGTCTCAAAACCTCAGCAATAAAGGACAATCAAATGTTGTAAGAGAGTAATGACTACCCTAGGTGTCTTAATCATCACCAACTATCATCAGTTCAATTTCCTAGCCTATGGGAATATGAATGTATAGCCTAAGTTGACTGAGCGTAGGATTGGAGTTCATCACAAAGATGGGGTGGGACAAATAAACTTTGAGCCTTTATCCTTTGTTTCATAAACCGTGAACCAGGCCACATTACAACCCTTAAAAGACCTAATTGAGGTAAGGATGTGTTGAAAGCATACTACAACAAGGTTGATTAACCTGACTCCTAATAATCTTTGTTAATCGCGTGTGTTGATCACGAGATCTATCATCCTGTAAATGACTAGATCCAATTTGTTTTTGATTATTTAATCATTCCACTGTGTGTGCTCCATCAATAAATTTTGATTTCAAAAGCTTGCATGAATTTTGCATTAAAATTGCCAATTTTTAATGAACACTACTTATTTGCAAGACAATTCAATATCAAAGGAATCCCAACAAATGCAGCCAGCTAGGGAATTTAACCTGATAAAGGGCTCAGTCTGGGGCATCTCCTCCATAGATCCAGTATCTCAAGAGCTACTAAATCAGGGGCAGAAACTCTTCAAATTCAGGATATTAGGGCAAGCCTTCTTGAGGTCATCTTATGACAAGTTTGGACTCCAATGACCTACCAACAGGGACAAGTGCGTTCCCCAGTTGTTTCTACCGCAGTCTGAGGACGTTGTATCACAAATACCGTTAATCAGGGGCAATCAGGTCAAGATTCAGTGAATCTCAAAAAGGTCAATTGGTCTGGGGTACCTCCTTCAAGGATCAACCAGTCTGAAGAATAAGTTCAAGGACCTTGTTGTATAAATGCATTAAAACTGGGGCAGATATGTCAAGATCCATGAATCTCTTTAAGAGTTTGGAGATATTGGAGCATCTGGTATACCAATTCTTCTGTAAAATCCTTTTGATGACTTATCCTCACAGACCAGTTAATCAGAAGCAGTCAGGTCGAGATTAGACAAATCTCTCGAAGGTCAGTCTAGGGCATCTACTTAGGATGGCACAAGTCTGTTTTCCCGTTACTACTCCCACAGTCTAAAGAGCGGGCTCAAAGACTTTGTTGTGCAAGCGTCATCTATCTGGGGCGGTTATGCCGAGATCTATGAATCTCTCTGAGAGTTTGAAGTTATTAAAGCATTTTGTATGCCGATTCTTCTGTAAAATCCCTTTGGCATTTTCTCCCAAAAGACCATGTAATCTGGGGCAGTGCAGATTTGAAGATTACCTGTTGAAAGAGCCATTGTTTATTATGGTGATCATCATTCAAGTCAGGACGCAGAATGACTCTAGTCCTATGATATCCTTTGCCAGCTTCCCAATAAATTATCATTTCGGTCGAGCTTGGCTAATGTCCATGGATCTTCCTCCTCCAGTAAGGAAATCAAGCTCATGATGGCAATCCTAGTGAAGTCATGCTGTACCTCCAGTGGAATACTCTTTTTTCCAGTGAAGTTGTCGATTCTTCTTCTTCACCCCTAGTAATGGTCCAATCTGTTGAGGTTGGCTAGGTATCCTTGTTGAGATGTTTATTTCATCTCCCGTCTTGCTTCATTTTGTCTGTTTTGTCATCATAAGCATAAGCATGGCATGAGCATGGCATAAGCACTCATATGCATAACATCGTAGCATTTTGCTATCTTCCTGGTGCTTACTTGTTTTGTTCACTTTGGTGTTTATCTCCCCAAGTGACTGGGTTTGTCTATTCACTCCAATAGAAAGTCAGCCCTAGGCATAAAGTGCCTATCCTTTCTGAATTCCCCACAGAGTTTGATTTCTCGTGGATGATGGTTGGTTCAGTTATCTTTTCCATATGTGGATAAGATAAGTCCTCATTTGAGTTCATCCCTCAATTGGAGTCTTGTTTGACCGTTTCTTTCTAGCTTGTCCCTAGATCGAACTTTGGTCCCTAGCAGGTGTGGTTGTTGAACCTAGTTCGAGCGTGCATTTATTTTGCACTGTATCTCGCAAAAGGAATCTTTTACAGATCCTCGTTGAAGACAAAATCATTTCTCCAGCAGTGTGGTGATATAAACATCTCTTGGAATTCATAAACAATAACAAGTAGCAATATCCTGGAGAAGCTTGTTTTTCAACTACGATAAGTGACGATCTCTCCTGAAAGGCTTATCCATCCTTTGTTTTACAGTTACCATCGGTGTTATCTTCAACCAGTCACTTTGCATCAACCTGTTTGATACGATCCCTATTTGAGGTGTTCCGATCTCAGGTTCAGTACCTTTGGATATGTCTTATTCTTTGTCATCAATATCATCTTGGCCTCAAAGCCATCTATTCCACCTTTGACCTCATAGTCATGGGTAAGCTTTGACCTCATAGTCATAGCCTCATTTCCCCTTTGACCTCATAGTCATAGGATTCCTTCATAGTCAAAAGTCCATCTCATACTGGCACTTCAAATCCAGCTTATACTGGTACCCAAGGTTTATCTCTGTCTGTTCTGGTTTTTCTTGAAGATCCCGTTTGAACTCTTCAGCATAAGAAAATCCCAGAAAAACTTTGGTTGATGCCTATCTTTTATCCAGATCATGGTTTCTTGTTGGTTTGTGGAAAATGTGAAAAGCTTATTTCACCAGTGAAGTGAAGACATTCCCGGATTATCTCCAAGACCTTTGTCAGGGCTAGGCTTACGTTCGGTCTTCAAGCGCCAGTATTCCAATTCTATGTGCATTATTCCCAGGAAGTCTAAGTTGCAACCCCGGTTTTAACTTGCCAGTTCATGCTGGTATCCAAAAATCCAGTTCATGCTGGTATCCAAAAGTCCAATTCATGTTGGCATTTAAAATCCAGTTCATGCTGGTATTCAAAATTCAATTCATGTTGGTATCCAAAATCCAGTTCATGCTGGTATTCAAAATCCAATTCATGTTGGTGTCCAAAGTCCAGTTCATGCTGGTATTCAAAATTCAATTCATGTTGGTATCCAAAATCCAGTTCATGCTGGTATTCAAAATTCAATTCATGTTGGTATCCCAATTTCAGCTCATACTGATTATTCTTCCTAAACCAAATCCTATTGTTATCCCAACCAACTCATATTGGTACCTCAGACCCAACCATCTCGCTCACCTTTGGCCTCATAGTCATAGGTAAGCTTTGACCTCATAGTCATAGCCTTCATTTCACCTTTGGCCTCATAGTCATAGGTAAGCTTTGACCTTATAGTCATAGCCTTCTTTAACCTCTGACCTCATAGTCATAGGATTCCTTCTTATCCAAAATCCAGCTCATACTGATACCCAAAGTTTGTCTTTGTCTTTTTCTGGTTTTTCTTGAAGATCCCGTTTGAACTCTTCAGCATAAGAATCCCCAGAAAATTCTTGGTAGTTTGTCTATCCTTCTATTCCAAATTGATCCCCAGTGGAGATCATGTCTTCTTTCTGGTTTCAGGCCCAGTAAGATTGTTTTTATTTCCCCAGTGGAGAACACCTCTCTGGCTCTTATCTCTAGTGAGGATCTGTTGGGTTTCCCCTTTATTTCTCTTTCCCCATTGTTTCCTTTGAGTCCCCCCAGTGAGTCTTTTTCGTCGGCTAGTTTGCATCCCCAGTGAGTCTTTCTGGTAGATACTTCCTTCATTCTTCCCAGTAGAGCTCACTTGTGTTTGGTAGCTCTTTGGTGTCTTGTTTGTCTGCATTGTCGCACTGTCATATCATCATATCATCATATTAGAGTTCATGGCATGTCAGCATATGTATGTTTGTTGTTTGTCTTTAGCATCTGCATTCCATCTCAGGGCAAAATTTTTGATTTGCTATATTTAAATATCTTCCACCTCGACGTCCCGAGGATTTCCATTCCTCGTGCCATCCGGTGAAGCTATTTAAATAGGGGCAACTGTTGTACCCCAAATTTTACCCCTTAGAGGTCATATTTTTCTTGCACCTACATTTAGACCTCAAGCATGTATGCATTGCTGACTAACCATTTCTTGTCGCAAGTTGTTTCTTTTATTGGTGAAAGATAGGATTTACACAAAGACGGCAAGGTCTCCCTAAGATATCTTTTTTGGCCAAATGCAATCAGTTGAATCTACATGCATCCAAGAAGACTTTTTCAACAAGAAATCAAGGGTTTCACCAAGACAAGTCAACCATTGCCTTCATGACAAAGTGTGATCCCAAATCTTGAGAAATTATGCCATGTGATAACAAACATCCTTAGAATCCATTTTTTGGGCCTTTAAGGTTTTTCTCACAAGTGCGAGATTTTTTTATAGAGATGAATATTCATCAAGGTGACATATCAAAGTGGTGCCATGGAAGGAGTTAATTTTGCAATGCCCTAAGTTTGTCCCGTAACATTTCTTTCTGGGTCATGGACATATGGTTGTCTCAATTTCTTTTTGGGCCCAAAAGATATTATCTGGATCAAAGGCTTTAAGTTGTTGAAAAGTCCAAGTTGTGTTCCCGCATGGATTAAGTAACAAGGCCTTGTACATTTAGTTAAACCCATGTGCCATTTGTTAGTTGAAAATGCTGAAGATGCTTTGCTTCAAAAACAAGTTTTGTGGAGTCATTACACATTACCCTTCTAAGCTCACCCATTACTGTTGAAATCAAAAGGACACTGATTTCATGTTGAATTAGTGAAATGAGGAGGCTCAGTTAGCAGAGAATACGTATTCCAAATTCAAATTATTGCTTTTTTTTACTTTCTCTCTCATGGCACTTCAAAAAGGTGGTTTTGGAATAACTACTAAAGAGTGAAAGTAGCAGACTGAATCCACCACCTCCTCCGCTGCACTTGTCCAGCAATGTGATTGACCAAGATCAACGGCTAAGGATTGATGCACACAAACTCTAATTCTTTACTCAGCAGACCATACAAACCCTAATCCTTTATCCTGTGGACAAACCAGCTACCCAAGACCCGGATCCACTTTGCTTGGCCTATAAAAGGAGCTCATTTCTTCCTAGTTCTAGACACCAGAAATTGCCAAGAATTTCTCTCTAACTTCTCCCTCCATAATCTTGCAAGTAACACTCCAAAACTTGCAAGAATTTCACTACTTTTCATTTCCTCTGTAACCCAGAAACACATCACAACAAACACCCGAGAGAAAACCAAGAAACTCATCAAAACCTTTTCACTTGTCCATTTTCTTTTAAGTTCTGCAAGCCATCATCAAGTCTTGTAAGAACTTACTATTTTCATTTCCTTCCCGTAAACACTTCACAATTCCCACACTTTAAACCACACAAGAGTTCTTGTTCCGTGCTGAGAAGTTGACTCTGTAGCAGTTGAGGGAGGGAAGCATCCACCATCTCCAGAAACGCTCACTTGTGAAGAAGCAGTGGACTTTCTCCACTAGGTATTACCCTACCTCCTTCTATCTCCATTTTATGTTTGCACCATGTTATTATCTGAATCCATGATCATTCTGTTCCATGCTGTTATCATGCTTGTTGTTGTAGTTATTCTACTCCATATATTATCATAATGAGATCTTGTTATCGTTGGATTTATTGTTTGTTTCTGTGAAAAAACATTAACATGTCTTGTTCCATATTATTCTGTTAACCATAACTGGTTCGTATTCGCGAAAACTAAAAATAAAATATGAAGATGTGGTGGCTCTCGCCATGTTGAATGTGTGGTGTCCGCCACTTTGTTTTAAAAGAAAATATAATAAATAAAAGGCCATGCAAATAAAACAAAAGAAAACACCACGTAAAAAAAATAAAAAGAATAACATACACAAGGGGGTGGCGCAAGCCACACCCCACACACACACACAAGGGGTGGCGCAAGCCACACCCCACACATTCACAAAGGGTGGCGCAAGCCACCTTCCCCTTGCACACACAGGTGGCGCAAGCCACCTTTCACAATGGTGGCGCCAGCCACTTTCATGTGGCCCCCGCCACTCATTCTTTCTTTGTTTTTGTTTTTTTGTTTTGTTTTTTTATTTGTTATTTGTTTTTTTTCATTTTACCTAATAACAATAAAAATAAATGTGACTAAACTTTTCTTAATCCACACTTTTTCCTGAATGAGTCATTTTTCTAAAAAAAATTAGAGGATTTTTCTGAATGAGTCATTTTCCTGAATGAGTCATTTTACCATTTTATAAATTTGTGAAAGTTTGTTTGAGAATTATTCACTGGCTTTAGACGAAACTGTATCACCATGAAGTTTGTTTTTCTGGTTTCAGTTTGATTAAGTTGTTCCAAATGTATTTGTTTTCAAACTATCAGAAAATCTTTTCTGCTACACTTATGGATGCATGTGTCCACTGATTTTAAAAGAGTTTTGAAAATACTGGTGTGATTCTTGAAAGCACTGTTCCTGGCTTTAACTGAACCCTACCATGAGAATGTTGGTTGTTTTTGTTCTCTGTTTGAAATCATATGACTTAATAATGTGACTACTGGTTCTGGCTTGAGTTTTTTTCACGAAAAATGTTTGATGTGCAAAATACTGTTCCTGACTTTAATCCTATGCAATGCTTTCTGTTTTGTTCTTTGATGATAAATTGCATATGCATTTGGTTTGAATTGTGAATGTCCTCTTTGCCATGTTTGCCATGTTATTTGACCATATATCACCACTGTTTACCATGTTCATTTTGGAATTCCATTTCATATGTAAATCACTGCTTACTGCTTGGAATTATTGAACTTATGTTCCATCTTATTTTCAACTGTTTGTAACTCTTATTTATAAGAAGTTATTCCCCCCTTCCTTCCAAAGGAAAAGTCTTTCTATTGATTTCAAGATCATAGAAAACTCATTATGACCTAGACTTCATAGTTTTAGGCAACCTCCCATATTGACCTCATAGCCAATAGGACCCCTCTTGAACTCACATTCATAGAGTAACTTATTCAACATTGACCTCATAGTCATAATTAAAACTTTGGCCTCATAGCCATTCTCCAACCTTGACCTCATAGTCAAAGTCTCTCTATTGACCTCATAGTCATAGAAAGCTCATTTACCATCCTTTGACCTCATAGTCATAGGACTCTCTCTCTTGACGTCATAGTCATAGGGCCATCTTTAACCTTCGACCTCATAGTCATAAACAAAACTTTGACCTCATAGTCATAGCCCTCTCCATTGGCCTCATAGCCACCTTCCAACATTGACCTCATAGTCACAAAGTCTCTCTATTGACCTCATAGTCATAGATAGCTCATCATCACCTTGGCCTCATAGCCATCTAGTCTTTGACCTCATAGTTATTAACAACATCAATATCTTACCTTTAGCAAACAAACATAATATAATACAAGCAAAACAAGAGGTTCACGTAGAGTACTACGAATATTAAGGGTGCTAATACCTTCCCTTAGTATAACCAACCCCCGAACCTTGGATCTCCCCCTTTAGGTTTTTTTTAACGATCTTGAACCTTTCCTTTGGATAAATCAAAGTCGGTTGTAAAAGAAATGTGATGCAAATTAATTAATAATTTGTTATCCGATTTTCACCGCAACACCGAGTATCCAGTCGTGTTCATTTATTCGTCTGTATGTCACGTCAGTTTTGTCAGCATAAACATACATACATCATGCATAATTGATTCACATGCATATTCATATTGCATCACTATCACGCTAGTTGGTCTTATCCCCTAGGGATAAAAGTCCTCTCAATCGAGTTGTCAGTTCTTTCCTCATCAGGAAATGTTGCATCTGAACAATCTCTTCTCCAGTTTATTTCTGGATTGAAGACGATCCTCGACCACTTTGATAACTTGAACCTCTGAAAGACAAGAAGACCTTCGACAAATGTCACTCTTCGCCATTGAAGGTGACATCTTCGCTTTCCCGGATTAAAGAAAATCCCCAGAGGAAGCCTCGCAACTAGAGACTCTCAGCAACACATTGGATTTTTCTCTTAAGAGATTCAATGTTTATGAAGTCATCAGCACCTCAAAACGGGATTACATCACATGGCGTTTCTCCGAGAAAATCTTGAGGAAAAGTATGATGTAATATCCCCAAGCGGGAAACAGTCTCTCAAGAGACTCGTGTTCCCCAGTAGAGTCGACAAATGGCGTCTCCAAACAGAGAAGTTTGTACACCCCTACAGCTCAGACAAATAGGTTCCCCCTGCAAGTATGACATCAAAACTTTTTTCCATCAAATGGCATCTCCCCAGGAAAATTCGGCGATAAGTTTGAGGAAAACCGCTACAAATAGCGTCCCTTGTCAAGAAAGTTTATTGACAAAAGAAACTGAGACCAGTTCCTTGGCGGAAGACCAGGATCGAGGGGAAGTTTATTTCAGAAACTGAGACCAGTTCCTTGGCAGAAGACCAGGATCGAGGGGAAGTTTACAAAAGAAACTGAGACTAGTTCGTTGGCGGAAGACCAGGATCGAGGGGAAGTTTATATCAGAAATTGAGACTAGTTTCGTGGATGGAGACCCGGATCGAGGGGAAGTTTATATCAGAAAGTGAGACCAGTTCCGTGGATGGAGACCCGGATCGAGGGGAAGTTTATATCAGAAACTGAGACCAGTTTCTTGGCTGAAGACCAGGATCGAGGGGAAGTTTTTACCTTTTCTAAGCATCATTACTTAGCAAAAGAAGATGGATGAGCAAACTTCCATTCATAACCACCATCAAAATTTTGGGTATTCCGATATTTAATCCTCTTGTACCCCGAATGCCCGAATACCTTCGCCATTCACACCTTCGGGTCCAAGAAGATTAAATAGGGGCATCTGTCATACCCAAAATTTTGACCACCAAGATTTTCCATCATTGTGCAAGTCATCATCACAATATGGATGCACTTTCATGCCCCATCAATCTCCTCAAGGATTGTTAAGCATTCACCATAAACAAGACTTAGGGTTTCAAGCCCTCTCAGAGCACTTAGACAAAGGATCAATCAAGAAATGACATGATATTAAACTTGTCTAACATCTCAAACCCCTTTAAAGGATCAAGAGGACTCCCACATCAAGAATCAAGCACAAAGTTGCAACATTCCAAGTGGATCAAGCCTCAAGATCGCCAGTGTCACCAAATTAGGGTTTTGATCGACTGAGGCCTCCAGATGAAAATTTTCATCTGGACATGAGCCAATGCTTCAAAGCATAACCCAATATACTCCAAGGGACCTCATGGACCTAATCATTAAGTCAATTTAACCTCAGGGGATGCATTTACCCAAAAATCAGGAATTAGGGTTTCTTGACCTAATTCACCCCTAAGTTGACTTTTGGGACAAAACATGAGCTAAGACCTCAAGACATGTTTTGAGGGTCTCCAATACACTACATTGATCCATTTGCAACAATGGATTGATCCAAGAAGCTTGATCTACAAGTTTCAATTTCATCAGGACCACAATTAGGGTTTCGAGGGAAAAATCAACTGTACCTTTGACTTTTGACCAAGACATGCCCCAAAACCTTGGGACATGATTCAATACACCATATATCACGTATGGAGTCCATCCATTAGGTTTGATTTAGGTCAAGGACTTGATTTCACAAAGGATCACACATTTTAAATTTCACCTGATGAAAAAGTCAACTGTACAAAAAGTCAAAGTTTGACTTTTTAATTTTTTGGTCAACCAAGGTTCCTTAACTCTAAAACAATGTTAATATGTGATTTAAATCATCATTCATCAAGAAAAATCAAAGAAAGTGAGTTAACTTGTAAAAGGGGTAACCATAAAAAACTAAGAATTTTTCTAAGTTATGGAACAAAGTGGCTAGGGTACCAACTTCCAAGGACCATAACTTGAGATCCAAGCAACCATTTTGGAATATCCAAAGTTGGATTTGTAGCTCTCATGGCACACTTTAAAAGTGTCAACTACATCTCATTCCAATTCTTCATGGATTTTTAGTTATGGAGTGATCAAAATGGCTGAAAACATGAAAATGACATTTTTCCAACACTTAGTGAAATTTTCACTAAGTCAGAATCTGCCTTACTTTTTCCAAAATGTAGGAGCAGTTTTCACCTTGATCCAAGTCAAACCAAGTCTAGGGGTAAACATCAAAGTTGAAGTATGCCATGAGGGCTCTCCAACAAGTACCAGATCATCTCCAAATTCCATCTGAGCAAAGATATACAACCCTTGGAACATGGCATCCTGAACTGGTTTTTACAAGGCAGAATTTGTGCATTTTGCTCGATTTGTCCAAATCTGATAAATCCAAGCCTTGTCATTAATTTAGACATATTAGAGGATCAAATCCAAGGGGGATGATCTGATCTCCAAGCCTCCAAAGTCCAAGAATCTACAAGTAGCCATGCCATACCTAAAAGAGCTAAAAAGTGCCAAGACTCCAATTTTATTTCCAAGCATTCAATGGATGCACCAAGGGGGCATTAACTGAGCCTATTCCAACTGAATTCAGTCCAAGTTTATCTTTGAACCAAAGCTACAAAGCCTGTGCTCTAATCTCAAGTCAATGGCTTTAGGCCAAAATGCCTTCTTTTGCAAGGTATCTCTGAGTTTTTGAGTTAGAGAGCAATTCCATCATAGATCATGATCCAAACACATCCAATATGTCATATCTAAGTTGTCCAAACTCTCATATGTGACATGTAACACCAAAATCATAAAGTCCCCTCTCAAAACCTCAAAATTGGACTTTTTTTGCATTTTTCAAGCCATGTCTTGACTCAGTCACTTTGAAAACCAGATAAAACCTCAAACATACTCCAAATATCATCCTTGAATTGTCCCAAATGGTTCCCTACATCTGGAACACCATTTGAGAGAGTTGCCATATTGGTCACTTTTGCCCCTTTTGCAAGAAAGAGCTCAAACTTGTTCCTGAGGATTCCAGCTGGTGGTGACCATTCTAAAAGCTCCTAAGGGATTAATTGAGAGTGTCTAAAGCATAAAATTACTTTTGGAATAAGAAACATGGCAAATAGCACAAAAAGATCCTAAAGAGGTAAGCATCACAACTTGAACTCTTGGAAATATGCATTGCTTTGAAGTCCACTGATCATACACATCTCATGCATGTTGTATATGTTGTGTTTGAACCAAGTTTCCATGTAATTCTTGCCTGTAACATGAGGTAGCATAGAAAATGCAATTATAGGCCTATTTCAAAAACACCATCGGGTTTTAAAATGGGGACCTCACCTGAAAAAAACCAAGGGCGCCATTGGATTCCTTGTGAAATTCTAGGCAGGATAGACCTAAATTTTATCCCAATCCATGGATAAATGAGAAAGTTACAACCTTTACGTTTTTGGCCCAAAAGCTGGTCTTGCCTTGCCTTGCCCAGGCCTAAAACAAGGCACCCTTCATGTATTTGTGGGGTGGGTTTGATACACGGATGTATCACCACCCCAGTGGTAGAGGGTGCGCGCTGCAACTTGGAGGTCTGGGGTTCGAATCCCCCTCGCCCTGACCCTATTTTTTACCACTTTTTCCACTTTTTTACTATTTTTTATATTATTTTTAAATGATTTGGAAAATTGATTTCTCTCTCAATTTTAGTTATTTTTTATTGGTTCTTTTTGGAAAAAATCACAAAAATGTTAAAATATTTTATTCCACAAAAAAATAAAATTTATATTATTTATTTAATATAGTTGGTACTTTTTATAAATTCATTTTTTATTGATTTTTAACCTTTTAAAAATGAATATTCATCTTGAAAATCAAAATCAAATGAGTCCTAAATCATCTTATGATTAAAACCTCATTTTTCAAACCTTAATAAAAAATCACAAGTAGTTTATTTAGACTTATTTGGTAATTTTGTCATTTTTATTTATTTTATTAAAAGGATTACTTTTAAAAGAAAATGAAATTAAGGTTTCTTTGATTTTTGATCCTTATCAAATATTTCAAAACATCCTTGGGCCTCTAATAGAGAGTAACACCCAACCCCTTTGTAAATAGACAATTTTGGGCCTCACACATTGTATAAATCCTTATGTATATTTTCAAAAATTCGGCATGATCGTCGCCTTTTTAACAAAATCTGTTAGGCCTCCCCTCGTGTTGTATGTTCCATCTTTCTTTTTCAAAACATCTTTGGGCCTCTCCTTAAGTTGTAAGCCCCAATCCTTTTGTAAATAAACCTCTTTGGGTCTCATTCGTTGTATAAGTCCCGATGCGATTTCGAAAACAACGGTGCGATCACTGTTAAACCTTGGGTCTCTCCTTGAGTGTAAGCCCCAATAATCTTTTCAGAAATAACTTCCCCTTTGATTTAGGTTCAAATATACAGTTGTTGTTAAAACTTTCTTTAATTTCTTTGGACAACTAACAATACAGCATGGAAGCTTGCTCACCTGTAAATTTTATCAGCTTTCATTTACATGCTTTAATACATATATATATATATATATATATATATATATATATATATATATATATATATATAACTATATTGTGGGAAGCTGCGCACTGTAAGTCTTCTTTCACATCCTTATAAACGCTTATCATATACCAATTGTATATATACTAGTATAGTTATTTAGAATTTTCCCCGACAACTAGGTCTAGAACTAGGTAAAGCCATGTTGGTCACTCTAAAATACAGTCAAAACTAGATCCCCATAGGATTTCCAGATACAGTCTTGCCTTCTCTTGGGCTTAAACAATATGGGACAAAGAGAAAGGCAGTATTCTTCATGAACCTTTTCTCAGACTGTCACCCCTAGAAATTGTCAAAGAAATTCTACTCCCTAGAGTTGATCTATTCTCGGTGAATAACATCTCTTGAGTTTCTTCAAACCTCAGAACTTTCACTAAACGATCTATTCTCGGTGAATAGCATTTCTTGAACTTTTCTTGGTTTGGGACCCGCAGGCTTTATAAAAGCATCCCCGCCTCCTCTTGGGCTTTGTACAAGGACCCTTCGACTTCTTAGAAGTTCTCATGCCTTCTCTTGGGCTTAATACAAGGACCCTGAAGACCTCTTAAAGGTATAAGACAGAACTTAGTCATCCTTTGCTAAAGCAGTCTTTCCAGTGTCAAAACTCAAATTTAGGGTTGATTCTCATCCCTTAAAAGAGTCAGCCTCCTATGGGAGGCATCATACAAAAGATAAAACTCTTCCACACTAGTAGACTTGAACAGTCTAATCCCTTTGAGTCTCAAAGACATTCTCAAGTTCCCTACAAACATAGGAAGAAACCCCTATCATTCTAGATCAATCTCTAGTAGAGATAAAACCCATGGGTTCTAAACCTAGTCTCTCTCCTAAAAATCCCCAAGCCAGGGTTAGTTTATCATCAGTATAACACTATCCCAAATCAGAACCTCAAGGCATCTGATATCTCAACTCTTCTGTAACCCTCCGCAAGAGTTGATTCCCCACCTGGACCTGCCTAGGGATCTCAACAATCCCCAGCAGAAAGATAGCCTCCTCTTAGGCTTTGTATAATGATCCTTCCTTTCCTCAGCACAGTCAGCCTCCTCTTGGGCTTTGTACAATGATTCTCCCTAATGGAGCTAACCTTTTCAAGACTCTCTTGTTGAGTCAATCACTTTTTCAGACTCTCTTGTCGAGTCAATCACATTTCAAGACTCTCTTGTTGAGTCAACCCTTTTAGCTTCAATCTTGGGCTTTGTACAAGACAGATAAAAATACTCTCTTGTTGAGTCAAACTTTTTCCATCCTCCTCTTACGCTTTGTATAATGATTTCCCCTATCAGGAGGTAGCCTCACCTTAAGCTGTGTAGAATGATTTCTCCAGCTTGTTCAACCACAATCCTGGGCGTTATACAGGACAGATTAAAGCACTCTCTTGTTGAGTCAAACACTTTTAGCCTCAATCGTACAAGACATAAATCTCCATCTCTTAAGCTTGGGACAGATATCTTCCCCGGCTGAGCCAATTCCTCCCAGCCTTCTTTTAGGCTTTGAGGAATGGTTTCCGAAGCAGAGTCAAACTCATTTCAGCCGCAATCTTGGGGTTTGTACAAGACACATAAAAGTATCCTCACCAGAGTCAGTTAAATTTCCCATTTCAGCCTCAATCTTGGGCTTTGTACAAGACACATACAAACCTCCCCGACGGAGTCAAAACCTTTTTCAGCATCCTCTTAGGCTTTGTATAATGATATCCCCAAAGAGTCAGTCTCTATTTTGGCCTCAATCTTAGGCATTGTACAAGACACCAATATATACACTCTCTTGTTGAGTCGGTCTTATCCAGTCTCCTCTTAGGCTTTGGGTAAGGATTTCCCCAGTGGAGTCAATCAACCTCTTAGCTTCAACCTTGGGCTTTGATCAAGGCACACAAAAATCAACAATCCCTCTTTAGAGATGACAAATTCTCTCTCAGTCAAACCATTTAGCTTCAATCTTGGGCTTTGAACAAGACACAAATACTCAACCTTTTAGCTTCAATCTTGGGCTTTGAACAAGACACCAAAATATCTTTTTCCTCCCTTAGAATAGGAGGAACTACGATTGCTCTGATTTCCCTGTTTCGTTTAAACGGGAATACGTAGGTATAAGATTGCGAAATCTTAGCGAGCATACTAATCAAAAACTCTAGGTCCAATACCTTCACACATCAATCAAAAACTTAGGTCCAGTACCTTACCAAAAACATCGGGAAAACCCGAACATCAACAAAAACTCACTCACTCACTCATCTTTCCTAAGAAACTTTCCCAACCCATTAACAAATAAACACTATCAAGTACAAAGAGAAACCTAAAGCTAATATTCGCTGGATAACCACATATAAGATGGGTAACTGACAACCCCCCATTGTATAACCTGACCCCGGACCCCCCAATCTCTTTTAAGTGTTTGTTCAGTTAAACATCCGCGTGCAAGGTTAATTTTAGATAGCTTCCCTTTCCCTTCCAGCTTCATGGGATAAATAAGAAATCAGAAATTGGCACCCCCTCCTACCATTGCGGTGAGGAAAACCCAGAGATAAGGTGGTCGCGTCACCGACAAAATTGCTCGCTATAGTACATGCAAGAATTACATGACAAATTGGTTCAAATACAACATATACAACATGTATGAGATGTTTATGATCAGTGGACATCAAAGGAATGCATAATTCAAGGAGTTCAAGTTGTCATGCACTTACCTCTTGGAGCTTTTTGTGCTATCTGCCAAGTTCCTTGTGCCAAAAGTAATTTGATGCTTTGGACACTCTCAATTGATCCCTTAGAAGCTTTTAGAATGATTAGAACCAGCTGGAATCCTCAGGAATAAGTTTTAGCTCTTTCTTGCAAAAGTGACCAATATGGCAACTCTCTCAAATGGTGTTCCAGATGAAGGGAACCATTTGGGACAGTTTGAGGATGATATTTGAAGTGTGTTTGAGGTCTGGTTTAGTTTTGGAAGTGACTGAATCAAGACATGGCTTGAACAATTCAAAAAAGTCAAATTTTGAGGTTGACTTTGTGATTTTGGTGTTTCAGGTCACATTTGAGTGTTTGAACAGCTTAGCTACAACATATTAGAGGTGTTTGGATCATGAGTTGTGGTGGAATTGCTCTCTAACTCAAAAACTCAGAGATACCTTGCAAAAGAAGGTATTTTGGCCTAAAGAAAGAGATTTTGAGGAAAGGAAGTGTTGTAGTGCTTTGGTGTACTCAAACTGAGCACAAATGAGCTTTATTTATAGTAGAGCAAGTTTGTTTTGCAAACAATAATGAATGGCAGCTGCAGCAGGCCTTTGGCCAATGTTGAGCAAAAGGAATCCTAAGTCTCCTCTAGGCATTGACTTGAGGTTAGGGCACAGGCCTATGGTCCTATGATTCAGAGCTTATTCTTGACTCATTTAGTTAGGAATGTGTCAATCCATGCCACCTTGGTGTATCCATTAAATGCATTGTGTTGCGGTGAGAATCGGATAACAAGCTATTAATTAACTTGCATCACAAAACTTTGAAATTCACCATCGAGCTTTGATTTATCCAAAGGAAAGGGTAAAGATCGAAAGAAAAACCTTTTGCGCCATGTGAAGACACAACTAAGAGATTGGGGATCGGGGGTTGGTTATACTAAGGGAAGGTATTAGCACCCTAAGTATCTGTAGTACTCTACAGGAACCTCTTGTTTATATGTGTGTTATGCTATGTTTGCTCGCTAAAGGAAATCTGCTAAAAGTAAGGTAAAGACCTAAAATGCTAAAGGTAAGGACCTACGGGGTATATACTAAGGGTGAGAGAGGAACCATTGACTAGGGCCAAAGTTCCAAGGGGAATGAGTATGAGCTCATATAGAGTTTAAGAAACTCTCCAAGTCTAAGTTGTAAGGGTAAGTGAATACTCATGATGATGAGAATCACAAAGAGTTGAAGAACTCTAACTTAATTCTAAGTTTGAAGGTAAATGGCTCTAAAGAGGCCAAAGGGGGAGGAACATCATAATGATGATGTTCACATAGAGTTGAGGAACTCTAAGTGAAACCAAAGTCAATGAGGTAAGTGGCCCTAAGGAGGCCAAAGAGAGAAGTGAGCAACTATGAGGATATTACTCATAAGAGGGGAACCTAATGAGGTTAAAAGGAGAAGAGGCTCTAAGAAGGCCAAAGGTGAATCCTTATGAGGATAGGGAATGGCTCTAAGGAGGCCAAGATGGTATTGAGCTATCTATGGCTTAAAAGTCAATAGAGAGTCTTTCCTTTGGAAGGAGGGGAATGCTGAGGGTTAAAGAGGAGAAGCTAAAGAGCTTGCCTCACTCGGGGAAGACTTAATAAAGTTATAAGATAACAAACATCATGGCAAGATGAAAATAAAAGCATGGTAAAAACCAAAACACAACATGAGGAGAACATGTGGAAATGTTTTAACAAACATAAGTGGTATAGGTAAACCAAAAGAATGTGATAACATCTTAAAGTTCAAGTAATAAAAAATGGTAATCCAATGCATACAAGCATTCAAAATGGTTCCAAACATGGCATTTAAGGATTCAATACATAAACATGTCACATATTTGATCAAACAAGCTCATGTTATAAGGCAAATGATCTAAAGAGATCTCATGGTATTTCAAAGGATATTTTCATGTAAAAAACACATTAAAACTAAAGGAAACATGGTGAAACACCAATATACAATGTCATAACATCATACAAGGTTCAAGGTAACATGCTTTAGGTCTCATTTGATAAATATAAACAAGGAAACATGGCAAAGAAATCAAAAGAAGTCAAGATGTTCTTATGAAAACCCTAAAAAGCCTTTTACTTTCAACATTAACAAATGTTTCTAAAATAATTATTTTCACCAATTTATTTTTACAATCAGAAAATAGACATGTTAAGGAACATTTTGCAAAAAGAATGGATCAAAAAGGGTGAAAAATGAGCAAGTTATGAAAGTTTAAAAACAAGGTATAAATAATAAAAAAGAAAAATGGAACAAGTAATAAAAATAATGGAAATGCACCCCATGGGAATTGAACCCACGCCATAGGGCTCAGTGCACAAAACCTTACCAACTGGGCAGCAAGGCAAGTGAAAATCAGAAAAAATAGCAAAAGGGTTGATCCGCATGATCGAACCCATGCAAGGCAAGTGACAGGGAAAGGCATGACAAGGTTTCTACCGCTGGGGAGGCTGTTACATCCAAACATAGTATGCCTTCAGTTGTTTTTATTTTAAAACCCACCCTAAATGGCCACCTCAGTGCCACATGGGACAGACTGGGGGCCACCACTTCTTCTTCCTCATTCTCATTCTTTTCTCTCGTGCCCTAAAAACAACTAACATGGCCTGATTTTCTCACCCACGGGTCTCTCTCATGTCTCCACCAAATAAAGTGAAACAAAAATCAAAGTTGGAGTAAAAACTCCTAGGAACATGAATATGCCCTCAGTTTTCATTAACAACCATTGTATGATTCAAAAATCAACACATAACAGTGCAACATCATAAGATTTCAACAAGTTATATCATGCAATATTTCAACAAAGCATGGCAACCTTTGATTCAGAAACACAAAGCAATAAACACACTACATTTTAACATTCAAACAGCAACAATATCATGCATGAATATGTGAGTTTCAAAAATAGAAACCCTACCTCTTGGAGAAAGTTCAATGCCTCTTCTATAGCACTTGTAAATAAGAAACACCACCTTCTAGGAACTGGCTGGACCTTGGAGAGAAGATGCAGATGCTCAGAAGCTTTGGAAAATGCTTGGAATATGGAACCCGATCCTTTATGCAAAATGAAGTTCAAAAATGGTAGGTGATGATGGAAGTGTTACAGTTAGGTTTTGAGTGTTTGGAGCTTCTCTGTATGGTGTTTAGAGAAGATTTGTGGAGTTGGAGAGAAAGTGCACGAGTAAAACTTGTGTTTGGTGAGTCCTTGCAGATTTGCAAGAACTTGTGAGTGAGAGGGTAGAGTGAGCAATCAGCCTCTTTTTGGGGTGATTCTGGTGTATCTTGGATAGTATATCAAAGCCCTATTTATAGGAAATGTTGAGGGTTCAAGGCATGGCCAGAAATCAGAATTTGCCAACTTTGCCCTCTTGAGAAGCTTCCTTCGTGTGAGCTAGCTCTACTGAGCAAGGAGTCCTCAAAGCCCTAGCCATAGGCTCTATTGCAATGTGGACTGATTTGATTGGGTCAGAACCCAAGTTACAAGGAGGAATAGTGGACTGCCACGCCTTGTGTAAAGTTTCTCTCACCTCATGTCAAGTTGCACCAAGTTGAACAAGACTATGTTATTTTAATGTTACCACTTGAGGAAAATCGTGGAAGAGGTTTGTAGCATGCCAACCTGGTCTCTAAACATCAGAATATTGAGGCATTTGGTGATTAAGAAGAGTAATGCATCATTATGCATAAGTTGGTTACTTAAAACTCAAGAAATGGACCTCAAACTTATTTCAATTGAATCTCTAATCTCACTCAATGTATTGAGGAGTTCTTGTACTTTTTGGAAAGCCCCAAATGTCCTCTAAAACTTTCATGTTCAACCCAAGTTCTGAATCACAAGGGATCTTAGTGAAAAGTGGAGGTAAAGTCAACTGGTTTTTTAGGCAAAAAGTAGTGAAATTTCACTAAGTCCCTAAGTGTTTTGAACCTCCAAGCCTTGTAACTTAAAAACCAAGCCTTATCTTGAGAAGGGTCCTCTAATATGTTTTGAAGTTCATGATGAGAGCTTCAATTTGAGCATTGAGTCACCAAATTTGGATGTGTGGTTTGAAAGTTATGACTTTCCCAATTTTGCACAAGGAGTGAATCATTCCCTACTTAGAAAATTTTAAGAACAAAATCTTGCCCTTCTTGCAAGAAATATTTCAAATGGTGATCCCACATGCTCTCAATCAAGGATTGAACATGTTATGGTAGAATGTTACTTGAACACTTCATTTTGGGTCAATAACATTAAAATCAGAGGCTTGACTTTGTTAGTTAAAACCCAAATTTCCTCAGGAGTTCCACGGGATGATCTTTGTGGATCTTGCTTCTTCAATCTCTTTCAAGGTCCATAGATGGCCTCCAAATATGTTGATGAGCATATGGAACCATGTCCCAAGGCTTGGAAACATGTCTTGATCAAAATCAAAGGCAATGGCTAACTTGTCTTGACAAAACCCTAGTTTGAGGTATGGTGAGCTTGTGGCTCAAGGTACTTGTAATAGGAACCAAACACACTTGATTTCTTGTGGAGTAGGATCTCTTGGATGTAGGTAAGTTCAATTGTTTGATGAACCAATCAAACCTTGACTGATCATGACAAACTTCCTTAGTGATTCCTCAGGTTAAAACCCTAATTCCACAACTTTGTCTGATAGTTACTTGTTGACTTGATTTGATCTCATGTCTTGAGATCCCAAACTAGTGAACACCTGTGATGATTGTATGGAGCCAGAGAATAGTCTTAAGAGACCTTGATTCCTGTGAGAGCCTGGCTTAGGAGACTTTGCCCTCTTTCTGGTGTAAAACCTAGTTTTCAAACACAAGAGACAAACTTGCAAGATATGGGTTAGTTAACAATACATAGATGATTGATCCCTAAATGTAAGTGCAAGATGTTATGACATCTAAGGGGTAAAATTTGGGGTATAACAGTTGCCCCTATTTGAATAGCTTTACCATATGGCACGAGGAATGGAAATCCTTGGGCATCAAGGTGAAAGATATTTATATATAGCAAACCGAAAATTTTGCCCTTAGATGGAATATAGATGCTAAGGACAGGCAACAAACATGCAAATGCTGACATGCCATGAACTTCTAATATGATGATATGATGCCATAATAGTGCAAAGATGCAGACAAACAGGACATCAGAGATAAAGAGCAAACAAACACAGGTGAGCTTTGCTGGGGAGGGATGAAGGTTAGTATCCACAAGGAAGACTCACTAGGGATACAGACTGACCAACAAAAGAGACTCACTGGGGAGACTTTGAGGAAACACTAGGGATAGAAAAAGATAAAGGGGAAAAATCCCACAGGTCCTCACTGGGATAGGAGCCAGAGAGGTGTTCTCCACTGGGAAAGATCTAGGGAGATGGACGACAGGTTCATAGGTGATCGGACGACACTGGGGGGAAATAAAACACATTCTTACTGGGCATGAAACCAAAAAGAAGACATGATCTCCACTGGGATCAACTTGAAATAAGAGGATAGACATTATACAAAGATTCTCTGGGGATTTCTTATATTGAAGAGTTCAAACGGGATCTTCAAGAAATTCCAGAAAAGACAGAGACAAACACAAGCTTTGCGTGTGCCAAATGATGAAAATCACAAGGACCTTTAAAGAGATATTGATAATGACTGGACCTCTGTTGGGAACAAGATTAAAATGCCAACAAATGATTAGACTTGGGCATCAATATGGTTTGGATAGGATACCAATTTGAGTTGGTTTGCCAGTAAAGACTGGACTTAAGACACCAATATGAGTTGGGCCTAGATTGAGGTTCACAGCTGACCTGATGTTTTGGTTCACAGCTGACCAGAAGTTTTAGGCTCAAAGCTGACCAAGGTTCATAGATGACCGGAGATTTTGGTTCATAGGTGACTAAGAAATAAGCAATGCCAGCAATTACTGGACTTGAGGTTCATAGCTGACCTGAATTTTAGGTTCAAAGCTGACCAAGGTTCATAGTTGACCTGAGTGATGTTTAGGTTCACAGTTGACCTGAAACAAACAATGCCAGCAATTACTGGACTTTAGGTTCATTGGTGACCTGAAGTTTTGGTTCGGAGGTGACCAAGGTTCATAGTTGACCTGAGATTTTGGTTCATAGGTAACCAAGGTTCATAGTTGACCTGAATGACGTTTAGGTTCAAAGTTGACCTGAAACAAACAATGCCAGCCATTACTGGACTTTAGGTTCATAGGTGACCTGGGATTTTGGTTCATATGTGACTAGAGATTTTGGTTCATAGGTGACCAAGGTCATAGTTGACCTGAGATTTTGGTTCATAGGTGACCAAGGTTCATAGTTGACCGGAGATCTTGGTTCATAGGTGACCAAGAGATAAGCAATGCCAGCAATTACTGGACTTTAGGTTCATAGGTGACTTGAAGTTTTGGGTTCAGAGGTAACCAAAGGGTTTAGGTTCAAAGGTGACTAAGGTTCATAGTTGACCTGAATTAAGGTATCTGATAGGTCAGTATCGGGGTTGCATAAATGAAGATTAGACTTCCTGGGGAATATAGATAATGATCAAAATCTGGCACACGCGGGTGAAGACCGGACGCAAGCTGGACACAGATCATATATCAGTAAATTGAAGTAAATGGAGGTAAAGACCCACAAGCAAAAACAAACCAGATGCAAAGATGCAGGATGATATGGTATGATGCAAATGCTCAATGATATGCAAGAGACGACTCTAACGAGAGACGACTGACTGGGGAAAAGTGAGTGGATGGATAACGCATCCACTGCCAGGAGTCACACTGAATCTGAAGAGAACAGTCCCTCTAGGGATTGAATAGGGAATAATCTTCTTTCACTGGGGGAAATAAAATCTTCCACAAACATCTGTGAAGATACTGGGGATAATTCCTTTGTATTGTGGTAGTCAGTCATTACTGAAGTGTCCAATCCAGGAAACATTGTTGATTTTGAACTTGTATCACTAGGGAAACATACGCCCGATGGTTTAACAGTGTTTTCGTCACAGTCAAGACTTTATTGGGGAGAGCAAATGATTTCACTAAATCGTCCCTAATGCCAAAGCAAATTATATTTTCATTGTGTTTTCTCAAAATATTTTTCAAAACATTTTCCGCTTTCAAAACTGTTTTAATGAATAAGTGAAGTTTTGCATAACAAGAAAAATAATAGAGCAGCGATAAATGTCAAACAAAGAATGGTCCAAAAATCTGATTTTATTAGAATGGTGACTTGCCAATGGCGAAGCTCCATGGAACATTACAATTGGAATAATGGCAATTTGGGAAAAGATGCACTTTGTTGCTGATGAGGGAAAATGAACTTGAACTTCTTTCATGAACTCCTTGACGTAGGTGACAACCCTGTCTAACACAGTGAAACGCCTTTGTCCCTAACTTTTGCCTGGACCACCTTTTCAGGTTTTTAGTCCACCGAGACGCTCTTTTTTGCCTAGGCCTCCCTTTCGGTTTTTCAACCTAGCGAGCTCTTTTTCTTTTTATTTAATCCCTACCTTTTGCCTGAGTCTCCTTCATAGGTTATGACCCACCGGGATACCCTTTTTTTTTCCTAAGTCGCCATTTCTGGTTTTCGACTTAGCGGGCTTTTTAGGCGTAATATTTTCGTATTGAGTCAGCATTTGCAGGGTGTGCGAGTTGTTCACCATCCATGGTTGTAAGGAATAAGGAACCTCTTGAGAACACAATTTTTACTACAAACGGACCCTCATAGTTGGGCGCCCATTTTCCGCAAGCATCCCTTTGAGATGGCAAGATCTTTCTGAGTACGAGTTCTCCTTCACGAAATTCATGAACACGGACCTTCTTATCAAAAGCTCTTTTCATCCTTCTCTGATACAAATGACCATGACACATGGTAGTCAATCGTTTCTCATCAATGAGGTTCAGTTGATCATATCTTTCTCGGACCCACTCTGCTTCATCAAGCTTGGTCTCCATCAGAATTCTTAACGATGGTATCTCCACTTTAATGGGGAGAACAACATCCATCCCATACACTAGAGAAAAAGGATTTGCCCCTGTCGAAGTTCGAACCTAAGTTATGTATCCATGCAAAGCAAATGGTAACATTTCATGCCAATCCTTATAAGTCTTGACCATTTTTTGCAGGATCTTCTTGATGTTTTTATTGGCAGCTTCGACAACTCCATTCATCTTGGGATGGTAAGGTGAGGAATTGTGATGCTCAGTCTTGAAATTGTCACAAACTCTTTCATTGTCTTGTTGTTCAGATTGGTTCCATTGTCCGTTATGATTTTGTTAGAGATTCCATAACAAAAAATGATATTATTCTTGATGAAATGAGCAACCACTTGCTTGGTCACATTGGTGTAGCAAGCAGCTTCAACCCATTTCGTGAAGTAGTTAATGGCTACTAAGATGATTCGGTGATCGTTGGAAGCTTTTGGCTCAATAGGCCCAATCATATCAATGCCCCACATAGAGAAATGCCAAGGTGACAACAAAACATTGAACAATGTTGGAGGTACATGCACTTTGTCAGCATAGATCTGGAATTTATGACATTTTCTGGTGTATTGGATACAGTCATCTTCCATGTCAACCAATAATAATCGGCTCTCAAGATTTTCTTAACCATGGCATGCCCACTGGCGTGAGTACCAAAGGCTCCTTCATGAATATCATGAATCAACAGGTCTGCTTCTCGTTTATCAACATATCTTAGCAAAACCATGTCGTGATTTCTTTTGTAGAGTACATCATTGCTGAGGAAAACTTTGGATGATAATCTTCGCAAAGTTTTCTTGTCAAGACTGGAAGCGTTGGTAGGATACTTTTGAGTCTTCAGATAATTTAAGATGTCGTGAAACCACAGTTTCCCATCTACCTCCTCTTCAATTGACTGACAGTAGGCTGGTTCAGTCTTGCGCTCGATGCTAATGAGCGGTGCTTCATTAACAAAATTAACTCTCCACGTTGAAGCTAACATGGCTAGGGCGTCATCTACGTGATTCTTTGAGTGAGGAACATGACAGAAAGTAATCTCGTCAAAGTATTGAATCATTTTCACAATGTAAGCGCGGTACGGGATTAGTTTCTCGTCTTTAGTCTCCCATTCTCCTTTGACTTGATAGATAACTAAAGCAGAATCACCAATGACTTCTAGGATTTTGATTTTGAGATCAATTGCAGGTTCCAAACCTAAGATGCATGCTTCATACTCAGCAACGTTGTTTGTGCATCCAAAGTCTAACCTTGCTGTGAAAGGAGTATAACCACCATTAGGGTTTATCAACACAACACCCACACCATGTCTTTTGTAGTTGGAAGAACCATCAAACATCATCATCCATCTGGAACCGGGTTCAAGACCTTCGTCAGGGCCTGGTTCTTCACAATCTTTAACCACCATGATGTCTTCATCAGGAAAATCAAACTTGAGAGGCTCATAATCTTCAACAGGCTAATCTGCAAGATACTCTGATAAAACACTTCCCTTGATATACTTCTGAGTGACATATTAGATATCATATTCTGACAATAGCATGTGCCAACGGGCAAGTCTTCCTGTTTGAGTAGGTTTCTCAAAGATATACTTTATTGGATCCATTTTGGAGATCAACAAAGTAGTGTGACATATCAAATACTGCCTCAAACGTCTGGCGGCCCATGCTAGAGCACAACAGGTCTTCTCTAGTAATGAATAACGGCTTTCGCAATTAGTGAAATTTTTACTCAAGTAATAGATGGCATGCTCCTTGCGACCAGTTTCATCATGCTAGCCCAAGACGCATCCCATGGATCCTTCCAATACAGTCATGTACATGAAGAAAGGTCTTCTAGGAATAGGTGGGATCAAGATTGGTGGTTCTTGTAAGTAACTCTTAAGTTTGTCAAAGGCCTGCTGGCAGTCAGAATTCCACTCTACAGCCTGGTCTTTGCGAAGCAATTTGAAGATTGGCTCACAAGTGGGAGTCATGTTGGAGATGAATCTGGAGATATAGTTCAAACTGCCCAAAAAACCTCTTACCTGCGACTCAGTCTGTGGAGCTGGCATTTCTTGAATAGCTCGTACTTTGTCAGGGTCTACTTCAATTCCCCGTTGACTGACGATAAAACCAAGAAGCTTTCTTGATCTGAAACCGAAAGTACATTTGGCAGGATTCAACTTTAGCTGATATTTCTGGAGTCTCTTGAATAACTTTAGAAGATGGTCTAAATGTTCCTCTTCACTCTGAGATTTAGCAATCATATCATCCACATACACTTCAATTTCTTTATGGATCATGTCATGGAATAAGGTCACCATAACCCTCTGATAGGTTGCCCCTGCGTTTTTCAAACCAAAGGGCATGCCTTTGTAGCAATAAGTTCCTCAAGGAGTGATGAATAAGTCTTATCCATATCGACCGGATCCATTCTGATCTAATTGTAGCCTGAGAAACCATCCATAAAGGAGAAAACTGCAAAACTGGTTGTATTATCCACAAGAGTATCGATATACGGCAGAGGGAAATCGTCCTTTGGACTGGCTTTGTTGAGGTCCCTTTAATCTATGCACATTCACACTTTACCATTCTTCTTTATTACTGGCACGATGTTGGCTACCCATTCAGGATACTTTGAAACTGCCAAGAAACCTGCATCCAACTGTCGCTTAACCTCATCTCTGATTTTGAGAGCCATGTCGGGTCTACTTCTTCGAAGTTTTTGTTTTACTAGCAGGCATTCGGGCTTGAGCGGTAGCTTATAAACTACAATATTTGTATCCAACCCAGGCATGTCCTGATAAGACCATGCAAACACGTCAGCATATTCTTCAAGAAGCTTTACTAACCGTCGTCTGATCTCTGCCCCTAGCATTGTCCCAATCTTGACTTCCTTCTTGTCTTCATCAGTACCAAGATTGATGGTGTCAATTTCTTCCTCATGCGGCTGAAGAGCCGTGTATTCGTATTCACACATTTTTGCCAACTCATCCGGGACCTCATAATCTTCTTCCTCCTCATCCTCAGCTTGATAGATGGGTGAATCAAAGTCAATAGTTATAGTAGGGTCATTGAATACAACAGGTTTGGGATTTATTCTGCATGATGGAGGGATTTATTTTATTAATATGCACAAAGATCAAATGCAAGAAGAAAATGTTTTTGTAGTTTTGAAAAGATTGCCATTCTTCCTTAAAAGCAAAAACAGTAAATAAGGACAAAAGAAATTAATAAAACATCAACTTCATTGATTAATAAGAATTAAAAACCGGTGGCCAATACAAAATAATCCGATAGCCTCGGGCAAGGCTACGGAATTGAAAACATCAACAAATGCAAACAAATTACTCTGGCATAGGGTACAAAACAGGGATTTCAATAGCTTCCCAATTGCTCAATGCGGCGTCACACTGAAAAACCAAGTGGCTAATGTCCTCGTCTTCAGCGTCTTCAATGATGGCATGAACTTGATGTCCTCTACTGACAAATACTTCCTGAATCGTCTTCAGTCACCTTGTTTTAGCAGCTTTTTCCTCAAGAGTTGGTTTGTAACCCAACCCTTGGTACTTTTCTCTTTCTTGAAACTCGACGACTTTGCCCTAGCCTTCAGGTACACCTCCTCTTAGGGCATATTGGATACTTTTGAAAGCAGCAAAAGATGGATTATTCGAGGCCACTGGCTCTTCATTGTCAAGCATAACAGCATTAGCTATCTCAAGAGCTTGGAAAGAAGTTTCCAAAGCATCTTCATCGGCTTCAATGTATCAAAAGAAGGACAGGTTGCTGGCCATTAGATCTTCTTCACCGTGGATAATGACCAAGTTCTCATCAGCTACAAATTTCATCTTTTGATGCAAAGTCGATGTTACGGCACCGACCTCGTGAATTCAAGGCCTCCCCAACAGACATCTGTAAGCGGGATTGATATCCAAGACTTGGAAAACAACGTTGAACACATGAGGACCAATTAGAATAGGTAACTCAATATCCCCCATTACTGATCTTCTCGAGCCATCAAAGGCTTTGACAACAAGTGAAGTAGGCTTCATCATAGCTCCCTGATAGGACAACTTTTCCAGAGTTCTCTTCGGTAGAAGATTCAGAGATGAACCAGTATCTACAAGTACTCTGGCTAAAGTATCCTCATGGTATTTATGGATACATGCAAGGCAAGATTATGGTTTCGACCTCCTCAGGGTAGTTCTTCATCACTGAAACTGAGCATATTGCAGGTTGTGATATTAGCAACGATGTGGTCGAATTATCCAGCAGTAATGTGTAGCGAGCGATTTTGGACGTGGTTCTTAAGCACTGTCGCTCTTTTTAGGGTACTACAGGTCGATTCATTTTTTATCCTATTAAGCTGATGAAGGAAGGGAAATAGATGTCTCCAATTAACCCTGCTTGCATACTGAGTTTAAACAACAGTCTGTTAGGTTACGGATGTTATATGGTAATGGGGCCTTTTTCTTCTTACTTTGTTTAAAACGAAACACCGAGAATGTTCATGGGTAGGATGCTAGGACTGATGCTTTTTGGTTGATGGGTGAAGGTACGGGATTTTGGTTTTTTGATTAGTGTGCTCACTAAGATTTTTCTTTCAATCTTATGCCTACGTATTCCCGTTTACCGAAACAAGGAAATCAGAGCGATCGTAGTTCCTCCTATTCTATGGGAGGAAATGGTGTTTTGGTGTCTTCTTCAAATCCCAAAACGTGAAGCTAAAAGTGATTTGTTTGTATCTTGTTCAAAGCCCAAGATGTGAAGCTGAAGAGTCTATTTGTATCTTGTTCAAAGCCCAAGATATGAAGCTAAAAGGGTGTTGACTTTAGAGAGAATTTGTCATCTCTAAAGAGGGGTATGTTTGTCACAACTGTTTATAAAGGAGAATTACTTTAACCGGGATAGGTGAATCCGGTAATGCCATAATTTCCTTTATAGGGGCTTTTCAACCTAGAGGAGAAGACTTTAACTCAGTGTAGAGCAATGTTATCTTTCCTTAGGAATTTCTCATGCTAAAAGAGGGACAGTGGCGTGGACGTAAATAATCCAGAGGCTTGCCGCTTACAGCAATTAGATGGGGGAAAAGGAGTTGTTGATGTTTGTATACTGTGAACGAGGCACAACTTTTGATGCTAAAAGGTTGATTGTCTCAACCGGGGTTTTCCTTATACAAATCCTAAGAGGAGGCTAAAAGGTTTTGACTCAACAAGAGAGTCTGTTGGTGTGTCTTGTACGAAGCCCAAGACGGAGGCCAGAGGTTTTACACTCAACAAGAGAGTGATTTGTGTCTTGTATAAAGCCTAAGACGGAGCCTGAAGAGGGTTGACTCCACAAGAGAGTCTTTTATACTCAACAAGAGAGTATTTTTGTATCTCGTACGAAGCCCGGGATGGAGGCTAAAGGGGTTTTGACTCAACAAGAGAGTCTTTTTGTATCGTACGAAGCCCGGGATAGAGGCTAAAGGTTGTTTGACTCAACAAGAGAGTCTTTTATACTCAACAAGAGAGTGATTTTGTATCTCGTACGAAGCCCGAGATGGAGGCTAAAGGTTTGCTCCGCTGGGGATAATCATTGTACAAAGCCCAAGAGAAGGCTAGGGTTACTGTTTCAGTCGAGTGACAGGTCCAGTGTGTTGGTTAAAAGAGAATTAATTCTTATAAAGAGACTGATTAAAAGTAAGGTTATGCTTTGAGATTTGATCAGAGGATCAGGGTTATTTCCTATTCTTTAAGGAAATGGGAAATCCAGAGGGGTTTTGAGACTGTCCTAGTCTACTGGTGTTTTTCCCTTCTTGAGAATGCCTTCGAGACTCAATGAGATTAGACTGTCCAAGTCTAGAGTTTTATCTTTTGCCCTATGCTTAGAGAAACAGTAGTAGGATCTTGATTCTTTGAAAGACTGTTCTATTAAGATGACTAATTTTTTTTCCTATACCTTTAGGAGGTTGTCGGGACAATTTGTACGAAGCCCAAGAGGAGGCTGGAAACTTTTAAGAAGCCGAGGGACAATTTGTACGAAGCCCAAGAGGAGGCTCTCTTCCCGAAGGAAGAATCTTTATACGGATCCTAAGAGGAGGCTGTGACTACTTATAAGAAGCCGTAGGGTCCTTGTACAACGCCCAAGAGGAGGCGGGGATCCTTTTAGGAAGCCTGTGGGTCCCCAAACCTCAAGAAGTTCAAGACATGCCATTCACCGAGAATGGATCAAGTCAGGAAAGTCTGAGAATTTGGAAGAAACTCAAGAGATGCCATTCACAGAGAAAAGATCATCTCTGGGGAGTTAGAGTTTCTTTTACAATGTCCAAGGGTGACAGTCTGAGAAAGGGTTCAAAAAGAATCTGCCTTTCACATCTCCATATTGTTTAACCCCAAGAGGAGGGAAGACTGTATCTGGTAATCCTATGGGGATCTAGTTTAGTATATTTAAGAGTGATCAACAGGGCTTAGTGCTAGACGTAGTTGCCGGGGAAACTCTAAATATATATATTATTATTACACAGTTGATATGAGTTTATGAAAGAAGACTTACAGTGAATCAACCCCACAATACAATTATATGTATATGAAAGCGGTAAATGAAAGCGTATAAACACTTCCTCGGTTGTAGAGCTTCCATGCTATTTGGTTAGTTGTTCAACAAAGAAAGCTTTGATAACAATATTATATACAAAATCAAAGGAGAAAGTGCTTTGAAAAGATGTTGGGGCTTACAACTCAAGGGGAGGCCCAAGGTTTTATCAGTGATTGCACTGTGGTTTTGAATTTGTACAGGGACTTATACAAGTGACTGAGGCCCAAGAAAGGTTTTATGTACAAAGGGATGGGTCTTACACTCTCTCAAGAGGCCCAAGTGTTTAAAGAAAAGAAATGGGGCTTATAACACGAGGGTAGGCCCAGGGTTGATTTTTTAACTGGCGATCATGCCGAGGTTTTCTTTTAACGCAGAGGGACTTATACAATGTCTAAGGCCCAAAATTGTTTTGGTTAAAAGGGGATTGTGTCTTACACTCTATTAGAGTCCCAAAAAGTTTTTGAATGGGTCTTATAGCTCGAAGAGAGGCCCAGAGGATTGTTTTAAACGGGCGGTGATCGCGCCAAATTTTTGAAATACAACGGGACTTATACAATAAGTGAGGCCCAAAAGTTTTGTATTTACAAAGGGTTGGGTCTTAAACTCTAATAGAGGCCCATGAGTGTTTGAAAATGATTTGTGAGGGTTGAATTAATCAAAACCCTAATTTGTTCCCCAAAATATATTTTAATTGAATAAAATTTAATTAAAATGATCAAAAGGGTTTAATATGTGGAAAAAAAAATTATGATCTTGGATTAATGTTTCAAAAATCATGTTTTGACCTACAAAATGATTAGAAATCATAAAAATTTGCAAAATCAAGAAGGAAAAAATATTTCAAATGTCAAAAACAATTAAAATATTAATTCTTTACAAAAATATCAATTATATGAAATAAATAATATTTTTGAGTTTTTTTGGTAAAATAAAATATTTTAACATTTTTGTGAATTATTAAAAAAAGAATCAACTCAAAATCATTAAAACTCAGAGAGAAATTAATTTTTGAATCAATTAAATAAAATCACAAAATTCAATATTCAAATATTTGAAAAAGGGCCCCAAGAACATGGCAAGAACACGTGCCCTTCCTCTGTTTCTGCATATTTGCGTTTTCTATCCAATCTCACTGAATACTTGATTATATCATGCCATCTACATATCAATATACTCATTTTAACCTCACGATCATGTATATGGTCTTTAATTTTATTTATTTTTAACATGGAATAAGAAATCAAAGAGAAACCTCAAGAACCCTAATTTCTGCATGAAGGTTCAGAAATTCTACACATGATTCAAACAATGCAATTGATTAAGGGAAAACATTCCATGCATGATTATGAACATATGGCCAAATTATTGTGCAGCAAAAATTGCATGGATCATAGAGTTAGAAGAGCTCATGCTTACCTCTTGCAGCTGGTGATTGTGTTTTATGTTAGAGGTGTTACAGCTAGGTTCCAATGATCTGGATAGCTTCCCTAGGTGCCATGAAGTGTGTCTGGATTCTTGGAATGGATTGAAATGATCGGGAACTTAAGATGGTATCTCAACTGCAACTTGGTTAAAACCTTGAGCAGCTGACTGGTGATTCTGAGAAATCAGTGTTCCAGATGTTGTTTAAGTGTTTGGATCACTTCTATATGATGTATGTAAGGTGTGTGAGTGATTGGTTTGATTGGAAAAGCTCTCAAACTCAAAACCCGATAGTGATTTGCCTTAGAAGGCAAAATTGGAGTGAAAGAAGAGATTTTGAGGAAAGCATCTGTTTGATGGCTTTGGTGTACTCAAACTGATCACAAACGAGCTCTATTTATAGTAGAGCAAGTTTGTTTTGGGATCAATAGTGAATGGCAACTGCAGCAGAGGTTTGGCCAATGTTGTCCAATGGAATCTCAAGTCTCCTCTAGCCATTGACTAGAGGTTAGAGTACAGGCCTTTGGTTCCCTAGTTGTTGGATCATCCTTAACTGAATTCAGTTGAAGGAAGCTCAGTCCATGCCACCTTGGTGTATCCCTTAAATGCTCCAATCCAAAATTAGAGTCTTGTCCCTCTTTTAGGGATTGTTAGGTTTAGCATGCTACTTTTGGTTCCAAGGACTTTGGAGGCTTGGCTCAGTGTTTGTCCCCTTTAGGTTTGATCCTCAGATGTGTCCAAGATGATGACAAGGCTTGGAATTATCTGATTTTTCCAAATCGAGCAAAAGTGCAAAATTCTGCCTAGCCTTGGCAGTTTTCAGCAAGGCATATTGCCCTTGTCATATCTCATGGCTCAAGTGGAATTTGGTTATGTTCTTGGTCACTTTGGAAAGCCTTCATATGATACAACAACTGTTTGATCATATTTGGTTTTGATACCTTTTGGATCCAAGTGAAAAATCCCCCTACATTTGGAAAAAAGTGAAGGCAGATTCTGACTTAGTGAAAATTTCACTAAGTGTTGGAAAAAAGTGACATTTTCACTTTTTGTGATTTTGATCATTCCATAACTCAAAATCCATGGGGAATTTGGAGGGAGGTCAGTTTTAAGCTTTTGTAGAGGGTAATGAGATCTACAAATCAAGCTTTGGATGGGAAAAAATGGCCTTGTGGTTTAGTAGTTATGATCCTCCAAAGTTGGTACCCTTGCTACTTTATTCATAACTTAGAAAATTTTCTAAGTTTTTTATGGTTACCCCTTTTACAAGTTATCCCACTTTTCTTGATTTTTCTTGATGAATGATGATTCCAATCATACATTAACATCATTTTAAGGTTAAAAAACCATTTTGATGAAAAATCTCAAAAAGTCAAAGTTAACTTTTGTGCACAATTGACTTTTTATCAGATGAATTCCAAACTGTGCAATCCTTTAGGAAATCATGTCCTTGACCTAAATCAAACTTGATGTACATGTTCCATGGGTGTTATAGGGTATATTGATCCATGTCCTAGGGTTTGGGAGCATGTCCTGGTCAAAAGTCAAAGCTACAGTTGACTTTTCTCGCGAAACCCTAATTGTGGCTCTGATGAAATTGAAACTTGTTGCTCAAGCTTCTTGGATCAATCCATTGTTTCAAATGGATCATTGTAGTGCATTAGAGAGCCTCAATTCCTCTCTTGAGGTCTTGGCTCATGAATTGTCTCAGAAGTCAACTTAGGGGTAAATTAGGTCAAGAAACCCTAATTCCTTATTTTTACTGTATGCATCCCCTGAGGCTAAATTGACTTGATGATTGGGTTTATGATGTCCCTTAGAGCATCATAGGTTATGATTTGAAGCATTGGCTCATGCTCAGAGGAAAATTTCCATCTGGAGACCCTGGTCGACCAAAACCCTAATTTGGTGACACTTTTGATTTTGAGGCTTGATCCACTTGGAATGTTGCAACCTTGCGCTTGATCCTTGATGTAGGAGTCCTCTTTGATCCTTTTTGGATATTTGAGAGGCTAGACTATTTGAAGATCGTGTCATTCCTTGATTGATCCTTTGTCTAAGAACTCTGAGAGGGCTTGAAACCCTAATTTTGATTGTAGTGAATGCTTAACCATCTTTGAGGAGATTGATGAGGCATGAAAGTACATCCATATTTTGATGATGATTTCCAAAATGATGGGAATCTTAGTGGTCAAAATTTGGGGTATGACAGATGCTCCTATTTAATCTTCTTGGACCCGAAGGTGTGAATGACGAAGGTATTAGGCCATTCGAGGTGTAAGAGGATTAAATATCGGAATATCTGAAATTTTGGTGGTGGTTAAGAATGGTAGTTCACGCATCCTTCTTCTTTTTCTAAGCAATGATGCTTAGAAAAGGTAAACTTCCCCTCGATCCTGGTTTCCTTCCAAGGAACTGGTCTAAGTTGCTGAAATAAACTTCCCCTCGATCCTGGTTTTCTACCAAGGAACTGGTCTAAGTTGCTGAAATAAACTTCCCCTCGTTCTTGGTTTCCTACCAAGGAACTGGTCTCAGTTTCTGAAATAAACTTCCCCTCGCTCTTGGTTTCCTACCAAGGAACTAGTCTCAGTTTCTAAAATAAACTTCCCCTCGCTCTTGGTTTCCTACCAAGGAAATGCTCTAAGTTTCTGATATAAACTTCCCCTCGCTCTTGGTTTCCTACCAAGGAACTGGTCTAAGTTTCTTTTGTCAATAAACTTTATTGACAAGGGGCGCTACGCGTAGCAGTTTTCATCAAACTTCTCGCCGAATTTTCCTAGGGAGATGCCATTTGATAGAAACATTTTGATGTTAGACTTGATGGGGAACCCATTCGTCTGAGTTGTAGAGGTGCACAAACTTCTCTGTTGGAGACGCCATTTGCCGAATCTACTGGGGAGAGCGAGTCTCTTGAGAGACTGTTGTCTGCTTGGGGAACATTACACCATACTTTTCTCGAGATCTTCTCAGAGAAATACCATATGATGTACCCCAATTTTGAGGTGCCAATGACTTTGTTGACATTGACTCTCTGGAGAGAAAAGATCAATGTGTTGCTAAAAGTCTTTAATTGTGAGGCTTTATCTGGGGATTTTCCTTTATCCGGGAAAGCGAAGATATCATCTTCAATAGAGAAGAGTGACATTTGTTGAAGGTTCTCTGGTTTTTCAGAGGTTCAAGTTATCAAAGTGGTCAAGTTATCAAAGTTATCAAAGTTATCAAAGTGGTTTTTCCGACGCTACCTTTCCTGACGAGGAAAAAACTTGACAACTCGATTGATACGACTGTTACCACTATGGGACAAGACCGACTGGAGTGATAGTGATGCAATATGAATGCAAATGCAGATCAATAATGCATGATGTATATATGTATATGCTGACAAAACTGACGCGACATACAAACTAACGGATGAACACGACTGGATACTCGGCCACAGTGGGGCATATAGAAATATCGCTGGTTCAAGATAGCAATTCTGCCTTGCTTAGGAGAAGTAGTCCTCGTGGGGAGCTACGTTGGTCGGGCTTAGGAGATGAGAACTCGGTCGGGGCGTGTCAGATGAAACAAGGTCTCTGACACAGTTGATCCTTCGTTCAGACGTACTGGTTTAGAAGGAGCACTTTGATTCTGCACTTTGAAGCTCGCTTACTTCTGGAGAAGCGATTGATGTTCTTTCGATGTTCAACAGTCAAAAGAAATTGCCAACTTTTTATTTTAAAAGCAGAAAAAGTTTTACAAGTAAATTCATTTTTGTTTTATTTCAAGAATCGTTAATCATATTAAGATGTCATTCTGTAAAGCTAAAACAAATGAGAATTACAAACAAAAGCACTAGGGCTCAAATTTTATTGATAGGATGGAAATCAGCCAAGCGCGCAATTCCATAGAGTATTTACAAAGTTAGAAAATGGTAATTTATAGGGAAAAGGGCTACGTTGAAACATAACGACCACTATCCTTCTACCAACTTTGAATTCGGGGCATCCTGATCTTCTGTCGAAGATGACCGTGACTGGAGTTTCCTTTCGATGGATGGCATTACTGCTGAGGAGTTGAACTGATCAGACGTAGTTACTTGCCATTATCCCTAATTTTGCCTGGATTGTACTTTGAGATTTCCAATCCACCGGGATGATTTTTGATCAAGTCTCTAATTTTTGCCTGGACCGCCCTTTCGGGTTTTCAATCCACCGAGACGTTTTTCTTTTTTTAGGCGAAGTATTTCTTGACTACATCAACATTCGTGGGGTAGGAAAATTCCTCTTCGTCCATGGTTGCAAGTCTCAACGCGCCACCTGAGAAATATTTCTTGACCACATAGGGGCCGTCATAATTCGGAGTCCACTTGCCACGAGAATCAGTGAGAAATGATTGTATCTTCTTGAGCACGAGGTCTCCTTTCCTGAAGATGCGAGGTCGGACCTTTTTGTCAAACGCCTTCTTCATTCTTTGCTGATACAACTGACCGTGGCATAGTGCCGTTATTCTCTTTTCTTCGATCAGATTTAGTTCGTCGTGTCGACTTTGACACCATTCAGCTTATGTTAGCTTAGCTTCCATCAATACCCGGATTGATGGGATCTCTACTTCTATGGGGAGAACTGCTTCCATGCCATATACTAGAGAGAAAAGGGTTGCCCCTGTTGAAGTGCGGACAGATGTACGATAACCGTGAAGAACAAAGGGTAGCATCTCGTGCAAATCGTTATAGGTTACAACCATCTTTTGAACAATCTTCTTAATGTTCTTGTTAGCCGCTTCTACCGCTCCGTTCATCTTGGGTCGGTAGGGAGATGAGTTATGGTGTTCAATCTTGAACTCTGCGCACAACTCTTTCATCATCTTATTGTTCAAGTTAGATCCATTATCAGTAATAATCTAGCTCGGAACACCATAATGGCAAATGAGATTGTTTTTGATAAATCAGACCACCACTTGTCAGGTTACCTTGGCGTATGACGCTGCTTCGACCCGCTTGGTGAAGTAATCAAGGGCTACTAGGATGAACCGATGTCCGTTCGTAGCCTTGGGTTTAATCATCCCAATCATGTCGATTCCCCATATGGAGAAAGGCCATGGGGAGGAGAGAACTTTGAGATGCGTTGGCGCTACATGGATTTTGTCAGCGTATATTTGACACTTGTGACACCTCCTCATGTACTTGTAGCAGTCAGATTCCATGGTTAACCAGTAGTACCCTGCTCTCAGAATTTTTCTCGCCATTGTGTGTCCGTTGGCATAAGTCCCAAAGGATCCTTCATGAATTTCTTTTACCAGCATGTCTGCTTCTGGTCTGTCTTCGCATCGGAGCAAGACCATGTCAAAGTTTCTCTTATAGAGAGTATCACCGCTCAAGAAGAAACTGCCTGCCAGCCTTCTGAGCATTTTTCTGTCCTTCCTTAGTGCCATAGGTGGGTACTCTTGTTTCAAAAGGAAGCATTTGATATCGTGATACCAAGGTGTGTCGTCTATGACGGCTTCAATTGCGAAGATGTAAGAGGGCCTTTCAAGGCGCATCATGTCGATGTTAGGTAGGTCAGTCCATTGACCTACGTTAATCATGGAAGAGAGAGTGGCTAATGCATCAGCCATGTGATTCTTACTACGAGGGATGTGATGAAACTCAATTCTGTTGAAGAAGGGTAGCAACCTTCTTGCATAATCTTTGTAAGGAATCAATCCTAATTGGTATGTGTTCCATTCTCCTTTATTCTGATTGATAACCAGGGCCGAGTCACCATACACGTCCAAGTCTTTGATCCTCAAATCAATCGCTTCCTCGAGACCCATAATACAAGCTTCATATTCGGCCTCGTTATTTGTACACTTGAACGTAAGTCCAGCGGTGAAAGGAATGTGGGTACCCTGAGGTGTTATGATGATTGCCCCAATTTCGTTTCCATAATGATTAACTGCTCCGTCAAAGATTAGTCCCCACTGGGAACCTGGTTCTGGCCCTTCACTGGGTAGCGGTTCATCGCAGTCTTTCATTTTTAAATACATGACATATTCGTCTAGGAAGTCAAACCCGATTGATTCCTAATCGTCAATCGGTTGATGAGCCAAATGATCGGCTGAAATACTTCATTTAACGGCTTTCTGAGTGTGGTACTCTATGTCATATTCTGATAACAACATCTGCCAACGGGCAATCCTTCCCGTGAGAGCAGGTTTTTCAAATACATACTTGATTGGATCCATTTCTGAGATTAACCAAGTAGTGTGATGAATCATATACTGGTGAAGACGTTTGGCTACCCAAGCCAAAGCGCAGCAAGTTTTCTCAAGCATAGTGCACCGAGTCTCGCAGTCGGTGAACTTCTTGCTCAGATAGTAGATGGCAGACTCTTTCCTTTTGGTTTCGTCTTGTTGGCCAAGTACACAACCCATTGAGTCCTCTTGGACTGTGAGGTAGATGATCAGTGGTCTTCCTTCCACTGGAGGTGATAGAATCGGCGGATTCAACAGGTATTCCTTGATACTATCGAAGGTGGTTTGGCAATTTTCTGTCCAAACGCAATCTTGATTCCTTTTGAGTAATTTGAAAATCGGCGTACATGTCGCGGTCATGAGGAATATGAATCTGTAAATATAGTTCAAACGTCCCAGGAATCCCCTGACTTGTTTTTCAGTTTTCGAAGAAGGCATTTCTTGAATGGCCTTGACCTTGTCAGGATCAACCTCAATTCCTTTCTGGCTGACGATGAATCCTAAGAGTTTCCCTGAACGGACACCGAAGGTGCACTTGTTGGGATTCAAGCGGAGTTTGTGCTTTCTCAAACGCTCGAATAGTTTTGACAGATGGGTCACATGCTCCTCTTCTGTCTTAGATTTTGTAATCATATCATCGACATATACCTCAATTTCTTTGTGTATCATGTCATGAAACATAGTAGGTATGGCCCTTTGATAGGTTGCCCCAGCGTTCTTTAAACCGAACGACATTACCTTATAACAAAAAGTACCCCAAGGGGTAATGAAAGAAGTTTTCTCCATGTCTTTCGGCACCATTTTGATCTGGTTATAGCCCGAGAATCCATCCATGAAGGAGAAAAATTTGAACTTTGATGTACTGTCAACCAGCATGTCAATGTGTGGTAAAGGAAAGTCGTCATTTGGACTAGCCTTGTTTAGATCTCTGTAATCGACACACATTCTGACCTTTCCGTCCTTTTTGGGAACATGTACGATGTTGGCTAACCATTGAGGATATTCAGACGTAGCGAGGAAACCCGCGTCAATCTGTTTCTGTACCTCCTCTTTGATTTTAATGGCCATGTCCGGGTGAGTTTGTCTCACCCTGTGTTTTACCGGTGGACATTCTGACCTTAATAGTAAGTGATGTTCCACGATGATGGTATCCAACTCTGGCATGTCCTGATAGGACCAAGCAAATACATCGGGAAATTTTCTGAGAAGCTTTGTCAAACTCTCTTTGGCAGTTGGACTGAGCAGTGCCCATATCCTGATTTCTTTTCTCTCTTTTTCCGATCCCAAGTTTACCATTTCCAACGGCTCTTTGTGAGGTTCAATGGACCTTTCCTCCTGTCTGAGTAGTCGGGAGATCTCCTCTGGAATTTCGTCGTTAACTTTTTCTTCAACCCTAAATACCGGGAACTCAAAGTTGGGAGAAGACATTGGATCGTATGTTTCAACGGGATTTAAAACAAGCAATCTGCATGACGTGATGATTCGTTTTAGAAGAGATAGAGAGAATGTAAGAGTGTGTGCAGTGTATTTTGTTTTCGAGAAACTGCTTGTTTTTATTATTTGTTGTTTTTTAGGATTACCATTTTCTAAGAAAAGTAAAAGAGAAAACAACAATTAATGCGGAAATTATAGAACGACGTTATTTTATTAATAAACAAATTGATTCTTGAAACTACAACCCTATAAAACAAAACTCTGTCGCTTTGGGCAAAGCGAAGAGGGAAATTTACAGAAAGCGAGCCCTATCAAAACATTCGTTTCACCTGGGCAGGGTGAAAGGTTAAAGATGGCAATTACTTTGACTTATGAACAATCTTCGAAACATCGACTGCAACCCATTGGCGGTGAACTCCTCGGTGTATCACAAAGTCTGGTACCTTCCTTGATTTGTCTTCAGAAATAACGCTGATTTCTGGTGGAGTAGGATCATTGGAATCTGTCTCCCAGGCAGAGTTGTCGTAGATGGATTCCTCAGTTGTATTTTGCATAGTATTTGTGCTATCAGCCGTATCTCCCCATCCAGTTGGCTGGATGTCTTCGAGCCTGATACGAGAGCTTTCTGGAGCGGTGTACTTGACCATAAAGTCAAATTTTCCACTCGGTTGTCCCAAGGTGTCCCACACTTCTTCGGAACTGGAGGAGTCATCTCTCTCGATGACGTTGACCTAGGGAAAAGCATAGTTGATGAATTCTAGTCCTGCAAACGTTGCAAATTCATTGTCATACTGGATAGGTTCAGGATAACCTGGGTGTTAGTCCCATTACATGGTGGGGGACGTAGGTATTCTGTTCAATGATGCTCAGCTGATTTTCATTGTTCGGCTGACTTTCTTGGCCCAAGTCTCCAGGATACAGCTGCCACATTAGCAGGCCATCCATCGGGCCATGATAGTTGTGGTCGAAGTTGTCTTTCATTAGAGTGTCCTTCTCTAATGAGTTTGGCGTAGCACTGCATCCTTCTGGATCACAATCTCCATATATCATTTCGACGTCTGACCTGGGTATAAATCTCGGACCCTGTGTAGGAAAGCAAAAGGGAGTCTGTGTTTCGTCCTGAGACATATAACCATCCTTGTTAAGATAGGACTCCCATTCTTCCTCCATATCAGAGGAATCATCTTTATTGATAGTGTGTACTTCTTGAGTCACTGGGTGAAGGAAACCTCCACTGTGGAAGAAGTTCTGAATGGGATTAAGACTTTCATTGCTGGTAAAAGCTGTCTGGGTACATGTTACAGAAAAACCAAGACCCTTCTTTGTTTTATTGTCAGTAGGAATGACAAGTTGTCCCCATCCTGTTGTATTGGCACCTTTGACTGCTTTGATAGCATCCATGTATGAGGAAATGGAAGTTACCTCTTCGGATTGATTGTCCTTGCTCACCGACAGTACTTGGAACTGAGTTCCAATAACCTCCTCGGGTTCTACACCAGTAAACGATGATAAATTACTCACGAGCAAGGCTTGTTCTCCACAGACCGCGACGAGCTGGTTGTTCTGGACGAACTTTAACTTTTGGTGGAGGGTTGAGGTGACCGCCCCAGCCTGATGTATCCAGGGTCTTCCTAATAAACAACTGTACATTGCCCGGATGTCCATGACCTGGAAAGTGACTAGGAAAGTGTGAGGACCATTAGTTATGGGAAGGTCAACTTCGCCGATAACTGCTTTTCTGGATCTGTCAAATGCTTTGACGACGACCTCGCTGGTTCTCATCGGAGGTCCTTTGAATGATAATTGCATCAAAGTGGACTTCGGCATAACATTCAGGGCTGACCTTGTGTCTAACAGTACGCTGGCTAAAGCATCATGCTGGCAGTGGACTGTGATATTGAGCGCCATGTTGTGACGGCGATCCTCCTCAAGTAATTCTTCATCACTAAATCCCAAGTTATTGCAGGAAGTGATGTTAGAGACAATGCTATCGAACTATCTAATTGTTACATCCTGTTCCACAAAGGCCTGCTCTAAGACTTTTTGTAGAGCCTCCCTGTGCGCTTCTGAGCTGAGTAATAGTGATAATACCGAGATCTTTGAAGGAGTTTGCAACAGCTGATCAACAATGTTGTATTCACTCCTTTGGATGAGCTTCAGCATCTCATCATCGTTTTTCGAAAGGTCGGGATTACTGGATTGACTGACTGGTGGATTGGGAACTTCTGTCTGAGGTTCCTTTTCTTTGCTAGGCTCTCCAACTCCTCTGTTGAAGATTCAACCACTCCGTGTTACTCGACTGATGTCTGCAATATTCACGACGGATGGTAAGGGATGGTCCTTCTCGTTCTCAACTGTTGTTGCACCGTACTTGTAAGGGATAACCTTAGTCGATTCATACGGTAGCGGTCTCGGTAAATAGATGACTATGGGAACCTTCCAATTTTTCTGACCATCGTAAGCAATTTTGATCCGTTCCCGGTTGGGAACTTTCGATTCGTTAAGTAGGGGATTGATGGCACAAACATCCCTAGTTCTCTGATGATCGGACATTATGACAACATCCTCGATTTGATCAGTGAGATAATTGACTGATCTGGAACTTGAGTATGGTTGAACCTCTTTGCGGTCCAACTAACTTTGAAGGGCTGCTCGAACGAGGTAGCATCCTTGGTTATTTACTGAACAAACTCCACACCGCTCATAGTTGTGTAGTGGTACCTGACCACGTCCGCTTTGAATATAGTGTAACCTGACGAGGTCCGTTTCCATCGACCGAACATCCTGACTTTGATATCTAGTAGGATTTCTGTTAGTGATACTAATTTGGTGGGTGTCTTCATCCATATAGATTGGAAGCCACCAGTGGTTCAACAGGTGCTGAAGTGTTTCCTGGACAAGGGCACAACCTTGATCATTTTCGCAACCCGCTTTGCAGTTCTGATAATCATGTGAAGTGAGAAAACCGAGTTGGACCTGTGTAGCGTGTAACTCTACCAGGCTGACATTCATCAAGAGAATATCGAAGATTTGAATCATGTTGATTTAATAATGATTCCTATCATGGTAGTCCTGGATCCATCCAAGATCCATCTGACGCTGGAGGGCCTCTTGTACAAAAGAGCATCCCTGTTTGTTTATCGAGCAAGTCAGACAGGAATTGTACTCATGCCACGGCGGATTATGATACTAGCTTTGCCTTGAGTGCATCGCCACCAAGTTGACATTCATCGCACGGATGTCGTGGTTCTGAATGACGTTGGAATTCGTGTAAACCATGTTAACTCCACGAACTCGGTGCTCTTGGATCCATCCGAGATCCATCTGTTCCTGTAGAGCTGATTGCACCACAGAACATCCTTGATTGTTTTTAGAGCAGATATCACACTGGTGATAATTATGAGGTGGCACATGGCCATATCCACTCTGTCTACAATGCACCTTAACCAAGTTGGTTTTCAATAAGAGTACATCGTGAATTTGATAGAGGTTGTTAGACTCTCCCTCTATCAAATCGACTGCAGCCTTCTCGTGTTGAGGCAGCGGGTTCGTGAGAACATTTAGATTCGTATCTTTGAAAGATAAGACCCCGCTCCTAACAAGTTTTTGCACGTCAGATTTAAAACTGAGACAGTTCTCTATGTTATGCCCTGATCCTCCTTGATGATAAGGGCAAGTCTGGTCCACCTTAAACCAGAAAGGTGGATTTTTCGGTACTGTAAGAGGAGATTTAGTCTGGACATGCCCCTTGGCCAGTAACAATGGAAATAGTTCTGCGTATGATATAGGTATAGGATCAAATCCTGGTGGCCGCATTGTACGGTTATTGTATGGAGGACGAGCCTGCTGAAGAGGCTATTGTGTCCTTTTCTGAAATTGCTGTTGATTAGGTTGGCTCTGTGCAACCTGAGGTTGATACGTAGGTGTCATACCCCAAATTTTGACCACTAAGATTTCCCATCATTGTGAAAATCGTCATCACAATATGGATGAACCATCATACTTCATCAGTCTCCCCAAAGATGGGTGAGCATCCACTACAATCAAAATTAGGGTTTCAAGCCCCTCTGAGCCTTAGACAAAGGGTCAATCAAGGAATGACATGATCTTCAACTTGCCTAAACCTCTCAAACATACACAAAGGATCAAAAAGGACTCCAACTCCAAGGATTAAGCACAAAGCTGCTCCCTTCTAGGTGGATCAAGCCTCAAGATCGACAGTGTCACCAAATTAGGGTTTTGGTCGACCAGGGCCTCCAGATGGAAAATTTTCATCTGGGCACAAGCCAATGATCCAAAACACAACCTAATATACCCCATGGGGCCTCATGGACCCAATCATCAAGTCAATTTTGCCTTAGGGGTTGCATTCATCAAAAATCAAGAATTAGGGTTTCTTGACCTAATTCACCCCTGAGTTGACTTTTTGGACAAATCATGAGCCAAGACCTCAAGAGAGGGTTTGAGGGTCTCTAATGAACTATATTGATCCATTTGGAATAATGGATTAATCTATGAAGTTTGAGCAACAAGCCTCAATTTCATCTGCACCTCAATTAGGGTTTTAAGGGAAAAGTCAACTGTAACTTTGACTTTTGACCAGGACATGCTCCCAAACCCTAGGACATGCCTCAATATACCCCATGAAACCCATGGAACATGTCCATCAAGTTTGATTTAGGTCAAGGACATGGTTTCCTGAAGAATTGCACAGTTTGGAATTCATCTGATAAAAAGTCAACGGTGCACAAAAGTCAACTTTGACTTTTTGAGATTTTTCACCAAAATGGATTTTTAACCCTAAAATGATGTTAATGTATGATTTGAATCATCACTCATCAAGAAAAATCAAGAAAAGTTGGATAACTTGTAAAAGGGGTAACTATAAAAACTTAGAAAATTTTCTAAGTTAAAAATAAAGTGGCTAGGGTACCAACTTTGGAGGATCATAACTCCTAAACCACAAGGCCATTTTTTCCCATCCAAAGATGGATTTGTAGCCCTCATTACCCTCTACAAAAACTTCAACTAGACCTAAGTCCAATTCATTAAGAATTTTGAGTTATGGAGTGATCAAAATGGCTGAAAAATGAAAATGTCACTTTTTCCAACACTTAGTGAAATTTTCACTAAGTCCAAATCTGTCTTCATTTTTTTCCAAATGTAGGGGGATTTTTCACTTGGATTCAAAAGAGATCAAAACCAAACATGTTCAAACAGTTGTTGTATCATGTAAGGGCTTTCCAAAATGGCCAAGAACATTACCAAATTCCATTTGGGCTATGAGTTATGACATTGGCAAGCTGCCTTGTTGAAATCTGTCAAGGCAAGGCAGAATTTGCATTTTTGCTCGATTTGCCAAAATTGTGCAAATCCAAACACTCCTATCCACTTGGACACATCTAAGGATTAAATCTAAAGGGGACAATCACTGAGCCAAGCCTCCAAAGTCTTTGGAACAAGAAATAGCATGTTGAACCTAGAATTGCCAAAATAGGGACAAGACTCCAAATTTGGATTGGAGCATTCAATGGAAGCATCAAGGTGGCATGGACTGAGCCATTTTCATTTGAATTCAGTCAAGACATATCCAAGACCAAGGGAACCAACAGCCTGTGCCCTAACCTCTAGTCAATGGCTAGAGGAGACTTGAACTTCCATTGGCCAACATTGAACAAACCTACTCAGCAGTTGCCATTCACTATTCCTTGCAAAACAAACTTGCTCTACTATAAATAGAGCTCAATTGTGGTCAGTTTAAGTACACCAAAGGCCTACAACACTTGCCTTTCTCAAAATCTCTTTCTCTTGGCAAAAATACCTTTCTTAGCAAGGTAGCTATCAGGTTTTGAGCTAGAGGGCAATTCCACTCAAACCAATCACTCACACACCCCACATACATCACATATGAGCTGATCAAACACTTAAACAACAACTAGAACATTGATTTCTCAGAATCACCAGTCAATTGCTCAAGGTTTTAACCAAAATGCCGTTGAGATGCCATGAAGTGATCCAGCCAATTTCAATCAAGTCCAAGCATTCAAACACACTCCATAGGGTGTAAGGAAGCTGTTCAGATCATCACCACTCATCTGTAACACCTCCAAATCCAAAATCACATTGCACTTGTTGTCACGACCTAGAGGTAAGCCTAAACTTGGTCATCTCTCAATCTATGCATATTTCCTCGCACAATAATTTTGCCAAATGTTCATAATCATGCATGGAATGTTTCCCCTCAATTAATTGCATTGTTTGAATCGTGTATCAAAAATCCCAGCCTTCATGCAAAATCTAGGGTTCTTGAGGATTTTTCGTGATTTCTTGTTATATGTTTAATTTAAATGAAATTAAATACCATAGACATGATCGTGAGGTTGAAACGAGTTGATTGGTATGTGGATTACATGATGTGATTAAGTATTCAGTGAGATTGGATAGAAAATGCAAATCTGGGCAAAACTGAAGAACGCGCGTGTTCTTCAGCTGTTCTTGGCGCCATTTCTCGCAAATTCAAATATTTGAATTTTGTGATTTCATTTAATTGATTCAAAAATTAATTTCTCTCTGAGTTTTAATGATTTTGAGTTGATTCTTTTTTTAATAATTTACAAAAATGTTAAAATATTTTATTTTCCCAAAAAATCCCAAAAATATTATTTATTTCATATAATTAATATTTTTGCAAAGAATTAATATTTTAATTGTTTTTGACATTTTAAATATTTTTTCTACATTGATTTTGCAATTTTTAATGCCTTCTAATTATTTTGTAGGTCAATACTTAATTTTTGAAGCATTAATCCAATATCACAATTTTTTTTCCATATGTAAAACAATTTTGATCATTTTAATTGAATTTTTATTTAATTAAATACATTTTTGAAAACAAATTAGGGTTTTTTGGATTAATTCAACCCTCATAAATCATTTTTAAAACTTTTTGGGCCTCTAATAGAGTGTAAGACCCAATCCTTTTTTGACCAAATCATTTTTGGGCCTCAGTGTATTGTATAAGTCCCGATACCGTCAAAAACAAACGGCGCGATCGTCGCCTTTTTAAAAAATAACCATGGGCCTCTCCTTGAGCTATAAGACCCATTCAAAACTTTTGGGCCTCTATTAGAGTGTAAGACCCAACCCCTTGTACATAAAACATTTTTGGCCTCATTCGTTGTATAAGTCCCTCTGTACATTTTCAAATAAACGACACGATCGTCGCCTTTTCAAAATAACCCTGGGCCTACCCTCGAGTAGTAAGACCCATTTCTTTTCTTAAAACACACTTGGGCCTCTATTAGAGTGTAAGACCCAATCCCTTTTTAACCAAAACCATTTTTGGGTCTCACTTATTGTATAAGTCCCTTCGCGTTAAAAGAAAACCTCGGCGCGATCGCCATTTTACACGAAAAATCATCTGGGCCTACCCTCGAGTAGTAAGACCCATCTCTTTTTCTTTAAACTTTTTTGGGCCTCTATTAGAGTGTAAGACCCAACACCCTTGTACAGAAAACATTTTGGGCCTCAGTCACTTGTATAAGTCCCTCTGTACAAATTCAAACAGTGCGCTCACTGATAAAACCCTGGGCCTCTCCTTGAGCTGTAAGCCCCAAATCTCTCCTTTTCAAAGCACTTTCTCCTTTGATTTTGAAATATACTATTGTTTTTAATCTTCCTTTGTTGAACAACTAACCAAACAGCATGGAAGCTCTACAACCGAGTAAGTGGTTATTGCTTTCATTTACCGCTTTCATATACATATAACTGTATTGTAGGGCTGTTTCACTGTAATTCTTCTTTCATAAACTCATATCAACTGTGTAATAATAGTATAGATATTTAGAGTTTCCCTGGCAACTACGTCTAGTATTAAGCCCGTTGATCACTCTTAGAAATAGTCTAAACTAGATCCCCATAGGATTACCAGACACAGTCTTCCCTCCTCTTGGGGTTAAACAATATGGAGATATAAAAGGCAACATTCTCTGTGAACCCTTTCATAGATTGTCACTCATAGAAGTTGTCAAGAAACTCTATTCCCCAGAGATGATCTTTTCTCCGTGAATGGCATCTCTTGAGTTTCTTCCAAATTCTCGGACTTTCCTGGCTTGATCTATTCTCGGTGAATGGCATGTCTTGAACTTCTCGGGGTTTGGGGATCCACAGGCTTCTTAAAAGCACTTGTCAAGAAGCTCTACTCCCCAAAGATGATCTTTTCTCCGTGAATGGCATCTCTTGAGTTTCTTCCAAATTCTCCAACTTTCCTGACTTGATCTATTCCTTGTGAATAGCTTGCCTTGAATTTCTCGGGGTTTGGGGACCCATCGGCTTCTTAAAAGTAATCGGCCTCTTCTTGGGCATCGTACAAGGACCCACAGGCTTCTTAAAAGCAACCCAACCTCCTATTGGGCTTAGTACAAGGACCCTACAGCTTCTTAGAAGTAGTCACAGCCTCCTCTTAGGCTTCGTATAATGATCTCTTCCTCTGGGAATGATAGCCTCCTCTTGGGCTTCGTACAAGGACCGATCGACTTCTTAAAAGTTTCCAGCCTCCTCTTGGGCTTCGTACAAATTGTCCCGACGAACTCCTAAAGGTATAGGAACAGAACTTAATCATCTCCATAGAACAGTCTTTTCAAGAGTCTACTACTGTTTCCCAAAGCATAGTACAAAAGATGAAACTCTAGACTTGGACAATCTAATCTCCTTGAGTCTCGAAGATATTCTCAAGTGACCCCTTCGTTAAATAGGAAGAAAACCCGTAGACTCGGACAGTCTCAATACCCTTCAGATTTCCCATTTCCTTAAAGAACAGGAATAACCCGAATCCTTGAATCAAATCCTTGAGTATAGGGTTGCTCATATAAGAACTGATTTTCTCTTTCAAAATCAATATACTGGACCTGTCACTTAACTGAAATAGTCACCATAGCCTCCTCTTGGGCTTTGTACAAATGATTCTCCCCAGCGGAGTCAAACAACGTTTAGCCTCTCTCTCGGGCTTTGTACGAGACACATAAGAGACTCCCTCATTGAGTCAATCACCCCTTTAGCCTCCATCTCGGGCTTTATACGAGATACAAAAAAGGTTCTTATTGAGCCAAACAAATGTTAGCCTCCATCTCGGGCTTCGTACGAGATACAAAAAACTCTCTTGTTGAGTCAAATAGCCACCATCTCGGGCATTATACGAGATACCAAAAGATTCCATCGTCGAGTCAAAACCTTTTATCCTCTCTCTCGGGCTTTGTACGAAACATATATCAGCCTCCTCTTAGGCTTTGTATAAGAAAACCACTGGTTAATCCAATTAACCTTTTGGCATCAAAGTTGTGCCTCGTTCACAGTACACAAACATCAACAAACTCTTTCCCCTTCCATCTAATCGCTGTAAGCGGCAAGCCTTTGGATCATCTACATCCACGCCACTGTCCCTCTTTTAGCATGATAAATTCCTAAGGAAAGATGGCATTGCTCTACACTGAGTTAAAGTCTTCTCCTTCAGGTTAAAACCCCCTATAAAGGAAATTATGGCATTGCTAGGATCCGCGTATCCCGGTTAAAGTAATCCTCCCTTTATAACCAGTCACCCAACAATTGTGACAAATAGACCCCTTTAGAGATGACAAATTCTCTCTAAGGTCAACACCTTTAGCTTCACATCTTGGGCTTTAAACAAGATACAAATAGACTCTTCAGCTTCACATCTTGGGCTTTGATCAAGATACAAACCACCTTTTGCTTCAAGTCTTGGGCTTTGAACAAGACACAGAAACAACCATTTCCTCCCATATAATAGGAGGAACTACGAACACTCTGATTTCCCTGTTTCATTAAACGGGAATACGTAGGCATAAGATCGAAAGAAAATATCTTAGCGAGCACACTAAACAAAAACCTAAATCCCATACTCTCACATCAAAAAGCATCAGTCCTAACATCCTAATCCTTGTTCCCCGCCAGAAACATTCTGTCAAAATAAAAAGAGAGAAATCAGTATTGGCGAAAATACAAATAACCAGTACAAAGGGCCCCCACATTGATAACATTCATAACTTAACAGACCGCTGTTTAAACTCAGTATGCAAGCAGGGTTAATTGGAGACATCTATTTCCCTTCCTTCATCAGCTTTAATAGGATAAAAAATGAATCGACTTGTAGTAAACTCAACCGCAGAGAGCGACCAGTGCTTAAGAACCACGTCCAGTTTCGCTCGCTACAGTAGGCACGGGGTTGATAGCAGGAGTTAGAGCTGCTACCGGTTGGTACCGACGCCTTTACTTTCCGAGAGAGATATTCCCAACATCTTGCTCTTTTTCATAGGGAGAGCACTACCGTGTTTCTTAGTACCGCTTGTCGATCCAGTGTCTTTGACTTGACGTCCTTCTCGAACGGCTTCCTCGAGACGTACTCCCATACCGACCATTTCGGTGAAGTCACTGGGCGCAATGGCAACCATTCTGTCATAATAAAATGAGCTCAAGGTCTTTAAGAAAATCTTTGTCATCTCTTTCTCCTCAAGAGGTGGACAAATTTGAGCGTTAATTTCATGCCATCTCTAAGCGTACTCCTTAAAGATTTACTTGTCCTTTTGCAACATTGATCTGAGTTGATCTCTGTCTGGTGCCATGTCCAAATTGTACTTATATTGTTGGACGAAGGCAGTGCCAAGATCTCTGAAAGTGCTTATCGTAGCGCAGTTTAAACCCACGTACCATTTTAAGGCGGCACCGGTTAAACTATCCTGAAAGTAGTGAACCAGTAAATCCTGATTCTTTGTCTGAGCCGACATTCGCCGACCGTACTTCACCAAATGGCTTTGAGGGCAAGAGTTACCCTTGTAATTTTCAAAATCGGGTACTTGGAACTTATGCAGAACTTTCACGTTGGGGACCAAGCAGAGGTCTGCGGCGTCCTTTCCAAATAAATCCTGACCGCGAAGGGCTTGCAGTTCTTTCTGCATCTCCAGGAATTGTTCCTGGAACTCATTCATTCTGTCGAACATAGTTTCCTTTCTACCAGGAGGTATCTGCGAAATCTGTCCTTCCGGGACAGTGTGCACCACAGGGGGTGGTACCGTTACTACGACAGTGAATCTTGGCGCTTCCCAAAGTTTGTAACCTTCAGGAGTTATTGGTATACCCCTGGCATCTTCGCTTTCCCGAAGTTTGTAACCTTCAGGCCCAGCAGCTTCTACTATGATTTCCTGATCTTCAGTGATCGGCAGAACATATCCTCCTGGGATATAGTTGACAGGCATGCCCCAGGGACGATCTTTCGGAATTTGATACCTAGGATCATACTTCTCCACTATGGGTGTTGAGGTGATCTCTGAGATCACAGTTCTTTGTAGCTGAGCTTCTGCCATGGCTTGCATGTCGTTATGAAGCTTTCTCATATCCTCTCTCAGAGCGTCGATCTCTTCTTTCAACTCTCTGTTCTCTTCCTCGAGATCATCCATCTTTTTCTGACGATCGGCCCGAGTGTTGTACAAATGAGACAGTTTGACTCTAGAACCGAGACACAAGCGTGAGATTCGTAGGTAAGAAGAATATGTTACGCGAGAATGATGAATGCAATGATTATATTAAGTGTTTTTTTAGTTTAATCAAAATAAACTTCGACAATTAGATTGGAAATATCAAACAGTGGGGAAGCCCCGTTTTATTGAATTCAAAGGATTGCGGAAATGGAAATACAGTAGATTACAAGATACAGAAATAGAAACCTAAGCTAATGGGTCCCGAGTCTTCTCTGAGGAGAACTCGGGTGCTGATTCTGGTACTTTCCTTTTCTTGGACCGGGGCTCTTGGACCGTTGTCAGGTTGTCATTCCTTTGGCAAGTGAAAGGAGTGATCAAATTCCTTTGGTCATCCTGATTATCCACAACATGCTGCTCTAAAATCTCGATCAGAGCATCCTTATCTTTCAGTAGTTGCTGTATTTTGATACACTCCACATTGAGAATGCGGTACTTGTTCTTCCAAGACCTCCTCTCCTGCTGAACTTTGTTGAGAGTAACCTGAAGTTTTTCCATTTCGGTCATGAAGTACATGACAGAATCCCTTGGCGAAAGCACTCCGTGACGAGGATAAGGCATTTTTAGCTTGAGAGCTCTAGTTTGTACGCAGTGGAGATAAGGCTCCACCGAGACATAGTCTAGTTTTCCTAGAGACTCTCGTCCTTTCTTATGAACATGTTTCCAAGCATGCACTATTTCCATCTTTAGTGCTATGTCATTTTCTCCTTCCTTGAAGAAAAGACCTTCCAGATGAGAATTACGTGGGACATGCCTCATCGAGTATCCAAATTGACGATGAACAAGAATTGGATTATAATTGATTCCTCCCTTAGGTCCTATAAGGGGTACGTTAGGGAAGTTTCCACAATGGTCAATGAACCTGATCCCGTCATAAATCCTATTACATCAATCTATGTCAGAGTTGGTAAGGGACATGATTTTCTGCGACCAACGTAAAGCATTCTTATGATCCCAAAAAGTAGCAGACTTAGGCAAATGGGAGATAAACCATTTGTATAGCAGGGGTACACAACATGTGATCATTCCTCTGCTGTACAAATTTCCTAAGTGTACAGAATGATACGCATCTGCGAGCAGAGTTGGCACAGGGTTTCCAATGAGAAAAACCTTAATGGCATTGATATCTACAAAGTTATCGATGTTGGGAAACAAAAATAACCCGTAGGTGAGCAAAACAAAGATGCTTTCAAAAGCAGCCACGTTCCCTATACTGGAAAAGTACAGGGCCTTCTTTATCAAGAATTAGGCTGGCAAACCTTGGATGCCACCCTTAGTGGTAATGTGAGTCTTGACTTCTGACTCGTCCAAATAAATTGCTCTTGCAATGGTATGATCCTTTGGAATTTCTTCTAGTCCAGAAAATGGAGCTCGATCAGTGATATGTAAATCAGTTAGATGAGAATACTCCTCCAGCGTCGGTGTGAGCTGGTAAACCAGATCGTAGAACTGAATGAGTGCATCCATGATTCTTTCAACTACTTGGACCCTTAACAGAGGTAGCAGACCTCCGTACTTGGCTCTGAAAGCATTAGGGTTAGTGATCATCCTTGCTAATCCTCTCAAATCCTCTAGTTTTGGAGCCTTGAAGGTATACTTATGAGTCCTCCTTCTACCGAAGTCCATGAGCGTAATTTTTTCTCTGACATTTGCAATCATTGTCTAAGTTTAATTTGAAAAAGAGAGACTAGAAGAGAAGGTTTTTCTTTGTTTAATGTTTTTAAAATGAATGCATGAATGCAACACACAAAAACATAGAAAAAACATGGGGTCAAAGGGTCGTTGTCATGAAGTCAAGGCTCTACCCACCCCAAAAGTTTACTAGTGATTTTTGTACCTGTCTCTCAAAATCATCAATTCTTGTCGAGAAAACACCAGCGGGCCGGGAACCGTGTTAGGTGATGTTTTTTCGAAGAATCATTAGAAGAGGGTGGTATCGCGTGACAACCATTTCCAATAGTTTCCGCACCACTAAAAGAGGTTTTTCCTAGGTGAATACTCAATCTTTCCACATGCGGCATCACACGCATTCCCATTAGAAAAATAAACACATATCTCAATTAGGAAAAGCAGTATATATATTTGTTCTAAAGTCCTAGACTTTAAAGAGCTATGAATCCAATGTTCCTGACATAAAATGGCTCCCCGGCGGAGTCGCCATTCTGTGGTACCTTCCCAATTTAAAAGGTTTTTTACCTAAGATCCTAGTGGAGTCAACAAAAAGTCTTATCCCAGTGAAATCCCAAAGAAAGAAAGCAGGGCCCCACGGTGGCGCCACTTTTCTGTAGCGAGCGATTTTGGACGTGGTTCTTAAGCACTGTCGCTCTCTTTGGGGTACTATAGGTCGATTCATTTTTTATCCTATTAAGCTGGTGAAGGAAGGGAAATAGATGTCTCCAATTAACCCTGCTTGCATACTGAGTTTAAACAGCGGTCTGTTAGGTTACAGATGCTATATGGTAATGGGGCCTTTTTCTTCTTACTTTGTTTAAAACGAAACACCGGGAATGTTCATGGGTAGGATGCTAGGACTGATGCTTTTCGGTTGATGGGTGAAGGTACGGGATTTTGGTTTTTTGATTAGTGTGCTCGCTAAGATTTTTCTTTCAATCTTATGCCTACGTATTCCCATTTACCGAAATAGGGAAATCAGAGCGATCGTAGTTCCTCCTATTATATGGGAGGAAATGGTGTTTTGGTGTCTTGTTCAAAGCCCAAGACGTGAAGCTAAAAGTGATTTGTTTGTATCTTGTTCAAAGCCCAAGATATGAAGCTGAAGAGTCTATTTGTATCTTGTTCAAAGCCCAAGATATGGAGCTAAAAGGGTGTTGACTTTAGAGAGAATTTGTCATCTCTAAAGAGGGGTATGTTTGTCACAACTGTTTATAACGGAGAATTACTTTAACTGGGATAGGTGAATCCGATAATGCCATAATTTCCTTTATAGGGTCTTTTCAACCTAGAGGAGAAGACTTTAACTCAGTGTAGAGCAATGCTATCTTTCCTTAGGAATTTCTCATGCTAAAAGAGGGATAGTGGCGTGGACGTAAATAATCCATAGGCTTGTCGCTTATAGCAATTAGATGGGGGGAAAAGGAGTTGTTGATGTTTGTATGTGAACGAGGCACAACTTTTGATGCTAAAAGGTTGATTGTCTCAACCGAGGTTTTCCTTATACAAAGCCTAAGAGGAGGCTAAAAGTTTTTGACTCAACAAGAGAGTCTGTTGGTGTGTCTTGTACGAAGCCCAAGACGGAGGCCAGAGGTTTTATACTCAATAAGAGAGTGATTTGTGTCTTGTACAAAGCCCAAGACGGAGGCTGAAGAGGGTTGACTCCACAAGAGAGTCTTTTATACTCAACAAGAGAGTGTTTTTGTATCTCGTACGAAGCCCGAGATGGAGGCTAAAGGGGTTTTGACTCAACAAGAGAGTCTTTTTGTAACTCGTACGAAGCCCGAGATAGAGGCTAAAGGTTGTTTGACTCAACAAGAGAGTCTTTTATACTCAACAAGAGAGTGATTTTGTATCTCGTACGAAGCCCGAGATGGAGGCTAAAGGTTTGCTCCGCTGGGGAGAATTATTGTACAAAGCCCAAGAGAAGGCTAGGGTTACTGTTTCAGTTGAGTGATAGGTCCAGTGTGTTGGTTAAAAGAGAAAATTAGTTCTTATAAAGAGACTGATAAAAAGTAAGGTTATGCTTTGAGATTTGATCAGAGGATCAGGGTTATTTCCTGTTCTTTAAGGAAATGGGAAATCCAGAGGGGTTTTGAGACTGTCCAAGTCTACTGGTGTTTTTCCCTTCTTGAGAATGCCTTCGAGACTCAAGGAAATTAGACTGTCCACGTCTAGAGTTTTATCTTTTACCCTATGCTTAGAGAAACAGTAGTAGGATCTTGACTCTTTGAAAGACTGTTCTATTAAGATGAATAATTTATGTTCCTATACCTTTAAGAGGTCGTCGGGATAATTTGTACGAAGCCCAAGAGGAGGCTGGAAACTTTTAAGAAGCTGAGGGACAATTTGTACGAAGCCCAAGAGGAGGCTCTCTTCCCGAAGAAAGAATACTTATACGAAGCCTAAGAGGAGGCTGTGAATACTTCTAAGAAGCCGTAGGGTCCTTGTACAATGCCCAAGAGGAGGCGGGGATGCTTTTAGGAAGCCTGTGGATCCCCAAACCCCGAGAAGTTCAAGACATGCCATTCACCGAGAATGGATCAAGCCAGGAAAGTCAGAGAATTTGGAAGAAACTCAAGAGATGCCATTCACGGAGAAAAGATCATCTCTGGGGAGTTAGAGTTTCTTTTACAATGTCCAAGGGTGACAGTCTGAGAAAGGGTTCAAAAAGAATCTGCCTTTCACATCTCCATATTGTTTAACCCCAAGAGGAGGGAAGACTATATCTGGTAACCCTATGGGGATCTAGTTTAGTCTATTTAAGAGTTATCAACAGGGCTTAGTGCTAGACGTAGTTGCCGGGGAAACTCTAAATATCTATACTATTATTACACAGTTGATATGAGTTTATGAAAGAAGACTAACAGTGAAACAGTCCCACGATACAGTTATATGTATATGAAAGCGGTAAATGAAAGCGTATAAACACTTACTCGGTTATAGAGCTTCCATGATGTTTGGTTAGTTGTTCAACAAAGAAAGCTTTGATAACAATATTATATACAAAATCAAAGGAGAAAGTGATTTGAAAAGATGTTGGGGCTTACAACTCAAGGGGAGGCCCAAGGTTTTATCAGTGATTGCACTGTGGTTTTGAATTTGTACAGGGACTTATACAAGTGACTGAGGCCCAAGAAAAGTTTTATGTACAAAGGGATGGGTCTTACACTCTCTCAAGAGGCCCAAGTGTTTAAAGAAAAGAAATGGGGCTTATAACACGAGGGTATGACCAGGGTTGATTTTTTAACTGGCGATCGTGTCGAGGTTTTCTTTTAACACAGAGGGACTTATACAATGTCTAAGGCCCAAAATTGTTTTGGTTAAAAGGGGATTGGGTCTTACACTCTATTAGAGGCCCAAAAAGTTTTTGAATGGGTCTTATAGCTCGAGGAGAGGCCCAGATGATTGTTTTAAATGGGCGGTGATCGCGCCGAATTTTTGAAATACAACGGGACTTATACTATAAGTGAGGCCCAAAAGTTTTGTATTTACAAAGGGTTGGGTCTTACACTCTAATAGAGGCCCATGAGTGTTTGAAAATGATTTGTGAGGGTTGAATTAATCAAAAACCCTAATTTGTTCCCCAAAATATATTTTGATTGAATAAAATTCAATTAAAATGATCAAAATGGTTTAATATGTGGAAAACAAATTATTATCTTGGATTAATGTTTCAAAAATCATGTTTTGACCTACAAAATGATTAGAAATCATAAAAATTTGCAAAATCAAGAAGGAAAAAATATTTCAAATGTCAAAAACAATTAAAATATTAATTCTTTGCAAAAAAATATCAATTATATGAAATAAATAATATTTTTGGGATTTTTTGGTAAAATAAAATATTTTAACATTTTTGTGAATTATTAAAAAAAGAATCAACCCAAAATCATTAAAACTCAGAGAGAAATTAATTTTTGAATCAATTAAACAAAATCACAAAATTCAAATATTCAAATATTTGAAAAAGGGCGCCAAGAACATGGAAAGAACACGCGCCCTTCCTCTGTTTCTGCAGATTTGCGTTTTCTATCCAATCTCACTGAATACTTGATTATATCATGCAATCTACATATCAATCTACTCGTTTTAACCTCACGATCATGTCTATGGTCTTTAATTTCATTTATTTTTAACATGGAATAAGAAATCAAAGAGAAACCTCAAGAACCCTAATTTATGCATCAAGGTTCAGAAATTCTACACATGATTCAAACAATGCAATTGTTTGAGGGAAAACATTCCATGCATGATTATGAACATATGGCCAAATTATTGTGCAGCAAAAATTGCATGGATCATAGAGTTAGAAGAGCTAATGTTTACCTCTTGCAGCTGGTGATCGTGTTTTATGTTAAAGGTGTTACAGCTAGGTTCCAATGTTCTGGATAGCTTCCCTAGGTGCCATGGAGTGTGTCTGGATGCTTGGAATGGATTGAAATGATTTGGAACTTAAGATGGTATCTCAACTGCAACTTAGTTAAAACCTTGAGCAGCTGGCTGGTGATTCTGAGAAATCAGTGTTCCAGATGTTGTTTAAGTGTTTGGATCACTTCTATATGATGTAGGTGAGGTGTGTGAGTGATTGGTTTGATTGGAAAAGCTCTCAAACTCAAAACCCGATAGTGACTTGCCTTATAAGGCAAAATTGGAGTGAAAGAAGAGATTTTGAGGAAAACATCTGTTTGATGGTTTTGGTGTACTCAAACTGATCACAAATGAGCTCTATTTATAGTAGAGCAAGTTTATTTTAGGATCAATAGTGAATGGCAACTGCAGTAGTGGTTTGGCTAATGTTGTCCAATGGAATCTCAAGTCTCCTCTAGCCATTGACTAGAGGTTAGAGTACAGGCCTTTGGTTCCCTAGTTGTTAGATCATCCTTGACTGAATTCAGTTGAAGGAAGCTCAGTCCATGCCACCTTGGTGCATCCCTTAAATGCTCCAATCCAAAATTGGAGTATTGTCCCTATTTTAGGGATTTTTAGGTTTAGCATGCTACTTTTGGTTCCAAGGACTTTGGAGGCTTGGCTCAGTGTTTGTCCCCTTTAGATTTGATCCTCAGATGTGTCCAAGATGATGACAAGGCTTGGAATTATCTGATTTTGCCAAATCGAGCAAAAGTGCAAAATTCTGCCTAGCCTTGGCAGTTTTCAGCAAGGCATATTACCCTTGTCATATCTCATGGCTCAAGTGGAATTTGGTGATGTTCTTGGTCACTTTGGAAAGCCCTCATATGATACAACAACTTTTTGATCATATTTGGTTTTGATACCTTTTGGATCCAAGTGAAAAATCCCCCTACATTTGGAAAAAAAGTGAAGGCATATTCTGACTTAGTGAAAATTTCACTAAGTGTTGGAAAAAATTGACATTTTCACTTTTTGTGATTTTGATCATTCCATAACTCAAAATCCATGGGGAATTTGGAGGGAGGTCAGTTTTAAGCTTTTGTAGAGGGTAATGAGATCTACAAATCAAGCTTTGTATGGGAAAAAATGGCCTTGTGGTTTAGGAGTTATGATCCTCCAAAGTTGGTACCCTTGCCACTTTATTCATAACTCCGAAAATTTCTAAGTTTTTTATGGTTACCCCTTTTACAAGTTATCCCACTTTTCTTGATTTTTCTTGATGAATGATGATTCCAATCATACATTAACATCATTTTAGGGTTAAAAAACTATTTTTATGAAAAGTCTCAAAAAGTCAAAGTTGACTTTTGTGCACAATTGACTTTTTATCAGATGAATTCCAAATTGTGCAATCCTTTAGGAAATCATGTCCTTGACCTAAATAAAACTTGATGGACATGCTCCATGGGTGTTATATGGTATATTGATCCATGTCCTAGGGTTTGGGAGCATGTCCTGGTCAAAAGTCAAAGCTACAGTTGACTTTTCTCGTGAAACCCTAATTGTGGCTCTGATGAAATTGAAACTTGTTGCTCAAACTTCTTGGATCAATCCATTATTGAAAATGGATCAATGTAGTGCATTAGAGACCCTCAAATCCTCTCTTGAGGTCTTGGCTCATGAATTGTCCCAGAAGTCAACTTAGGGGTGAATTAGGTCAAGAAACCCTAATTCCTGATTTTTACTGTATGCATCCCCTAAGGCTAAATTGACTTGATGATTGGGTTTATGATGTCCCTTGGAGCATCATAGGTTATGCTTTGAAGCATTGGATCATGCCCAGAGGAAAATTTCCATCTGGAGGCCCTGGTCGACCAAAACCCTAATTTGGTGACACTGTTGATTTTGAGGCTTGATCCACTTGGAATGTTGCAACCTTGTGCTTGATCCTTGATGTGGGAGTCCTCTTTGATCCTTTTTGGATATTTGAGAGGCTGACAAGTTAAAGATCATGTCATTCTTTGATTGATCCTTTGTCTAAGAACTCTGAAAGGGCTTGAAACCCTAATTTTGATTGTAGTGAATGCTCAACCATCTTTGAGGAGATTGATGAGGCATGAAAGTACATCCATATTGTGATGATGATTTCCACAATGATGGGAATCTTAGTGGTCAAAATTTGGGGTATGACATAATGTCTTGGACTACATGTGCTTGGGCTAGTATTTTCTGTATGGCTGGTCTGTGGGTAGGAAAATTCATCAGCAGAGACAAAATTGAAATCGTGGATGGAGTTTGGTGAAGCTGGTCCACCACTTTGTAATCACTTCTCCTGATAATTCTCAGAAATTCATCGTCATCCTCCTTCGTAACCACCTTTTCTTTATCTTTGGAGGGTACAGGAACAACAGTCTCCTTAGGCACAGTTTCTTTGAATAAAGGAGTGTAAACTCTACCGCTGCGAGTCATCTTCCCAGTTCCTACTATGTTGGTCACCTCTTCATTAGTGGTTCCCACCTCATTCCTTGGAACCACTTCTTCATGTCTTTTATCAACCACAGTGTTCTCATAAATCCACGGCAAAGCTTTTGAACCTCTGAAACGGAATGGAACGGGTTGTCGGATGTTGCTTGGCTTTGAATGATTAGCAGTGGAAGCAACAAAAGGTTCATAATGGTTGAAGATTGGTACTAGTTTATTAAACACGGGAATCACAGAACCAGACTTTGGTATGTTGAACACAGGCACCTTTTCTTTTGATTTTGGCAAGTTGAATACAGGTTCAATTACTACAACCTCATCCTTCCTCTCTTTACTGAACACTTGCAGAAACCCTTCATCGATCTAATTCTGAATGTCGGCTTGGATCAAATGGTAACCCTTGACACTGATATTACATTCTTCATAATCACCATGACAGATTTTTACCAATCCAGCTGCGAATAGTTTAGCATGAAAATCCTTTATAGAAGTTTTGATCCTTGATGCATCCACTATTAACACCTCAATATTCTCATCCTCAATAGCATTTGTAGTTCCGTGTGTGGGCAATGGATTACTTTTCATGTTTGGCTGATTGTTGGCGAAAGATAGGATCTTATTTTCCATCAACCTTTTCACTATATATTTCAAAGCTAAGCAACCCTCTAAGTCATGATCGGCTCCCCTTGATGAAAAGCACAATTAACATTTGGATTGTGGAAAGGCAGGTACTTCTCTGTGGGTGGACCCAGAGGTCTGGTAACAATCAGTCCTTGTTTCACTAATGAAGGATAGAGTTCAGTGTAAGACATTGGTAAGGGCGGAAATGTGGTCGTTCCCCATTGTCTCCTTTGAGGAGCACCTAACTGTGAAGTTTGTTATCTTTGTTGTTGTTGATAATTCTGAGCATTCTGCTGATAAGCTGGTTATTGTTGATAGGTTGGTACCTGATGTGCTACTTGATGATTAAAGGTAGGTGTTACAACAGCTACATAGTGTTGGGGAGCATATTGCATGGGGTAAATCGGTTGTTGAGTAAAGTTTGGAACCGTCTGTTGTTGATACATTGGTTGCTTCAACACTGGGTTCCTTTTCTTCTCTGTCATGATGGTATTAGTCTCTCCTTATTTCTTCTTGTGGAAGTGGCTATGAGCTTTCTTGGTATTGGTATTGGTAGAAATGCTTGAGGAACTGACTACCTTTCCACTTTTCAGCCCAGCTTCTACTTTCACGCCTACAGCGACAATATCAGCGAAATTAGTATTGACGTTACCAATCATCCTCTCATAGAAATCTGGCTTCACTGTATCCACAAACCAGTCAGCCAATTATTTTTCAGACAAAGGTGGCTCTACCTGTGAAGCTAGCTCCCTCCATCTCTGCGCATACTCCTTGAAAGATTCAGAACTGTTTTGTGACATACTCAGAAGTTGTCTACGATCTGGTGCTAGGTCCATGTTGTATTTGTAATGCTTTACAAAAGCAACAGATACATCCTGAAAACAACGGATTCTAGACTGGTCCAGACTTAAGTACCACTTGGTAGCAGCCCCTTTCAGACTATCTTGGAAGCAGTGGATCATCAATTTATCACTGTACATATATGCAGCCATTCTCCGGAAATACATAATCAAATGTGCCTTAGGACATATTGAACCAGTGTATAAGTCGAAACTGGGTAGTTTAAACTTGGGTGGAATTACCAAACCTGAGACTAAGCACATGTATTTAGCATCAGTACTAAATACATTACTTCCTTCCATTGCCTTCATTTTTCTCTGTATGGTCTCAACACTCTCTTTCAGTCTTTCATGTCGCTCATCACCCTCTTCAGACATTTCAGGGTAATCATACATCGGAGGCGGGTTGTGAAAAATAGGGTGCATTTGAGTTTGTACTACCGTTGGAGTAAAGGTAGGAATAGCTTGATGATTCTTGTTACCCAAAGGAACAGCTTCTTGAGTAGAAGTGAGAATCGGTGGACGTATAAAATCAAAAGTGTAGCGAGCGATTTTTTTCGGTGACGCGACCACCTTATCGCTGAAGTTTGGGTTTTCCTCCTCGAGGAGAAAAGGTGCTACTTTCTGATTTCTTATTTATCCCATGAAGCTCGAAAGGAAAGGGAAGCTATCTAAAACTAACCTTGCACGCGAATGTTTAATAGAACAAACGTTTTAAAGAGATTGGGGGGTCTGGGGTCAAGTTATACAATGGGTAGTTGTCAATTACCCATCCTATATGTGGTTATCCACAGGATATTAGCTTTAGGGTTCGCTTTGTAATTGATGGTGTTAATCTAGTAATGGGTTGGGAAAGTTTATTGGGAAATTTGAGTGAGTGAGTGATTTTTTCTTGATGTTCGGGTGTCCCCGATGTTTTTGTTAAGGTACTGGACCTAAGTTTTGATTGATGTGAAGGTACTGGACCTAGAGTTTTTGATTAGTATGTTCGCTAAGATTTCGCAATCTTATGCCTACATATTCTCGTTTAAATGAAACAGGGAAATTAGAGCAATCATAGTTCCTCCTATTCTATGGGAGGAAAAAGATGTTTTGGTGTCTTGTTCAAAGCCCAAGATTGAAGCTAAAAGGTTTATTTATGTCTTGTTCAAATCCCAAGATTGAAGCTAAAAGGTTTGACTAAGAGAGAACTTGTCATCTCTAAAAGGAGATGTTGACTTTTGTGTGCCTTGATCAAATCCCAAGGTTGAAGCTAAAAGTTTGATTGACTTCACTAGGGAAGTCCTTATACAAAGCCTAAAAGGAGGCTGGGAATGACTCTTTTAGGGATATCGTTATACAAAGCCTAAGGGAGGCTAAAAGCTTGACTTTTCCGGGGGAAATGTTCTTTTTGTCTTGTACAAAGCCCAAGATTGAGGCTAAAAGGGATTTTTGACTCCGCCGGGGAGTTTTGTATGTGTCTTGTACAAAGCCTAAGATAGAGGCTAAAATGGGAAATTTAATCGACTTGACTGAGGATATTTTAGGTGTCTTGTACAAGGCCCAAGACGGAGGCTACACGGATTTGACTCTACTGGAGAGTGTTATTTATCCTGTATAACGCCCAAGATGGAGGCGGAAAAGAATTTGACTCGGTTTGGGAGTTTATTCCTGAAAGTCTAATGAAGGCTCGGAGGAATTGACTTCGCTGGGGGAAATGTTTATCCCAAACTTATGAAGGTTTTTATCTCGTACAAAGCCCAAGTTAGAGGCTAAAAGGGTTTGACTCAATAAGAGATTTCTTCTATCTTTCCTATACAAAGCCCAGGATTGTGGCTGAACAAGCTGGAGAAATCAATATACACAACTCGAGAGGAGGCTAACTCCTGCTGGGGGAAATCATTATACAAAGCCTAAGAGGAGGCTACAAACTCAACAAGTGAGTGTTTTTATTTGTCTCGTACGAAGCCCGAGATAGAGGCTAAAAGGGGATGACTAAACAAGAGAGTGCTTGACTCAACAAGAGAGACTGAAAAGTGACTGACTCAACAAGAGAGTCTGAAAAGTGATTGACTCAACAAGAGAGTCTGAAAGGTGATTGACTCAACAAGAGAGTCTGAAACGGTGATTGACTCAACAAGAGAGTCTGAAAATTGACTGACTCAACAAGAGAGTCTGAAAAGGTGATTGACTCAACAAGAGAGTCTGAAAAGGTTAGCTCCATTGGGGAGAATCATTTGTACAAAGCCCAAGAGGAGGCTGAAAGCTGAGGAAGGGATCATTATACAAAGCCTAAGAGGAGGCTAGCTTCTGTGGGGGGATCATTGAGATCCCGAGGCAGGTCCAAATGGGGGAATCAACTCTTGTTGGGGATTACATAAGAGTTGAGGTATCAGATCCCTTGAGGTTTTGATTTGAGATAGTGTTATCCTGATTATAAACTGACCCTGGTTGGGGGATTTTAGGAGAGAGACAGGGTTTTAGAACCCACAAATTCTAACTCTTGCTGGAGATTAATCCATAATCTGGGGTTTCTCCTATGTTTTGTAGGGAACTTGAGAATGTCTTTGACTCAAGAGTATTTAGACTATCCAAGTCTACTGGTGTGGAAGAGTTTCATCTTTTGTATGATGCCCAAGAGGAGGCCGACTCTTTTAAGGGATGAGTATCAACCCTAAAATTGTTATGAGGGTTTTGACTCTTTTTTAGAAATACATCTCTAACGAATAATGACTAAGTTCTGTCTTATACCTTTATGAGGTCTTCAGGGTCCTTGTATTAAGCCCAAGAGAAGGCGTGAGAACTTCCAAGAAGCCGGAGGGTCCTTGTACCAAGCCCAAGAGGAGGCTGGGATGCTTTTAGGAAGCCTGTGGGTCCCAAACCAAGAAAAGTTCAAGAAATGCTATTCACCGAGAATAGATCATTTAGTGAAAATTCTACGGTTTGAAGAAACTCAAGAGATGCTATTCACCGAGAATAGATCAACTCTGGGGAGTAGAATTTCTTTGACAATTTCTAGGGGCGACAGTCTGAGAAAAGGTTCACGAAGAATACTGCCTTTCTCTTTGTTCCATATTGTTTAAGCCCAAGAGAAGGCAAGACTATATCTGGAAATCCTATGGGGATCTAGTTTTGTTTGTATTTAAGAGTGACCGACAGCTTTACCTAGTTCTAGACCTAGTTGTCGGGGAAAACTCTAAATAGCTATACTAGTATATATACAGTTGATATATGACAAGTATTTAAAAGGGTATGAAAGAAGACTAACCATGTGCAACTTCCCACAATACAGTTATATATATTTGACATGTATTTAAAAGAAATGAAAGAAGACTAACCGTGCACAGCTTCCCACAATACAGTTATATATATATTATAGCGAGTAAATGAAAGCTGTTAAAACTTAAAGGTGAGCGAGCTTCCTTGTTGTATTGTTAGTTGTTCAGAGAAATTAAAGAAAGTTTTGATAACAATTGTATATTTGAACCTAAATCAAAAGGGGAGTTGTTTTACGAAAAAAAATGTTAGGGCTTATACTCAAGGAGAGGCCCAAGGTTTGAACAGTGATTGTACTGTTGTTTTCAATATCGTATCGGGACTTATACAACGACTGAGGCCCAAAGAGTTTTCTGTACAAAAGGATTGGGTCTTACAACTCAAGGAGAAGCCCAAAGATTATTTAAAGAAAAGAAATGGGACTTACAACACGAGGGTAGGCCCAGTTGAAAATAGTTTGAAAACGACGATCTCGTCGGAGTTCTGAAACTGTATCGGGACTTATATAATATACTGAGGCCCAAAAATGGTTTTGGTTAAAAGGGGATTGGGTCTTAAACTCTATTAGAGGCCCAAAGTTTATTTTTGTACATGACATCGGGCTTACAACTCAAGGAGAGGCCCAGATGATTTTGAAAAGGCGACGATCACACCGTTGTTTTGAAAATGTATAGAGGGACTTATATAATATGTGAGGCCCAAAAATGTTTATTTACAAAAAAGGGTTGGGTCTTGCACTCTATTAGAGGCCCAAAGTGTTTTTAAGAAAAGGAATGGGACTTATAGCTCTAGGAGAGGCCCAGATGATTATTTGTTTGAAAATGGCGATCGCGCCGAGGTTTGAAAACACAGTGGGTCTTATGCGATGACCGAGGCCCAGATTATTTTGGTTTTCAAAAGGGGTTGGGTCTTACATTCTATTAGAGGCCCAAAAGTTTTTGAAAAAGATTGATGAGGGTGAAATTAATCAAAACCCTAATTTTGTTTAAAATGGAATTAATTTTGTTAAAAAATTAATAAAAATTATTGAAAACATATGAAAAATGAGTGGTGATCTTGGATCAATGTTTCAAAAATCATGTTTTTATCCACAAAATGGTTGAAAACCAATTAAGTTTGGAAAATCAAGAAGGAATAAGTATTTTAAATGTTAAAAAACAAATAAAAATTAATTCATTGCAAAAATATCAAGTATAGGAAATAAATAATTTTTTAGGGAAATTTTTGTAAAATAAAATATTTTAACATTTTTGTGAGTTATTAAAAAAGGAATCAACTCAAAATCATTAAAACTCAGAGAGAAATTAATTTTAGAATCAATTAAATAAAATAACAAAATTCAAATATTTGAATATTTGAAAAAGGCGCCAAGAACACACCAAGAACACAGCATGTTCTGATTTTTCCCAGATTTGCATTTTCTCATCAATCTCACTGAATACTTGATGAAATCACACAATCCACTTATCAATCTACTCGTTTTCACCTCACGATCATGTCTATGGTCTTTAATTTCATTTATTTTAAGCATGGAATAAGAAATCAAAGAGAAACCTCAAGAATCCTAAATTATGCATGAAGGCTCAGAAATTCCACGCACGATTCATACAAAGCAATTAATTGAGGGGAAACATTCCATGCATGATTATGAACATATGGCAAAATTATTGTGCGAGGAAATATGCATGAATCATGAGATGACCAAGTTGAGGCTTACATCTTGCAGGTGGTGATCGTGTTTTGAGTTAGAGGTGTTACAGCTTGGTTCTAATGATGTGGACAGCTTCCCTAGGTGCTATGGGGTGCGTCTGAATGCTTGGAGTGGTTGGAAACAAACTGGAACTTAAAATGGTACCCCAATTGCAAGTCTGCTAAAACCTTGAGCAGTTGGATGGTGATTTTGTGAAATTGGTGTTCCAGATGTTGTTTAAGTGTTTGAACCACTTCTATATGATGTTTATGAGGTGTGTGGGTGATTGGTTTGGTTGGAATTGCTCTCAAGTTCAAAACCCGATAGTGACTTGCTTTGGAAGGCAAAATTGGAGTGAAAGAGGTGACTTTGAGGAAAGCATCAGTTTGGGGGCTTTGGTGTACTCAAACTGATCACAAATGAGGTTTATTTATAGTGCACCAAGTTTGTTTTAGCTGCAATAGTGTATGGCAACTGGTTCAGGTCTGTGGCCAATTGGATCACTTTGGAATCTCAAGTCTTCTCTAGCCATTGACTTGAGATTAGAGCACAGGCCTATGGTTCTTTGATTCAAGGATAAGGCTTGACTGAAGTGTTCATCTTTGCTCTAATACATGCCACCTCTAAGCATCCATTGAATGCCTCAAAACAAAATTGGAGTCTTAAGGCATCTTTAGGTTTTAGGGGTGCCAAACCTATATGTAGTTCCAAAGACTTGGAGGCTTATGGATCTGTGTTTGTTCCTCCTTGGTCTCCCCCTGAGGTGTGCAGATGGATAAACTTATTTATCATTTGCACAAATTAACCAAATCGAGCCCTAATGCACAATCTGCCTTGCCAAGACATTTTGCAGCAAGGCATGTTGCAGCTGTCGTAACTCCTAGCTCAGATAGAATTTGATGGAGTTCTTGGTCACTTTGGAAACTTGATGTATCCTACTTTAATGTGATGCCCAACTTTGTTTTTGAATCAACTTTCATTTGGTTTAAAAATGCCTCAACATTTTGGAAAAAGTGAAGCAGATTCTGCCTTAGTGAAAATTTCACTAAGTGTTGGAAAAATGTCACTTTTGTGTTTTCAGCCATTTTGATCACTCCATAACTTAAAATCCATGAGGAATTGGAATGAGGTGTAGTTGACACTTTTAAAGTATGCTATGAGAGCTACAAATCCATCTTTGGACCAACCAAAATGGTTTCTTGGATCTCAAGTTATGATCCTTGGAAGTTGGTACCCTAGCCACTTTGTTCCATAACTTAGAAAAATTCTAAGTTTTTATGGTAACCCCTTTTACAAGTTAACTCACTTTCTTTGATTTTTCTTGATGAATGATTATTCAAATCACATATTAACATTGTTTTAAGGTCAAGGAACCATAATTGTGAAAAATCTCAAAAAGTCAAACTTGACTTTTGTGCACAGTTGACTTTTTATTAGATGAATTCCAAACTGTGTGATCCTTGGTGAAATCAAGTCCTTGACCTAAATCAAACCTAACGGATATGTTCCATAGGGGTTTAGGGTGTATTGAATCATGTCATAAGGTTTGGGAGCATGTCTTGGTCAAAAGTCAAAGGTACAGTCGACTTTTTCCACAAAACCCTAATAGTGGTCCAGATGAAAATGAAACTTGTGCATCAAGCTTCATGGATCAATCCATTGTTGTAAATGGATCAATGTAGTGTGTTAGAGACCCTCAAATCATGTCTTAAGGTCTTGGCTCATGTTTTGTCCCAAAAGTCAACTTAGGCGTGAATTAGGTCAAGAAACCCTAATTCCTGATTTTTGGTGAATGCATCCCCTGAGACTAAATTGACTTGATGATTGGGTTTATGAGGTCCCTTAGAGTATCTTGGGTTGTGCTTTGAAGAATTGGCTCATGCCAGAGGAAAATTTTCATCTGGAGGCCTTGGTCAACCAAAACCCTAATTTGGTGACAATGGCGATCTTGAGGCTTAATCCACTTGGAATGCTGCAACCATGTGCCTGATTCCTGATGTGGGAGTCCTCTTGATCATTTATGTGTGTTTGAGAGGTTAGAAAAGTTGAAGATCATGTCATTCCTTGATTGATCCTTTATCTAAGGCTCTAAGAGGGCTTAAAACCCTAATGCTTAATTGTAGTGAATGCTCAATAATCCTTGAGGAGACTGATGAGGCATGAAGGTACATCCATATTATGATGATGATTTGCACAATGATGGGAAATCTTAGTGGTCAAAATTTGGGGTATGACAGATGCCCCTATTTAATCTTCTTGGACTCGGAGGTGTGAATGGCGAAAGTATTCGGGCATTCGGGGTGCAAGATGATTAAATATCGGAATACCCGAAATTTTGACTGTGATTATGAAAGGTTGTTTATGCATTCATCTTCTTTTGCTAAGAAATAATGCTTAGAAAAGGTAAAAACTTCCCCTCGATCCTGGCTGAATCAATTTCTGATGTAAACTTCCCCTCGATCATGGTTTCCTACCAAGGAACTGGTCTCAGTTTCTGATATAAACTTCCCCTCGATCCTGGTTTCCTACCAAGGAACTGGTCTCAGTTTCTGATATAAACTTCCCCTCGATCCTGGTTTCCTACCAAGGATCTGGTCTCAGTTTTTGATATAAACTTCCCCTCGATCCTGGTTTCCTACCAAGGATCTGGTCTCAGTTTCTTTTGTCAATAAACTTTCTTGACAAGGGACGCTATTCGTAGCGGTTTTCCTCAAACTTCTCGCCGAATTTTCCTGGGGAGATGCCATTTGATGGAAAAAGCTTTGACGTCAGACTTTCCGGGGAAACCCATTGGTATGAAATGTAGAGGTGTTCAAACTTCTCTGTTGGAGACACCATTTGTCGACTCTACTGGGGAAAAACGAGTCTCTTGAGAGACTGTTTTCTGCTTGGGGATACCACATCATACTTTTCTTCGAGACCTTCTCAGAGAAATGCTGTACCCCAATTTTGAGGAGCTGATGACTTCATTAACATTGATTTTCTGGAGAGAAGAACCACTGTGTTGCTGAGAGTCTTTAGTTGCGAGGCTCTCTCTGGGATTTTCATTAATCTGGGAAAGCAAAGATATCATCTTCAATGGTGAAGAGTGACATTTGTCGAGAGTTTTCTAGTTTTTGAGAGGTTCAAGTTATCAAAGTGGTCAAGGGCCTTCTCCCTCCCAGAAATAAACTGGAGGAGAGATCGCTCAGATGAGGCGTTTCCTGACTAAGAAATAACTGACAACTCAATTGCGAGGACTTTTATCACCAGGGGGTAAGACCGACTAGAGTGATAGTGATGCAATATGAATATGAATGTAAATCAATAATGCATGATGTATGTATGTATATGCTGACAAAACTGACACGACATACAGACTAGTGGGTGAACACGACTGGATACTCGGCCACTGTAGGGGATGAAAAGTATCACTGGTTCAAGATAGCAATCCAGCCTTGCTTAGGAGAGGTAGTCTCTGTGGGGAACAACCGTTGGTCGGGCTTAGGAGATAAGAACTCTGCCAAGGGTGCCAGATAAAACATGGTTTCTAACATAGTTGATCCTTCATTCAGGTGTACTAGGTTAGAAGGAGTACTTTGATTCTGCACTTTGAAGCTCGATTACTTCTGGAGAAGCGATCAATGTTCTTTCGATGTTCAACAGTCAAAAGAAATTGCCATCTTTATTTTAAAAGCAGAAAAAAATATTTGACAAGTAAATTCATTTTTGTTTTATTTCAAGAATCGTTGATCGTGTTAAAATGTCATTCTGTAAAGCTAAAACAAATAAGAATTGCAAACAAAAGAACTAGGGCTCAAATTTTATTGATAGGATGGAAATCAGCTAACCGCGTGACCCCATAGAGTATTTACAAAGTTAGAAAATGGTAATTTAAGGGAAAAGGGATACATTGAAACTAACGACCACTATCATTCTACCAACTTTGAATTCTGGACATCCTGAGCTTCTGTCGAAGATGAGCTTGACTGAAATTTTCTTGATGGATGGCATTACTGCTGCTAAGGGACTTGCCCCTTAGTTGGACGTAGTTACTTTCCATTATCCCTAACTTTTGCCTGGATTGTACTTTGAGATTTCCAATCCATCGGGATGATTTTTTATTATGTCTCTAATTTTTGTCTGGACCGCCCTTTCGGGTTTTCAATCCACCTAGACGTTTTTTTATTTAGGCGAAGTATTTCTTGACTACGTCAACATTTTTGGGGTAGGCAAATTCCTCTCCATCCATGGTTGTGAGTTTCAAAGCGCCGCCTAAGAAGGCTTTCTTGACCACATAGGGGTTGTCATAATTCGGAGTCCATTTGCCCCGAGAATTAGTGAGGAATGATTGTATCTTCTTGAGCACGAGGTCTCCTTTCCTGAAGACGCGAGGTCGGACCTTTTTGTCATACGCCTTCTTCATTCTTTGCTGATACAACTGACCATGGCATAGTGTCGTTATTCACTTTTCTTCGATCAGATTTAGTTCATCGTGTCGACATTGACACCATTTAGCCTCTGTTAACTTAGCTTCCATTAATACCCAGATTGATGGGATCTCTACTTCTACGGGCAGGACTGTCTCCATGCCATATACTAGGGAGAAAGGGGTTGCCCCTGTTGAAGTGCGTGCAGATGTTCGATAACTGTGAAGAGCAAAAGGTAGCATTTTGTGCCAGTCTTTATAGGTTACAACCATCTTTTGAACGATCTTCTTGATGTTCTTGTTAGCCGCTTCTACCGCTCCGTTCATCTTGGGTCGGTAGGGAGATGAGTTATGGTGTTCGATCTTGAACTCAGCGTATAACTCTTTCATCATCTTGTTATTCAAGTTGGATCCATTGTCACTAATGATCTGGCTTGGAGCACCATTACGGCAGATGAGATTGTTCTTGATAAATCGGACCACCACCTGTCGAGTTACATTGGCGAATGACGCTGCTTCAACCCACTTGGTGAAGTAGTCAATGGCTACTAGGATGAACCGATGTCCGTTTGAAGCCTTGGGTTCAATTATGCCAATCATGTCGATTCCCCATATGGAAAAAGGCCAAGGGGAAGAAAGAACTTTGAGATGCGTTGGTGGTACATGGATTTTGTCTGAGTATACCTGACACTTGTGACACTTCCTCATGTACTTGTAGCAATCGGATTCCATGGTCAACCAATAGTACCCTGCTCTTAGAATTTTTCTCGCCATTGTGTGTCCGTTGGCATGAGTGCCAAAGGATTCTTCGTGGATTTCTTTTATTAGCATGTCTGCTTCTGGTCTGTCTACACATCGGAGCAAGACTATGTCAAAGTTTCTCTTATAGAGTGTATCACCGCTCAGAAAGAAGCTGTCTGCCAACCTTCTGAGGGTTTTCCTGTCCTTTTTGTATGCCCCAGGTAGGTACTCTTGTTTCTGAAGAAAGCATTTGATATCGTGATACCAAGGGTTTGTCGTCTATGATTGCTTCAATCGCGAAGATTTAAGCGGGCATTTCAAGGCGCATTATGTCGATCTTAGGTATGTCATTCCATTGACCTACACTAATCATTGAAGAGAGAGTGGCTAATGCATCAGTCATGTGATTCTCTTCACGAGGGATATGATGAAACTCGATTCTGTTGAAGAATGGTAACAACCTTCTCGCGTAATCTTTGTAAGGAATCAGTCCTGATTGGTATGTGTTCCAATATTCTTTAATCTGATTGATAACCAGGGCTGAGTCTCCATATACATCAAAGTTCTTGATCTTTAAGTCGATCGCTTCTTCGAGACCCATGATACAAGCTTCGTATTCGGCCTCGTTGTTTGTACACTTGAATGTCAGTCTAGCGGTGAAAGGAATATGGGTACCCTGAGGTGTTATGATGATTGCCCTAATTCCGTTTCCATAATGATTGACAGCTTCGTCAAAAATAAGTCCCCACTGGGAACCTGGTTCTGGCCCTTCACTGGGTAGCGGTTCATCGCAGTCTTTCATTTTCAGGTACATGACATCTTCTTTTGGGAACTCAAATCCGACTGATTCTTGATCTTCAATGGTTGATGAGCCAAATGATCGGCTAAAACACTTCCTTTGACGGCTTTCTAAGCATGGTACTCGATATCGTATTCTGATAACAACATCTGCCAACGGGTAATCCTTCCCGTGACAGCAGGCTTTTCAAAGACATACTTGATTGGATCCATTTCGGAGGTTAACCAAGTAGTGTGACAAATCATATACTGACGAAGACGTTTGGCTGCCCAAGCCAAAGCACAGCAAGTTTTCTCAAGCATAGTGTACTGATTTTCACAATCGGTGAATTTCTTACTCAAATAGTAGATGGCAGACTCTTTTCTTTTCGTTTCGTCTTGTTGGCCAAGCACACAACCCATTGAGTCTTCCTAGAGTGTTAAATAGATGATCAGCGGTCTCCCCTCCACTGGAGGTGACAGGATAGGCGGATTTAACAAATGTTCCTTGATACTGTCAAAGGCGATTTGGCAGTCTTCTGTCCAAACGTAGTCCTGATTCTTTTTGAGTAATTTGAAAATTGGCGCACATACCGCGGTCATGAGGAATATAAATCTGGAAATGTAGTTCAAACGTCCCAGGAATCCCCTGACTTATTTTTCAGTCTTTGGAGAAGGCATTTCTTGAATGGCCTTGACTTTGTCAGGATCAACCTCAATTCCTTTCTGGCTGACGATGAACCCTAAGAGTTTCCCTGAGCGGACACCGAATGTGCACTTGTTGGGATTCAAGCAGAGTCTGTACTTTCTCAACCGCTCGAATAGCTTTAACAGGTGGGTTACATGCTCCTTTTCTATTTTAGATTTGGCAATCATATCATCGACATATACTTTGATTTTTTTGTGTATCGTGTCATGAAACAAAGTAGTCGTGGCCCTTTGATAGGTTGCCCATGCGTTCTTTAGACCGAATGACATTACCTTGTAACAAAAGGTGCCTCATGAGGTGATGAATGAAGTTTTCTCCATGTCTTTCGGCGCCATTTTGATTTGGTTATAGCCCGAGAATTCATCCATAAAGGAGAAGACTTTGAACTTTGTTGTAGTGTCTACCAGCATGTCTATGTGCGGTAAGGGAAAGTCATCCTTTGGATTGGCTTTGTTTAGATCCCTGTAGTCTACACACATTCTGACCTTTCCGTCCTTTTTTAGAACTGGTACTATGTTGGCTAGCCATTGAGGATATTCTGATGTGGCGAGGAAACCTGTGTCAATATGTTTCTATACTTCCTCTTTGATTTTGATGGCCATGTCTGGATGAGTCTGTCTTAGCCTTTGTTTTACTGGCGGACATTCTGGTCTTAATGGTAGATGATGTTCCACGATGCTGGTATCCAACCCTGGAATATCCTGATAGGACCAAGTGAATACATCGGGAAACTCTTTGAGAAGCTTTATCAAACTTTCTTTGATAGTCGGACTGAGCAGTGCCCCAATCTTGACCTATTTTCTCTCTTCTTCTGAACCCAAGTTGACTGCTTCCAACGGCTCTTTGTGAGGTTCAATGGACCTTTCCTCTTGTCTGAGTAATCGGGCGATCTCTTCTGGAATTTCTTCGTCATTTTCTTCTTCAGCCTCAAATACCGGGAATTCAAAGTTGGGAGAAGGCATTGGATCGTATGTTTCAACGAGTTTTAAAATAAGCAATCTGCATGACGTGATGATTTGTTTTTAGAAGAGATAAAGAGAATGCAAGAGTCTGTGCAGTGTATTTTCTGATAACTGCTTATTTTTATTATTTGTTGTTTTTTAGGATTACCATTTTCTGAAAAAGCAAAAAGAGAAAACAACAATAAATGCGGAATTTACAGAATGACGTTATTTTGTTTATGATTTTGTCGATTCTTGAAACTACAGCCCTATAAAACCAAACTCTGTCACTTTGGGCGAAGCGAAGAGGGACATTTATAGAAAGTGAGCCCTATCAAAACATCCGTTTCACCTGGGCAGGGTGAAAGGTTAAAGTAAAGATGGCAATTACTTTGACTTATGAACAACTTTCAGAACATTGACTGCAACCCATTGGCGGCGAACCCCTCGGTGAATCACATAGTCTGGTACTTTCCTTCTTGGCTTGTCTTCAGAAATAACGCTGATTTCTGGAGGAGCAGGATCGTTGAAATCTGTCTCCCAGGAAGAGTTGTCGTAGGAGGATTCCTCTGTTGTATCTTGCATAGTGTTTGTACTCTCGGGCAGATCTCCCCATCCAGTTGGTTGGATGTCTTCGAGCCTGATACAAGAGCTCTCTGGAGCGGTGTACTTGACCATGAAGTTGTACTTGCCACTTGGCTGTCCTAAGGTGTCCCATACTTCTTTGGAACTGGAGGAGTCATCTCTCTCAATGACGTTGACCTCAGGAAAAGCATAGTTGATGAATTCTAGTCCTGCAAGTTTTGCAAATTCATTGTCGTGCTGGATATTTTCAGAATGCCCTGAGTGTTGATCCCATGACATGGTGGGGACGCAGGTATTCTTTTCAATGATGCTCAGCTGGTATTCATTGTTTGGCTTATTCTCTTGCCCCAAGTCTCCTGGGTACGGCTGCCAGATAGGCAGTCCATTCATTGGGCCATAATAGTCGTGGTCAAAGTTGTCTTTCATCAAAGTGTCTTCATATATCATTTTGACATCTGACCTTGGTATATATCTCGGACTCTGTGCGGGATAGAAAAATGGCGTAGGCACCTCTTCCTGACACATATAACCATCCTCATTAAGGTATGACTTCCATTCTTCATCTGTATCAGAGGAACTTCCCTTGTTGATGGTATGTACTTCTTGAGACACTGGGTGGAGGAAACCTCCACTGTGGAAGAAGTCTTTAATGGGATGAAGACTTTCATTGTTAATAGCAGTCTGGGTACAGGTTGAAGAAAAACCAAGAACTTTCTTGGTCTTGTTATCAGTATGAATGACAATTCGTCCCCATCCTTTTGTATTATTACTTTTGATCACCTCGAGAGCATCTTTGTGCGAGGAAATCGAGGTTCCTTTCCCTGATTGATTCTCATTGCTCACTGACAGTGCTTGGAACTGAGTTCCAACAACCTTCTCGGGTTCTACACAAGTGGACAATGATAGGTTACTCACGAATAAGGCTTTTTCTCCACAGACTGTGAGGATTTGGTCATTCTTGACGAACTTCATCTTCTAGTGAAGTGTCGAAGTGGCTGCCCCAGCCTCGTGTATCCAAGGTCTTCCCAACAAACAGTTGTATGTTGCTTGGATGTCCATGACCTAGAAAGTGACTTGGAAAATGTGAGGACTGATAGTTATGGGAAGATCGACTTCGCCGATAACCATTTTTTGGGATTCATCAAATGCTTTGATGATGACCTCACTGCCTCTCATCGGAGATCCTTTGAATGATAGTCGCATTAGAGTGGACTTTGGCATGACATTTAAAGCTGATCCGGTATCCACCAGTACGCTGGCTAAAGCATCGTCCTGGCAGTTAACTGTAATATTGAGTGCCATGTTGTGACTTTTGCCTTCTTCTGACAATTCCTCATCACTAAACCCCAAGTTATTGCAGGAAGTGATGTTGGAGATGATGCTGTCGAACTGTCTTATTGTTATATCTTGTTCCATAAAGGCTTGCTCTAATACTTTCTGTAGAACTTCCCAGTGAGCTTCGAAACTGAGTAATAGGGACAACACAGAGATTTTTGAAGGTGTTTGCAATAGTTGATCAACAATATTGTATTCACTCCTTTGGATGAGCTTCAGCATCTCATCATCATTTTTTGAATGGTCGGGATCACTGGTTTGCCCGATTTGTTGAATGGGAACTCCGGTTTGAGGTTCCCCTTCTTTGTTAGGTTCTCCAACTCCTCGGTTGAAGATTCGACTGCTCCGTGTTACCCGACTGATGTCTGGAATATTCACGAAGGAGGGTAATGAAACTTCCTTTCCATTCTCAATTGTTGTTGCACCGTACTTGTAAGGGATAGCTTTATCAGACTTGTATGGTACTGGTCCCGACAGACAGATAACTACAAGAGCCTTTTGATTCTTCTGACCATCGTAGCTGGCCTCAATTGGTTCAAGGTTGAGAACCTTTCCACTATTAAGAGGGACTCTTGATTCATGGAGTAAAGGGATTATGGCGCACACAACTTTGGCCACTTCTCGCTTAGGGATTAAGACAACATCTTTTCCTTGATTAAGATGATAGTCTGATGTTGAACTGGAGCTTGACCATGGTTGAATCTCCTTATGGTCCCCCTGACTTTGAAGGCTGCCCGCACGAGGTAGCATCCTTGATTATTCTCCGAGTAGACTCTATAGCGCTCGTAGTTGTGCGGTGGCACCCGGCCACGCCCGCTTTGAATGCAGTGTAACCTCACTAGATCTGTTTCCATTGATCGAACATCCTGACTTTGATGCCTAGTAGGGTTCCCATTGGTCATACTGATTTGTTGTGTGTCTTCGTCTAAATAGATCGGAAGCCACCAGTGGTTTAACAAGTGTTGCATTGTTCGCTGATACTGACTTCTATCGTGGTAATCCTGAATCCATCCAAGATCCATCTGACGCTGGAGGGCCTCTTGTATAAAAGAGCATCCCTGATCGTTTTTTGAGCAGATAGGACAAGAATCATAATCGTGCTGTGGCAGATTATGATGTTGGCTTTGCCTTGAGTGCATCGCCACCAGGTTGACATTCATTGCCAGGATGTTGTGGTTCTGAATGATGTTAGAATTTGTATAAGTCATGTTGACTTCAAGAATTCGGTGATCCTAGATCCATCCGAGATCCATCTGTTCCTGTAGAGCGGTTTGCACCACAGAACATCCTTGATTATTTTTAGAGCAGATATCACACTGATGATAATTATGAGATGGTACATGACCATATCCACTTTGTCTGCAATGCATCTTGACCAGGTTGGTTCCCAATAAGAGTACATCGTGAATTTGATAGTTGTGCTTAAACTCTTCCTCCAACAAATTTACCGCAGTTTTCTCATGTTGAGGCAACAGGTTCGTCTGAAAATTTAGATTTGTATCCTTAAAGGATAAGACCCTACTCCTGACAAGCTTCTGCACATCAGATTTGAAACCGAGACAGTTTTCTATGTTATGCCCTGGTCCTCCTTGATGGTAAGGACAAGTTTAATCCACTTTGAACCAAAAAGGCGGATTTTCCGGAATCGTAAGAGGAGCCCTGGTTTGGACATACCCCTTGACCAGTAGTAATGGAAACAGTTCTGCGTACAACATTGGTATAGGGTCGAACCCTGGTGGTCGCGTTGTACGGATGTTTTTGTATTGAGGACGAGTCTGCAGAAAAGGTTGTTATGTCCTTTGCTGATATTGCTGCTGATTCGGTTGGCTCTGAGCAACCTGAGGTTGATACGCAGGAACAGGCGCAGAATTAATAGCAGGAGTTACAGCTGCTACTGGTTGGTACCGTCGCCTTTGCTTTTCGAGAGAGAAATTACCAATATCTTGCTCTTTTTTCTTAGGGAAAGCACCACAGTATCTTTTGGTACTACTTGATGGTCCAACGTCTTTAATAAAACGTCCTTCTCGGACTGCTTATTCAAGACAAACTCCCATACCGACCATTTCAGTAAAGTCGTTGGGCGCACTGGCGACCATCCTGTCGTAGTAAAATGAGCTCAAGGTTTTCAAGAAGATCTTTTTCATCTCTTTTTCCTTAAGAGGTGGACAAATCTGAGCGGCAATTTCACGCCATCTCTGAGCATATTCCTTCAAAGTTTCCTTGTCTTTCTGTGACATGGCTCTAAGCTGATCTCTGTCCAGTGCCATGTCAAGGTTATACTTATATTGTTGAACAAAAGCAGCACCAAGATCTCTGAAAGTGACAATCTTAGTGCGGTTTAAACCCATGTACCATTTGAGTGCATCACCGGTTAAACTATCTTAGAAATAGTGGATCAGTAGTTGTTGGTTCTCTGTCTGTGTTGACATCCTCCGAGCGTACATCACCAAATGAATTTTAGGGCAAGATTTACCCTTGTATTTCTCAAATTTGGGCACCTTGAATTTGGGCGGAACTTTCACATTGGAGATCAAACAAAGGTCTGCAGCGTCCTTTCCAAATAGATCCTGACCGCGAATGGCTTATAGTTCCCTCTGCATCTTTAGGAACTGTTCCTAGAACTCCTTCATTCTGTTGTCCATACTTTCATTCCCACCAGAAGATATCTGTGGAATATGTCCTTCCGAAGTTTGTAACCTTCATGAGTTGTTGTCATGCCCCTAGCATCTTCGCTTTCCAGAAGTTTGTAACCTTCAGGCCCAGCGGCTCCTGCTACAGTTTCCGGATCTTCCGTGATCGGCGGAATATATCCTTCCAGGATATAGTTAAGTGGCATGCCCCAGGGACTATCTTTAGGCATGTTATACCGAGGATCAATCTTTTCCACTATAGGCGTTGATGTAATCTCTGAGATCACAGTCTGTTGTTGTTGCATTTGGGCTGCTGCCAGAGCTTGCATGTCATTGTGAAGTCTTCTCAGATCCTCTCTCAGAGCGTCGATTTATTCTCTCAACTCTCTATTCTCTTCCTCGAGATTATCCATTTTCTTTTGTTGACTAGCCCGAGTATTGTACGAATGAGACAGTTTGACTCTTTAGAATTGAGACACTAAAGTGAGATTCGTGGAGAAGAAGAATGTGTTATGTGCGAATGATGAATGATATGCAATAATTATATTAATTATTTTGTTTAATCAAAAGAAACTTTGACAATTGAATTGCAAATATCATACAATGGAAACTCCATTTTATTGAATTCAAAGATTGCGGAAATGGAAATACAGTGATTTACATAGTGTTGTAAAAGTAAATCTAAACTTATGGATCCTGAGTCCTCTCTGAGGAGAGCTCAGGTGCTGGTTTCGGTATTTTCCTCTTCTATGACTGGGGCTCTTGAGCCGTTGTCGGGTGTCGCTCCCGGGATTTTCATCCAAGTCCAAACGCGAAAGTGGCACTGAAACAGAGTCACCAGCAATGTGTATTTATCCCAAGAGAGGGAAAGGAAACACTGCGTAAACCTGAAGGAAGGAAAGAGCATGGTCTTGCGACCAAGAGAACCGGGTTCAGGAGTCAGTTACGCGAGAGGAAGGTATTAGCACCCCCACGCGTCCATCGTACCCGATGGGATCCACGCTTGCTGCTTCAATCAAAGGGTGTAAGGAAAGGATACTGGAAAAATAACTGCTAGCTGGAGAACTGGCAAAGGAAAAGAGAAAGAAAGAGAAACAAATGTAGGGAAAATAAAAGAAGTGCTCGCATGGGCCCTACCCCAATGCCTACGTATCTCATCGGGAACATGAGAATCAGAGCAATGTAGTTCCCCTCACCTAGGAAAAATTGCTTGTGTTTTTTAAGGAACGACTAATGTTCTAGCTCAGGTGTTGCAGCTCGCTGTATGGAGACTTAGGCGTTACCGTCTTGCAAGAGAACGAGGAGGAGCACGTTCGTACATTGAGAGTGAGTGAGATGAGAAAAGAATTCCCGAAGGAAAGACGTTATTGTTTGTTTTTGTCTTTTAAGAAGAAGTGTTTTGATTGTTTGGTGTTTTGTAACATACATTATATTTAAGTCCCTCATGTGAGATTGAATGCCTCGCACATCGTCCCCAGACGGTACGTATGCTAAACATTCCCCCAAAGAAATGAGAGAAGACCCCTCACCTCCTTGTTCCCACATGAAAGGCCTAAATTCAATATTTGTTGTGCCTTTATTAAGTATTTTTTGTTTTTATTATGAGATAAGAAGAAGAAGCTCAAAAGAGGGGCAAAGGTGAAAACTAAGGGGAGACTAAGGCACACCCTCGTGTTAGCATGCTTGGAGGTCCTAAGGTTAATGTGGTTTAAGAAACCCTAAGTCTAAAGGAAAGAGAAGGTAGTCTACCTAATGTTGTCATGCATGGATTGCTATCCTAATGTCTCTCCTACCTCCGACTTAATCGAAAATTAAGTGGAGCTAGGAATCCTAAGGGATCATGTCATCAGACAAGTAAACACAGGATGAATCAATCACAAAATGAAATAATAGCAACGAAAGAGTACACAGTGTCAATTAACAATAATATCACACAATCACAATAAGAAAAAGGGAGCTTTAGCCAAGGGGTCATATCACCCGAGGCAGACAAGCTAGCTGTGAGGAATAGGGGTGCTCGCCCAATGGCATCAAGAACCATGGAGAGCAGAGTAAGAAAGGGAAAGATGTGAATCAGATCACATAAGCATCAGCATTGGTCAATGCGAGCTATAAACAAGGCGTGGGGGTTTGATTACCAAACCCTCATTCCACTGACGGAATCACTAACACGAGCAAGATATGTTCAAAGCATCAATCATGTAATAAGAGCTAAGAACGACTCAACTAGAATAACGGGGGCCGATTGCGAACCCTAACTTCCGTCAATTGCCTTCTTGGAGGTCTTACTAGGGGAAATGGGAATGGGATGCCTCATAAAGGTCTTCAGGCACAATATTAAACAATCACAAACAGAGCCTCCTTTAAGGACTTCCATCATTGCCGGCCAAGTGGCACGGACTCCTAATCCTACTTCTCATGGCATAAAAAAGGAAAAATACAGAATTAGTAAAAGAGAAGAGAAGTAATACCGAACGGATATCAATCCGTAGCAACGCAAGCAAAGTATATGCAAACCGGCCAACTTCTAGTGATCTAGCATAAATGAGCAAAAGTGTTAGAAAGTGGAAGGGATCCGTGAAAGGCATGGAACCAAATGCTCTTAAAAACAATAAAACAAGGCCATAAGCCATAAACAGCAGCAACAACAGCGCTCCAGCACCTGCATAGCTGAAAAAACTAGCAACAAGTAAAAATAGTCTATAACAGCTACTATTTCCAGAACAGGGCAGGTGTGTATGCAACCAAACAGAATAGCAACATTCTACAGCACACTTTGTTCACAGCAGCTATGTATACAACAGCTTCTACATTTAGCTAATCAAGTGTAAAACACTACAAAACAAACTCGAAGGTTAGTCAAAATTCAAATGGAAATTGTCAAATAGGAAGTAAGAGAAATCAATGCTAAATGTAAGCAACAATTAGTCGAAGATCTATGCAAACATATTAAAGACTATTAACAAAGTTACCAAATGAAACTATAATGAAAATATTGACATTAAAACCTATGTTTAGTCAATGCTAGAACTAAGTCAAACCAAACTATATCAATATCAATTGGTTCAAATTTAATTCTAATGAACAACTAACGGACAATTAGTGACCGATTAAGCCAAAAACATGTAGTGTGATTAAGCAAAAACAATTAATGCCATTAAGCAAAAATGAGTAATGCAATTAAGCAAAAACAATTAGTGCAATTAAGCAAAAATGATTATCAAGCAATTAAGCTAAAAACTATTAGTGAACCATTAGGCAAAAACAATTAGAGAGCGATTAAGCTAAAAAACAATTAGTCAAATTTAATCTAATTAGTCAATATCTAAATCCAAAGGAAATTAGTTCCTAAATAAAAGTTAATCGAAATTAGTCTACAAACTAATCCTAAAGAAATTCTGATTCAATTTAGAATCTAATCCTAAACACAAATATTAAAACCAATTAGTCCACATCATGATTAAAACCTAAATCTCAAATTAAAATCCAACTTAATGTTAAATCAAAAATCTAACAACAATTAGAATTGAAATCTAATTAGTCTCAGTATAATATCCAATTAATAATCGAGTTAATCCCTAATTAATCTAGTTTAAAATCTAATTAAACTAGCAAAATAATTTAAACTCGAAAATAAAAAGGGTGTTGCGGATTACCGTAGTGTGTGAATAGCAATCCATGGAGAATTTGGGCTTACGGGGGGTGCCGTGTAGATCGGGAGTACGTATAGCATTTCAATGGTGTGAAAATGAATTCTTGAAATAGGGCTTAAGGCCCGGTCCGTTCGATGCACCACATTGAAAACATATTCTCCTCTCAAAGATCCTAAAGAACTTCAGCCAACAACCTCATTCCCTTCCCTTCTCTTATCCGCCGCCGTCAACTTTTTCTTCTCCAATTTATCCTTCCCTTTTCATCTTCTCCGTCTATTCAAACACCTAACCGTGACCAAACTCGACACCATCGCCTCTGTCACCACAATCTGTAACCCTAGCATGCCTCTAAACAAATTATTTGCGTCGTCGTGCCTTGGCTCAAACCGGCGGCGGTGGTTTCCCAAAAACAAGCGAGTCCTCCTCGGGCTTCCCCTCCAACCACTCTAATATGACTAGCCACAAACACACAACCAAATCAATCAGGAAAATCGGCAATCCATCATAAAATCTAAGTTCGACGGAGGTTACCGTGTTCTTGCGACAACTGCGGATGAAGATTCTTTAGTTTGCCGCGATCTTCGAGTCCACTGGTGCGATTTGCTCTGGTTCTTTTCTCCGTCTTCTTTTCGCGCTTCACCGTCATTGTTGAGTTGCTACAAGATGAGCTTCTGAATTCTTCTCTTTCTGTTCTGTGTACTGTGAATCTTCTGTGATATTGCGTTGTTAGGATGATGGCGATGCTTCGATTCGCGATGCCCGAGGTAAGAGCCTTCAACTGTTTTGGAATTCTGTTACGCTTTTCGATTCAATTGCATCGTCTGCGATCAGATACAGCTTGTAAACTCTTTCTTTCCTTCACGACCTTGAAGCGGTGACGCTTTGTTCTTGCTCTTGTTCCAGGTGGTTAATTGATTCATTGCTGATTTGATGCAGGTTTTTCGCGTTGTGAGTGTCGCTGTCATCGTCGAATCGTTCTTGAAGCGATTTCTCACTGTGCGTTGTTAATCGTTGATGAGGTGGATTAAGTTTCGACGCAATCTCGCAATGAAATTCAGGTTCGATTTCACGTTCTCTGCTTCTTTTTAATATGCTTCGAACTCTTGTGTTGCGCTTCGAATCGTGATCGATGTTATGTATTTCTGAAATGCTTGTTGAGTTTGCAGAATGGTTGATGCAGTTGTTGTGATTTCAGGTCCGGATTCATGTTGATGTTGATATGATGATGGTGAAGTTGTGCGATGCTGATGTTGAATTAGAGACGATGAAGATGAAGTGAGTTCCTGCAAGTTTTTCTTGAAAATGGAGTTTGAATGAGTTTATTGATGATGATGATGGTTGAAAGATGATGTAGAATTTGGTGATGATGAGCATTGAAGATGAAGATTGAAGGTTGATCCAAAAGTGAAGAGTGAAGCTTGAAGAAGGTGAAGGAGGATTTACTGTTAGAGATTCAGTTAGGTTATGTTGTAATTGATTGGTTAGGAAACGGTTAGGGAGGAAATGGAAAGTTAGCAACTCTGTTAGAATTGGTTATGGTTATCAGATTCGGTTAGAGATTTTCTGATGTAGGATTTTGGTTAGGAGATATTAGAGAAATTGTTTCTGTTATAAGTTAGTTAGTTTCGGTTATGGAATTTTTTGTTAGTTTGGAATTTTGGTTGTGTTATGATTAGCTTTGGCTCCAAATTATGTTATGGATTTTCACTGCCTTGGAATTGGATGGATCAAGTTATAGGTTGTTATGAAGTTTCAGCGTTTTCTTGCTGTGTACTTTTTTTACTGTAGTAAATTTCTGATATTGTCCTTCTGTCATTGTTCCACCTAGCCGTAAATTGTTTCGAAGTGGTGTTTCCTCTCCAATAGACACAGTTGATAGGCTTATTATGAATTCACTGTTGGATGTTGCAAGTAAAGATATCCAAATGATAACCACGTCTCAACGTATCCAAATAAACATCAAAGCCTTATCAGAATCACGCAACCCCAAATAAGCTTGAAGCAAACACTTATAAGTATAAGCATTAAGTCTAAGCTCCCACTTCTTAACCAACCCAACACAACAACGAACCACATCACCAAAATACCCAATAAGGATATTAACTGTTGAGATGGAGCCATTAGCTTAGCATTGAATATGGATATTAGGAATTGGATTTTTGAAAAAAATGGGTTTAAATGGACTTGAAAAAAATGAATACAACTGGATATTGGGGTTAAGTAGACAAATTATTTGGATATGATTTAACGAATAGAGTGGATATGAATAGAGAAAATGGACATGACTTGGTCTTATAGATTTAAAATGGTTTGGAATAGAGAGATTAAAATCCAGATGAGTATTGGATTTAAACAATTAATTCGGATATGGAATTTGGATTTAAGATTGACATTTGGGTTAGAAAGAAGTTAAAAATGAACTTGAGCAATGTCTTCCAAATAAACCATGACCATGTATTTTCTATCCTTAGCTCGAACCGAACCTTTGAACAAAAACCAAGTCTGTGAACTGAATCACTTGGAACTGGTACTCTTGAATAAAATGAATCCAGATTAACTTGCAAGCTACAACCACAAGTAGAATGCCCTGATCACAGTGAGCCCTTTGATGATGATAAGTCTTGAGATGTGGCAAGATGTATGACCAAGATAACCTTGACACAAGAACCTTAATCTCTTGCTCTCAGTTAATGAATGTCCACACGCTCAACCATGAAGGAGACACCCTAAAACACTTTGAGATGCACATTGATGCAGAGAGTAGCTTGAGATGTTGAAAGGAAATACCCCTAATTCACACCCATGAAACCCTGACCTGATGCTCTTGATGAATCTTATGAATAGGAAAACCTTGGCTTGATGAACCTCTGAATAAGAAGATACTCATGATAATGCAAATTCCAACTCTGCTTCAACTTGATATGAAATAGGAACCGACTGAATTACCACTGCCCGGGGCAAATCACTAACAACAAGAAAATTCCTTTGATCCCACATCTTAGGAGCTCATGCCAATGAATGAATAATGCTGTTATGACCTAAAGGATATGCAGAATGAAAGCGAAGCATAAGCCACTTATTGGGGTAAAATAAGAGGGCAAATTTTGAGGTATTACAGCTGCCCTTATTCAATCAACTGTGAACCTGAATGGATGAGAGCAACGGTTGTCAGAAATTCAAGGTACATAGGGAATGAATACAAAAATAACCGAGAAAATTTGCACTGTGTGGTTGAAGAAACAATATTGTAAATGAAGCCATGGTATGGAAGAAAAGTTTGTGAGAAAGAATTTGGAACCATTGGACCCCATAGGAAACCTGTCGGGAACTGGTGAACTACCTGTCGAGAACTGGTGCAATACCTGTCGGGAACTGGTGAACTACCTGTCGGGAATTGGTGCAATACCTGTCGGGAATTGGTGAACTACCTGTCGGGAACTGGTGAAATACCTGTCGGGAATTGGTGAAATACCTGTCGGGAACTGGTGCAATACATGTTGGGAACTGGTGAAATACCTGTCGGGAACTGGTACAATACCTGTCGGGAAATGGTGAAATACCTGTCGGGAACTGGTGCAATACCTGTCGGGAACTGGTGAGCTTGGACCTATTTTGCCTATCGGGAATGGGCAAGTGTACCTGTCGGGAACTGGCAAGGTTCAAACCAAAAGGAGCTGTTGGGGACGGCTACAGTTTATAACCAAGGCTTACCTATCGGGAATGGGTAATGGGACCTGTCGGGAACTGGTATGGTTAAAACTCAAAAGTGCTATCAGGGACGGCTACAGTTTATAACCAAGGCTTACCTATCGGGAATGGGTAACGGGACCTGTCGGGAACTGGCAAGGTTAAAACTCAAAAGTACTATCGGGGACGGCTGTAGGAATCCTATCGGTAATGGTTCCAAGAAACTTGTGAGCTGAGAGATATGACTTTGTGGGGAGAAAAATGATGAAACCCTTTGTACCGTTTCGCAATGTCTGTCGGGGAATGAACTAGGCATTCTTTCTGGCTTTGTCAATGACATAAGGAGCAAAGTTTTGGACCCTCGCACCAGTTATCAAAACTGGCTTATGCTTCACATGCGTATGTTTGAATTTTTCCATGGCGTAATGCTCCATCTCGATGGAAATGCTACGCGTTTTGATGATGCTATGCATACTATATGCAAAATGCAAGGAGGTCCTCAGCAAAATAAATGCTGAGGAAAGGTAGGCAACTCCGCTGGGGATAACAAGCTGGATTGACTTTGTGGTCACAAACCGTACTAGGGAAGACAAATTGGCCTGATCTCCTGATCTGGGCTCTGGCCTGACAAACCTGTCGAGGTCACTGAAGGAAATGATAACTTTGCTAGAGAGTCATCATCTGAACCAGTCTGCTTGGGGAATACTATAACCATAGAACTCCGTCGGGGAAATGAGCTTACAATAAACTCTGCTGAGGAGAACCACTTCAGAACTTCAGAGCGTCTCGTGCTGGAAATGTCCCTTGAGAGGATTTTACAAAAGACCACGCCTCTTCAAACTCTACTGGGGACAATGGATTTGCAACATCTTCTGCTGAGGAATTTTCAAAATGCTCCATACTAGGATGGCGACTTCACTGGGGATTCACAACCGTTATCGACACAGATAAGCTTGTAGCTGTTGGAAGTACGGAATGGGAGAATCGACTTAATAAGATACAACACTATCCATTTGAAACTGACTTGTTAATATCGAATCGTCGTGTGCGACCGTCGGCCAAACGATGGATTCAATCAGTAAACGTTGTGACAAAAGAGTGAAATGAGAATCCTTTTTTTCTTAACATGATGGCTTCAGTACTACCATTTGACAATGTTGTTGGGGATCATGAAGCTCTGTAAATACGCTGGGGATGACCACCTCCCAGGAGTACTTTCCTGCTGAGAAACCGTCCCTACATAGGGAGGAACTATCATTTGCGTTTCGTAAAGGGATGCCCACCTGCTTGGAGGGGAAGATCAAACCATCTCTACCCTGTCTAGGGACTTGAACTCTTGCTGGAGAAAGGCAAATCCAACTCCGAATGGGGAAACCAAACCTTATGTCTCTCGCTAGGGAGGATACTTTGCCGAGGACAGTACCGTCTTGGCTATTTCTGCCGGGGCAACTAGCAATGCTAATACCTCACTGGGGAACGATACCCTCTGGCGCCTTGCTGAGGAAAAGAAAGTCCATGTTGGGAACTACTTTGGCGCTTCACACTTCTACTGATCGACTACATGCTAGATATCACAAGCGAACTCCCGACTTGCCTCGTACCACATGGTCTATTGGGAAAAATCGTCTCAAGAGGATTTTACAGAAAACCTGGCATTCAAAATGCCCCAGGGTATTCAAACTCTCGGAGAGATTTATAGATCTCGACGTAACTGCCCCAAACTGTATAATGTATGAAAGGATTCGCCTCGACAAGATTCGTAAAGATTTGAAATACTCTGCCCCAGTATACGAATCTTGAAGAGGTGCTTTTGATTAACCGTCTTTTGGAGTAGGATATCTTCTCATGCTCTTGAGGTGTCCTACCTCAATATAATCCTTGCAGTGATTTTGCCCCTGACTGATCTTAGAGAGATTTGTCAAATTGAGCTGATTGCCCCATATTACCCGTTTGTGGAGAGATTTATCGAATCTCGACATAATTGCCCCAGTTTGAATGCTTTTGGAGAGATTCAACGGATCTCAACGTGATTGCCCCCAGTTTGGCTGAACTTTTAGAGATTTCTCGACGTGACTACCTATGATTGACCGCTCTCTGAAAAGACTTTCTCAACATGACTACCCCAGCTTAGCTACACATTGAAGAGATTTATCGACGTGATTACCCCAGATTAGATGAGTCTTGGAATGGCTTGCCCATTTGGCGTGATCGTTTAATGGCTTATCCCTGCTCAACGAAGTCTTCTGGCGTTTGCATCTCATCTTGATCAATCTTTCCATTGTAGAAACTTTCCTGATGTCCTGTACTTTCTCGCAAGTAAAACTGATCGTTTTGAAAATGACAATTTTAATGCAATGCATATGACAGTTTTGAGATCCAAGTCTGTTCATTGGAAAAATATGGTGACATATAGTGAACGAATCACTTATCTAAATGTCACATCGATAACACCATGAATGGTAAGAAAGATCCTTTTGGGAGTCAAAACTGACGCGATATTAACTGAAGTATGCTTTCGAAATAACCCTACTTCAATTAGGTCTTTTAAAGGTTGTAACGTGGCCTGGTTCACGGTTTGAGAAAGAAGGGATATAAGGCTCAAAGTTTTATTTTAACCCACCCATTCTTCTTGATGTTCTCCAGTCCTACGTTCAGCTAATTTGCACAAGCGCTCACCTCTAAAAAAGATTTCATGATCTTTAAGGAACCCAAGAAACTGATAATTTGAGACCCAATGAGGTTTTGGAGTAACATTCACCCCTTTTGTCTTTTGTTCGTAGTCACACGACTTTGTTCTTGCTCGAGGATTTTCTTTTGGAATGCCTTTGTTTTTCACTTTCTCATTCTTTTGCTTTTTGATCCCTAATTTTTGCCTGGACTGATTCTTTTGAATCTTTAGATTTTGAAGTCCAACGAGATACCCTGACTTTTGCCCAAGTCGCTTGTTTTCAAGTTTCGACTTAGCGGGCTTTTTTTCTTTTTCTTTTTTTTATTCTTTTTTTTTTCGAAACAAATCGTGTGACACTGGCTTGTCTTGACTTTGTTGAAAGGGTTGTGACTCCCTCACTCCTTGATTGTTGATGGATAACCATTGTGGTTTCTCATCTCTTGACTTCTTGACGGTGGAATAGAAGGTAATGGATCCTCAGATGCACATCCTTTCGAAATTTGAACGCTTGGTCAAATTAACTGACACCTACCTTGCCCCAGGTTAAGATTGAGGGTTTTTTCATACGAAAAGAAACTTCTACTTCAAGGCTCAAAGGGGTTAACGAGGGTCTATCTCCCTTATATCTCCAGTGTTTGGGGATTTGAAACAATGCATGTACATCATCAACAGGGTTTTTGTTCAAAAGCATACAATCAGAAGTTTTTGCATCTTCGATTTCGTCATCCTCCCTAGGCTCCTGCTTAAACAAGCATATGATATCGATAAAAAATATGAGTGAACACGACTTGATTTAATCATAACATGCATATTCATTTCATTACTATTATCAATTAAAAACAGACAAGTTTTACAAATGAGTTTGCACTTTAACAGAAAAGAAACTACAAATGCAAAGAAATGACATGATATAATGATTGTCAGCTTTGAGGAACTGGGACTTTCCAAGCTTGGTTTACCACTGAGCTAGCCACCTTCAGAATTGCTCCTCAAAGTCAGTCTAATAATCGCCTGCACAACTGCTCTCGGTGCCTTCTTCCATAGCTTGGACTGATGGACCCACCTACCTTACAACCTTCAGTTGAATGCCATTGTGCCCCAGTATGGTAGTCAAAACGGGCGTTGACATCAAAACCTGGTGGGTAATGGAAAAGGCATTGGCTTTAATTTCTTCGACACTATTAATCCACCTTTGATCAAATCTGGCAACATCCAACTGTACGACATTGGCAACTAAGTCAAATTCCTCTCGGCTTTCTTGGTCTTTGCGGGCATCCTGACGCGACTGACGGTGATATGACCGTTGATTTTGAGGATGTCCCTGACTCGGAGAAAGATGTTGTCCTGAATACGAAGACTCATAAAATTGTTGACTTTGAACAGTTGATATACTCGAATGCTGAGAATGAGAAAGTGATGATTTCTGAATGGAACTACCTTCTTCATCGAATTCTTCTTGAGAACTAACAACTGATTCATTTTCACTATCTTGGAGGTTTGAGATGCCTTGGAGCTTTCCACACTTGAGCAGGTTCTCGATACGTTCTCCCACCAATATCAGGTCAGATAATTTTGCTGCCCCGTTGACAATCATTTTTTCCAAGTACGAACCTTGCAAGGTATCCATGAATAAATCTACCAATTCTCTATCCGAAAGTGGTGGTTGAACACGAGTAGCAAACTCTCTCCATCTCTGAGCATATCCTCTGAATGATTCATTATCTGCCTGAGACACGTCTTGCAAATGCATTCGACTGGGAGCCAAGTCAAGATTATAGTTGTATTGCTTCACGAAGGCATTGGCTAAAATGACCCTGACTGGATGCAACCACTCTTTAACTGCATATACCAATACACTGATGCCCCACTCAGACTGTCTTGGAAACATTGAATCATGAGTTTTTCGTTGTGGACATAAGAGGTCACTATTCAGTAAAACATCACCAAATGTTGCTTTGGACAGCCATCCCCTTTGTACTGCTCAGACTTCAGCATTTTGAACTTTGGAGGCGTTACCAGGCCGGGCACCAAACACATACTCGAAGCAATCAACTCAAGAGTATCACACCTCTCCAGGGCTTTAAGTTTCTCGTCCAATACACAGTATTTTTCATCATCAAAATATCGTGGATCCTTAGGCTTCATCTTTGGAACTACCCCTTGGACATCTGGCACAGAGAATGCAAAACTGTTATAATCAGCATCATCGAGAGAAGACGAATGTCCGCCTCGGACAAAAAGACGCCCTTGCATAACTTGATTCTCAACAGGGATTCACACCGATTGAGCTTGAGCAACATTGTTCATTAGAGGTGGAATGACATTCTCAATTCTTTGAATATTGGCCTTTCCCCTCGTCATAGTAGCCACAACTTCCACCAGTTGACCCAACTGATTTTGCATCAATTCAACATCAGCCCTAGTCACAATCTAGTTTTGCTCCCCTGAGTTCATGATTCCCCCCAAAAGTTAATTTCAGTCCAATACGAAAGTCGGGAAACCAACCGCAAGTCGAGTCAAAAGATGGATGAGCTCACTAGTCTAGCCTGGAGAAAGATATGCAAAATGATGCAAGATGCAAATGCAATGCAATAAGACATGGGATCAAAGCTTCCATATAGTCTGAATAAGTGTTGTGCCGTGCCGATGAATGAATAAGTTCACAGGTCTGCTCTGAAGAGAAATACCAGAATACCAAAATATCCAAATAATCATAATACCAGAATGCCAGAATATTGGCATAATCAGAATACCAGAATGCCAGAATATCGGCATAATCAGAATACCAAAATGATCAGAATATCGGCATAATCAGAGTGCCGACCTAATCAGAATACCGGGATAGTCACAATGTCAGAATACCATAATACCAGGATGATGAGTCCACACTGATAGGAAAACCAGAATACCGGGTAGGTTGAAGGTCAAGGTTACCTGCAGACCTGTAAACAACCCGCCCCTCTCACATGTGGGTACTAGGGTCCGCAGTATCCCGGGCTCTCAGGTCAAGAAATGATGATACTTTCACCATTTCTGGTTTGGCTCATCATCAATCGAGGAGGCCTCAACTGATTCTCCAAAACGAAAGGTCCTCAGCTTCTGGCACTGAGGTCGAGAAGCAATAGTACATTCATCCCTCGGGGTACAGTACTATCGCCAATCGAGGAGTGCCTCCACTGATTCACTTTCAAAAAAAGATATCCTATAGCGAGTTCCCAGCATTGGGTCCTTGGATCGAGAATGTGCAATGGGTTTGCCACAAAACGTGGTCTGCCACTGTCACATCTCGGGAGGAGTGCCGCAACTGAGTCCTCGGGAACGGTCACCAGAGTCGACAGTTCCTCAAGAGAATAACTATTGGCCTGCATAACATGCAGTAGCAGAAAGCTCCTGATAGAACCTCGTCTGGTTGTGGGTCTCATGAACAACAATACGTGGTCACCACCACGCAAGCGTCATGACTATCCACTCTAAAACCTATGTGTATGCTCAAGCCTGGGTAGTGAGCTTATCTCTCAGAACACCCATCCCGCCAAACAGAAAACCGCACAGTCTAGTATAGCATAATATATCATATGAAATGAAAATGCTAAAATGCGGTAAATACAGTAATGTACAGTAAAGCAGCAAATAACCATACAACAAAATAGTAAATACAGCACAACAGTAAACACCCAATGAAAGAAAAAATAGACAAGAGCTAGATTGACTCGCTAAAGAAACCAGAGATTCTGGGTTCACTCATTCCCCAGCAGAGTCGCCAGCTGTCGCTCCCGGGATTTTCATCCAAGTACAAACGCGAAAGTGGCACCGAAACAAAGTCGCCAGCAATGTGTATTTATCCCAAGAGAGGGAAAGGAAACACTGCGTAAACCTGAAGGAAGGAAAGAGCATGGTCTTGCGACCAAGAAAACCGGGTTCGGGAGTCAGTTATGCGAGAGGAAGGTATTAACACCCCCACGCGTCCATCGTACCCGATGGGATCCACGCTTGCTGCTTCAATCAAAGGGTGTAAGGAAAGGATACTGGAAAAAGAACTGCTAGCTGGAGAACTGGCAAAGGAAAAGAGAAAGAAAGAGAAACAAATATAGGGAAAATAAAAGAAGTGCTCGCATCGGCCCTACCCCACTGCCTACGTATCTCATCGGGAACATGAGAATCAGAGCGACGTAGTTCCCCTCACCTAGGGAAAATTGCTTGTATTTTTTAAGGAACGGCTAATGTTCGTGCTCAGGTGTTACAGCTCGCTGTATGGAGACTTAGGTGTTACCGTCTTGCAAGAGAACGAGGAGGAGCACGTTCGTACGTTGAGAGTGAGTGAGATGAGAAAAGAATTCCCGAAGGAAAGACGTTATTGTTTGTTTTTGTCTTTTAAGAAGAAGTGTTTTGATTGTTTGGTGTTTTGTAACATACATTGTATTTAAGTCCCTCATGTGAGATTGAATGCCTCGCACATCGTCCCCAGACGGTACGTATGCTAAACATTCCCCCAAAGAAATGAGAGAAGACCCCTCACCTCCTTGTTCCCACATGAAAGGCCTAAATACAATATTTGTTGTGCCTTTATTAAGTATTTTTTGCTTTTATTATGAGATGAGAAGAAGAATCTCAAAAGAGGGGCAAAGGTGAAAACTAAGGGGAGACTAAGACACACCCTAGTGTTAGCATGCTTGGAGGTCCTAAGGTTAATGTGGTTTAAGAAACTCTAAGTCTAAAGGAAAGAGAAGGCAGTCTACCTAATGTTGTCATGCATGGATTGCTATCCTAATGTCTCTCCTACCTCTGACTTAATCGAAAATTAAGTGGAGCTAGGAATCCTAAGGGATCATGTCATCAGACAAGTAAACACAGGATGAATCAATCACAAAATGAAATAATAGCAACGAAAGAGTACACAGTGTCAGTTAACAATAATATCATACAATCACAATAAGAAAAAGGGAGCTTTAGCCAAGGGGTCATATCACCCGAGGCAGAAAAGCTAGCTGTGAGGAATAGGGGTGCTCGCCCAATGGCATCAAGAACCATGGAGAGCAGAGTAAGAAAGGGGAAGATGTGAATCAGATCACATAAGCATCAGCATTGGTCAATGCGAGCTATAAACAAGGCGTGGGGGTTTGATTACTAAACCCTCATTCCACTGACAGAATCGATAACACGAGCAAGATATGTTCAAAGCATCAATCATGTAATGAGAGCTAAGAACGACTCAACTAGAATAACGGGGGTCGATTACGAACCCTAACTTCCGTCAAATGCCTTCTTTGAGGTCTTACCAGGGGAAATGGGAATGGGATGCCTCATAAAGGTCTTCAGGAACAATATTAAACAATCACAAACAGAGCCTCCTTTGAGGACTTCCATCATTGCCGGCCAAGTGGCACGGACTCCCAATCCTACTTCTCATGGCATAAAAAAGGAAAAATGCGGAATTAGTAAAAGAGAAGAGAAGTAATACCGAACGGATATCAATCCGTAGCAACGCAAGCAAAGTATATGCAAACCGGCCAACTTCTAGTGATCTAGCATAAATGAGCAAAAGTGTTAGAAAGTGGAACGGATCCGTGAAAGGCATGGAACCAAATGCTCTTAAAAACAATAAAACAAGGCCATAAGCCATAAACAGCAGCAACAACAGCGCTCCAGCACCTGCATAGCTGTAAAAACTAGCAACAAGTAAAAACAGTCTATAACAGCTACTATTTCCAGAACAGGGCAGGTGTGTATGCAACCAAACAGAATAGCAACATTCTACAGCACACTTTGTTCACAGCAGCTATGTATACAACAGCTTCTACATTTAGCTAATCAAGTGTAAAACACTACAAAACAAACTCGAAGGTTAGTCAAAATTCAAATGGAAATTGTCAAATAGGAAGTAAAAGAAATCAATGCTAAATGTAAGCAACAATTAGTCGAAGATCTATGCAAACATATTAAAGACTATTAACAAAGTTACCAAATGAAACTATTATGAAAATATTGACATTAAAACCTATGTTTAGTCAATGCTAGAACTAAGTCAAACCAAACTATATCAATATCAATTGGTTCAAAGTTAATTCTAATGAACAACTACCGGACAATTAGTGACCGATTAAGCCAAAAACATGTAGTGCGATTAAGCAAAAACAATTAATGATATTAAGCAAAAATGAGTAATGCAATTAAGCAAAAACAATTAGTGCAATTAAGCAAAAATGATTATCAAGCAATTAAGCTAAAAACTATTAGTGAACCATTAGGCAAAAACAATTAGAGAGCGATTAAGCTAAAAAACAATTAGTCAAATTTAATCTAATTAGTCAATATCTAAATCCAAAGGAAATTAGTTCCTAAATAAAAGTTAATCCAAATTAGTCTACAAACTAATCCTAAAGAAATTCTGATTCAATTTAGAATCTAATCCTAAACACAAAGATTAAAAGCAATTAGTCCACATCATGATTAAAACCTAAATCTCAAATTAAAATCCAACTTAATTTTAAATCAAAAATCTAACAACAATTAGAATTGAAATCTAATTAGTCTCAGTATAATATCTAATTAATAATCGAGTTAATCCCTAATTAATCTAGTTTAAAATCTAATTAAACTAGCAAAACAATTTAAACTCGAAAATAAAAAGGGTGTTGCGGATTACCGTAGTGTGTGAATAGCAATCCATGGAGAATTTGGGCTTACTGGGGGTGCCGTGTAGATCGGGAGTACGTATAGCATTTCAATGGTGTGAAAATGAATTCTTGAAATAGGGCTTAAAGCCTGGTCCGTTCGATGCACCACATTGAAAACCTATTCTCCTCTTAAAGATCCTAAAGAACTTCAGCCAACAACCTCATTCCCTTCCCTTCTCTTATGCGCCGCTGTCAACTTTTTCTTCTCCGATTTATCCTTCCCTTTTCATCTTCTCCATCCATTCAAACACCTAACGGCGACCAAACTCGACACCATCGCCTCCGTCACCACAATCTGTAACCCTAGCATGCCTCTAAACAAATTGTTTGCGTCGCCGTGCCTTGGCTCAAACCGGCGGCGGTGGTTTCCCAAAAACAAGCGAGTCCTCCTCGAGCTTCCCCTCCAACCACTCTAATATGACTAGCCGCAAACACACAACCAAATCAATTAGGAAAATCGGCAATCCATCACAAAATCGAAGTTCGACGGAGGTTACCGTGTTCTTGCGACAACTGCGGATGAAGATTCTTTCGTTTGCCGCGATCTTCGAGTCCACTGGTGCGATTTGCTCTGGTTCTTTTCTCCGTCTTCTTTTCGTGCTTCACCATCATTGTTGAGTTGCTACAAGATGAGCTTCTGAATTCTTCTCCTTCTGTTCTGTGTACTGTGAATCTTCTGTGATATTGCGTTGTTAGGATGATGGCGATGCTTCGATTCGCGATGCCCGAGGTAAGAGCCTTCAACTGTTTTTGAATTCTGTTACGCTTTTCGATTCAATTGCATCGTCTTCGATCAGATGCAGCTTGCAAACTCTTTCTTTCCTTCGCGACCTAGAAGCGGTGACGCTTTGTTCTTGCTCTTGTTCCAGGTGGTTAATTGATTCGTTGCTGATTTGATGCAGGTTTTTCGCGTTGTGAGTGTCGCTGTCGTCGTCGAATCATTCTTGAAGCGATTTCTCACTGTGCGTTGTTAATCGTTGATGAGGTGGATTAAGTTTCGACGCAATCTCGCAATGAAATTCAGGTTCGATTTCACGTTCTCTGCATCTTTTTAATATGCTTCGAACTCTTGTGTTGTGCTTCGAATCGTGATCGATGTTATGTATTTCTGAAATGCTTGTTGAGTTTGCAGAATGGTTGATGCAGTTGTTGTGATTTTAGGTCCGGATTCACGTTGATGTTGATATGATGATGGTGAAGTTGTGCGATGCTGATATTGAATTGGAGACAATGAAGATGAAGTGAGTTCCTGCAAGTTTTTCTTGAAAATGGAGTTTGAATGAGTTTATTGATGATGATGATGGTTGAAAGATGATGTAGAATTTGGTGATGATGAGCATTGAAGATGAAGATAGAAGGTTGATCCAAAAGTGAAGAGTGAAGCTTGAAGAAGGTGAAGGAGGATTTTCTGTTAGAGATTCAGTTAGGTTATGTTGTAATTGATTGGTTAGGAAAGGGTTAGGGAGGAAATGGAAAGTTAGCAACTCTGTTAGAATTGGTTATGGTTATCAGATTCGGTTAGAGATTTTCTGATGTAGGATTTTGGTTAGGAGATATTAGAGAAATTGTTTCTGTTATAAGTTAGTTAGTTTCGGTTATGGAATTTTTTGTTAGTTTGGAATTTTGGTTGTGTTATAATTGGCTTTGGCTCCAAATTATGTTATGGATTTTCACTGCCTTGGAATTGGATGGATCAAGTTATAGGTTGTTATGAAATTTCAGCGTTTTCTTACTGTGTACTTTTTTTACTGCAGTAAATTTCTGATATTGTCCTTCTGTCATTGTTCCACCTAGCCGTAAATTGTTTCGAAGTGGTGTTTCCTCTCAAATAGACACAGTTGATAGGCTTGTTATGAATTCACTATTGGATGTTGCAAGTAAAGATATCCAAATGATAACCACGTCTCAACGTATCCAAATAAACATCAAAGCCTTATCAGAATCACGTAACCCCAAATAAGCTTGAAGCAAACACTTATAAGTATAAGCATTAAGTCTAAGCTCCCACTTCTTAACCAACCCAACACAACGACGACCCACATCACCAAAATACCCAATAAGGATATTAACTGTTGAGATGGAGCCATTATCTTGGCATTGAATATGGATATTAGGAATTGGATTTTTGAAAAAAATGGGTTTAAGTGGACTTGAAAAAAATGAATACAACTGGATATTGGGGTTAAGTAGATAAATTATTTGGATATGATTTAACGAATAGAGTGGACATGAATAGAGAAAATCGACATGACTTGGTCTTATAGATTTAAAATGGTTTGGAATGGAGAGATTAAAATCCAGATGAGTATTGGATTTGAACAATTAATTCGGATATGGAATTTGTATTTAAGATTGAAATTTGGGTTAGAAAGAAGTTAAAAATGAACTTGAGCAATGTCTTCCAAATAAACCATGACCATGTATTTTCTATCCTTAGCTCGAACCGAACTTTTGAACAAAGACCAACTCTGTGAACTGAATCACTTGGAACTGGTGCTCTTGAATAAAATGAATCCAGATTAACTTGCAAGCTACAACCACAAGTAGAATGCCCTGATCACAGTGAGCCCTTTGATGATGATAAGTCTTGAGATGTGGCAAGATGTATGACCAAGATAACCTTGACACAAGAACCTTAATCTCCTGATCTCAGTTGATGAATGTCCACACGCTCAACCATGAAGGAGACACCCTAAAACACTTTGAGATGCACATTGATGCAGAGAGTAGCTTGAGATGTTGAAAGGAAATACCCCTAATTCACACCCATGAAACCCTGACCTAATGCTCTTGACGAATCTTATGAATAGGAAAACCTTGGCTTGATGATCCTCTGAATAAGAAGATACTCGTGATAATGCAAATTCCAACTCTGCTTCAACTTGATATGAAATAGGAACCGACTGAATTACCACTGCCCGGGGCAAATCACTAACAACAAGAAAATTCCTTTGATCCCACATCTTAGGAGCTCATGCCAATGAATGAATAATGCTGTTATGACCTAATGGATATGCAGAATGAAAGCAAAGCATAAGCCACTTATTGGGGTAAAATAAGAGGGCAAATTTTGAGGTAATACATCGGGTTGTCATTCCTTTGCCAAGTGAAAGGAGCGAGCAAATTCCTTTTGTCTTCTTGACTTTCTACAGCATGCGGTACTTGTTCTTCCAATACTTCTTCTCCTGTTGAACTTTGTTGAGAGTAACCTGAAGTTTTTCCGTATCATACATGAAATAAAGGATAGATTCCTTTAACGGAAGAACTTCCTGACGAGGGTAAGGCATCCTCAGCTTGAGAGCTCTAGCTTGTACCCAGTGGAGATAAGGTTCCATAGAGACCCTAGAGACTCTCTTCCTTTCCTGTGAACATGTTTCCAGGCATGCACTATTTCTGTCTTTAGTGCCTTGTCATTTTCTCCTTCTTTGAAGAAAAGACCTTCCAGATGAGCATTACGCGGGACATGCCTCATCGAGTATCTAAATTGACGACGAACTAAAATTGTATGATAGTTGATTCCTCCTTTAATTCCTATGAGGGGTACATTAGGGAAGTTTCCACAACGGTCAATGATTATGATCCCGTCATAGATCCGATTGTACCAATCGATGTCAGAGTTGGTAAGAGACACGATTCTCTGCGACCAATGTAAAGTACTCTTATGATCCCAAAATGCGGCAGACTTTGGCAAATGGGTAGTGAATCATTTATATAGCAGGGGTACACAACATGTGATTATTCCTCCGCTATACAAATTCCTTAAGTGTACAGAATGATAAGCATCTACGAGCAGGGTCGGTACAGGGTTTCCAATCAGAAAAACCTTAATAGCGTTGATATCAATAAAGTTATCAATGTTGGGAAACAGAAATAACCCGTAGGTGAGCAAAACAAAGATACTCTCGAAAGCAGTCACGTTCCCTATACTAGCAAAGTACAGGGCTTTCTTTATAAAAAACCGGGCTGGTAAACCTTGGATTCCACCCTTAGTGGTCATGTGAGTCCTGACTTCTGACTCGTCCAAATAGATTGCTCTTGCAATGGTTTATTCCTTTGGAATTTCTTCCAGTCCAGAAAAGGGAGCGTGATCAGTGATGGGTAAATCAGTCAGGTGAGAGTACTCCTCTAGTGTTAGTGCTAGCTGATAATCCTGGAATGTGAAATAGTGATAGACTGGATCGTAGAACTGAATGAGCGTAGCCAGGATTCCTTCAATTATATGGACCCTTAACAGAGACAACAGTCCTCTGTACTTAGCTCTAAAAGCATCAGGGTTAGTGATCATCCTTGCCAAAACTCTTAAATCCTCTAATTTTGGAACCTTGAAGGTGTACTTGTGAGTCTTCCTTCTACCGAAATCCATAACGTAATCCTTTTTTCTGATATTTGCAATCATTGTCTTAGTTTAATTTGAAAAAGAGAGACTAGGAGAGAAGATTTTTTCTTTGTTTAAGAGTTTTTTAATGAAATGAATGCATGAATGCAGCACACAAAAAGCATAGAAAAAACATGGGGTCAAAGGTTCGGTGTCATGAAGTCATGGCTCTACCCATCCCCAAAGGTTATACTGGTGATTTTTTGTACCTGTCCTCAAAATCATTGACCCCTATTGGGATAACAACAGAAGGCTGGTTCACCCGAGCGAGCTGCAGTATCTTAGAGTAATCTCAAATGAGGGTAGTATCGCGTGACAACTATTTCCGATTGCTTCCGCACTACAAAATTGTAACATGGTTTCAGTCTACTAAAATCCTCAGCTTCTCAGATAACCCAATCGAACAATCTACTTTCAACAACCGAAGCCGTATAGGCATTGAATCCGCAAAGGGTCTCTCCACTGATTCGATGGTCGACCGGGATCTCTTATTTAGGAGTCACTACCTGTAAGATTACCCGTCTAGTGCCATCACTTATCTTAGGTGTATACTCGATCTTTCCAGATGCAGCATCACCCGCAGTCCCATTAGCAGAAAATAAACACGAATATCAATTAGGAAAAGTGATATATATATTTATACTAAAACTAACATCCTAGACCTCTTAAGAGCTATAATCCTAGTCCTATATAGACAATGACTCCCCAGCAGAGTCACCATTTTACTGTGGAAAATGGGGATGATGCCCCAAGGATCAATCTAAGGACTCCCCAGCTGAGTCGCTATTTTACTGTGGAAAATGGGGACGATGCCTCAAGGATCAATCTAAGGAATCCCCAGCAGAGTCACCATTTTACTGTAGCGAGCAATTTTTGTCGGTGACGCGACCACCTTATCGCGGAAGTTTGGGCTTTCCTCCTCGAGGAGAAAGGGTGCTACTTTCTGATTTCTTATTTATCCCATGAAGCTGGAAGGGAAAGGGAAGCTATCTAAAACTAACCTTGCACACGAATGTTTAACTAAACAAATGCTTTAAAGAGATTGGGGGTCCGGGGTCAGGTTATACAATGGGTAGTTGTCAATTACCCATCCTATATATGGTTATCCACATGATATTAGCTTTAGGGTTCGCTTTGTAATTGATGGTGTTTATCTGGTAATGGGTTGGGAAAGTTTATTGGGAAATTTGAGTGAGTGAGTGATTTTTTGTTGATGTTCGGGTGTCCCCGATGTTTTTGATAAGGTACTGGACCTAAGTTTTGATTGATGTGAAGGTACTGGACCTAGAGTTTTCGATTAGTATGCTCGCTAAGATTTCACAATCTTATGCCAACGTATTCCCGTTTAAATGAAACAGGGAAATCAGAGCAATCGTAGTTCCTCCTATTCTATGGGACGAAAAAGATGTTTTGGTGTCTTGTTCAAAGCCCAGGATTGAAGCGAAAAGGTTTATTTGTGTCTTGTTCAAAGCCCAAGATTGAAGCTAAAAGGTTTGACTGAGAGAGAACTTGTCATCTCTAAAGGGAGATGTTGATTTTTGTGTGCTTGATCAAAGCCCAAGGTTGAAGCTAAAAGGTTGATTGACTCTACTAGGGAAGTCCTTATACAAAGCCTAAGAGGAGACTGGGAATGACTCTTTTGGGGATATCGTTATACAAAGCCTAAGAGGAGGCTAAAAGCTTGACTTTTTCGGGGAAAATGTTCTTTCTATCTTGTACAAAGCCCAAGATTAAGCCTAAAAGGGATTTTTGACTTCGCTGGGGAGTTTTGTATGTATCTTGTACAAAGCCCAAGATAGAGGCTGAAATGGGAAATTTAATCGACTTGACTGAGGATATTTTAGGTGTCTTGTACAAGGCCCAAGACGGATGCTACACGGATTTGACTCTACTAAAGAGTGTTATCTATCATGTACAACACCCAAGATAGAGGCAGAAAAGAGTTTGACTCGGTTTGGGAGATTATTCCTTAAAGTCTAATGAAGGCTCGGAGGAATTGACTTCGCTGGGGGAAATGTTTATCCCAAACTTATGAAGGTTTGTATCTCGTACAAAGCCCAAGATATAGGCTAAAAGGGTTTGACTCAACAAGAGAGTGCTTCTATCTGTCCTATACAAAGCCCATGATTGTGGCTGAACAAGCTGGAGAAATCAATCTACACAACTCGAGAGGAGGCTAACTCCTGCTAGGGGAAATCATTATACAAAGCCTAAGAGGAGGCTACGGACTCAACAAGAGAGTGGTTTTATTTGTCTCGTACGAAGCCCGAGATAGAGGCTAAAAGGGGTTGACTCAACAAGAGAGTGCTTGACTCAACAAGAGAGTCTGAAAAGTGACTGACACAAACAAGAGAGTCTGAAAAGTGATTGACTCAACAAGAGAGTCTGAAAGGTGATTGACTCAACAAGAGAGTCTGAAACGGTGATCGACTCAACAAGAGAGTCTAAAAATTGACTAACTCAACAAGAGAGTCTGAAAAGGTGATTGACTCAACAAGAGAGTTTGAAAAGGTTAGCTCCACTGGGGAGAATCATTTGTGCATAGCCCAAGAGGAGGCTGAAAGCAGAGGAAAGGATCATTATACAAAGCCTAAGAGGAGGCTAGCTTCTGTGGGGGGATCATTGAGATCCCGAGGCAGGTCTAAATGGGGGAATTAAATCTTGTTGGGGATTACAGAAGAGTTGAGGTATCAGATCCCTTGAGGTTTTGATTTGAGATAGTGTTATCCTGATGATAAACTGGCCCTGGTTTGGGGATTTTAGGAGAGACACGGCGTTTTAGAACCCACAAGTTCTAACTCTTGCTGGAGATTAATCCAGAATCCGGGGTTTCTCCTATGTTTTGTAGGGAACTTGAGAATGTCTTTGAGACTCAAGAGTATTTAGATTATCCAAGTCTACTGGTGTGGAAGAGTTTCATCTTTTGTATGATGCCCAAGAGGAGGCCGACTCTTTTAAGGGATGAGTATCAACCCTATAATTGGTCAGAGGGTTTTGACTCTTTTTTAGAAAGATAGCTCTAACGAAGGATGACTAAGTTATGTCCTATACTTTTAAGAGGTCTTCAGGGTCCTTGTATTAAGCCCAAGAGAAGGCGTGAGAACTTCTAAGAAGCCGGAGGGTCCTTGTACCAAGCCCAAGAGGAGGCGGGGATGCTTTTAGGAAGCCTGTGGGTCCCGAACCAAGAAAAGTTCAAGAAATGCTATTCACCGAGAATATATCATTTAGTGAAAATTCTACGGTTTGAAGAAACTCAAGAGATGCTATTCACAGAGAATAGATTAAATCTAGGGAGTAGAATTTCTTTGACAATTTCTAGGGGTGACAGTCTGAGAAAAGGTTCACGAAGAATACTACCTTTCTCTTTGTTCCATATTGTTTAAGCCCAAGAGAAGGAAAGACTGTATCTGGAAATCCTATGGGGATCTAGTTTTGTTTGTATTTAAGAGTGACCAACAGGCTTTACCTAGTTCTAGACCTAGTTGTCGGGGAAAACTCTAAATAGCTATACTAGTATATATACAGTTGATATATGACAAGTATTTAAAAGGGTATGAAAGAAGACTAACCATGCACAGCTTCCCACAATACAGTTATATATATTTGACATGTATTTAAAAGAAATGAAAGAAGACTAACCGTGCGCAGCTTCCCATAATACAGTTATATATATATTAAAGCGAGTAAATGAAAGTTGTTAAAACTTACAGGTGAGCGAGCTTCCATGTTGTATTGTTAGTTGTTCAGAGAAATTAAAGAAATTTTTTATAACAACTGTATATTTGAACTTAAATCAAAAGGGAAGTTGTTTTACGGAAAAAAAAATGTTGGGGCTTATACTCAAGGAGAGGCCCAAGGTTTGAATAGTGATTGTACTGTTGTTTTGAATATCGTATCGGAACTTATACAATGACCGAGGCCCAAAGAGTTTTTTGTACAAAAGGATTGGGTCTTACAACTCAAGGAGAAGCCCAAAGATTATTTAAAGAAAAGAAATGGGACTTACAACACGAGGGTAGGCCCAGTTGAAAATAGTTTGAAAACGACGATCTCGTCTAAGTTCTGAAACTGTATCGGGACTTATACAATACACTGAGGCCCAAAAATGGTTTTGGTTAAAAGGGGATTGGGTCTTACACTCTATTAGAGGCCCAAAGTTTATTTTTGTACAGGATATCGGGCTTACAACTCATGTAGAGGCCCAGAAGATTTTGAAAAAGTGACGATCGCGCCGTTGTTTTGAAAATGTACAGAGGGACTTATACAATATGTGAGGCCCAAAAATGTTTATTTACAAAAAGGGGTTGGGTCTTACACTCTATTAGAGGCCCAAAGTGTTTTTAAGAAAATTAATGGGACTTATAGCTCGAGGAGAGGCCCAAATGATTATTTGTTTGAAAATGGCGATCGCACCGAGGTTTCAAAACACAGTGGGTCTTATACGATGACCGAAGCCTAGATTATTTTGGTTTTCAAAATGGGTTGGATCTTACACTCTATTAGAGGCCCAAAAGTGTTTGAAAAAGATTGATGAGGGTGGAATTAATCAAAACCCTAATTTTGTTTAAAATGGAATTAATTTTGTTAAAAAATTAATAAAAATTATTGAAAACATATGAAAAATGAGTGGTGATCTTGGATCAATGTTTCAAAAATCATGTTTTTATCCACAAAATGGTTGAAAACCAATTAAGTTTGGAAAATCAAGAAGGAATAAGTATTTTAAATGTTAAAAATCAAATAAAAATTAATTCTTTGCAAAAATATCAAGTATAGGAAATAAATAATATTTTTGGGAAATTTTTATAAAATAAAATATTTTAACATTTTTGTGAATTATTAAAAATGGAATCAACTCAAAATCATTAAAACTCAGAGAGAAATTAATTTTCGAATCAATTAAATAAAATCACAAAATTCAAATATTTGAATATTTGAAAAAGGCGCCAAGAACACACCAAGAACACGTGCGTGTTCTGATTTTGCCCAGATTTGCATTTTCTCATCAATCTCACTGAATACTTGATGAAATCACACAATCCACCTATCAATCTACTCGTTTTCACCTCACGATCATGTCCATGGTCTTTAATTTCATTTATTTTAAGCATGGAATAAGAAATCAAAGAGAAACCTCAAGAACCCTAAATTATGCATGAAGGCTCAAAAATTCCACACACGATTCATACAAAGCAATTAATTGAGGGGAAACATTCCATGCATGATTATGAACACATGGCAAAATTATTGTGCGAGGAAATATGCATGAATCATGAGATGACCAAGTTGAGGCTTACCTCTTGCAGCTGGTGATCATGTTTTGAGTTAGAGGTGTTACAGCTTGGTTCCAATGATGTGGGCAGCTTCCCTAGGTGCTATGGAGTGTGTCTGAATGCTTGGAGTGGTTGGAAACAAGCTGGAACTTAAAATGGTACCCCAACTACAAGTTTGCTAAAAGCTTGAGCAGTTGGATGGTGATTTTGTGAAATTGGTGTTCCAGATGTTGTTTAAGTGTTTGGACCACTTCTATATGATGTTTATGAGGTGTGTGTGTGATTGGTTTGGTTGGAATTGCTCTCAAGCTCAAAACCCGATAGTGACTTGCTTTGGAAGGAAAAATTGGAGTGAAAGAGGTGACTTTGAGGAAAGCATCAGTTTGGGTGCTTTGGTGTACTCAAACTGATCACAAATGAGGTCTATTTATAGTGCACCAAGTTTGTTTTGGCTGCAATAGTGTGTGGCAACTGGTACAGGCCTGTGCCTAATTAGATCACTTTGGAATCTCAAGTCTCCTCTAGCCATTGACTTGAGATTATAGCATAGGCGTATGGTTCTTTGATTCAAAGATAAGGCTTGACTAAAGTGTTCATCTTTGCTCTAATACATACCACCTCTAAACATCCATTGAATGCCTTAAAACAAAATTGGAGTCTTGAGGCATCTTTAGCTTTTAGGGGTGCCAAACCTATATGTAGTTCCAAAGACTTGGGAGGCTTATGGATCTGTGTTTGTTCCTCCTTGGTCTCCCCCTGAGGTGTGCAGATGGATAAAATTGTTTATCATTTGCACAAATTAACCAAATAGAGCCCTAATGCACAATCTGCCTTGCCAAGACAGTTTGCAGCAAGGCATGCTGCGGCTGCCATAACTCCTAGCTCAGATGGAATTTGATGGAGTTCTTGGTCACTTTGGAAAGCTGATGTATCCTACTTTAATGTGATGTCTAACTTTGGTTTTTAAGCAACTTGAATTTGGTTGAAAAATGCCTCAACATTTTGGAAAAAGTGAAGCAGATTCTGACTTAGTGAAAATTTCACTAAGTGTTGGAAAAATGTCACTTTTGTGTTTTCAACCATTTTGATCACTCCATAACATAAAATCCATGAGGAATTGGAATGAGGTGTAGTTGACACTTTTAAAGTATTCCATGAGAGCTACAAATCCATCTTTGGACCATCCAAAATGGTTGCTTGGATCTCAAGTTATGATCCTTGGAAGTTGGTACCCTAGCCACTTTGTTCCATAACATAGAAAACTTCTAAGTTTTTATGGTTACCCCTTTTACAAGTTAACTCACTTTCTTAGATTTTTCTTGATGAATGATGATTCAAATCACATATTAACATTGTTTAAGGGTCAAGGAACCATAATTGTGAAAAATCTCAAAAAGTCAAACGTGACTTTTGTGCACAGTTGACTTTTTATCAGATGAATTCCAAATTGTGTGATCCTTGATGAAATCAAGTCCTTTACCTAAATAAAACCTAATGGATATGTTTCATAGGGGTTGTAGGGTGTATTGAATCATGTCCCAAGGTTTGGGAGCATGTCTTGGTCAAAAGTCAAAGGTACAGTTGACTTTTTCCCCAAAACCCTAATTGTGGTCCAGATGAAAATGAAACTTGTGCATCAAGCTTCATGGATCAATCCATTAATGTAAATGGATCAATGTAGTGTGTTAGAGACCTTCAAATCATGTCTTGAGGTCTTGGCTCATGTTTTGTCCCAAAAGTCAACTTAGGGGTGAATTAGGTCAAGAAACCCTAATTCTTGATTTTTGGTGAATGCATCCCCTGAGACTAAATTGACTTGATGATTGGGTTTATGAGGTCCCTTAGAGTATCTTGGGTTGTTCTTTGAAGCATTGGCTCATGCCCAGAGGAAAATTTTCATCTGGAGGCCTTGGTCAACCAAAACCCTAATTTGGTGACACTAGCGATCTTGAGGCTTGATCCACTTGGAATGTTGCAACCTTGTGCCTGATTCTTGATGTAGGAGTCCTCTTGATCATTTATGTGTGTTTGAGAGGTTAGAAAAGTTGAATATCATGTCATTCCTTGATTGATCCTTTGTCTAAGGCTCTAAGAGGGCTTAAAACCCTAATGTTTAATTGTAGTGAATGCTCAACAATCCTTGAGGAGATTGATGAGGCATGAAGGTACATCCATATTATGATGATGATTTGCACAATGATGGGAAATCTTAATGGTTAAAATTTGGGGTATGACAAAAAGGAATGCCCAATGTGGGATTCAAAGTAGTGGTAGAAGGTTCCACAGTTGGAGTGATAATCTCGGAAACCATGGTGGCCTGTGTATCCATCTTTGCTTTTAAGACCTGAATAGCCTCCAGAATCTGCCCCATTCCTCCTCGTAACTCATTCAGCTCATTGTTAACTCTGTCCATTTCAAAATTCTGTTCTGACATCCTTTGACGAGCTTGGGCTCGTGTGTTGTAGCGGTGTCGGGGACTTAGTGTGACGATTCTTAAGAGAATACGGTGACATGAGATAAGACAGGGAAGAAGATGCACATGTTATGACATGATGCAAATGGAAATGCAGATGCAAATGCAAGCTAAACTATCAAGAAAACCAAGAAATTTTGCAAACATTGTAGATAACAGGATGTTCATCAAAATAAACTTCTTCATTGGAAAATCTTACAAATATTACATCAGAGGTAGTACTTCTTCATAATTCAAATACATAAGCGGGAATGGAAAATAAAACATAAAGGAAACTAAGCATCTGATCCACTTGTGGATGGTCCTTCCCCATTATTGATCTTTCTCATAAGCTTGTTGATTCGCTCCTTGATCTTTGCCCTTTCAAGGGTCAATTCTCCTAGCGCATTTGTCAACTTCAGCTCTGCCTCTGCAGCTGACTTGTGAAGGGGATAAGGTACCCTCATCACAAGAGCTATTTAGTGAGACCATTGCAAGCAAGCCTTGGTAACGGAACAATCAGGGTTTTCCAGAGTGGTTCCCCTTTGTCTGTTGATTTGGCGCCAAGCATGCTCCACTCTGATGTTCAGCTCAAAACCTTCATTCTCCTCAAGAAAAAGCATTTCAAAGTCATTGAAATCAGGAATCTCCTCCATTGGATGGCCTAACAAACGACGAGCAAGCACAAGATTATAGTTGATGCACCCATTCCTTCCCATGAGAGGCACATTGGGGAAGTCCCCATAACTGTGGATCATGAGAATTCCTCCATAAACCGGATCATACCATTCAATGTCGGTGTGTCTCAATTCTATCAGCTTCTTAGACCACATCTTGCTATCTTCAACTTCCTAAAAGGTTGGCGTCTTTAGCAGGTACGAGATAAACCACTTATAGAAGAGGGCAACACAACAGACAACTGGGTCACCATTTCGCATATATCTTGAATGAACAGCATGATAGGTGTCAGTTAACAGTGTAGGAACCGGATTGTTAAGCATGAAGATTTGGATAGCTTGAACATCGACGAAGTACTTGGCATTAGGAAACAGGAATAGTCCATAGACAAGTAGAGCAAAGGTTGATTCAAACAGTGCGGAGTTTCCCCTTTCAGCAAAGTAGAGAACCTTTTTAAGCAAAAATTGAGCGGGCAATCCACGACGTCCTCCCTTGTTGGTTAAGTGAGTTCTGATGTCAGACAATCTCAGCCTTGTTCCCCTTGCGATGTCTTTGTCAGTGAGTTACGCCTGTAATCCAGAGAACGGAGGAGAGTCATTGACAAGGATGCCCATCAGAGTGGAGTACTCCTCCAAAGTTGGCATGAGTTGATAGTCTGGGAACATAAAGCAGTGGTAAGCAGGTTGGTAGAGTTGGACTAGAGTCTCAAGTGGTCCTTCAGTCACTTGGAGTCTCAGCAATTGTAGGATCCTCCCATACTTGTCAGTGAAAGCTAATGGGTCTTCAATCATACCTCTCAGCCCTAACAATTGTTCCAATTCAGAAACCTCAAAAGTATACGGCCATGTTCTTCTAGCATCCATTTCTACAAAGTCTAAGGAGATTCTCCTAGGAGCCTCATGTTGAGCTTCTTGATTTCCTTTTCCATCTGAGCTTTTTCATTAACGAGCTTGTCGATGATCAACTTCCATGGAGTAGATTGAGTATCAGAGGTGCTGGGTCCTTCTTGGGTCTTCCTCTTCTTGCACGAAAGCAACTCTTCATCTTGACTTGTAGTTGCTTTTGAAGTTCTAGGTTCTCCTCAACAACCACTTGATATTTGTGCTTCCAAGCTTCTCCTGTCTGTTAGGCTTGGTTCAAGGAAATCTTCAACTCTTCTTCTTTTGACATGAAAAACAGAATGGGCTCTTCCTTCAAAGTAATTGGCTCTTGTCTAGAATAAGGCATCTTCAACTCAATAGCTCTTCTTCGCACCCATTGGAGATAGGGTTCCAAGGACACACAGTTTGGTTTTCCCATAGCACACCTTCCCTTCTTGTGCTTGCTACCCCAAGTACTCAAGATCAATTTTCTATGCTCTTCATGTTTGTCATATCCTTCAAAAAAGATGTTTTCCAATTGAATATTAAGAGGCTTATCTTTTAGCGGGTACCCCAATTATCGACGACCCAACACAGGGTTGTAGCTGATTCCTCCTTTGGTACTAAGAAGAGGTATGTTGCCAAAGTTTCCACAAATGTCAGTGATCATTATACCATCATACACACGGTTATACCAATCAATATCGGAATGAGAAAGAGCCATAATCTTCTTTGACCACCATCCCCTCTTGAGATCCCAAAAGGCGTATGCCTTTGGTAGATGTGAAATAAACCATCTATACAACACAAGGGTACAACAAGTGAGCTAACCTCCATTATGGGCATTCCTTAAATGGACTGAATGGAAAGGATCGGCTAGCAGGGGTTGGTACAGGATTCTTCTTCAAAAAAATCTTGATAGCATTTATGTCCACAAAATTGTCAATATTTGGGAACAAGAAGAGCCCATAGATGAGTAATGCAAAAATGGCTTCAAAGCCATCCCTATTTGAGTGCTTAGCATAGTACTGAGCTTTTCTAATTAAGAACTTAGCAGTAAAACCAAATATTCCTCCTTTGGCGGTCATATTGTTTTGGATGTCAACTAACTCCAAGTGGGTTTTCTTAGCTATTTCTTCTTCTTTGGGGTTCCTCTCGAAGATAGGAAAAGGAGACTCATCCTTAATAGGCAAACCAACTATCTGAGAATACTCTTCAAGGGTAGGCAAGAGTTGATAATCGGGGAAAGTAAAACAATGGTACTTTGGGTCATAGAATTGAAGCAAAGTAGAGAGGAGTCCTTCATCAACTTTCTTATTCAACAAGATCCACAACTTCCCATATCTATCTTTGAATTCTTCAGGGTCTGTCAGCAAATCACCTAATCTCCTTAGGTCATCCAATTTAGGGTTCTTGAAAGTGTATTTCACGGTATTCCTTCTTGCATTGTCCATGATATCCCTATGATACTCACAGAAAAAGGTTTGAGTTCCATGAAACTGGCATGAAATGAATACTCATGATGTATGAATGCAAAAGCAAGCACAAACACATAGATGCACACATATTCACAAATGTACAAACACACAGACAAAAGGCTTAGGTTAAGGTCATGAGCATGGAGCCATGGTTCACTCTTCCCAATTGGTATGTACTATTGGTTCATCAACTGTAGAACCGGGTTCTAAGAAGTTCCCAGAGTCGACAACCCATCTTTTGGATATTATTGATTTCCCGAATGACTCGGTAGTCAATAATATTCTCAAGAAAATCTCGGCTGAGTGTAGTATCGGCAACCAATTCAGAAATAGACTCCATCATAGTCCTCGCACTACATCCTAAAAAGGCCAAGTGGGATTTGAGGTAACTACGGTTCTCAATATCAAGGGCACCTAGATCGAGAGTAGCACGTTTTCACGAATAGACTCGTTCAACATGACTATACTCTCAAGAGGGCCTCAACTGAGTGATGGTGTCTCAAGTCAGCTTTTTCAGGAATCGACTCCCTCAAAGCCTCCTTGAATATACCATCGTCCTATAATAAGTGCACTCAAGTCCGGGTTAGGACTTATCTCACCACTCAAAAGTAACACCCTGCCAAACAGAAGAATCCAACAAAATAAGTATACAGATATACAGATATGTACAAACATACAGGAAAAAATAACACACAAGCACAAACAAGGTGGGCTTAACCCTCATTATCCAAATTTGATCCCAAGTGAAGTCGCCATTTCTGTTGCGGTGAGAATCGAATAACAAGCTATTAATTAACTTGCATCACAAAACTTTGAAATTCACCACCGAGCTTTGATTTATCCAAAGGAAAGAGTAAAGATCGAAAGAAAAACCATTTGCGCCATGTGAAGACACAGCTAAGAGATCGGGGATCGGGGGTTGGTTATACTAAGGGAAGGTATTAGCACCCTAAGTATCTGTAGTACTCTACAGGAACCTCTTGTTTGTATGTGTGTTATGCTATGTTTGCTTGCTAAAGGTGTAGCGAGCGATTTTGGACGCGGTTCTTAAGCGCTGGTCGCTCTCTGCGGTTTGAGCTTTGACTACAGGTCGATTCATTTTTTATCCTATTGTGAGCTGAATAAGGAAGGGAAATAGATGTCTCCAATTAACCCTGCTTTGCATACTGAGTTTAAACAGCGGTCTGTTAGGTTACGAATGCTATCAATGTGGGGGGCCTTGTACTGGTTATTTGTATTTTCGCCAATACTGTTTTCTTTCTTTTTACCTGGGCAGAAGGTTTCTGGCGGGGAACAAGGATTAGGATGTTAGGACTGATGCTTTTGAATTACTGCTTTTGATTGATGGAGATATGGGATTTGGGTTTTTTGTTGATTGTGCTCGCTAAGATTTTTCTTTCAATCTTATGCCTACGTATTCCCGTTTACCGAAACAGGGAAATCAGAACGTTCGTAGTTCCTCCTATTCTATGGGAGGAAATGGGTGTTTTGGTGTCTTGTTCAAAGCCCAAGACGTGAAGCGAAAGGTGGTTTGTATCTTGTTCAAAGCCCAAGATGTGAAGCTGAAGGGTCTATTTGTGTCTTGTTCAAAGCCCAAGACGTGAAGATGAAGGACCTCGACTTTAGAGAGAATTTGTCATCTCTAAAGAAGGGTTTGTCTGTCACAACTGTTGGGTGACTAGTTATAAAGGAGAATTACTTTAACCGGGATACGCGGATCCTAGCAATGCCATAATTTCCTTTAAAGGGGATTTTAACCTGAAGGAGAAGACTTTAACTCAGTGTAGAGCAATGCTATCTTTCCTTAGGAATTTATCATGCTAAAAGAGGGACAGTGGCATGGATGTAGATGATCCAGAGGCTTGCCGCTTACAGCGATTAGATGAAGGGGAAGGAGTTGTTGATGTTTGTATACTGTGAACGAGGCACAGCTTTGATGCTAAAAGGTTGATCGGATCAACCAGTGGTTTTCTTATACAAAGCCTAAGAGGAGGCTATTGGCCCAACAAGAGGGAGTTTTTATGTGTCTCGTACGAAGCCCGAGAGAGAGGCTAAAAGGGTTGACTTAACAGGAGAATCTTTTATACTCAACAAGAGAGTGTTTTGTATCTCGTACGAAGCCCGAGATAGAGGCTAAAGGTTTAACTCAACAAGAGAGTCTTTTATACTCCGCAAGAGAGTGTTTTTTGTATCTCGTACGAAGCCTGAGATAGAGGCTAAAAGTTTGACTGGCTCAACAAGAGAGCCTTTGTATCTCGTACGAAGCCCGAGATGGAGGCTAAAGGTTTGATTGACTCAACGAGGGAGTCTTTGTATCTCGTACAAAGCCCAAGATAGAGGCTAAAGGTTTGCTTCGCTGGGAAGAATCATTGAACAAAGCCCAAGAGGAGGCCATGGTGACTGTTTCAGTTGAGTGACAGGTCCAATATACTGATTTTAAAAGAGAAAATCAGTTCTTATATGAGCAACATTGTACTCAGGGATTTGATTCAAGGGTCTGGGTTGTTCCTGTTCTTTAAGGAAACGGGAAATCCAAAGGGTATTGAGACTGTCCGAGTCTGCGGGTTTCCTTCCTATTTAACGAAGGGGTCACTTGAGAATGTCTTTGAGACTCAAGGATATTAGACTGTCCAAGTCTAGAGTTTTATCTTTTGTACTATGCTTTGAGAAACAGTAGTAGACTCTTTGAAATGACTGTTCTATGAGGATGACTAGGTTCTGTTCCTATACCTCTAGGAGGTCGTCGGGACAATTTGTACGAAGCCCAAGAGAAGGCTGGAAACTTTTAAGAAGCCGACGGGTCCTTGTATTAAGCCCAAGAGAAGGCTATCATTCCCGGAGGAAGAGATCATTATACGAAACCTAAGAGGAGGCTGTGAATACTTCTAAGAAGCCGTAGGGTCCTTGTACGAAGCCCAAGAGGAGGCGGGGTTGCTTTTAGGAAGCCTGTGGGTCCTTGTACGATGCCCAAGAGGAGGCCAATGCTTTTAAGAAGCCCGTGGGTCCCCAAACCCCGAGAAATTCAAGGCAAGCTATTCACAAGGAATAGGTCAAGTCAGGAAAGTTCGAGAATTTGGAAGAAACTCAAAGATGTCATTCACGGAGAAGATATTCATCTTGGGGAGTAGAGTTTCTTGACAATTCCTAATGAAGACAGCCGAAGAGAAGACTGTATCTGGTGATCCTATTGGGGATCTAGTTTTCTATTTCTACGAATAAACGAAACGGCGTCACCTAGTTCTAGACGTAGTTGCCGGGGAAACTCTAAATATCTATACTATTATTACACAGTTGATATGAGTTTATGAAAGAAGACTTACAGCGAAACAGCCCCACAATACTGTTATATATATGAGTTTGTGAAAGGAGACTTACAGTGAAACAGCCCCACAATACAGTTATATACATATGAAAGCTGTAAATGAAAGCGGGTAAACACTTACTCGGTTGTAGAGCTTCCATGCTGTTTGGTTAGTTGTTCAACAAAGAAAGATTGAAAACAACAGTATATTCAAAATCAAAGGAGAAAGTGCTTTGAAAAAGAAATATTTGGGGCTTACAGCTCAAGGAGAGGCCCAGGGTTTTATCAGTGAGCGCACTGTTTAATTTGTACAGAGGGACTTATACAAGTGACTCAGGCCCAAGAAAGGTTTTCTGTACAAAGGGATGGGTCTTACACTCTATTAGAGGCCCAAGTGAGTTTTAAGAAAAGAAATGGGTCTTACTACTTGAGGGTAGGCCCAATGGTTAATTTTGAAAAAAGGCGACGGTCGCGCCGAGGTTTTGGAAACACCGTGGGACTCATACAAGTGACTGAGGCCCAAAATTTTGGTATTTACAAAGGGATTGGGTCTTACACTCTATTAGAGGCCCAAAGAGTTTAAACAAAAGAAATGGGGCTTACAACACGAGGGGAGGCCCATAGTCTTTATTTTCAAGATGAATATTCACTTTTAAAATGCTTAAAAACAATTAAAAATGAATTTATTCACAAAAATATCAACTATATTAAATAAATAATATAAATTTGATTTTTTTGTAGAATAAAATATTTTACTATTTTTGTGATTTTTCAGAAAAAGAACCAATAAAAAATAATCAAAATTGAGGGAGTTATTAATTTTCCAAATTATTAAAAAATAATAAGAAATATAAAAAAGAGGGGTTGGGTCTTACACTCTAATAGAGGCCCAAAGTGTATTTTTGTACAAAAGATGGGGCTTACAACTCAGGGAGAGGCCCAAAATATTTTCAGTTTGAAAATGGCGATCGCGCCGAGATTTTTAACGTATCGGGACTTATACAATAACTGAGGCCCAAAATGGTTTCGTTAAAAAAAAGTTGGGTCTTACACTCTAATAGAGGCCCAAAAGTTTTGAATGGGTCTTATAGCTCGAGGAGAGGCCCAAAATTTTCTTAAAAAAGGCGACGATCGCGCCGTTTGTTTTTTACGGTATCGGGGCTTATACAATGAATGAGGCCCAAAAATGATTTGGTCAAAAAAGGATTGGGTCTTACACTCTATTAGAGACCCAAAGAGTTTAAAGAAAATTTGTTAGGGTGAAAATCAAAGAAAACCCCAATTTCATTTTTTAGGCATTTTTTCAAGAAAAATTAAGTAAAAAAATGATAAAAATATCAAATAAAATAATTAAATAATGATTAAAGTTTATGAAAAAAAATATTTTATCAACATAAATATTTAAAATCATTTTGGTTTTAAAAATCAAGAAAAAAAAAGAAATCATTTTAAAAGCATTTAAAACAATTTAAAACACTATTTTTAAATATATTAAAAATAATACTTTTTTTGTGATTTTTTGGATTAAAATATTATGGGGTACGAATTGGAAAATGATGATTTTTTGCTATGTGAAAAAAATTGGTTGAGTTTTGAAAATAAAAAGAAAGAAAAAGAGGAAAGATATCAAAATATCATCTCCGACATTTTTTTGGGGTAAAAACGAGTACCGAAACTTTAATTTTCAACACGTTTTTATCAAATTTCAAACACTCATAACTCTCTCAATTTTTATCGGAATCAAAATCCGGAAGTACCTACCTGACCGATTTTTCGCAAGGAATCCGATAGTATTACTCACGTCCACGGAAAATCGACGCACAAAATGCAGAAAAAACTGCTATCCTTTTGAAAATATCGTTTCGCGCCGAATTTCCAACACGCGTAACTCTCTCGATTTTTATCGGAATCAAAATCCGGAAGTACCTACCTGACCTATTTTTCACAAGGAATCTGATGGTATTACTCACGCACGCGGAAAATTGACGTATAAAACGCAGAAATTAAAAAACAAAAACTGCTATCGATTAAAAACATCGTTCCGCGTTGAATTTCAAACACGCGTAACTCTCTCGATTTTTAACCGAATCAAGATCCGTGAAAGCCTATCCTGACCGATTTTTCGCAAGAAATCCAATGGTATTGCTCACGTATGCCGAAACTCAACGTACAAAACGCAGCGATAAAAAAACCAGAGCTGCTGCGTTGTTAAAAACATCGTTTCGCGAAAAATTTCCAACTCGCGTAACTCTCTCGATTTTTAACCGAATCAAGATCCGCAAGAGCCTATATTGACCTATTTTTCGCAAGAAATCCAATGGCATCACTCACGCACACGGAAAATCGACACACAAAACGCAGAAATTAAAAAAACAAAAACTGCTATCGTTGTTTTCGACGCCGTTTCGCGTAAAATTTCCAACGCGCGTAACTCTCTCAATTTTCATCGAAATTGAAATCCGTAAAAACCTATCTTGACCGATTTTTCGCAAGGAATCCAATGGTATTATTCACGCACTCGGAAACTTACTGTACAAAGCAAAAAAAACAGAACCGCTATCGTTAATTCGACGCTGTTTCGCGTAAAATTTCCAACGCGCGTAACTCTCTCAATTTTCATCGGAATTGAAATCCGTAAAAACCTATCTTGACCGATTTTTCGCAAGGAATCCAATGGTATTATTCACGCACTCGGAAACTCACTGTACAAAGCGAAAAAAACAGAACCGCTATCGTTAATTCGACGCCGTTTCGCGTAAAATTTCCAACGCGCGTAACTCTCTCAATTTTCATCGGAATTGAAATCCATAAAAACCTATCTTGACCGATTTTTCGCAAGGAATCCAATGGTGTTACTCATGCAAACTAAAACTTAATGTATAGAATACACCAATGAAGAAAAGACAGAACTGAACATGGTTTCAAAACAACCAAAATTCCACATAAAAACATGTCAAAATGCAAACAGTGGGAGGATCACAACATACACATTAAGGACTACATTTTTACCTCAAGAATTGTTCAATATGATGCATGTATGTGTTCAACAAAGGAAAGCATGATTCAAAGAATTCAAGTTTTGGTTTTACCTCTTTTTTGGAGATTTTGGGCAACCTTCCAAGTGCTTTGTTCCAGAAATGATTTGATGCTTTGGACAACCTCAAATGACCTCTTAGAAGCTTTTAGGATGGTTGGAATTGGCTGGAAACCTCTGGAGCAAGTTTGTGCACTTTCTCGCGAAATGGTCAAAAACGGGCAAAATGCCAACTCTCTCAAATGGTGTTCCAGATGTGTGGCACCATTTAGGATAGTTCAAGGATGATATTTAGAGTGTGTTTGAGGTTTTATCTGGCTTGGAAAGTGACTGAATCAAGACATGGCTTGAAAAATGCAAAAAAAGTGTCATTTTGAGGTTTTGAGAGGTGACTTTGTGATGTTGGGGTTACAGGTCACTTTTGATGGTTTGCACAGCTTACATATGATATATATGAGATGTGTGTGTGATTAGTTTGAGTGGAATTGCTCTCTAGCTCAAAAACTCAGAATTTCCTTACTAATGAAGGCATTTTGGAGTGAAAGAGAGAATTTGAGGAAAGCATCTGTTTGATGGCTTTGGTGTACTCAAACTGAGCACAAATGAGCTCTATTTATAGTAGAGCAAGTTTGTTTTAGGATCCACAGTGAATGGTGGCTGCAGCAGGTGTTTGTTCCATGTTGGCCAATGGAAATGCAAGTTTCCTCTAGCCATTGACTAGAGGTTAGGGCACAGGCTGCTGGTTCCCTTGGTCTTGGATAAGTCTTGACTAATTTCAGATGAGAATGGCTCAGTACATGCCACCTCTAAGCATCCATTAAATGCTCCAAACCAAAATTGGACTTTTGTCCCTCTTTTAGGGATTTCTAGGCTTTGGCATGCTTTTCTTTGTTCCTTGGACTTGGGAGGTTCATGGATCAGATCATCCCACTTGGATTTGATCCTTAGATGTGTCCAAACTGATGACAAGGCTTGAAAATTCGTGTGGCACAAAAAATGTGCAAATCTGCCTTGAAAAATTCAGCTTCAGCAAGCCATTTTGTAAGATCCATAACTTCCTGCTCGAGTATGCTATATGGACGTTCTAGGACTTTTCAGAAAGCTTAGATGACGTACTTCAACTTTGATGTTTAACATTAGACCTGGTTCAACTTGGATCATGGAGAAAAACAGCCTTGAAGTTGGGACATTGTGCTGAAAAATGTCAATTTTAACTTTTTAGCCATTTTGATCCAAGCATAACTCAAAATCCTTAATGAATTGGACTTAGGTCTAGTTGAAGTTTTTGTAGAGGGTAATGAGGGCTACAAATAAAGCTTTGGATGGAGAAAAATGGCTTTGTGGTTTAGGAGTTATGATCCTCCAAAGTTGGTACCCTTGCCACTTTTTTTCATAACTTAGAAAAATTTCTAAGTTTTTATGGTTACCCCTTTTACAAGTTATCCCACTTTCTTTGATTTTTCTTGATGAATGATGATTCCAATCACACATTAACATCATTTTAGGGTTAGAAAACCATTTTTATGAAAAATCTCAAAAAGCCAAAGTTTGACTTTTGTGCACAGTTGACTTTTTATCAGATGAATTCCAAACTGTGCGATTCTTCAGGAAATCATGTCTTTGACCTAAATCAAAATTGATGGACATGTTCCATGGGTGTTATAGGGTGCATTTAATCGTGTCCCACGGCTTGGGAGCATGTCCTGGTCAAAAGTCAAAGTTACAGTTGACTTTTCCCGCGAAACCCCAACTGTGGTTCAGATGAAATTGAAACTTGTTGCTCAAGCTTCTTGGGTCAATCCATTGTTGCAAATGGATCAACGTGGTATGTTGGAGACCCTCAAATCATGTCTTGAGGTCTTGGCTCATGATTTGTCCCAAAAGTCAACTTAGGGGTGAATTAGGTCAAGAAACCCTAATTCCTGATTTTTAATGTATGCATCCCCTGAGGCTAAATTGACTTGATGATGGGGTTTATGATATTTCATGGAGCATTTTAGGTTATGCTTTGAAGCATTGGCTCATGCCCAGAGGAAAATTTCCATCTGGAGGCCCTAGTCGACCAAACCCTAATTTGGTGACACTGGCGATCCTGAGGCTTGATCCACCTAGAAGGGAGAAAACTTGTGCTTAATCCTTGAAGTGGGAGTCCTCTTGATCCTTTGTGGATATTTGAGAGGCTAGACAAGTTGAAGATCATGTCATTCCTTGATTGATCCTTTGTCTAAGAGCTCTGCAAGGGCTTGAAACCCTAAATCCTGTTTGTAGTGAATGCTCACCCACCTTTGGGGAGACTAATGAGGTACAAAGGTACATCCATATTGTGCCGATGATTTGCACAATGATGGGAAATCTTAGTGGTCAAAATTTGGGGTATGACAGATGCCCCTATTTAATCTTCTTGGACCCGAAGGTGTGAATGACGAAGGTATTCGAGCATTCGGGGTGCAAGAGGATTAAATATCGGAATACCCGAAATTTTGATGGTGGTTATGAATGGTAGCTTACGCATTCATCTTCTTTAGCTAAGCGAAGATGCTTAGAAAAGGTAAACTTCCCCTCGATCCTGGTCTTCAGCCAAGGAGCTGGTCTCAGTTTTCTTTTGAAATAAACTTCCCCTCGATCCTGGTTTCCTACCAAGGAACTGGTCTTAGTTTCTTTTGTAAACTTCCCCTCGATCCTGGTTTCCTACCAAGGACCTGGTCTTAGTTGCTAAAATAAACTTCCCCTCGATCCTGGTTTCCTACCAAGGAACTGGTCTCAGTTTCTTTTGTCAATAAACTTTCTTGACAAGGAACGCTATTAGTAGCGGTTTTCCTTCAAACTTCTCGCCGAATTTTCCTGGGGAGATGCCATTTGAGTGGAAAAAGTTTTGATGTCAGACTTGCTGGGGAACCCATTCGTCTGAATTGTAGAGGTACACAAACTTCTCTGTTTTGGAGACGCCATTTGTAGATTCTACTGGGGAAAGCGAGTCTCTTGAGAGACTGTTTTCGTTTGGGGGCTTACATCATACTTTTCTCAGGATCTTTCCGGAGAAATGCCATATAATGGGATCCAATTTTGAGGTTCCAATGACCTTTTCATCAGTGGTTTTTTTTTGGAGAAAAACTGCCGTACCGCCGAATCTCTGATTAAGAGGTTTTCTCTGGGGATTTTCCTTAATCCGGGAAAGCAAGGATATCATCTTCAATGGCGAAGAGTGATATTTGTTGAAAGTTTTCTTGTTTCTCAGAGGTTCAAGTTATCAAAGTGGTCAAGGACCGTCTCTAATCCAGAGATAAACGGGAGAGAGATTGCTTAGATGATTCACTTCCTAACGAGGAAAGGTCTGACAACTCGATTGAGAGGACTTTTATCACTAGGGGACACGACCGACTAGAGTGATAGCGATGCAATACGAATGCGAATGCAAATAAAATGCATGATGTATGTATGTTTATGCGGACAAAACTGACGCAACATACAGACTAAGGGATGAACACGATTGGATACTCGGCCACCGCGGGGCGTGTAGAAATATCGTTGGTTCAAGATAGCAATTCTGCCTTGCTTAGGAGAAATGGTCCCTGTTGGGGGTGACGCTGGTCGGGCTTAGGAGATGAGAACTCGGCCGAATGTGTCAGATGGAACATGGTCTCTGACATTGCTGATCCTTCATTCAGGCGTACTGGTTTAGAAGGAGTACTTTGATTCTGCACTTTGAGGTTCGAACACCTTTGGAGACGCAATCGATGCTCTTTCGATGTTCAACAGTCAAAAGAAATTGCCATCTTTATTAAAAAGCAGAAAAAGTTTTAACAAGTAAATTCATTTTTGTTTTATTTCAAGAATCGTTAATCATGTTAACAACGTCGTTCTGTAAAGCTAAAACAAATAAGAATTACAAACAAAAGCACAAGGGCTCAAATTTTATTAATAGGATGGAAATCAGCCAAACGCGTGATTCCAAAGAGTATTTACAAAGTTTGAAAATGGTAATTTACAGGGAAAAGGGCTACGTTGAAACATAACGACCACTATCCTTCTACCAACTTTGAATTCGGGACATCCTGAGCTTCTGTCGAAGATGACCTTGACTGGAGTTTTCCTCCGATGGATGCTGTAACTGCTGCTGAGGGACTTGCCTCTGTTGAACATAGTTACTTGCCATTATCCCTAATTTTTGCCTGGATTGTACTTTGATGTTTCCAATCCATCGGGATGATTTTTTTCATGTCTCTAACTTTTGCCTGGACCGCCCTTTCGGGTTTTCAATCCACCGAGACGTTTTTTTTTTTTTTTTAGTTTAGGCGAAGTATTTCTTGACTACATCAACATTCGTGGAGTAGACAAATTCCTCTCCGTCCATGGTTGCAAGTCTCAAGGCGCCGCCTGAGAAAGCTTTTGTGACCACATAGGGGCCATCATAATTCGGAGTCCACTTGCCCCGAGAGTCAGTGAGAAATGATTGTATCTTCTTGAGCACGAGGTCTCCTTTTCTGAAAACACGAGGTCGGACCTTTTTGTCGAACGCCCTCTTCATTCTCTGTTGATACAACTGACCGTGCCATAGTGCCGTGATTCGCTTCTCTTCGATCAGGTTTAGTTCGTCGTGCTGACTTTGACACCATTCAGCTTCGGTGAGCTTAGCTTCCATCAATACCCGGATTGATGGGATCTCTACTTCTATGGGGAGAACTGCCTCCATGCCATATACTAGAGAGAAAGGGGTTGCCCCTGTTAAAGTGCGGATAGATGTTCGATAACCGTGAAGAGCAAAGGGTAGCATTTCGTGCCAATCTTTATAGGTTACAACCATATTTTGAACGATCTTCTTGATGTTCTTGTTAGCCGCTTCTACCGCTCCGTTCATCTTGGGTCGGTAGGGAGATGAGTTATGGTGTTTGATCTTGAACTCTGCACACAACTCTTTCATCATCTTATTGTTCAAGTTAGATCCATTATCAGTAATGATCTAGCTTGGAACACCATAACGGCAGATGATATTGTTTTTGATAAATCGGACCACCACTTGTCGGGTTACATTGGCGTATGACGCTGCTTCGACCCACTTGGTGAAATAATCAATGGCTACAAGGATGAACCGATGTTTGTTTGAAGCCTTGGGCTCAATCATACCAATCATGTCGATTCCCCATATGGAAAAAGGCCACGGGGGAGAAAGAACTTTGAGATGTGATGGCGGTACATGAATTTTGTCGGAGTATATCTGACACTTGTGACACCTCCTCATGTACTTGTAGCAGTCGGATTCCATGGTCAACCAATAATACCCTGCTCTCAGAATTTTTCTGGTCATTGTGTGTCCGTTGGCATGAGTGCCAAAGGATCCTTCATGAATTTCTTTCATAAGCATGTCTGCTTCTGGTCTGTCGACGCATCGGAGCAAGACCATGTCAAAATTTCTCTTATAAAGAGTGTCACCGCTCAGGAAGAAGTTTCCAGCCAATCTTCTGAGGGTTTTCCTGTCTTTTCTGAGTGTCCCAGATGGGTACTCTTGTTTATGAAGGAAGCATTTGATATCGTGATACCAAGGTCTGTCGTCTATAACTGCTTCAATCGTGAAGATGTAAGCGGGTCGTTCAAGGCGCATGATGTTGATCTTAGGTATGTCATTCCATTGACCTACACTAATCATGGAAGAGAGAGTGGCTAATGCATCAGCCATGTGATTCTCATCACGAGGGATGTGATGAAAGTCGACTCTGTTGAAGAAGGGTAACAACCTTCTTGCATAGTCTTTGTAAGGAATCAATCCTGATTGGTATGTGTTCCAATCTCCTTTTATCTGATTGATAACCAGGGCTGAGTCGCCATATACGTCCAAGTTTTTGATCCTTAAATCAATCGCTTCTTCGAGACCCATAATACAAGCTTCGTATTCGGCCTCGTTGTTCGTACATTTAAACGTAAGTCGAGCGGTGAAACGAATGTGGGTACCCTAAGGGGTAACAATGATTGCCCCAATTCCATTTCCATAATGATTGACTGCTCCGTCAAAGATAAGTCCCCACTGGGAACCTGGTTCTGGCCCTTCACTGGGTAGCGGTTCATCGCAATCTTTCATTTTTAGATACATGACATCTTCGTCTGGGAAGTTAAACCCGATTGATACTTGATTGTCAATCAGTTGATGAGCCAAATGATCGGCTAAAATACTTCCTTTAACGACTTTCTGAGTGTGGTACTCTATGTCATATTCTGATAACAGCATCTGCCAACGAGCAATTCTTCCCGTGAGAGCAGGTTTTTCGAAAACGTACTTGATTGGATCCATTTCGGAGACCAACCAAGTAGTATGACGAATCATGTACTGGCGAAGACGTTTGGCTGCCCAAGCCAAATCGCAACAAGTTTTCTCAAGCATCGTGTACCGAGTCTCGCAGTCGGTGAATTTCTTGCTTAGATAGTAGATGGCAGACTCTTTCCTTTTAGTTTCGTCTTGTTGGCCAAGTACACATCCCATTGAGTCCTCTAGGACTGTGAGGTAAATGATCAGTGGTCTTCCTTCCACTGGAGGTGATAGAATCAGAGGATTCAACAGATATTCCTTGATAGTGTCGAAGGAGATTTGGCAATCTTCTGACCAAACGCAATCCTGGTTCTTTTTGAGTAACTTAAAGATCGGCGCGCATGTCGTGGTCATGAGAAATATGAATCTGGAGATGTAGTTCAAACGTCCCAGGAATCCTCTGACTTGTTTTTCAGTTTTTGGAGAATGCATTTCTTGAATGGCCTTGACCTTGTCAGGATCAACCTCAATTCCTTTCTGGCTGACGATGAACCCTAAGAGTTTCCCTGAACGGACACCGAAGGTGCACTTGTTGGGATTCAAGCGGAGCTTGAATTTTCTTAGACGTTCGAACAATTTTGACAGATGTTCAACGTGCTCACTCTCTGTTTTTGATTTTGCAATCATATCATCGACATACACTTCGATTTCCTTGTGTATCATGTCATGAAACAGAGTAGTCATGGCCCTTTGATAGGTTGCCCCGACATTCTTCAAACCGAACGGCATTACCTTGTAACAAAAGGTACCCCATGGGGTAATGAACGAAGTTTTCTCCATGTCGTTCGGCGCCATTTTGATCTGGTTATAGCCCGAGAATCCATCCATGAAGGAGAAAACTTTGAACTTTGCTGTACTGTCAACTAGCATGTCAATGTGTGGTAAAGGAAAGTCGTCCTTTGGACTTGCCTTGTTCAGATCTCTGTAATCAACACACATTCTGACCTTTCCGTCCTTTTTGGGAACGGGTACGATGTTGGCTAACCATTGAGGATATTCAGATGTAGCGAGGAAACCCGCGTCAATCTGTTTCTGTACCTCCTCTTTGATTTTGATGGCCATGTCCGGGTGAGTGCGTCTCAACCTTTGTTTTACTGGAGGACATTCTGATCTCAATGGTAAGTGATGTTCCACGATGCTGGTATCCAACCCTGGCATATCCTGATAGGACCAAGCGAATACATCGGGGAATTCTTTGAGAAGCTTTATCAAACTTTCTTTGACAGTTGGATTGAGCAGTGCCCCAATCCTGATTTCTTTTCTCTCTTGCTCTGAACCCAAGTTTACCGTTTCCAACGGCTCTTTGTGAGGTTCAATGGACCTTTCCTCTTGTCTGAGTAATCGGGAGATCTCATCTGGAATTTTGTTGTCAACTTCTTCTTCAACCCCGAATACCGGGAACTCAAAGTTGGGAGAAGGCATCGGATCGTATGTTTCAACTGGGTTTAAAAAAAGCAATCTGCATGACGTGATGATTCGTGTTTAGAAGAGATAAAGAAAATGCACGTGTGTGCAGTGTTTTATTTTACTGCTTGTTTTTTATTTTTGAATTGTTTTTTTAGGATTACCATTTTCTGAAAAAGCAAAAAGAGAAAACAGCAATTAATGCGGAAATTACAGAACGACGTTATTTTATTAATGAACAAGTCGAATCTTGAAACTACATCCCTATAAAACAAAACTCTGTCGCTTTGGGCGAAGCGAATAGGGAAATTTACAGAAAGCGAGCCCTATCAAAACATCCATTTCACCTGGGCAGGGTGAAAGGTTAAAGATGGCAATTACTTTGACTGGTGAACGGCCTTCGGGACATCGACAACAACCCATTAGCGGCGAACTCCTCGGTGAATCACAAAGTCTGGCACCTTCCTTGATTTGTCTTCAGAAATGACGCTGATTTCTGGTGGAGCAGGATCATTGGAATCTGTCTCCCAAGCAGAGTTGTCGTAGGAGGATTCCTCTGTTGTATTTTGCATAGCATTTGTGCTCTCAGCTGTATCTCCCCATCCAGTTGGCTGGATATCTTCGAGCCTGATACGAGAGCTTTCGGGAGTGGTGTACTTGACCATATAGTCGTATTTTCCACTCGGTTGTCCCAAGGTGTCCCACACTTCTTTGGAACTGGAGGAGTCATCTCTCTCGATGACGTTGACCTCAGGAAAAGCATAGTTGATGAATTCTAGTCCTGCAAACATTGCAAATTCATCGTCATGTTGAGTAGTTTCTGAATGACCTGAGTGTTGATCCCATGACATGGTAGGGATACAGGTATTCTGTTCAATGACGGTCAGCTGTTTTTCATTGCTCGGCTGACTTTCCTGCCCCAAGTTTCCTGGGTAAGGTTGCCACATTGGCAGACCATCCATTGGGCCATAGTAGGTGTAGTCAAAATTGTCTTTCATCAGAGTGTCCTCCTCTAATGAATTTGGCGGAGCACGGCATCCTTCCGGATCACAATCTCCGTAGATCATTTCGACATCTGATCTTGGTATAAATCTCAGACTTTCTGTAGGAAAGCAAAAAGGCATAGGCACCTCTTCCTGAGACATATAACCGTCCTCATTAAGGTAGGACTTCCATTCTTCATCTGTGTCAGAGGGATCTTCCTCATTGATAGCATGAACTGTCTGAGACACTGGGTGAAGGAAACCTCCACTGTGGAAGAAGTTTTGAAGGGGATGAAGACTTTCATCGTTGACAGCTGTCTGGGTACATGTTGCAGAAAAACCAAGACCCTTCTTTGTTTTATTGTCAATGGGAATGACAAGCTTCCCCCATCCTGTCGTATCGGTACTCTCGACCACTTTGATAGCATCGTTGTATGAGGAAATCGAGGTTCCTCCTTTGAAATGATTGTCCTTGCTCACCGCCAGTGCTTGGAACTGAGTTCCAATAACCTCCTCAGGTTCTACACAAGCAGATGATGATAAGTTACTCACGAGCAAGGCCTGTTCTCCACAGACTGTGACAAGTTGGCCGTTCTTGACGAACTTTAGCTTTTGGTGGAGGGTTGAAGTAACCGCTCCAGCCTGATGTATCCAAGGTCTTCCTAATAAACAACTGTATGTTGCCCGGATGTCCATGACCTGGAAAGTGACTTGGAAAGTGTGAGGACCAATAGTTATGGGAAGATCAACTTCGCCGATAACCGCTTTTCTGGATCCGTCGAATGCTTTGACGACGACCTCGCTGACTCTCATCGGAGGGCCCTTGAATGATAATTGCATCAAGGTGGACTTTGGCATAACATTCAGGGCTGACCCTGTGTCTACCAGTACGCTGGCTAAAGCATCGTCCTGGCAGTTAACTGTGATATTGAGTGCCATGTTATGACGGCGACCCCCTTCGGGTAATTCATCATCACTAAATCCCAAATTATTGCAGGAAGTGATGTTAGAGACAATGCTATCGAATTGTCTGATTGTTACATCCTGTTCCACAAAGGCTTGCTCCAAGACTTTCTATAGAGCCTCCCTGTGTGCTTCTGAACTGAGTAACAGTGATAATACCGAGATCTTTGAAGGAGTCTGCAACAGTTGATCGACAATGTTATATTCACTCCTTTGGATGAGCTTCAGCATCTCATCATTATTTTTCGAAAGGTCGGGATTACTGGATTGACCGACTGATAGATCGGGAGCTTCTGTCTGAAGTTCCTTTTCTTTGTTAACTTCCCCAACCCCTCGGTTGAAGATTCTACCACTCCGTGTTACACGACTGATGTCTGCAATATTCACGACGGAGGGTAATGGAATTTCCTTTCCATTCTCAATTGTTGTTGCACCGTATTTGTAAGGGATAGCCTTAGTTGATTCATACGGTAGTGGTCCTAGTAGATAGATGACTATGGGAACCTTCTGATTTTTCTGACCATCGTAAGTAATCTCGATCCGTTCCTGGTTGGGAACTTTAGATTCATCAAATAGAGGGATGATGGCAAAAACATCCCTGGTCTGGTGACGACCAGAGATGGTGATAACATCCTCAACTTGATCGGCAAGGTAATTCGGCGTCCAGTTGATGGGTCCAGAACCCGGATATGGACGAATTTCTCCACGATCCACCTGACCCTGGAGAGCTGCTCGCACAAGGTAACACCCTTGGTTACTTTCCGAACAAACGCTACAACGATCGTAATTGTGTGGTGGCACCTGGCCACGCCCACTTTGAATACAATGTAACCTCACTAGGTTAGCTTCCACAGATCGGACATCCTGACTTTGACGACGAGTAGGATTCCTGTTATTGATACTAATTTGCTGAGTATCTTCATCCATGTAGATTGGCATCCACCAATGATTTAACAAGTGCTGAAGTGCCTCCTGGACAAGGGTACAACCTCGATCATTTTCGCAACCTGCTTTATAGCTTTGATAGTCATGTGATATTAAGAATCTGAGTCGGACCTGCTCAGCATGTAACTCTACCTGGTTGGTATTCATCACGCGAATATCGAAGATCTGAACCATATTGATCTGATAAGGGTTCCTATCATGGTAGTCTTGGATCTATCCAAGATCCATCTGACGCTGGAGGGCCTCTTGTATGAAAGAGCATCCCTGTTTGTTTACCGAGCAAATCAGACAGGAACTGTAATCGTGCCGGGGCAGATTATGATACTGGCTTTGCCTTGAGTGCATCGCCACCAAGTTGACATTCATTGCACGGATGCCGTGGTTCTGAATGACGTTAGAATTCGTGTAAACCATGTTAACTCCACGAACTCGGTGCTCTTAGATCCATCTGAGATCCATCTGTTCCTGTAGAGCTGATTGCACTACCGAACATCCTTGGTTGTCTTTATAGCAGATATCACACTGGTGATAATTATGAGGTGGCACATGGCCATATCCACTCTGTCTACAATGCATCTTGACCAGATTGGTCTTTAACAAGAGTACATCATGAATTTGATAGACATTGTTAGTCTCTTTCTCAATCAGATTGACTGCAGCTTTCTCATGTTGAGGCAGCGGGTTCGTGAGAACATTGAGATTCGTATCTTTGAAAGATAAGAGCCCGCTCCTAACAAGCTTTTGCACGTCGAACTTGAAATTGAGACAATTCTCTATGTTATGCCCTGATCCTCCTTGATGATAAGGGCATGTCTGGTCCACCTTAAACCAAAAAGGCAGATTTTTCGGTACGGTAAGAGGAGACTTAGTCTGGATGTGCCCCTTAGCCAGTAGTAACGGAAATAATTCTGCGTACAACATGGGTATAGGATCAAACCCTGATGGTCGTGTTGTACAGTTGTTATTGTATGGAGGACGAGCCTGCTGAAGAGGCTATTGTGTCCTTTGCTGATCAGGTTGGCTCTGCGCAACCTGAGGTTGATACGTAGGAATAGGCGCAAGGTTGACAGCAAGAGTCATAGCTGCTACTGGTTGATATCGATGCCTTTGCTTTCCGAGAGAGACATTCCCAATATCTTGCTCTTTTTTTTTAGGGAGAGCACTACCATATTTTTTAGTACCGCTCGTCGATCCAGTGTCTTTTACCAAACGTCCTTCTCGGACGGCTTCCTCAAGACGTACGCCCATGCCGACCATTTTGGTGAAATCACTGGGCGCACTGGAAACCATTCGGTCATAGTAAAATGAGCTTAAGGTCTTTAAGAAGATCTTTGTCATCTCTTTTTCCTCAAGAGGTGGACAAATTTGAGCGGCAATTTCACGCCACCTTTGAGCATACTCCTTAAAGGTTTCCTTGTCCTTTTGCGACATCGATCTGAGTTGATCTCTGTCGGGTGCCATGTCCAAATTGTATTTGTATTGTTGGACGAAGGCAGTACCAAGATCTCTGAAAGTGCTGATTGTAGCACGGTTTAAACCCATGTACCATTTGAGTGCGGCACCGGTTAAACTATCCTAAAAGTAGTGAATCAGTAGGTCCTGATTCTCCGTCTGAGCTGACATCCGCCGGGCGTACATCACCAGATGGCTCTGAGGGCAAGAGTTATCCTTGTATTTTTCAAAGTCGGGCACTTGGAATTTGTGTGGGACTTTCACATTGGGGACCAAGCAGAGGTCTGCGGCGTCCTTTCCAAATAGATCCTGACCACGAATGGTTTGCAGCTCCTTCTGCATTTCCAGGAACTACTCCTGGAATTCATCCATTCGGTCAAACATAGTTTCCTTTTTACCAGAAGGTATCGGTGGAATCTGTCCTTTCGGGACAGTGTGCACCACAGGGGGTGGTACCGTGACTACGGTAGTGAGTCTTGGCGTTTCCCAAAGTTTGTAACCTTCAGGAGTCTTCAGTATGCCCCTGGCATCTTCGCTTTCCTGAAGTTTGTAACCTTCAGGCCCAGCGGCTTCTGTTGTGATTCCCTGATCTTCAGTGATCGGCGGAACATATCCTTCCGGGATATAGTTAACAGGCATGCCCCAGGGACGATCTTTCGGCATCTGATACCCAGGATCATTCTTCTCCACTATGGGCATTGAGGTGATCTCTGAGATCACAGTTCTTTGTAGCTGAGCTTCTGCCATGGCTTGCATGTCGTTACGAAGCTTTCTCATATCCTCTCTTAGAGCGTCGATTTCTTCTTTCAACTCTCTGTTTTCTTCCTCAAGATCATCCATCTTTTTCTGACGATTAGCCCGAGTATTGTACGAATGAGACAGTTTGACTCTAGAATCGAGACACAAACGTGAGATTCGTAGGGAAGAAGAATACGCGATGTGAGAATGATGAATGCAATGATTATATTAATTGTTTTTTTTTTGTTTAATCAAAATAAACTTCGACAGTTAGATTGCAAATATCAAACAGTGGGGAAACCCCTTTTTATTGAATTCCAAAGGATTACAGAAATGGAAATACAGTAGATTACAAAGTGCAGAAACAGAAACCTAAGCTAATGGGTCCCGAGTCCTCTCTGAGGAGAAATCGGGTGCTGATTCTGGTATCTTCCTTTTCTTTGACCGGGGCTCTTGGGCCGTTGTCGGGTTGTCATTCCTTTGCCAAGTGAAAGGAGTGAGCAAATTCCTTTGGTCGTCTTGATTCTCTACAGCATGTTGCTCCAAAATTTCAATCTGAGCGTCCTTCTCTTTTAGTAATTGCTGTATTTTGATGCACTCGACGTCGAGGGTGCGGTACTTGTTCTTCCAAGACCTTCTCTCCCGTTGAACTTTGTTGAGAGTAACCTGAAGCTCTTCAGTTTCCGTCATGAAGTACATGACAGATTCCCTTGGCGGAAGAATTCCGTAACGAGGATAAGGCATCTTTAGCTTGAGAGCTCTAGTTTATACCCAATGGAGATAAGGCTCCACCGAGACACAGTCCGATTTTCCCAGAGACTCTCGTCCTTTCTTATGAACGTGTTTCCAAGCATGCACTATTTCCGTCTTTAGTGCTCTGTCACTTTCTCCTTCCTTAAAGAAAAGACCTTCCAGATGAACACCCAGTGGGATGTGTCTCATCGGGTATCCAAATTTACGGCGAACCAATACCGGGTGATAGTTGATTCCTCATTTAGTTCCTATGAGGGGTACGTTGGGGAAGTTTCCACAACGGTCAATGATCCTGATTCCCTCATAAATCCTATTACACCAATCTATATCAGAGTTGGTAAGAGACATGATCTTCTGCGACCAACGTAAGACACTCTTGCAATCCCAAAAAGCAGCAGATTTGGCAAGTGGGAGATAAACCATTTATAAAGCAGAGGCACACAGCATGTGATCTCCCCTCCGATGTACAAATTTCCTAAGTGTACAGAATGATACGCATCTGCGAGCAAAGTCGGCACAAGGTTTCCAATGAGAAAAACCTTAATAGCGTTAATATCGATGAAGTTATTGATGTTAGGAAACAAAAATAACCCGTAGGTGAGCAAGACAAAGATGCTTTCAAAAGCATTCATGTTTCCTATACTGGCAAAATACAGGGCCTTCTTCGTCAAGAACTGGGCTGGCAAACCTTGGAAGCCACCCTTGGCGGTCATGTGAGTCCTAACCTCAGACTCGTCCAAATGAATTGCTCTTGCAATAGTCGGATTCTTTGGACTTTCTTCCAGTCCAGAAAATGGAGCTCGATCAGTGATATGTAGATCAGTCAGGTGAGAATACTCCTCCAGCGTTGGTGCTAGCTGGTAATCCGGGAATATGAAACAGTGATAAACCGGATCGTAGAATTGAATGAACGCATCCATGATTCCCTCAATCACATGGACTCTTAACAGTGGTAGCAGACCTCCATACTTGGCTCTGAAAGCCTCAGGGCTAGTGATCATCCTTGCTAACCTTCTCAAATCCCCTAGTTTTGGAACCTTGAAGGTGTACGTATGAGTTCTCCTTCTACCGAAATCCATTAGCGTAATCCTTTTCTCTGATATTTGCAATCACAGTCTTAGTTTAATTTGAAAAATAGAGAGACTAGAAGAGAAGTTTTTTGAATGTTTTAATGTTTTATTAAATGAATGCATGAATGCAGCACACAAAAACATAGAAAAAACATGGGGTCAAAGGGTCGTTGTCATGAAGTCAAGGCTCTACCCATCCCCAAAGGTTTATACTAAGGTGATTTTTGTACCTGTACTCATTATCATCAGCTCCTCCCAGGAAAGCAAAACAATAAGCGGATCGCCAGCGAGTTGTAAAGCAATCTTAGAGTAAGTGCCATTCACCGAGAATAGATCACCAGCCTCAAATGAGGGTAGTATCACGTAACAACTATTTCTGATAGTTTCCGCACTACGAAAGGGTTTGGCTCCTCAGCTTCTCAGACTTAACAACCGGCCCATTGGCTAAAAGAGTGAATGGGTTGCGTTGGTCAGCCTCCACTGAGGTTGATGGTCGACCCCGTCGCCATCACTTATCTTAAGTGTATACTCATTCTTTCCACATACGGCATCACCCGCATTCCCATTAGCAGAAAAATAAACATGTATAGCAATTAGGAAAAGCAGTATATATATTTGTCCTAAACATCCTAGACTTTTAAAGCTATGAATCTTAAGTTCCTGACAGAAAATGGGTTCCCCGGCGGAAGCCCCAATCTGTGGTATTCACACAAGAGATGAAAAGAAAGGAAAAAGAAAGACGGGCCCCACGGTGGGCGCCATTTTTCTGTTGGCGGCCACCGCCATGAAAATGACTTACCCAAGGTTTAAATTGTAAGGAAGAAAGAACGGGCCCCACGGTGGGCGCCATTTTTCTGTAGCGAGCGATTTTGGACGCGGTTCTTAAGCGTTGGTTGCTCTCTGCGGTTTGAGCTTTGACTACAGGTCGATTCATTTTTTATCCTATTGTGAGCTGAATAAGGAAGGGAAATAGATGTCTCCAATTAACCCTGCTTTGCATACTGAGTTTAAACAGCGGTCTGTTAGGTTACGAATGCTATCAATGTGGGGGAGCCTTGTACTGGTTATTTGTATTTTCGCCAATACTGTTTTCTTTCTTTTTACCTGGGCAGAAGGTTTCTGGCGGGGAACAAGGATTAGGATGTTAGGACTGATGCTTTTGAATTACTGCTTTTGATTGATGGAGATATGGGATTTGGGTTTTTTGTTGATTGTGCTCGCTAAGATTTTTCTTTCAATCTTATGCCTACGTATTCCCGTTTACCGAAACAGGGAAATCAGAGCGTTCGTAGTTCCTCCTATTCTATGGGAGGAAATGGGTGTTTTGGTGTCTTGTTCAAAGCCCAAGACGTGAAGCGAAAGGTGGTTTGTATCTTGTTCAAAGCCCAAGATGTGAAGCTGAAGGGTCTATTTGTGTCTTGTTCAAAGCCCAAGACGTGAAGCTGAAGGACCTCGACTTTAGAGAGAATTTGTCATCTCTGAAGAAGGGTTTGTCTGTCACAACTGTTGGGTGGCTGGTTATAAAGGAGAATTACTTTAACCGGGATACGCGGATCCTAGCAATGCCATAATTTCCTTTAAAGGGGATTTTAACCTGAAGGAGAAGACTTTAACTCAGTGTAGAGCAATGCTATCTTTCCTTAGGAATTTATCATGCTAAAAGAGGGACAGTGGCGTGGATGTAGATGATCCAGAGGCTTGCCGCTTACAGCGATTAGATGAAGGGGAAGGAGTTGTTGATGTTTGTATACTGTGAACGAGGCACAGCTTTGATGCTAAAAGGTTGATCGGGTCAACCAGTGGTTTTCTTATACAAAGCCTAAGAGGAGGCTATTGGCCCAACAAGAGGGAGTTTTTATGTGTCTCGTACGAAGCCCGAGAGAGAGGCTAAAAGGGTTGACTCAACAGGAGAATCTTTTATACTCAACAAGAGAGTGTTTTTGTATCTCGTACGAAGCCCGAGATGGAGGCTAAAGGTTTGACCCAACAAGAGAGTCTTTTATACTCCGCAAGAGAGTGTTTTTTGTATCTCGTACGAAGCCTGAGATGGAGGCTAAAAGTTTGACTGGCTCAACAAGAGAGCCTTTGTATCTCGTACGAAGCCCGAGATGGAGGCTAAAGGTTTGATTGACTCAACGAGGGAGTCTTTGTATCTCGTACAAAGCCCAAGATGGAGGCTAAAGGTTTGCTTCGCTGGGAAGAATCATTGAACAAAGCCCAAGAGGAGGCCATGGTGACTGTTTCAGTTGAGTGACAGGTCCAATATACTGATTTTAAAAGAGAAAATCAGTTCTTATATGAGCAACACTGTACTCAGGGATTTGATTCAAGGGTCTGGGTTGTTCCTGTTCTTTAAGGAAACGAGAAATCCAAAGGGTATTGAGACTGTCCGAGTCTGCGGGTTTCCTTCCTATTTAACGAAGGGGTCACTTGAGAATGTCTTTGAGACTCAAGGATATTAGACTGTCCAAGTCTAGAGTTTTATCTTTTGTACTATGCTTTGAGAAACAGTAGTAGACTCTTTGAAAGGACTGTTCTATGAGGATGACTAGGTTCTGTTCCTATACCTCTAGGAGGTCGTCGGGACAATTTGTACGAAGCCCAAGAGAAGGCTGGAAACTTTTAAGAAGCCGACGGGTCCTTGTATTAAGCCCAAGAGAAGGCTATCATTCCCGGAGGAAGAGATCAATATACGAAGCCTAAGAGGAGGCTGTGAATACTTCTAAGAAGCCGTAGGGTCCTTGTACGAAGCCCAAGAGGAGGCGGGGTTGCTTTTAGGAAGCCTGTGGGTCCTTGTACGATGCCCAAGAGGAGGCCGATGCTTTTAAGAAGCCCGTGGGTCCCCAAACCCCGAGAAATTCAAGGCAAGCTATTCACAAGGAATAGGTCAAGTCAGGAAAGTTCGTGAATTTGGAAGAAACTCAAAGATGCCATTCATGGAGAAGACATTCATCTTGGGGAGTAGAGTTTCTTGACAATTCCTAATGAGGACAGCCGAAGAGAAGACTGTATCTGGTGATCCTATTGGGGATCTAGTTGTCTATTTCTACGAATAAACGAAACGGCGTCACCTAGTTCTAGACGTAGTTGTCGGGGAAACTCTAAATATCTATACTATTATTACACAGTTGATATGAGTTTATGAAAGAAGACTTACAGCGAAACAGCCCCACAATACAGTTATATATATATATGAGTTTGTGAAAGGAGACTTACAGTGAAACAGCCCCACAATACAGTTATATACATATGAAAGCGGTAAATGAAAGCGGATAAACACTTATTCGGTTGTAGAGCTTCCATGCTGTTTGGTTAGTTGTTCAACAAAGAAAGATTGAAAACAACAGTATATTCAAAATCAAAGGAGAAAGTGCTTTGAAAAAGAAATATTTGGGGCTTACAGCTCAAGGAGAGGCCCAGGGTTTTATCAGTGAGCGCACTGTTTAATTTATACAAAGGGACTTATACAAGTGACTGAGGCCCAAGAAAGGTTTTCTGTACAAAGGGATGGGTCTTACACTCTATTAGAGGCCCAAGTGAGTTTTAAGAAAAGAAATGGGTCTTACTACTCGAGGGTAGGCCCAATGGTTAATTTTGAAAAAAGGCGACGGTCGCGTCGAGGTTTTGGAAACACCGTGGGACTCATACAAGTGACTGAGGCCCAAAATTTTGATATTTACAAAGGGATTGGGTCTTACACTCTATTAGAGGCCCAAAGATTTTAAAGAAAAGAAATGGGGCTTACAACAGGAGGGGAGGCCCATAGTCTTTATTTTCAAGATGAATATTCACTTTTAAAATGCTTAAAAACAATTAAAAATGAATTTATTCACAAAAATATCAACTATATTAAATAAATAATATAAATTTGATTTTTTTGTAGAATAAAATATTTTACTATTTTTGTGATTTTTCAGAAAAAGAACCAATAAAAAATAATCAAAATTGAGGGAGTTATTAATTTTCCAAATTATTAAAAAATAATAATAAAATATAAAAAAGAGGGGTTGGGTCTTACACTCTAATAGAGGCCCAAAGTGTATTTTTGTACAAAAGATGGGGCTTACAACTCAGGGAGAGGCCCAAAATATTTTCAGTTTGAAAATGGCGATCGCGCCGAGATTTTTAACGTATCGGGACTTATACAATAACTGAGGCCCAAAATGGTTTCGTTAAAAAAAAGTTGGGTCTTACACTCTAATAGAGGCCCAAAAGTTTTGAATGGGTCTTATAGCTCGAGGAAAGGCCCAAAATTTTCTTAAAAAAGGCAACGATTGCGCCGTTTATTTTTGACGGTATCGGGGCTTATAAATGAATGAGGCCCAAAAATGATTTGGTCAAAAAAGGATTGGGTCTTACACTCTATTAGAGGCCCAAAGAGTTTAGAGAAAATTTGTTAGGGTGAAAATCAAAGAAAACCCCAATTTCATTTTTTAGGCATTTTTTCAAGAAAAATTAAGTAAAAAAATGATAAAAATATCAAATAAAATCATTAAATAATGATTAAAGTTTATGAAAAAAAATATTTTATCAACATAAATATTTAAAATCATTTTGGTTTTAAAAATCAAGAAAAAAAAAGAAATCATTTTAAAAGCATTTAAAACAATTTAAAACACTATTTTTAAATATATTAAAAATAATACTTTTTTTGTGATTTTTTGGATTAAAATATTATGGGGTAGGAATTGGAAAATGATGATTTTTTGCTAAGTGAAAAAAATTGGTTGAGTTTTGAAAATAAAAAGTAAGAAAAAGAGGAAAGATATCAAAATATCATCTCCGGCATTTTTTTGGGGTAAAAACGAGTACCGAAACTTTAATTTTCAACACGTTTTTATCAAATTTCAAACACTCATAACTCTCTCAATTTTTATCGGAATCAAAATCCGGAAGTACCTACCTGACCGATTTTTCGCAAGGAATCCGATGGTATTACTCACGCGCACGGAAAATTGACGCACAAAATGCAGAAAAAACTGCTATCGTTTTGAAAATATCGCTCCGCGCCGAATTTCCAACACGCGTAACTCTCTCGATTTTTATCGGAATCAAAATCCGGAAGTACCTACCTGACCGATTTTTCGCAAGGAATCCGATGGTATTACTCACGCACGCGGAAAATCGACGTATAAAACGCAGAAATTAAAAAACAAAAACTGCTATCGATTAAAAACATCGTTCCGCGTTGAATTTCAAACACGCGTAACTCTCTCGATTTTTAACCGAATCAAGATCCGCGAAAGCCTATCCTGACCGATTTTTCGCAAGGAATCCAATGGTATCGCTCATGCACGCCGAAACTCAACGTACAAAACGCAGCGATAAAAAAACCAGAGCTGCTGCGTTGTTAAAAACATCGTTTCGCGTAAAATTTCCAACTCGCGTAACTCTCTCGATTTTTAACCGAATCAAGATCCGCAAGAGCCTATCTTGACCGATTTTTCGCAAGGAATCTAATGGAATCACTCATGCACACGGAAAATCGACACACAAAACGCAGAAATTAAAAAAACAAAAACTGCTATCGTTGTTTTCGACGTCGTTTCGCGTAAAATTTCCAACGCGCGTAACTCTCTCAATTTTCATCGGAATTGAAATCCGTAAAAACCTATCTTGACCGATTTTTTGCAAGGAATCCAATGGTATTATTCACCCACTCGGAAACTTACTGTACAAAGCGAAAAAAATAGAACCGCTATCGTTAATTCGACGCCGTTTAGCGTAAAATTTCCAACGTGTGTAACTCTCTCAATTTTCATCGGAATTGAAATCCGTAAAAACCTATCTTGAACGATTTTTCGCAAGGAATCCAATGGTATTTTTCACGCACTCGGAAAATCACTGTACAAAGCGAAAAAAACAGAACCGCTATCGTTAATTCGACGTCGTTTCGCGTAAAATTTCCAACGCGCGTAACTCTCTCAATTTTCATCGGAATTGAAATCCGTAAAAACCTATCTTGACCGATTTTTCGCAAGGAATCCAATGGTGTTACTCATGCAAACTAAAACTTAATGTATAGAACACACCAATGAAGAAAAGACAGAACTGAACATGGTTTCAAAACAACCAAAATTCCACATAAAAACATGTCAAAATGCAAACAGTGGGAGGATCACAACATACACATTAAAGACTACATTTTTACCTCAAGAATTGTTCAATATGATGCATGTATGTGGACAACAAAGGAAAGCATGATTCAAAGAATTCAAGTTGTGGATTTTACCTCTTTTTTGGAGATTTTGGGAAACCTTCCAAGTGCTTTGTTCCAGAAATGATTTGATGCTTTGGACAACCTCAAATGACCTCTTAGAAGCTTTTAGGATGGTTGGAATTGGCTGGAAACCTCTGGAGCAAGTTTGTGCACTTTCTCGCGAAATGGTCAAAAACGGCCAAAACGCCAACTCTCTCAAATGGTGTTCCAGATGTGTGGTACCATTTGGGATAGTTCAAGGATGATATTTAGAGTGTGTTTGAGGTCTTATCTGGCTTGGAAAGTGACTGAATCAAGACATGGCTTGAAAAATGCAAAAAAGTATCATTTTGAGGTTTTGAGAGGTGACTTTGTGATGTTGGGGTTACAGGTCACTTTTGATGGTTTGCACAGCTTACATATGATATATATGAGGTGTGTGTGTTTGAGTGGAATTGCTCTCTAGCTCAAAAACTCAGAATTTCCTTACTAATGAAGGCATTTTGGAGTGAAAGAGAGAATTTGAGGAAAGCATCTGTTTGATGGCTTTGGTGTACTCAAACTGAGCACAAATGAGCTCTATTTATAGTAGAGCAAGTTTGTTTTGGGATCCACAGTGAATGGTGGCTGCAGCAGGTGTTTGTTCCATGTTGGCCAATGGAAATGCAAGTCTCCTCTAGCCATTGACTAGAGGTTAGGGCACAGGCTGCTGGTTCCCTTAGTCTTGGATAAGTCTTGACTAATTTCAGATGAGAATGGCTCAGTACATGCCACCTCTAAGCATCCATTAAATGCTCCAAACCAAAATTGGAGTTTTGTCCCTCTTTTAGGGATTTCTAGGCTTTGGTATGCTTTTCTTTGTTCCTTGGACTTGGGAGGTTCATGGATCAGATCATCCCACTTGGATTTGATCCTTAGATGTGTCCAAACTGATGACAAGGCTTGAAAATTCGTGTGGCACAAAAAATGTGCAAATCTGCCTTGAAAAATTCAGCTTCAGCAAGCCATTTTGTAAGATCCATAACTCCCTGCTCGAGTATGCTATATGGACGTTCTAGGACTTTTCGGAAAGCTTAGATGATGTACTTCAACTTTGATGTTTAACATTAGACCTGGTTCAACTTAGATCATGGAGAAAAACAGCCTTGAAGTTGGGACATTGTGCTGAAAAATGTCAATTTTAACTTTTTAGCCATTTTGATCCAAGCATAACTCAAAATCCTTAATGAATTGGACTTAGGTCTAGTTGAAGTTTTTGTAGAGGGTAATGAGGGCTACAAATTAAGCTTTGTATGGAGAAAAATGGCTTTGTGGTTTAGGAGTTATGATCCTCCAAAGTTGGTACCCTTGCCACTTTTTTTCATAACTTAGAAAAATTTCTAAGTTTTTATGGTTACCCCTTTTACAAGTTATCTCACTTTCTTTGATTTTTCTTGATGAATGATGATTCCAATCACACATTAACATCATTTTAGGGTTAAAAAACCATTTTTATGAAAAATCTCAAAAAGTCAAAGTTTGACTTTTGTGCACAGTTGACTTTTTATCAGATGAATTCCAAACTGTGTGATTCTTCAGGAAATCATGTCCTTGACCTAAATCAAAATTGATGGACATGTTCCATGGGTGTTATAGGGTGCATTTAATCGTGTCCCACGGCTTGGGAGCATGTCCTGGTCAAAAGTCAAAGCTACAGTTGACTTTTCCCGCGAAACCCCAACTGTGGTTCAGATGAAATTGAAACTTGTTGCTCAAGCTTCTTGGGTCAATCCATTGTTGCAAATGGATCAACGTGGTATGTTGGAGACCCTCAAATCTTGTCTTGAGGTCTTGGCTCATGATTTGTCCCAAAAGTCAACTTAGGGGTGAATTAGGTCAAGAAACCCTAATTCCTGATTTTTAATGTATGCATCCCCTGAGGCTAAATTGACTTGATGATGGGGTTTATGATGTTTCATGGAGCATTTTAGGTTATGCTTTGAAGCATTGGCTCATGCCCAGAGGAAAATTTCCATCTGGAGGCCCTAGTCGACCAAACCCTAATTTGGTGACACTGGCGATCCTGAGGCTTGATCCACCTAGAAGGGAGCAAACTTGTGTTTAATCCTTGAAGTGGGAGTCCTCTTGATCCTTTGTGAATATTTGAGAGGCTAGACAAGTTGAAGATCATGTCATTCCTTGATTGATCCTTTGTCTAAGAGCTCTGCGAGGGCTTAAAACCCTAAATCCTATTTGTAGTGAATGCTCACCCACCTTTGGGGAGACTAATGAGGTACAAAGGTACATCCATATTGTGCTGATGATTTGCACAATGATGGGAAATCTTAGTGGTCAAAATTTGGGGTATGACAAAAGGACATCTGCTAAAGGTAAAGTAAAGACCTAAAATGCTAAAGGTAAGGACCTAGGGGGCATATACTAAGTTTGCTCGCCAAGACGTCGCATCTTGTGCCTACGTATCCTGACTAAATAATCAGAGCAACCGTAGTTCCCCTAACTAAGGGTGAGAGAGAAACCATTGACTAGGGCCAAAGTTCCAAGGGGAATGAGTATGAGCTCATATAGAGTTTAAGAAACTCTCTAAGTCTAAGTTGTAAGGGTAAGTGAATACTCATGATGATGAGAATCACAAAGAGTTGAAGAACTCTAACTTAATTCTAAGTTTGAAGGTAAATGGCTCTAAGGAGGCCAAAGGGGGTGGAACATCATAATGGTGATGTTCACATAGAGTTGAGGAACTCTAAGTGAAACCTAAGTCAATGAAGTAAGTGGCCCTAAGGAGGCCAAAGAGAGAAGCGAGCAACTATGAGGATATTACTCACAAGAGGGGAACCTAATGAGGTTAAAAGGAGAAGAGGCTCTAAGAAGTCCAAAGGTGATTCCTTATGAGGATAGGGAATGGCTCTAAGAAGGCCAAGATGGTATTGAGCTATCTATAACTTAAAAGTAAATAGAGATTCTTTCCTTTGGAAGGAGGGGAATGATGAGGGTTAAAGAGGAGAAGCTAAAGAGCTTGCCTCACTCGGGGAAGACTTAATAAAGTTGTAAGATAACAAACATCATGGAAAGATGAAAATAAAAGCATGGTAAAGACTAAAACACAACATGAGGAGAACATGTGGAAATGTTTTAACAAACATAAGTGGTATAATGTAAACCAAAATAATGTGATAACATCTTAAAGTTCAAGTAATAAAAAATAGTAATCCAATGCATACAAGCATTCAAAATGGTTCCAAACATGGTATTTAAGGATTCAAGACATAAATATGTCTCATATTTGATCAAACAAGCTCATGTTATAAGGCAAATTATCTAAAGAGATCTCATGGTATTTCAAAGGATATTTTCATGTAAAAAACACATTAAACCTCAAGGAAACATGGTGAAACACCAACATACAATGTCATAACATCATACAAGGTTCAAGGTAACATGCTTTAGGTCTCATTTGATCACTATAAACAAGGAAGCATGGCAAAGAAATCAAAAGAAGTCAAGATGTTCTTATGAAAACCCTAAAAAGCCTTTTACTTTCAACATTAACACATTTTCAAAAATAATTATTTTCACCAATTTCTTTTTACAATTAGAAAATAGACATGTTAAGGAACATTTTGCAAAAACAATGGATCAAAAAGGGTGAAAAATGAGCAAGTTATGAAAGTTTAAAAACAAGGTATAAATCATAAAAAAGAAAAATGGAACAAGTGATAAAAATAATGGAAATGCACCCCAGGGTATTGAACCCACGCCATAGGGCTCAGTCCACAAAATCTTACCAACTGGGCTGCGCGCGCAGTGTGAACAAAAGAGGCAAGCATACAATAATATATTTAGGCAAGCGAAAATCAGAAAAAATAGCAAAAGGGTTGATCCGCTGGATCGAACCCAGGCAAGGCAAGTGAAAGGGAAAGGCATGGCAAGGTTTCTATCGATGGGGCGGTTGTTACATCCAAACATAGTATGCCTTCAGTTGTTTTTATTTTAAAACCCACCCTAAATGGCCACCTCAGTGCCACAAGGGACAAACTGGGGGCCACCACTTCTTCTTCCTCGTTCTCATTCTCTTCTCTCGTGCCCTAAAAACAACTAACATGGTCAGATTTTCTCACCCACGGATCTTTCTCATTTCTCCACCAAATCAAGTGAAACAAAAATCAAAGTTAGAGTAAAAACTCCCAGGAACACGAATATGCCCTCAGTTTTCATTAACAACCATTGTATGATTCAAAAATCAACACATAACATTGCAACATCATAAGATTTCAACAAGTTATATCATGTAATATTTCAACAAAGCATGGCAACCTTTGATTCAGAAACACAAAGCAATAAACACACTACATTTTAACATTCAAACAACAACAATATCATGCATGAATATGTGAGTTTTAGAAATAGAAACCCTACCTCTTGGAGAAAGTCCAAGGCTTCTTCTATAGCACTTGTAAATAAGAAACACCACCTTCTAGGAACTGGTTGGACCTTGGAGAGAAGATACAGATGCTTATAAGCTTTGGAAAATGCTTGGAATATGGAACCCGATCCTTTATGCAAACTGAAGTTCAAAAATGGTAGGTGATGATGGAAGTGTTACAGTTAGGGTTTGAGTGTTTGGAGCTTCTCTATATGGTGTTTAGAGAAGATTTGTGGAGTTGGAGAGAAAGTGCACGAGTAAAACTTGTGTTTGGTGAGTCCTTGCAAATTTGAAAGAACTTGTGAGTGAGAGGGTAGAGTGAGCAATCAGCCTCTTTTTGGGGTGATTCTAGTGTATCTTGGAGAGTAGATCAAAGCCCTATTTATAGGAAATGTTGAGGGTTCAAGGCATGGCCAGAAATCAGAATTTGCCAACTTTGCCCTCTTAAGAAGCTTCCTTCGTGTGAGCTGGCTCTGCTGAGCAACGAGTCCTTAAAGCCCTAGCCATAGGATCAGTTGCAATGTGGACTGATTCGATTGGGTCAGAACCCAAGTTACAATGAGGAATAGTGGACTTCCATGCCTTGTATAAAGTTTCTCTCACCTCATGTCAAGTTGCACCAAGTTGAACAAGACTATGTTATTTTAATGTTACCACTTAAGGAAAATCGTGGCAGAGGTTTGTAGCATGCCAACCTAGTCTCTAAACATCATAATATTGAAGCATTTGGTGATTAAGAAGAGTAATGCATCATTATGCATAAGTTGGTTACTTAAAACTCAAGAAATGGACCTCAAACTTCTTTTAATCGAATATCTCAGCCCACTCAATGGATTGAGGAGTTCTCGTACTTTTTGGAAAGCTCCAAATGTCCTCTAAAACTTTCATGTTCAACCCAAGTTCTGAATCACAAGGGATCTTAGTGAAAAGTGGAGGTAAAGTCAGCTGGTTTTTTAGGCAAAAAGTAGTGAAATTTCACTAAGTCCCTAAGTCTTTTGAACCTCCAAGCCTTGTAACTTAAAAACCAAGCCTTATCTTGAGAAGGGTCCTCTAATATGTTTTGAAGTTCATGATGAGAGCTTCAATTTGAGCTTTGAGTCACAAAATTTGGATGTGTGGTTTGAAAGTTATGACTTTCCCAATTTTGCACAAGGAGTGAATCATTCCCTACTTAGAAAATTTTAAGAACAAAACCTTGCCCTTCTTGCAAGAAATCTTTCAAATGGTGATCCCTCATGCTCTCAATCAAGGATTGAACATGTTAAGGTAGAATGTGACTTGAATACTTCATTTTGAGTCAATAACATTAAAATCAGAGGCTTGACTTTGTCAGTTAAAACCCTAATTTCCTCAGGAATTCCAAAAGATGATCTTTGTTGATATTGCTTCTTTAATCTCTTTCAAGGTCGATAGATGGCCTCCAAAGATGTTGATGAACATATGGAACCATGTCCCAAGGCTTGGAAACATGTCTTGATCAAAATCAAAGGCAATGGCTAACTTGTCTTGACAAAACCCTAGTTTGAGGTATGGTGAGCTTGTGGCTCAAGGTACTTGTAATAGGAACCAAACACACTTGATTTCTTGTGGAGTAGGATCTCTTAGATGTAGGTAAGTTCAATTGGTTGATGAACCAATCAAACCTTGACTGATCATGACAAACTTCCTCAGTGATTCCTCGGGTTAAAACCCTAATTCCACAACTTTGTCTGATAGTTTCTTGTTGACTTGATTTGATCCCATGTCTTGAGATCCCAAACTGGTGAACACCTGTGATGATTGTATGGAGCCAGAGAATAGTCTTAAGAGACCTTGATTCCTGTGAGAGCCTGGCTTAGGAGACTTTGCCCTCTTTCTGGTGTAAAACCTAGTTTTCAAACACAAGAGACAAACTTGCAAGATATGGGTTAGTTAACAATACATAGATGATTGATCCCTAAATGTAAGTGCAAGATGTTATGACATTTAAGGGGTAAAATTTGGGGTATAACACATTGCAACAAAATGGGAGTCTTGGCACCTTTTTAGCCTTTTTAGGTTTGTTATGGCTAATGTAGATTCTTTGACATTGGAGGCTTAGGGATCAGATCATTCCCTTCTTGTTTTATCCTCAGATGTGTCCAAATTAATGACAAGGCTTGGATTTATCAGATTTGAACATATCGAGCAAAATGCATAAATTCTGCCTTGTAAAAACCAGTTCATGATGCCATGTTCCAGGGGTTGTATCTCCTTACTCAAATGGAATTTGGAGATGATCTGGTACTTGTTGGAAAGCCCTCATGGCATACTTCAACTTTGATGTTCACCCCTAGACCTGGTTTAACTTGGATCAAGGTGAAAAATGTCCCTACATTTTGGGAAAAGTAAGGCCGATTCTTACTTTTGTTGAAAATTTCACTAAGTGTTGGAAAAGTGTCATTTTCATGTTTTTTGCCATTTTGATCATTCCATAACTCAAAATCTATAAGGAATTGGAGTCTGAGGTAGTTGAAGCTTTTGTAGAGTGTAACAAGACCTACAAATCCAGCTTTGGATCACCCAAAATGGTTGCTTGGATCTCAAGTTATGATCCTTGGAAGTTGGTACCAAAATCACTTTTATTCCATAACTTAGAAAAATTTTGGTTTCTCAAGGTTGCCCCTTTTGCAAGAAACCTCACTTTTCTTGATTTTTCTTGATGAATGATGATCAATATCACACTTTAACATTATTTTTTTACTTAGTGGAACCATATTTGTGAAAAATTCCAAGAAGTCAAACTTGATTTTGTGCACATTTGACTTTTTATCGGATGAAATCCAAACGGTGCGATCCTTTGTGAAATCAAGTCCTTGACCTAAATCAAACCTAATGGATGGACTCCATAGGTGATATAGGGTGTATTGAATCATGTCCCAAGGTTTGGGAGCATGTCTTTGTCAAAAGTCAAAGGTACAGTTGACTTTTCCCTTCAAAACCCTAATTGTGGTCCAAATGAAATTGAAACTGGTGAACCAAGTTTCTTGGGTCAATCCATTATTGCAAATGGATCAATGTAATTTATTTGAAGACCTCAAATCATGTCTTGAGGTCTTGGCTCATGCTTTGCCTCAAAATTCAACTTAGGGGTGAATTAAGTCAAGAAACCCTAATTCCTGATTTTTGGTAAATGCATCCCCTGAGGTCAAATTGACTTGATGATTGGGTACATGAGGTCCCTTAGAGTATCTTGGCTTATGTTTTGAAGCATTGGCTCATGCCCAGATGAAAAATTTTATCTGGAGGCCTCAGTCGACCAAAACCCTAATTTGGTGACACTGGCGATCTTGAGGCTTAATCCACTTGGAATGTTGCAACCTTGTGCTTGATTCTTTATGTGGGAGTCCTCTTGATCCTTTATAGGTGTTTAAGAAATTAGACAAGTTAAAGATCATGTCATTTCTTGATTGATCCTTTGCCTAAGTGCTCTGAGAGGGCTCAAAACCCTAATTCTTGATTGTAATGGATGCTCAACCATCTTTGAAGAGATTGATGAGGCATGATTGCACATCCATATTGTGGCAATGATTTGTACAATGATGGGGAATCTTGGTGGTCAAAATTTGGGGTATAACAAGTGGTTATTTCTCATCTCCAACAGAGTAGCAGGATTCATCTTGACAATCCCCTCAGTGAGTTCATGATGTTTATCCCCAACTGGAGTGCTCTCTTTTTCCCCATAGAAGTTTGAAGCCTCGATGCAGGACTGTGATCCCAGATGTGGCTTTCCATTCATCCCCAATGATGTTTCTATCTTGTGAAGATTGGCTGAGTATCCTTGTTGAGATGTTTATTTCATCTCTAGTTTACTTTCTTCTCTTCGTTTTGTTTTGTCAGCATAAGCATAACATGACATACATTCATTCTTATAGATTCATGGCATATGTGAATTTTGCATTTCTATGATGCTTGTTTATTTGTTCACTTTGGTTGTGTTTATCCCCAAGTGACTGGGTTTGTCTTCTCCCCCCAAGTAGAGTCATCAGCCCTAAGCAAAAAGAGTGTATCCTTTCTAATTCCCCACCAAGTTCGATCCTCGTGGAAGATGGTTGCTTTGGTTTTCTTTTCCATTTTTGGATAAAGATAAACCCCCAGTTGAGTTCATTTCTCACGGGATAGAGTCTTGTTTGGCCGTTTCTTTTCAGCTATTTCCTGAATTGAACTTTGGTCCCTGACAATCACAATTTTGAGTCTCTCTTGGTTGCTGAACCTAGATCGAGCGTGCATTTATTCTGCACTTTGTCTCCCCAGGGAAGAATCTACTCTAAGATCACCCTTGAATACAAAATCTTTCTCCAGCAATTTATGCCTAGACAACAAATGACAGCTCTTTATTTGAGCAGTTTGTTTTGGTCTCAGGTTTTCAGTTTGGATGGCGAATGACTGTCTCTTTTCAAGACAGTTTGTCTATCCCCATAAATTATCAAGACTATCAACTTGTTCTCCATCAAATGGCATCTCTCCGGAAATCCGTCAGAGAAGTTTGTTGAAGACTCTACAAGTATTTCTCTTTATTTGAGAATTCCTGTTACAAGGATTTTGTTTACTCCAATTCAATTTCAAACCACAACAATATTTCTCCTTAGTGATGTTCTTCCCGTGAGTCCACTTCCTAATTGGCTTCCATCAAATGGCATCTCCTCGAGAAGTTTGGTGAAGATTTAGTTGATCTTTCTCTTTATTTGAGAAGATATGTTTACAAGTTAACCGGTTAGCATCTCTTTTGAAGATCCCCGATGAAACTTCCTAGTCTCCAAAACTTATGGATTCCCGCTGAAGTCATAGATCTCCAGTGAAGTTCCAATTCCCTATGAAAGATACTCTCCCATAAGTATTCACCATTCCAGGAAGAAACTGAGACCAGTCTGTGGTCTAAGACCCGGTACGAGGGGAGGTTTTTTTTACCCTTTTCAAGCTAATGGAGCTTGATCAAAGAAGAAACTGAGACCAGTACGCGGTCCAAGACCCGGTACGAGGGGAGGTTTATTTACCCTTTTCAAGCTAAAGAAGCTTGATCAAAGAAGAAACTGAGACCAGTCCACGGTCCAAGACCCGATACGAAGGGAGGTTTTTTTACCCTTTTCAAGCTAAAGGAGCTTGATCAAAGAAGAAACTGAGACCAGTCTGCGGTCCAAGACCCGGTACGAGGGGAGGTTTGTTTACCCTTTTCAAGCTAATGGAGGTTGATCAAAGAAGAAACTGAGATCAGTCCACGGTCCAAGACCCGGTACGAGGGAGGTTTATTATCTCTACGTGTATTATTCCATCATTATATTTGAGTTCATTTTGGGCTGCCCAGTGAATTGTCAGTTGGTAGTTTTCTCCCCAGTGGAGTCAAGTCTTATCCTAGTAGTAGTTATCTGTTTCTTTCCAGTAGCACTGCAACCTTTCCCCTGTGGCATCCTTTCCACCACAGATCATTGTTTCGCATTCCATATCATTTCATACCAAAGCATATGCATTTGGTGGTATCTTAGGGCCAAAAATTGTGCATGTTTGTATTTAAGTCTCTCCTATCGCGTCGAGACGAAGATTTCAATCCTCATATCTCCAGATAGAAGAAACTTAAATAGGGGCATCTGTCACACCCCAATTTTTAACCCTAAGATCCCACCTCTTTAGGTCAAGCATCTCATGCATAGCTAACCCCTTTTGTTGCTTTGTTTTGTTTGTTTTGGTTTACTTTTGAATTAGGGTTTACCCCAAAGGGCCTAAAGGTTTAGCCAGTCAAGTCTTGAGGACATCATCAGTCAAGCAAGTCATCAAACACATAGGAGGCTCATTCTCATCAAAGAAACAAACACAAGATGGCCCCACATTGAGCTCCTCAGGGTTTTATTGGTACCTAACCAAGAATTAGGGTTTCTACAAGACAAGGTCAACTGCACTCATGAATCTTGGTCAAGAATTGGCCACAAGCCCTAATACATGATCTAAGACTCATCAAGACACCCATGAAGTCCATGTGAGATTGTCCAAGTAGCCCAGAAGATGCATTGGTTGGTTGAAGATTAAGTTAGAGTTGCATCTATTCAGGGAAGTCAGTTGTGTCTCTGAAAAGTCAAATTCAAAGATTAAGGTCAACCATGATCATGACACATCACCTTGAGTGTGTTTGTGATTTTTGAATCAAAGGAAATCAGGGGCTTGGTGCAAGAGAGTAATGGTTGTGATTAATCAAGATGTAAGGGAGGGCTCAACCAAATCTGTCATATTCACTCCAAGTTTTCTCTCTAGAGGTTTGTCTGGTCTCTGGCTATGAACTTCCAAGAGTTAGGTTATGCAGTGTTGTCAATATTCATTGTGACTAACAAGTTCCTGGGTGGATGCGTCAACCTCAAAGTGGAATTCAAGATGAGTTATTGGACTTTAATCTTTTGTTGCTTCAATTTAATCTGGACCATACTCAAATCATTCTTTAGTTGGTCACAAGGTTTGACTCTTAATAATGTTGTTAAAAAAGGAATAAATTCTTTTTGGGCCATTAATTCTCATTTTGCAAGTTGGACAAATATGATGTTTGAATCACATTCCAAGATATGTCAAGAGGAGAATAATGTTGGTGCGTTGGACCCCCATTTGGGGTTGTGTTTATTAGTGACAAGAGACTAATCCTACATGACTTTGTGATCCAAATTGTCAATAAGATACACCCAAGAATGGCGCAAAGGAATGTATTGCAAGTCACGTGTGAATTACTAAAAGTTCATTGATTTAAAATAATCAAAATTTACAAGTTTGTTTTGGTGCTATTTGATTTCAAATAATCAAGATTTACAAGTTCATTTTGGTGTTATTTGATTTCAAATAATCAAGATTACAAGATTGTTTTTGGTGCCAATTCAAAGGAACATACAGTTACTTGACATGTTACAAATTCATGAGTTTCGTTTTTGGATTTACAAGATAGGAAAGTGAATTTTGCTTCATGTTCACTATCATCATCTTCATGCCTCATGTCCTCACCATCATGCTTAAGCTTCCATTTCCACAATGCCACTCCAAATGTGAACCTACAAAAACATGAACTTTTCCAATCAATTCAAACCCACAAACCTAAATTCGAGTCATAAATCAAACAATTCAAATTCAATCCTTTCAAACATAAGCAATTCAACCACAAAAAGTTCATTTCAAACACCAATTTCAATCTCATAACCTTTTCAAATTCAAACTCATATCCAATTCACACCAAAATTCAAACAATCAAAAGCCTTCATATCATGTCACAAGCCAATCCCTCATAAATCATTTTAATCCAAACCATGTCCATTCAATCATAAACCAAGTCATGTTCAAAAATCAAATTCAATCATCACACTCAATATGCCACAGTTCATGATCTTGTCACACTTAAAATTTTGTTACATACCACATATATTACATATCCAAGTGCAGCAAGAAAGTTCATGGCATTTGAACAAATTTAGAGCAGAAAATCCATTAGTTCAAATTCACAACAAGACAAATATGTCATGGCGGCAAAATTTCAGAATAGGTGCAGAGAAGCTCAGGTCAGAAACAGACAATATCATCAAAGATCAATTTTCACAAATTCATGAGAAGGGAAAAGATTCAGTGCAGCAGTTTAAGTAGCAGAAGCATCAACACAAAAATGGAAAAGGGACAAATATCTCACAGCAGAAAATTTTAGAGTAAAATAGACAAGGCCATATACAGTTGTTCAGAATACACAAAATAGGAAACCTCGGTGTATCAGATATCAGCAGAAAACCTTAAACATAATTTGGGCAAAAAGGCAAAATGATAGCAGCATCAGAACACAATAATCAAGAAGACAGGGTTCAAAGTCAAAATTCTTTTTGGGATTAAAAAGAGGAGTTGAGGATGGGAGGATGGATTCGAAAAAACTCAGAGAGAACATACCATCAGAGTAATTTCCACAGCGTCAAAAACAACACAAAAAAGCCCTATTTTTTTCTAACACACAAGGAGTTTCAGAATTCCTAACCGTATTTTCTTCTAAGGAAAAGAGAGAAGAAAAAGGGAAGAAAGGAACTTATCTGCTCACGATGCCGGTCGAAGCATTTTTCTTGACGAACCTTATTTCTGATACATTTCTTCTCCTTTCGTTCTTGTATTCGCATTATAGAATTTGCTTCGCCATGTATTTTGTGTTTCCCCTCCGTTTTGCCCTTGATTTGGGATTGACTTGTAGTTCTTGAGTTTCTAGGGTTTGTTGGATTTAAGGGTTTGAGTGAGATTTTGAAATTTTTGAGTCCGGATTCGGACTCAGAGAGGTGTGTTTAGTTTAGATTAAGGTTTGTTTGAGGTTTTCACCGGAGAGAGGTGGCAGCGCCGCCGTGGTCAGCTGCGTGCCACCATCTTCTCCGGCCGTATGGCAATTTCCGACGAGTTTAGTTTCAGAGGATTGTTGAGTGAGAGAAGGAGGGAGCTGTGGTCAGCTGCGTGCCACCATCTTCTCCATTCGTTTTGCCTTTCCAACCCTTTGCATGTAGCTTTTTGGCTGGCAGACCCAGACGGTGACACGTGTCACCGTCGTGGCCGTGTGATCATCATCATCTTGCCATCGGATCTGATCCTGTGTGCCCAACGTTTTTATCTTAGCGTAGACCCTTTTGTTCGTTGGCGTTGATGTGAATTTCTGTAGATCTAACGGTTCTTAGGGTGAGGGCGCTTGAAGAGTCTCATTAGACTCTAATCCATAGGATCATCCCGAGTCTTCTGACTGGGCCTGGGCTTGCTGTTGCTATACGCACCCCCTTTTAAGGGCCCACTAGGTTTCCCTTAGGTTTTGGTTGTTGTTCGCCCCCCTTGTTTTATCTTTCCTTTCTTTTATTTATTTTTATTTTCTGTCTTGATTTTATTTAATTAAAAATACTCTCTATTATAAAAAATTACAAAAAAATTCATGAATGCATTTCAATGTCTTATTTAATTTTTAGTATTTTTTATTTTCATTTTTATTTTATTTTGATATTTATTTCTAGTTTTATGATTAAAGATGTCATTTTTTTAACCTAGTTTAACTCTTGCTTTGTGTTGAGGCACCTCTTGCTTGATTCTTGGACTGATCTTTAGAGTGTTTTGACAGACATATTAAGGTTATTTGTGGTGAAGTTGTTGGACTTGGATGAGGTTGTTTAGCATGGTTTCTGTTTTCCTATTTCATGACCCTCGATTTGTACTCGATTTCTTTGGTATTTCACCTTGATGATTGGTTTTGGGATGGTTCTTATGCCTTTCTTTTGACAACCCTTCACAGACACACACACACTTGGATGCCTAAGCATGTGTTTGAGCTCTGGTTTGAGATTTGACATTTCATTTTGATCTTTGGCCTTGATCCATTGATTCTTATTTATCTTCACTTTGAGACTCCCCTTTTCCAACACTTGTTTTACAAGTAGTTGTTCCTTCTTCCAAAGGAAAGTTGCTTTGTTGACTCTTAAGTCATTTCATAGGATAGTTTAGACCCCCTCCTTTTTAGCTTGATCCTTATTCCTTTAGACAGATTTCCTTAGGATAGCTACTTAGGATAGTTTCCCTTAGGATGTTAACTTAGACAACTCAGAGTTAGTCTCCCTTTTTTCTCCCATAAGGGAGATTAGACATTAGGCATCCTTAGTTGAGATGTAAATCTCCTACCCCATGACATAGCTAAGAAAGTTGTAGATTATTTTCCACTTGAGAGAGGTATGTGGCATACTCGTCGATCCGATATCTGAGTCAGAGCCCTTCTCTTAATGTGAAGCAAGATCCATCTTCCACGTGTTTGTGGTGGTTTCAGTTGAGTTTTCCCTTAAGATGACGACTTGTCTCTTCTCCTAAACCAATCAACAAACCCTGTTTACCCTTATTGAGGGGAACTACGAGTGCTCTGATTCTTTTAGATAAGATACGTAGGCACGAGATGCGGCGTCTTGGTGAGCACACTTAGTGTATATACCCCTAGGTCTTTTCTTTTCACCCTTAGTAAACAAAATAGATAACACGGTAAAACAAGAGGTTCTTGTAGAGTACTACAGATATCTAGGATGCTAGCACCTTCCCTAGGCATAACCAACCCCCGAACCTTAGATCTTTTGCATTGCTTTTCATTACAATTAGGGTTTTCGATCTTTACCCTTTCCTTTGGATTAATTAAAGTTCGGTGGTGAATTATGATTTGTGATTCAAGTTAATTAATAGCTTGATATCTTATTCTCACCGCGACATGTATTTAGCTCTAGTCCTGTATCTGTGTCGAGGAATCAGCTTGACGACTGAAAGATGACGCTGGAAGATAGAGACAGCTGGAATGAGTTGCTGGACAAAACGGATGTATGCAATGAATTATGATGCAAATGATATGCAATGCAATACAAAAGGATGCAGAACACAGGATGAAGTCTGGGTGAAGAATCAACCACAGGGTGTGTACTAGGGGTAAAACACCTGCACAACGGGTTCTAAAAAAAAGTTCCTAGAGTCATCGATCCATCTTTCAGATATTACTAACACTCCAATTACTCTGGAATCAGTAATATTCTCAAGAGAATCTCGTCTGACTGTAACATCACGTATCAACTACTTCAGGTTTACACCCTCATAGTCACCGCACTACATCCTAGAAGGCCAAGTGGGGTAAAGGAGATCTAAAGGTCCTCAGTGTCACGTGCTCCTAGGTCGAAAGTAGTATTGTATTCACGACTACTCATTCAACAATACTACCCTTAAGAGGGCCTCAACTGAGCGGGGGATCTCAAGTCAACTTCTTCGGGATTACTCCCTCAAATTCTCCTTGACTATACCACCCATCCTATCATAAGTGCACTTAAGTCCGGGTATAGGACTTATCTCACCACACAAAGGTCACAACCCTGCAAGCAAAAAAACCCAAGCAATACAAATATGTACAAATATACAAATATACAAGTATAAAAGAAATAGAAAACAATAATAGCAACACAAATACAACAAGTTAGGCTCAACCCACTGAACAATGGTCCCCAGTGAAGCCACCATTTTCTGTCGCTGTGAGAATCGGATACCAAGCTATGGGATTAGCTTGGCTCGTAAAAATAAGATATCACCATCGAACTTTTATTTTATCCAGGGGAAGGGAGAAAAGATCGAACAAAAACCCTAAGTAAAATGCAAAGCAAAAAGCAAGGCCTAAAGCTAAGCAAAGAGAGATCAAAGGTACAGGGGTTGGTTATACTAAGGGAAGGTACTAACACCTTAAGCATTTGTAGTAAAAGGAAAAAAATTGTTTTCTAAAGGTAAAGATGGGCAAAGTAAAAGGAAAAGGTGGAAAAAGAAAAAGGTAGCTGGATAGGATCTCGCAATCCTATGCCTACGTATCCTGTATAGGAAGTCAAAGCTACGAAAAAAAGGGGTACAAATGGAAAAGGAAAAGAGTGTGAAAAAAGAAATGGTTGCTCGCCAAGGATCGGGGCCTTGTGCCTACGTATTCTCAAGAAAAACATGAGAAATCAGAGCGTCCGTAGTTCATGGAACTACGAGTTTCCAGGTTCTAAGAACCAAGAACAACAAAGAGAGGTAAAGAAAAAACGAGAGACATGCACAATGACAATAAGTCAACATACAATCCCTCCCCTTGGATTAGGTCAACAAGGATCAAAAGAAAATAATAGATACATGGAAGAACATCATGTAAATGGTATCAAATAAAGGCACAAACACAGTACACGGAAAAGCATCATGCGTGGTCAAACAGACAAAATAGCACATAATACGCATGGAAAAACATCATGGTAATCAGATAGTGAAAAGTCAACAGAAATACATGGAAAAGCATCACGTAGTCAGTAAATAGTAAGTACAACACACATGGAAAAGCATCATGCATAAACAGACAAAGGTACGCGGCAAAGCATCGCGGATAAAATCCACAAACAATAATGGAAAAACATCGTGAAGCAAATTGAAAGTACGCGGCAAAACATCGCAAGAATAACAGACAATCACGGCAAAGCATCATGAGAAACATCGAGAAATAATCAAGGAAAAGCATCAAGATTAAATCACGGAAAATAAGCTCAAGATATGAAAGCAAAGCAGTCGCAAGATAAAATCGGGCAACCAGAGAATTAATAATTAATTTAAATATAAATATTTAATAAGAATAATTAATAATTTAATTAATCAATATTAAATAAGGATATTTAGATTAATTAATATTTATAAAATTATTTCTTACATTTCTTATACTATTCAAATAACTAAATAATTAAAAATGGAAATATTAAAAAATGAATGATAAAATTTTTTTTTAGTATTTGACAAATTAGAAATGAAAGTAATTAAAACAAATAATTAAAATATAAAATTTTTATTTGGATATTTTTAGAATATATATAAAAAATGAAAATTTATTAAAACAAAACAATTAGAAAATATTAACTTGGTTTTTTTTATAATATGCCAATTAGAAAATAAACAAGTAGTTAAAACAAAATGGGTTACAAAAATAAATCACTTAACAGGGACACCATGCAAAAGGAAAGTGTAATACGCAAAACTAATGTCTGAAAAAAATTTCCTATTGCCAGGATACATGAACAAATATGCCCAAACATGCAGAAACATGACTTGCAATATTTTTAAAAGAACATCAAACAACACAAACACATATACCATACAAGCTTACAAGATACTACATGAACATAAAAAAATTACACACATTTTAACACTACTCCCTAACATAATAGGCATACACACTTAATATATATCACTACCTACATGTCAAGCAAATTTCAACAAAAGAAAACACACACACACACACACACTATAAGCATGGAAAAATGCAGTCTGAATGAAAAACAAAAGTCAAACAATAACAACATATAGCAAAACTCGTTCACCACACAAATTAATTTAAACTCATTCAAACTAAAAAATAAGATCATAAGGTCAAAGCTAACAAAGAAAGGAGGAGAGATAACATAAATGTTTTGTGACATTCAAGAGAGAGTGAAAGTTGCAGCGCATGAGGGTGATATGAGCAAGGTGAAAAGGAGTGAGTTTTGAAGAATAGTGATGAAAAGATGAGTGTTATGGTTTGAATGAAAAAACAATATTGAGAAAAGGGTTAGTGAGATATTGGAGTATGGTTTTGGTTGCTTTGGGTATAAGGAGTACATGGGTGGATCTATAATGAAGGAATAACATGTGAGTTGTCAAAGATGCAGGCGTGTGGAGCTTGTAGGTGAAAGAATAATGAAAAATGATTGTTGGTGAGTAAGGTGTTTAAGGAGTATGTAACAGTGGTCTCCACGAAAAAAGCAAGAAGATCCTTTCTTTGTTATTATTTTTTTATGCAATTTTTTAATGAGAAGAAAAAAAAAGCTGTAAGTATGAAAAGAAAAAAAAATAAATAAATAAATAGGGTGGTTTCCAAAAAATCATGATGAAGTAGTAGCATATCTTTCTTTATTATTTCCAAAATAACCAAGAGGGTATAGTTTCTTTTTTCTGGAAAACAAGGCATGTGCTATGTGTATGAAAAAATATTTTAAAAAAAGGTTGTGAAGGAGCCGATTCATGCGCAGTGGGTGCGTTGTGTATCAGTATGCAATTTCCGGATGTACAGGTATTTTCACTTAAATGGATTTCAAACAAAACAAGTCCTTAAAACTTAGCTATTAAGTTTACTAAAACAAAATAGAAAACAATTTTTGTTATATTATATTTTTTTTTAGGGAAAGCATGAATAATAAAATAAAATAAACCTTTGAAGAATATATAAATTAATAAAAAAACTAATTAGATTAAGATTACTAATTAAAAATAGAAATAAAACAGTAAAAAAACAAAAAAAAATAGACCGGTATCGAAGTACTTAGAAAAATAAAATGAGTACACCAAAATGATCATCAAAAAATACACGATTTGGAAAAATACAGCGTTTGGTCAAATTTCGAAATGGACTTTACCTAGTTAATGGCCTAAACTGTCCAAAATGCAACCGAAAAGTGATCGAAAAATTAAAATGAGCACGCCAAGTTAAACTACGCGAAACGTATATTAACATTACTAATGTTTGCAGACTCGATTTTAAAATTTTTCGTCCACTAATTTTACGCATAGTTGACTTTTAGTTTGACCGATTCGGCTGTAAATTCAACAAGTTTATTCCAGCTGATAAATTGGGTATTATGCAAGATGCAAGAGGTGATAAACTATGCAGATGATGCAAGAAGACGTGGGATCTTAGATTCAAAAATTAGGGTATGACAAGGAAGAAACAAGACAACTGCATATTTTTTTTGTATTTTCGTTGGGGTTAGTAATGCATAAAAGACACATACGAGAAGTATCGGGTACTATGCAAATGAAGATACAGTCAGATGAATGAAAATATAAAAAATGTCCGGTCAAAATTTGGGGTATGTCAGTTGCCCCTATTTAATCTTCTTGGACCTGAAGGTATAAATGGCAATGATTTTCAGACATTCAAGGTAACAGAGGATTAAATACTAGAATACCTATAATTTTGACCTAATGCAGATGAAATGGTATGATATGTAATGTAAGACTCTGAATTCTATGGGGAATGATGCCACAGACTATCAAGGGAGGATTCCACTTGGAAAAAGGTCTAGAATTTCTGGGACATAAGCAACAGATCTCAAAGAGAATACAACTGGGGAATACAAGATATTGTGGAAATCTATCAAGGTGACAAAGAATATCCAACAATACTCAGGGAGAGAGGGGTAAGCCCTGAAACAAGTAGTAAGAATATCCAAGAATGACATTGGATGGAAACGCAATAACTTTGGCAAGAATGATAAAGATATCCAAGAATGGTATTGGATAGAGGCAAAAATCATCTTTGGGAGACAAACATCAATGACACCCAAAAATGGCATTGGATGAAAGGAGACACGACATCCAAGAATGGCATTAGATACAAATAGAAACAAGACATCCAAGAATGGCATTGGATGAAAATGAGAAACAACGTCCATGGATGGTATTGGACAAAGCGGAATCACAATATCCAGGAATGACATTGGATGAAAATGAATAAATGACACCCAAGAGTAGCATTGGGTGAAAATGGATCGCAACATCCAAGAATGGTATCGAACGTGGAATGAGAACATCCAAGAATGACATTGGATACAAATAGAAGCAAGGCATCCAAGAATGGCATTGGACGAAGGTCACGATATCCAAGAATGGCATTGGATGAAAATGAACAAAATAACATCCAAGAATGGCATTGGATACAAATGAATCACAATATCCAGGAATGGAACTAGATGAAAGTGAACAAAACGATACCCAATAAAGGCATTGGATATAAGAGAGAGACATGCAAAGACATGCAAGAGTAGCATTAGATGGAAATTAAAATGACAAATATATCCAAGAATAACACTGGACACGAAGGAATAAACAGACACAAACATCCAAGAATCGTATTGGATGGAAGTGAAAAACAGGTACATTCAAGAATAGCATTGGATGGGAAATAGAGACATCTAGGAATAACATTGGATGCAAAAGTGGAACAGATAGACACATATTAGCTTTGGTAGGTGCCAAGTAAGTTGGACTTTGACCACAAGGTAAGACGTTAATAACAACACAATCTCTGGTGAATGCAAATGAGGATGAAACACTCTTGGTATGCATGGTATATGAATTTTGTTATGATGTATAATAAAATGCAGATGTTGACAACATGGATCGACTCTTTTGGAGAGGGGACACAATTGGAAGACTGATTCCTTAACACAGAGATCACTTTCACTCTGCTTGGGGACTAAAGACGATGCTACTGAACACCTCTCTTCCACACTGGTAAATTGTATCAAGTTGATGATCCTTGTAGGAAGGATGGAGAACTGCTTGGGGATTCCTTAAGTAAATTTCCCCAGATTATCTGACTATTATAGATGAACTGATCATTGCTTCAGCTTGAATGATTCTGGACATGACTGTTTTATTGTGCACTTGGAAAGCTTTCCCCAGTATGAGTCTTGAAAAATCTTCTGGATAAACCAATTTCGATAGGGACTTGCTTTGATTAACAAATCTTGAACTGATTCTCAACAGGATCTGAAAGGAACTTGCCCCTGATAGGGTCATCGACCAAGTTTCTCAACCATTTGAAAATTTCTTGAGAGGAAAGCCAATTTGCAAACAAAAGTATTCGTACAAACATGTTAATCTAGATGCAAAAATTTATGTAACTTTTGAAATCAAAATCATTTTTGGAATAATGCAAAACATATAAATCACTAGTCAGAACACGACGATTTAAGACATCAAAGTGAAAGGTAAAGCAAAGGTGTAATACCAAAATAATTGATTTGCAAAAATCTTTTTGGATTCAGTTTACGCAACCTTGATGTAGTATGCTTTCAAAATAGCCTTGCTTTAGTTAGGTCTTTTGAGGATTGTAACGTGGACTGGTTCACGGTTTATGAAACAAAGGATAAAGGCTCAAAGTTTATTTGTACTTACCCAATCTTCGTGATGATCTTCAGTCCTACGCTTAGTTAAATCAGACTATGCATTGTGATGATGATGATTCAGAAGTCAAGGGACCCTTGAGATGGCAGTCACTGCTTCCTTAAAACATTTAGTTGTTTTTCTTTTTTTACCATTGAGGACTTTTATAGTGAAGGTTTAAAGATCTCTACTTTTATTATCCCTAACTTTTAGCTGGCTTGTTTTTTCTAAAGCTTACAGTCAGCGGGATGACCCAGTTTTGCCCAAGTCTCCTTCATAGTTTTTGACTTAACGGGCCTTTTCTTTTGTTTTTTTTTAAGAAAGAGAGTAACTGCCCTACTTAATGATTACGGTGAACCATCATTGGCTTGAAAGACATCTTCGACACTTGCCTGCCGTGTGCGAAGGAAAGCCTGTGAATGCAACCTTTATATGAAAGGTGCCTTGCATGAACGCACAACCAAGTTAACTAAGAACTATCCATCCCAAGGTTAAGATTGCGGGTTTTTGTATAGAAAGAAACTCCAACTTCTAAGATCGAAGGGGTTGACAAGGGAATAACTTCCTTATTTCTCCAGTATTTGGGGAATTGAAATAATGCCTTACATCGTCATCAAAGTTTTGATTTGAAAGCATACCAACAACAATTATGGGTATTACGTTTTCATTATCCTCCCTCAAATCTTTGCATAATCAAAAGAAAGTGGACAAGAGATATATATTTTGAAAAGGAAAGCATAAGGATGTAAATAATAGACAAAAATGAATTGAATCAAAAAATTGCAATGCTCATTTCATTAACATGGAAGTACAAACATAATTGGAAAGCAAACAACTAATACAAAGAAAGGAAAATGCAAACAACAAGAAACATTGCCTAGTGACTAATTAGCAACAGGGGTGAGCTGTACTGTCTTGAAACACTGGCTTTAGGAGAATAGTCTAAAGTTGACCGAAGCTTCACTTCTCATGCCCTGGCAGAGGATTGTTCTTGACATTAGGATTGATATCATGAAAGGCGAGGATCTTGTCTTTGATCAGCTCTTCTACAATAGCCTTCAACGCATGGCTACCTTCCAAGTTATGGCCTGCACCACCTTGATGGAATTCACAATGAAGATCAGCCCTGTAGTCGGCTGGAAGAGGATTTGGAGGAGGAGGTAGAGTCCTAGTGGTATTCAAACCTCTCTGAACCAAACCAGGTTACAGTTCAATGTACGTCATAGGAATTAGATCAAAGTTTATCCTATTGTGGTTCTGCTTTTGTCCAACAGTCGGACGTTGAGGAGCTCAAACTGGGCGTGGAGCAGCAACCACGGGAGTAACAGCAGCAACAACAGGGTGTATAGCATACTGAGGTTTATGACGAGGTCTTCTTTCCTCAGTCAAGACAACATTGGTCTGATCTTCTCTCTTCTTCTGGAAGTTCCCATAGGATTTTTTTGCACCATTAGAAGATTCTACAGCTTTAGACACTTTACCATTCTTGAGACCTTCTTCAAGTCTTTGGCCAATGGTCACCAAATCTGTGAAGTTGGAAGAGACAATACCAATCATATTTTCCCAATAGAAGGGAGACAAGGTGTCCATGAACATTCAAGTGTGTTCCTTTTCTGCTAGAGGAGGTTCAAATTGAGAAGCTATCTCCCTCAAATGTTGAGCATACTCCTTGAAAGAGTCTCTCTCGTTCTGAGATATATTCTGAAGTTGACGACGGTCAAGAGTCATGTTAAGATTGTACTTGTATTGCTTCATAAAATAATTGGCAAGATCCTGGAAGTGGATACCATTCTTTTCAAGGTTCATGTACTATTTGAGTGAAGCTCCACTCAAGCTGTCTTGAAAGCAATGGATGAGAAACTTCTAGTTGTTGGTATAAGTAGCCATCTTTCGGAAGTACATAACCAAATGAGTTCTTGGACAGGAATGACCTTTAGATTACGCAAACTCGGGAGTCTTGAATTTGGCAAGCATGATAAGGTCATAAACAAGGCACATGTTATCTGCATCAACTCTGAAGAAATCATTACCCTCCATGGCTCTGAGTCTCTTATCTATAGTCTGAAACTATTCACAGACAACTTCAGGTTCAACAAAGTCCTCATGGTCTTCACCTTGAGCACTACCAACATTGTAGTCAAAGAGAGGATTCTCATAGGGAGCTTGGGCAGTCTGGGCAATAGTATGGACCACATGTATGGGCTTGGAGAAAACAGGAGCTTGAAACACTGGTCTGGAAGTTTGACCAATCATAGCAGTAGTAGCAAGAGGTGGAGAGTAGTTATGGGGTAAACCAAACTCTGGCCATGTAGAAGGTGGCATTTGAACAGGCTAAGGATCAACACCTGAAACTTCCTGGATGACAGTTCTTTGAGGTTGCTCTCCTCTGGAAATTAAGACTTGGAGCATCTCAGTAAGCTTTGTCAATCTTAACTTCAGATCATCAATCTCCATTCTTATCTCTGAGTTGTGATGTTCTTGTTTTGACATTCTAAGTTTGATGTTAGCTCTAGTCTTGTATCGGTGATGAGGAATCAGTTTGATATCTGATAGACGACTGAAAGATAGAGAAAGCTGAAATGAGTTGCTGGAAAACATGGATGTATGCAAATGATATGCAATGTCATGCAATGTCGGATGCATGAAGAAAATACAATGTAGGTATGGTTAAAATCTGGGATAACACGAGTAAATCAGAACATCCTATTCGGTAGGCTTCTTAAAAGATAGTTCTACGACAATTACCCTTAAACCCACTTACAGGATAACTTCTAGATTTTTTATAAAGGTTTCCGAGTCATGGAGCTTAGTTGTAACACCCTTCTACCCCAAGGAATATTCACAAAGATTATAAGCAAATTATATCAGAGTACATCACCCAAGGGTGCCACATTTCACCATAAAACATCAAAGTAACAAATCTGCTGCATAACACGGGTTACATCATCAATGAATTCAATTAATAACATGCAGTGGAAATTCAAAACTCAATACAATTATGATTCCAAAACGTCTTAAAACAAAAATCATAACATCATAAATGTCAACAAGCAAAAAACACAATCGTTCGACCCAAATGTCCCGACCCGATGTTACATATCAGAGCAAGACCCTCTAATCGACGAAAAACCAAAATACTTCAAAGCTAAGTCTTCGAGCACCAAGAGCTAATCCTGATCACCTGCACCTTACCCACGTGGAGGCAACATTCAAACAGGAAGGGTGAGTAATCACAAATCATTATATAAGATGTAAGGCAAAAGGTATAGCAATCATACATATCCTCATTAAATCATTCACAATATCATATTACTATCAAATCACAATCATCATAGTAATCAAACAATTCACAATCTCACCAACAATGCTAATTTCTCAATAATTATGGAATGTCACATAGTATGAAATGCACATAATAGACTCATGCATGCGGTACCAATTCGTCATATAGATGGACATTGTGCCATCACCCTCCAAAGATCCCCACCAATAGGATCAATTCTACACAAGAACTGGAGCACGTCACAAAACACTTCAATCCACACAATGGGATTGAAGCCACCTCTGGACCGGAGTCCCAAATATGTCATGAATGCATGATGCAAACCTCATAATAAACATCATCATAGAATCGTCAAAATTGGATAATCCTTCATGAGTATTCATGAAGCAATCATAATATATCATTCATCACATTTGTCATTATTTCATCACAATACGCCACAATTTGTCAAGTTTTAATCATCTCAACGCAATTCCCTTATTTTACCTCATTTAGTATCGTCACTAGTTTCCTTATGTTCAATTACATCATATTAGTCTTACGGTTCATGCCAAGTTGCATCACACACGAAATCCGGATAGAAATCGCAAGAACAGATAATTTTGGCAACAGCACTGCCCATACGCGTATGGCCATGCCCCATACGCATATGGCCCTCTTCTCTCGCCCCTGGCCTGCGTATCATATGCGTAGGGCCATCTGTCCAGGCCTTCTACACGCGTATTGCCTTGAGCGTTACGTGTATGAGCAGAGAGGGTTTTCCTCCCCTAACTCCCTTCAAACTTCTCATACGCATAATGGCTAGCCCATACGTGTATGCCCCCTTTTCCCAAACCCCCTTTACGCGTATGGCCACTCTTCCCTTACGCGTACCTTACGCGTACGAGCAAAGGGTCGTGTTGGCTCTGGGGCAGGTGCGTACCGTATGCGTACTACCATGGGAAGTCCCCTTCATACGCGTAAGGCGCCCCCCTCCCTTATGCGTATGGCCAAACGCACCTCCAAAAATCCATATTTCGTATCAGTGTGAAATCTCCCCCATTGCAGCACCCTCAAACTTTCAAATCAGATCCAAAACCACTTTTGATTCATTACAGATTCAAGTTTTAATCCTACTTCATTGTTTCCATCCATTTTTATCATTAGAACCTATATTCGTTAACCCTAAACCCACAAATCTCAAATTTGGTCTTTGTTCATCACAGCAACAACAAAACTCATACGAGTTCAACATCAATGACAACAATCCACACGAAATTTACAGAAGACATCATATACACACGGATTCACAAAGATTCATCATACAATTCATCAGAATTTTATCAATTTACACATAGCACACAGTACCAACGTCTACCTTAAACCCACATCAGATATAATAACCCAGATTAACCCCTATACCTTGAATTCTTAGCAATTCAAATTCTTCTTAGCGTCTTTCGGATAATTCCCCCGGTTCTCTGTGCCCTAACTCTCTTTTTTCGTCCTCTTCACTTTTTCATAATCGTAAGAATGAACTCCCCAATTTCCACTTTTCTTTTTGACATTCTTACCCCTTGGACCCCAATTATGACGTTCCCATCTTACCCTGACTTAATCCTCCTAACGTTACCATCTTACCCTTATTATACATCTCCTTTTTATTTTAAATGATAATAATAATCTAAATAATATATTTCACATTCTTTTATTATTATTACTACTAAAATAATTCTAATTAATCACTTAATTTCTAAAATGCCCTCATTATTCCCTTAACCCAGTAATACCCCACAACACAACACAATTCATAATGCGTCACAATATTTCGTCAAAATTCACCGAAAACACCGAATAATCAAAACAAGTCAATTCAATAAATATTATAATTATTTTGGGGTGTTACAACTCTCCCTCACATAAAGAATTTTCGTCCTAAAAAAAGTACCTGAAGGAAACAAAGTCGGATACGACTCCTTCATTTGATCTTCACACTCCCAAGTCCAACTTTCACCTGCTGGTCCGCCCCATAACACCTTCACCAAAGCTATGTCCTTACCCTGCAGTTCCTTTATTTCTCGTCCATCAATCCGCACAGGTAGTGCTTCAACAATCAGGTTGTCTCTCACCTGTACATCATCCATCTGGATCACATGCGACGGATTTGGAATATATTTCCTCAACTGAGACACATGAAACACATCATGTAAATTCGCAAGCGACGGTGATAAAGCAATCTGATAAGCTACTTCTCATATCCTCTGCAAAATCTGATACAGACCAACAAAATGTGGAGTGAACTTCCTATACTTCAAAGCTCGGCCCACACTAGTCACCGGCGTAACTCTCAAAAACAAGTGATCTCTCTCTTGGAATTCAAGTGCTTTCCTCCTCATATCGTGATAGCTCTTCTGACGACTCTGCGAAGCTCTCATCCTTTCTCTAATCCTCTTAATCTTCTCAGTCATCTCCTACACAATCTCAGGTCCGAGTACGACATTCTCTCCTAACTCATACCAACACAATGGAATTCTACACCTCCTTCCATACAATGCCTCATAAAGTATCATCCCAATACTAGCATGAAAACGGTTGTTGTATGTGAACTCAATTAACGGCAAATGACTATCCCAAGATCCTCCTTGATCTAACATACAAGCCCTCAGTAAATCCTCTAAAGACTGGATAGTCCTCTCCGTCTGACCGTCCGTCTGTGGGTGATATGCAGAGCTCATCCTCAACTTAGTACCCAAAGCATTTTGTAAATTGTTCCAGAACCTTGACGTGAATCTTGGGTCTCTATCCGACACAATACTCGAAGGTATCTGGTGTAACTTTACAATCTCCTCGATGTACATCTCGGCTAGCTTCTGCATAAAATGATTAATCTCCATCAGTAAGAAATGAGCCGATTTAGTTAATCTATCCAAAATCACCCAAATTGAATCATTTCCCTTTGCAGTTTTCGGCAATCCCGACATAAAATCCATGGAAATACTATCCCATTTCCATTCTGGAATATTCAGCGGTTGCATCATACCCAAAGGCTTATGGTGTTCAATCTTTGACTTCTGACAAGTCAAACACGCATAAACAAACTCTGTAATATCCTTCTTCATCCCCGGCCACCAAAACAATTTCTGCAAATCCTGGTACATCTTTGTAGCACCGAGATGGATACTTAATCTACTTCGATGTCCTTCCTCAAGAATGCTCTTCTTAATTTCTGGAACATCCGGAACACACACTCTATTTCTGAACCTCATCACACCATCCTCATCAATCTGGAATTCACCTCCGTTACCTTGATTGATCAAAGTCAACTGATCAACCAACTTCAAGACAGATTGTTGACCCACTATGATATCTTCCAAAATACCACTAGTCAGTTTCAGCATACCCAACCTCACACTGCCAGGAGTCTCTTCACATAATAAACTCAGGTCTCAGAACTGCTCTATTAACTCCAATTCTCTCACCATCAGCATTGACACATGCAATGACTTCGTTTTCAATGCGGCAACCACCACATTTCCTTTACCCAGATGGTAATTCAAATCAAAGTCATAATCCTTCAATAATTCCAACCACCTTCTCTGCCTCATATTCAACTCTTTCTGATAAAACAAGTACTTCAAACTCTTATGATTGCTGAACACTTCAAATTTAGAGCCAAAAAGATAATGTCTCCAAATCTTTAACACAAACACCATAGCTGCTAACTCTAAGTCATGGGTAGGGTAATTCATCTCATGAACCCTCAATTGCCTCGAAGCATACGCAACAACTTGACCATTTTGCATCAAAAATCCACCCAGACCCATCTTTGATGCATCACAGTATACCATAAAAGATTCATTCGGGTTAGGAAAAATCAACATCGGAGCAGTCATTAACCTCTTTTTCAATTCCATAATGCTCTCTTCACACGCAACATCCCACACATAAGCTTGACCATTTCGAGTCAACTGAGTCAAAGGTAATGCTAATTTAGAAAAACCTTCGATAAACTTACGGTAATAACCGGCCAACCCAAGGAAACTTCGTATCACGGTAGTAGACTTCGGAGTCTCCCACTGTAACACAACTTCAATCTTAGCAGGATCAACAGTGATCCACCACTTGAAATCACATGGCCAAGGAAACTCACTTCCTTCAACCAGAATTCGCACTTTGACAGTTTTGCATACAACTTCTTCTCTTTCAACACTTGTAACACAGTTCTCAAATGGTCAGCATGCTCTTCTTCATATTTAGAGTATATCAGAATATCATCAATGAAAACCACAACAAACATATCCAAATACTCATGAAAAATCTGATTCATATACTCCATGAGCACACCAGGTGCATTGGATACACCGAACGACATCACAGTGTATTCATAGTGACCATACCTCGTCTGGAAAGCTGTCTTCGGAATATCACCAGGCTTAACACGAATCTGATGATAACCAGACCTCAAATCAATCTTGCTAAATACACAAGCGCCTACCAACTAATCCATCAAATCATAAATTCTTGGAAGGGGGTATTTATTCTTGATAGTTACTTTATTCAATTGCCTGTAATCAACACACAACTTCATACTACCGTCTTTCTTCTTAACTAACAACACAAGAGCACCCCACGGAGAAACACTCGATCGAACAAACTTCTTCTCAAGCAATTCTTCCAATTGTTTCTTCAATTCACTTAACTCAGAAGCGGACATCCTGTAAGGAGCCATTGACACTGGGCTTGTACCTGGTACCAACTCCACTGCATATTCTACTTCATGCTCTGGAGGTAAATCACTTATGTCATCTGGAAACACCTCTGGAAATTCACAGACAACAGGTAATTCAACACTCGCAGCTTCATGATCAACTTGCAATGATGCAAACATCAAGGCTTCGTCTTCTAGAAGTTTGTCTACTTGCTTAGCAGATAAGAACATCAACTCCCCATTATCGCCAAACTTAGGAAATTCCACAGTCTTATTATAACAATTGATATGAACATAGTTGAACTCCAACCAGTTCATTCCAAGGATTACATCGATTTGGTGCAAGGGTAAACACACCAAATCCATCACAAAACTCTTTCCAAATATCGTCAAAGGACATATCGAACACACAAAAGTGGTAGTAACAGAACCATTAGCAGGAGTTTCTATTACCATACTACCATTCATAGACAATTTTAAACCCAGTCTAGTAGCACATTCAAACGAAATAAACGAATGAGTAGCACCAGTATCAATAATAGCGACCAACTTAACATTATTAATAAAATAAGCACCTCGAATCACGTTATCTTTCTTGGTAACTTTTGAACCACTCAAAGCAAACACTATGCCATTGGTCTGAGCAGCAGTAGCAGTCTTCTTCGGCTTCTGACACTAGGTACTGATGTGACCCTTCTCACCATAATTGAAGCAAGTTGGACCTTCATCTTTACAGTCAGTAGCTCTATGTCCTTTTTTACCACATCTGTAACACCTCAACACATTGTTGGTGCAAACCTCAGCACGGTGGCCTTGCTCTCCACACCTGTAACACTTAACAGAAGCAAGAGTTGCTCCCCCTGTCATACCCCAAATTTTGAATACTAAGATTCCCATCATTATGCAAATCATGATCACAATATGGGTGTATCATTATGCTTCATCAGTCTCCCCAAAGATGGGTGAACATCCACTACAATCAAACTTAGGGTTTCAAGCCCTCTCAGAGTTCTTAGACAAAGGATCAATCAAGGAATGACATGATCTTCAACTTGTCTAAACCTCTCAAATATCCACAATGGATCAAGAGGACTCCCACAACAAGGATTAAGCACCAGGATGCTCCCTTCTAGGTGGATCAAGCCTCAAGATCGCCAGTGTCACCAAATTAGGGTTTTGGTCGACCAGGGCCTCCAGTTGGAAATTTTCCTCTGGACATGAGCCAATGCTTCAAAGCATAACCTAATATACTCCATGGAACCTCATGGGCCCAAATATCAAGTCAATTTGACCTCAGGGGATGCATACATCAAAAATCAGGAATTAGGGTTTCTTTACCTAATTCACCCCTAAGTTGACTTTTGGGACAAATCATGAGCCAAGACCTCAAGAGAGGATTTGAGGGTCTCTAATACACCACATTGATCCATTTTCAACAATGGATTGATCCAGGAAGCTTGAGCAACAAGTCCCAATTTCATCTGAACCACAGTTAGGGATTCACGAAAAAAGTCAACTGTAACTTTGACTTTTGACCAGGATATGCTCCCAAACCCTAAGACATGATTCAATACACCCTATAACACCCATGGAACATGTCCATCAAGTTTTATTTAGGTAAAGGACTTGATTTCCTAAAGGATTGCTCAGTTTGGAATTCATCGGATAAAAAGTCAATTGTGCACAAAAGTCAACTTTGACTTTTTGAGATTTTTCACAATTATGGATTTTTAACCCTAAAATGATGTTAATGTATGATTTGAATCATCATTCATCAAGAAAAATCAAAGAAAGTGGGATAGCTTGTAAAAGGGGTAACCATAAAAACTTAGAAAATTTTCAAGTTATGAACAAAGTGGCAAGGGTACCAACTTTGGAGGATCATAACTCCTAAACCACAAAGCCATTTTTCCCCATCCAAAGCTTGATTTGTAGATCTCATGGCCCTCTACAAAAACTTCAACTAGACCTCATTCCAATTCTTCATGGATTTTGAGTTATGGATTGATCAAAATCACAAAAAGTAAAAATGTCACTTTTTTCCAACACTTAGTGAAATTTTCACTAAGTCAGAATCTGCCTTCACTTTTTTCCAAATGTAGGGACATTTTTCACTTGGATCCAAAAAGTATCAAAACCAAATATGATCAAACAGTTGTTGTATCATATCAGGGCTTTCCAAATGGCCAAGAACATCACCAAATTCAATTTGAGCTAAGAGTTATGGTAGTGGCAAAATGCCTTGCTGAAAATTGCCAAGACAAGGCAGAATTTTGCATTTTTGGTCGATTTTCCAAAATCAGCCAATTTCAAGACTTGTTATCATCTTGGACATATCTGAGGATCAAATCTAAAGGGGACAATCACTGAGCCAAGCCTCCAAAGTCCTTGGAACAAGAAGTAGCATGCCAAACCTAGAATTGCCTAAAAGAGGGACAAGACTCCAATTTCGGATTGGAGCATTTAATAGATGCTTAGAGGTGACATGGACTGACACACTTGCAACTGAATTCAGTCAAGATTCCTCCAACAAGTAGGGAACCAAAGCTCTGTGCTCTAACCTCTAGTCAATGGCTAGAGGAGACTTGGATTTTCATTTGCCAACATTGGCAAAACCTCTACTGCAGTTTCCATTCACTATTGATCCCAAAACAAACTTGCTCTACTATAAATAGAGCTCATTTGTGCTCAGTTTGAGTACACCAAAGCCATCAAACAGATGCTTTCCTCAAAATCCCTTTCTCTTGGCAAAAATGCCTTCTTTAGCAAGGTAACTCTGAGTTTTTGAGTTTGAGAGCTTTTTCAATCAAACCAATCACACACACACACCTCATAAACATCATATGTAGGTGATCCAAACTCTCACAAGTGACCTATAATCACAAAATCACAAAGTCACCTCTCAAAACCTCAAAATAGGCTTCTTGTGCATTTTTCAAGCCATGTCTTGATTCAGTCACTTTCCAAACCAGATAAAACCTTAAACACACTCTAAATATCATCCTTGAATTGTCCCAAATGATACCACACATCTGGAACACCATTTGAGAGAGTTGCTATTTTGGTCACTTTTAACCCCTTTTGCAAGAAAGGGCCAGTTTGTGTTTTTGCAGGTACCAGCTGATTCCAAGCATCCTAAACGCTTCTAAGGGATCATTTGAGTGTGTCTAAAGCATCAAATCATTTCTAGAACAAGAGGCTTGACAGATTGCCCAAAACTCCAAAAAGCTCAAAAAGAGGTAAGCCTCATGACTTGAACTTTCCAAAATATACAATGCTTTGAAGCCCACTGATCATGCACACCTCATACATGTTATATATGTTGTGTTTGAACCAATTGACCATGTAATTCATGCCTGTATCAAAGTGTAGCATAGAAAATGCAATTATAGGCCTTTTTCAAAACCACTATCGGGTTTTGAGGAGGGAGTGTGATCTGAAAAAACTACCACCACCATTGAATTCCTTGTGAAATTTTGGTCCAAATGCATATAAATTTTGTCTCAAACCATTAAGAATTGAGAAAGTTAAGACATTCGCGTTTCTGAGCCAAAACTTGCCTTGCCCTGCCTTGGCCCAGGCCTAAAACCAAGGCATGACTTGTATATTTGTGTTTTCACTCAAAACAATGGATGTATCACCACCCCAGTGGTAAGGCGCGCGCCTTGTGACCTTGAGGTCGTGGGTTCAAACCCCACCCATGCCATTTTGTGTTTTTTCACATTTTGCCATTTTTTCCAATATTCCATGTTTTATTAATTAATTGGAAAATTAATAACTCACTCAATTTTAATTATTTTTTATTGGTTCTTTTTGTGCAAAAAATCAAAAAAATGTTGAAATATTTTATTCCACAAAAAAATTAAGTTTATATTATTTATTTTATATAATTAGTATTTTTGTGAATAAATTCATTTTTATTTGTCTTTAAACATTTTAAAATGAACATTCATCTTGAAAAATCAAGACCAAATGGGTTTTAATATCTCTTGTGATTAAAACTTCATTTTTCAAACCTTAAACAAAAATCACAAATGGTTTATTCAAATTCATTTGGTATTTTTCATTGATTTTCTTTTAATATTTACTTTTAAAAGAAAACAAATTAGGGTTTCTTTGATTTTCACCCTCACAAATCATTTTCAAACACTCGTGGGCCTCTAATAGAGTGTAAGACCCAATCCCCTTTTAACCAAAACAATTTTGGGCCTCAGATATTGTATAAGTCCCTCTGCGTTAAAAGAAAAGTTCGGCGCGGTCGTCGCCCGTGTAAAAATAAAACCTGGGCCTATCCTCGAGCTATAAGACCCATTCAAAACTTTTGGGCCTCTATTAAAGTGTAAGACCCAACCCCCTTTGAAAACCAAACCATTTTGGGCCTCAGTCATTGTATAAGGCCCACTGCGTTTTCAAAAATCTCGGCGTGATCGCCATTTCAAACGAAAAATCATCTGGGCCTACCCTCGTGTTATAAGCCCCCACTCTTTTTCTTTAAACCTTTTGGGCCTCTTGAGAGAGTGTAAGACCCATCCCTTTGTACAGAAAATCTTTCTCGGGCCTCAGTCACTGGTATAAGTCCCTCTGTACAAAACGATAGTGCAATCACTGATAAAAACCTAGGCCTCTCCTCGAGTTGTAAGCCCTAATCTTTCATTTTAAAGCACCTTCTCCTTTGGTCTTGAATATACTGTTGTTTTCAATCTTTCTTTGTTGAACAACTAACCAAACAGCATGGAAGCTCTACAACCGAGTAAGTAGTTATATGCTTTCTTTATCCGCTTTCATATACATATAATTGTATTGTGGGGCTGTTTCACTATAAGTCTTTTTTCATAAACTCATATCGACTGTGTAATAATAGTATAGATATTTAGAGTTTCCCCGGCAACTACGTCTAGCACTAAGCCCTGTTGATTACTCTTAAAATAGACAAAACTAGATCCCCATAGGATTACCATATACAGTCTTCCCTCCTCTTGGGGTTAAACAATATGGAGACGTGAAAGGTAGCATTCTCGGTGAACCCTTTCACAGACTGTCACCTTTAGAAATCGTAAAAGAAACTTTATTCCCCAGAGATGATCTTTTCTCCGTGAATGGCATCTCTTAAGTTTCTTCCAAATTCTCGAACTTTCCTGGCTTGATTTATTCTCTCTGAATAGCCTGTCTTGAATTTCTCGGGGTTTGGGGACCCACAGGCTTCTTAAAAGCATCCCCACCTCCTCTTGGGTGTTGTACAAGGACCCGTCGGCTTCTTAGAAGTATTCACAGCCTCCTCTTAGGCTTCGTATAAATGATTTCTTCCTCGGGGAATAATAGCCTCCTCTTGAGCTTCGTACAAATTGTCCCTTGGCTTCTTAAAAGTTTCCAACCTCCTCTTGGGCTTCGTACAAATTGTCCCGATGACCTCCTAGAGGTATAGGAACAGAAATTAGTCATCCTAATAGAACAGTCTTTCAAAAAGTCTAGATCTTGCTACTGCTGTTTCTTAAACGTAGTACAAAAGATGAAACTCTAGACTTGGACAGTCTAATTCCCTTGAGTCTCAAAGACATTCTCAAGTTCCTTTCAAAACTAGGAGAGGAAACCCGTAGACTCGGGCAGTCTCAATACCCTTTGGATTTCCCATTTCCTTAAAGAACAGGAAATAACCCTGATCCTCGAATCAAATCCCTGAGTGCAAACAGTACTCATATAAGAACTGATTTTCTCTTTATCCAATATACTGGACCTGACACTAAACTAAAACAGTTACATTAGCCTCCTCTTGGGCTTTATACAACGATTCTCCCCGACGGAGCTAACCTATTCACACTCTCTTGTTGAGTATAAAAGACTCTCTTGTTGAGTCAAACCTTGTAGCCTCCATCTCGGGCTTCGTACGAGATACAAAACACTCTCTTGTTGAGTATAAAAGACTCTCTTGTTGAGTCAAACCTTTGTAGCCTCCATCTCGGGCATCGTACGAGATACAAAACACTCTCTTGTTGAGTATAAAAGACTCTCTTATTGATTCAAACCTTTGTAGCCTCCATCTCGGGCTTCGTATGAGATACAAAACACTCTCTTGTTAAGTATAAAAGACTCTCTTATGAAGTCACTTCCCTTTTAGCCTCCATCTCGGGCTTCGTACAAGATACAAAAGCACTCTCTTGTTGAGTCAACCCTTTTAGCCTCTCTCTCGGGCTTCGTACGAGACACATAAAAGCACCCCTCTTGTTGGGTCGATAGCCTCCTCTTAGGCTTTGTATAAGAAAACCCCGGTTGAACCAACCAACCTGTTAGCATCAAAGTTGTGCATCGTTCACAATAAACAAACATCAACAACTCTTTTTCCTTCATCTAATTGCTGTAAGCGGCAAGCCTTTGGATCATCTACATCTATGCCACTGTCCCTCTTTTAGCATGAGAAATTCCTAAGGAGATATGGCATTGCTCTACACTGAGTTAAAGTCTTCTCCTTCAGGTTAAAAAAACCCCTATAAAGGAAATTATGGCATTACCGGATTCACATGTCCCGTTAAAGTAATCCTCCTTTATAACCAGTCACCCAACAGTTGTGGCAAACAAACCCCTCTTTAGAGATGACAAATTCTCTCTAAAGACGAAACTTTTAGCTTCACATCTTGGGCTTCGAACAAGATACAAATAGACCCTTCAGCTTCACATCTTGGGCTTTGAATAAAATACAAACCATCTTTAGCTTCATGTCTTGGGCTTTGAACAAGACACCAAAACACCATTTCCTCCCATAGAATAGGAGGAACTACGATCGCTCTGATTTCCCTATTTCGGTAAACGGGAATACGTAAGCATAAGATTGAAAGAAAAATCTTAGCGAGCACGCTCAACAAAAACCCACAATCCCATACCCATATACATCAATTAAAAAGTATCAGTCCTAACCCCCTACCCATGAACATTACCGGTGTTCCGTTCTAAACTAAGTAAGAAGAAAGAGGCTCCATTACCATATAGCATCCGTAACCTAACAGACCACTGTTTAAACTCGGTATGCAAGCAGGGTTAATTGAAGAAATCTATTTCCCTTCCTTAGTCAGCTCAATAGGATAAAAAATGAATCGACCTGAAGTACCCCCAAAAGAGCGGCAGTGCTTAAGAAACACGTCCAATTTTGCTCGCTACAGAAAAGTGACGCCCACCGTGGGGCCCAAAATCTTTCTTTCTTACAAATTAAGGTGAAAACCTTGGATAAGTCATTTTCATGGCGGTGGCCACCACAGAAAAGTGGCGCCCACCGTGGGGCCCAGTCTTTGATTTTCTTTCTTTCTTTCTTAAAGTAAAGGCCTTTGGCCAGTTATTTTATAACGGTTTCATCGGGGGATGTCATTATTGCTAGGACCGGCCTTCACTAGGATCTTAGGTCAAAAACTTTAAATTAGGAAGGAACCGCAGAGTGGCGCCTCCGTCGGGGAGCCATTTTCTGTCAGGAACATAGGATTCATAGCTCTTAAAAGTCTAGGACATTAGGACAAATATATATACTACTTTTCCTAATTGATATCTATGTTTATTTTTCTGCTAATGGGAATGCGTGTGATGCCGCATGTGGAAATATTGAGTATACACCTAGGAAAACCCCTTTTAGTGGTGCGGAAGCTATCGGAAATAGTTGTCACGCGATACCACCCTCTTCTGAGGACTCTTCGAAAAAACACCACCTAGCACGGTTCCCGGCCCGCTGGTGTTTTTCTCGACAAGAGTTGATGATGTTGAGAGACAGGTACAAAAATCACTAGTATAAACCTTTGGGACGGATAGAGCCTTGACTCCATGACACCGACCCTTTGACCCCATGTTTTTTCTATGTTTTTGTGTGCTGCATTCATGCATTCATTTAAAAAACATTACATCAAAGAAAATCTTCTCTTCTAGTCTCTCCTTTTTTCAAATTAAACTAAGATAATGATTTCAAATGTCAGAGAAAAGGATTGCGCTCATGGATTTCGGTAGGAGGAGAACTCATCAGTACACTTTCAAGGTTCCAAAGTTAGAGGATTTAAGAGGGTTGGCGAGAATGGTCACTAACCCTGAAGCTTTCAGAGCCAAGTACGGAGGTCTGCTACCTCTGTTAAGGGTCCAGGTAATTAAAAGAATCATGGATACACTCGTTCAGTTTTACGATCCGGTCTATCACTGTTTCACATTCCCGGATTATCAGCTTACACCAACGCTGGAGGAATATTCTCATCTGATTGATTTACACATCACTGATCGAGCTCTTTTTTCTGGACTGGAAGAAATTCCAAAGGATCAGACCATTGCAAGAGCAATTTATTTGGACGAGTCAGAGGTCAGGACTCACATGACCACTAAGGGTGGCATACAAGGTTTTCCAGCCCAGTTCTTGACAAAGAAGGCCCTGTACTTTGCTAGTATAGGGAACGTGACTGCTTTTGAAAGCATCTTTGTCTTATTCACTTACGGGTTATTTCTGTTTCCCAACATCAATAACTTCGTCGATATCAACTCCATTAAGGTTTTTCTCATTGGAAACCCTGTGCCTACTTTACTCGCAGACGCATATCATTCTGTACACTTAGGGAATTTGTACAACGGAGGGGGGATCACATGTTGTGTACCTCTGCTATACAAATGGTTTATCTCCCATTTGCCTAAGTCTGCTGCTTTTTGATATCAAAAGAATACTTTACGTTGGTCGCAGAGAATCATGTCTCTTACCAACTCTGACATAGATTGGTGTAATAGGATTTATGAGGGAATCAGGATGATTGACCGTTGTGGAAACTTCCCCAACGTACCCCTCATAGGAACTAAGGGAGGAATCAATTACCATCCAGTATTGGTTCGTCGTCAATTTGGATACCCAATGAGGCATGTCCCGCGGAATGCTCATCTGGAAGGGCTTTTCTTCAAAGAAGGGGAAAATGACAGAGCACTAAAGATGGAAATAGTGCACGCTTGGAAACATGTTCATAAGAAAGGATGAGAGTCTCTAGGAAAACCGGACTGTGTCTCGGTGGAGCCTTACCTCCACTGGGTACAAACTAGAGCTCTCAAGCTAAAAATGCCTTATCCTCATCACAAAGTTCTTCCGCCAAGGGAGTCTGTCATGTACTTCATGACTGAAATTGAAAAACTCCAGGTTACTCTCAACAAAGTTCAGCGGGAGAGGAGGTCTTGGAAGAACAAGTACCGCACCCTTAATGTGGAGTGTATCAAAATACAGCAACTACTGAAGGATAAGGATGCCCTGATTGAAATTTTGGAGCAACATGCTGTGGATAATTAGGATGACCAAAGGAATTTGCTCACTCCTTTCACCTGGTAAAGGAATAGCAACCCGACAACGGCCCAAGAGCCCCGGTCCAAGAAAAGGAAAGTACCAGAATCAGCACTCAGTTTCTCCTCAGAGAGGACTCGGGACCCCTTAGCTTAGGTTTATGTTTCTGTACCTTGTAATCTACTGTATTTCTATTTTAGTAATCCTTTGAATTCAATAAAATGGGGTTTCCGCACTGTTTGATATTTGCGATATGATCGTCGAAGTTTATTTTGATTAAACCAAAAAAACACTTAATATAATCATTGCATTCATCATTCTCACGTCACATATTCTTCTTACCTACGAATCTCACATTTGTGTCTCGATTCTAGAGTCAAACTGTCTCATTCGTACAATACTCGGGCCAATCGTCAGAAAAAGATGGATGATCTTGAGGAAGAGAACAGAGAGTTGAAAGAAGAGATCGACGCTCTGAGAGAGGATATGAGAAAGCTTCGTAACGACATGCAAGCCATGGCAGAAGCTCAGCTACAAAGAACTGTGATCTCAGAGATCACCTCAATGCCCATAGTGGAGGAGTATGATCCTAGGTACAAAATTCCGAAAGATCATCCCTGGGGCATGCTTGTTAACTATATCCCGGAAGGATATGTTCTGCCGATCACTGGAGATCCGAAAACTTCAGCAGAAGCCGCTGGGCTGAAGATTACAAACATCAGGAAAGCGAAGATGCCATAGGCATATTGAGGACTCCTGAAGGTTACAAACTTCGGGAAATGCCAAGATTCATGGTCGTAGTCTCGGTACCACCCCCTGTGGTGCACACTGTCCCAGAAGGACAGATTCCACAGATACCTTCTGGTAGAAAGGAAACTATGTTCGACGGGATGGACGAGTTCCAGGAACAATTCCTGGAGATACAAAAGGAACTGCAAGCTATCCGCGGTCAAGATTTATTTGGAAAGGACGCCGCAGACCTTTGTCTGGTCCCCAATGTGAAAGTTTCGCACAAGTTCCAAGTGCCCAACTTTGAAAAATACAAGGGTAACTCTTGCCCTCAGAGTCACTTGGTAATGTATGCTCGGCGAATGTCGGCTCAGACAAAGAATCAGGACCTACTGATTCATTACTTCCAAGATAGTTTAACCGGTGCCGCACTCAAATGGTACATGGGTTTAAACTGCGCTATGATCAGCACATTCAGAGATCTTGGCACTGCCTTCGTCCAATAATATAAATACAATCTGGACATGGCACCAGATAGAGATCAGCTCAGATCAATGTCGCAAAAGGACAAGGAAACATTTAAGGAATACGCTCAGAGATGGCGTGAAATTGCTGCTCAAATTTGTCCACCTCTTAAGGAAAAAGAGATGACAAAAATCTTCTTAAAGACCTTAAGCTCATTTTACTATGACAGAATGGTTGTCAGTGCGCCCAGTGACTTCACCAAAATGGTCGGTATGAGGGTACGTCTCGAGGAAGCTGTTCGAGAAGGACGTCTAGTAAAAGACACTGGATCATCAAGTAGTACAAAACGATATGGTAGTGCTCTCCCTAAGAAAAAAGAGCAAGATATTGGGAATATCTCTCTCGGAAAGCAAAGGCGACGTTATCAACCAGTAGCAGTTGTGATTCCTGCTATCAATCCCGCACCTACGTATCAACCTCAGGTTGCGCAGAGCCAACCTAATCAACAGCAATTTCAGCAAAGGACACAACAGCCTCTTCAGCAGGCTCATCCTCCATACAACAACAACCGTACAACGCGGCCACCAGGATTTGATCCTATCCCCATATCATATGCAGAACTATTTCTGTTACTACTAGCCAAGGGGCACATCCAGACTAAATCCCCTCTTGCAGTACCGGAAAATCCGCCTTTTTGGTTTAAGGTGGATCAGACTTGCCCTTATCATCAAGGAGGATCAGGGCATAACATAGAGAATTGTCTCAGTTTTAAATCTGACGTGCAAAAGCTTGTTAGGAGCGGGGTCTTATCTTTCAAAGATACGAATCCGAATGTTCTCACGAACCCACTGCCTCAACATGAGAAAGCTGCAGTCAACCTGATAGAGGGAGAGTCTAACAATGTCTATCAAATTCACGATGTACTCTTGTTAAGGACCAATCTGGTCAAGATGCATTGTAGATAAAGTGGTTATGGACATGTGCCACCTCATAATTATCACCAGTGTGATATCTGCTCTAAAAACAATCAGGGATGTTCTGTGGTGCAATCAGCTCTACAGGTATAGATGGATCTCGGATAGATCCAAGAGCACCGAGTTCGTGGAGTTAACATGGTTTATACGAATTCCAACGTCATTCAAAACCACGACATCCGTGCGATGAATGTCAACTTGGTGGCAGTGTACTTAAGGCAAAGCCAGTATCATAATTTGCCACGGCACGATTACGGTTCTTGTATGACTTGCTCGGTAAATGAACAGGGATGCTCTTTTGTACAGGAGGCCCTCCAGCGTTAGATGGATCTTGGATGGATCCAGGACTACCATGATAGGAACCACTATCAAATCAACATGGTTCAGATCTTCGATATTCGCTTAATGAATACCAACCTGGTAGAGTTACATGTTGAGCAGGTCCGACTCGGGTTCCTGATTTCACATAACTAACAAAGTTGTAAGGCGGGTTGCGAAAACAATCAAGGTTGTGCCCTTGTCCAGGAGGCGCTTCAGCACTTATTAAATCACTGGTGGATGCCAATCTATATGGATGAAGATACTCACCAAACTAGTATCAATAACAGGAACCCTAATCGGCGTCAAAGTCAGGATGTCCGATCTGTGGAAGCTAACCTAGTGAGGTTACATTGCATTCAAAGCGGCCGTGGCCAAATGCCACCACACAACTACGAACATTGTAGAATCTGTTCAAAAGATAACCAAGGGTGCTACCTTGTGTGAGCAGTTCTTCAGGGTCAGGTGGATCATAGACAGATTCGCCCATATCCGGGTTTCGGACCAATTAACTGGGCTCTAGACTACCTCGCTGAGCAAATTGAGGACGTTGTCGTAATCTCCGATTATGAGGAGAACAAGGATGTTTGTGCCATCATTCCTCTACTTGACGAATCGAGAGTTCCTAACCAGGAACGGATCGAAATTACTTACGACAGTCAGAAAGATCAGAAGGCTTCCATAGTCATCTATCTACTGGGACCATTACCGTATGAATCAACTAAGGCTATCCCTTACAAATACAGTGCAACAACAGTCGAGAATGGAAAGGAAATTCCATTACCCTCCGTCGTGAATATTGCAGACATCAGTCGAGTAACACGGAGTGGTCGAATCTTCAACCGAGGAGTTGGAGAATTTAATAAAGAAAAGGAACCTCAGACAGAAGTTCCCAATCCACCCGTCGGTTAATCCAGTAATCCCGACCTTTCAAAAAATAATGATGGGATGCTGAAGCTCATCCAAAGGAGTGAATACAACATTGTTGATTAGCTATTACAAACTCCTTCAAAGATCTCCGTACTGTCACTTTTACTTAGTTCAAAAGCGCACAGGGAGGCTCTACAGAAAGTCTTGGAGCAAGCCTTTGTAGAACAGGATGTAACAATCAGACAGTTCGATAACATTGTCTCTAACATTACTTCCTGCAATAACTTGGGATTTAATGATGAGGAATTACCTGAAGAAGGTCGCCGTCATAATATGGCGCTCAACATTACAGTCAACTGCCAGGACGATGCTTTAGCCAGCGTACTGGTAGACACATGGTCAACCCTGAATGTCATGCCGAAGTCCACTTTGATGCAATTATCATTCAAAGGCCCTCTGATGAGAACCAGCGAGGTCGTCGTTAAAGCATTCAACGGATCCAGAAAAACGGTTATTGGCGAAGTCGACCCTCCCATAACCATCGGTCCTCACACTTTCCAAGTCATTTTCCAGGTCATGGATATTCGGGCAATGTACAGTTATTTATTAGGAAGACCTTGGATACACCAGGCTGGGGCGGTTACCTCGACCCTCCACCAAAAGTTAAAGTTCGTCCAGAACAACCAGCTCGTCACGGTCTGTGGAGAACAAGCCTTGCTCGTGAGTAGCTTATCATCATCTACTTGTGTAAAACCCGAGGAGGTTATTGGAACTCAGTTCCAAGCACTTTCAGTGAGCAAGGACAATCAATCCAAAGAGGGAACTTCCATTTCCTCATACAAAGACGCTATCAAAGCGGTCGAGAGTACCAATACAACAGGATGGGGACATCTAGTCATTCCTACTGACAATAAAACAAAGAAGGGTCTTGGTTTTTCTACAACCTGTACCCAGACAGCTACTACCAGCGATGAAAGTCTTCATCCCATTCAGAACTTCTTTCACAGTGGAGGTTTCCTTCTACCGGTGACCCAAGAAGTACACACCATCAATCAGGAGGATCCCTCCGACACAGATGAGGAATGGAAGTCCTATCTTAACGAGGACGGTTATATGTCTCAGGATGAAACGCAGACTCCATTTTGCTTTCCTACACAGAGCCCGAGATTTATACCCCAGTCGGATGTCGAAATGATATATGGAGATTGTGATCCGGAAGGATGCCGTGCTCCAGCAAACTCATTAGAGAAAGACACTCTAATGAAAGACAACTTTGACCATAACTATTATGGCTTGATGGATGGTCTGCCGATGTGGCAGCCGTATCCAGGAGACTTGGGGCAAGAGAATCAGCCGAACAAAGAAAATCAGCTGAGCATCATTGAACAGAATACCTGTGTCCCCACCATGTTCTGGGATTAACACCCAGGGTATCTTGAAAATACCCCGCACGATGATGAATTCGCAATGTTCGCAGGATTAGAGTTCATCAACTATGCTTTTCCCGAGGTCAACGTCATCGAGAGAGATGACTCCTCCAGTTCCAAAGAAGTATGGGACACCTTGGGACAATCGAGTGGTAAGTTCGACTACTTCATCAAGTACACCGCTCCCGAAAGCTCTCGTATCAGGCTCGAGGACATCCAGCCAACTGGATGGGGAGATCTACTTGAGAGCACAAATGATATGCAAAAGGCAACAGAGGAATCCTCCTACGACAATTCTGCCTGGGAGACAGATTCCTATGATCCTGCTCCACCAGAAATCAGCGTCATTTCTGAAGACAAATCAAGGAAAGTACCAGACTTTGTGATTCACTGAGGAGTTCGCCACCAATGGGTTGCTGTCGATGTTCCGAAGATCGTTCATAAGTCAAAGAAATTGCCGTTTTAATTTTAACCTTTCACCCTGCCCAGGTGAAACGGATGTTTTGATAGGGCTCGCTTTCTGTAAATTTTCCCTCTTCGCTTCGCCCAAAGTAATAGAGTTTTGTTTTATAGGGCTGTAGTTTCAAGAATCGACTTGTTCATTAATAAAATAACGTCGTTCTGTAATTTCTGCGTTAATTGCTGTTTTCTCTTTTTGCTTTTCTCAGAAAATGGTAATCCTAAAAAACATCTCAAATAATAAAAACAAGCAGTAAAAGAAATACAATGCACACACTTGCATTTTCTCTATCTCTTCTAAACACGAATCATCACGTCATGCAGATTGCTTGTCTTAAACCCCATTGAAACATACGATCCGATGCCTTCTCACAACTTTGAGTTCCCGGTATTTGGGGCTGAAGAAGAAGTTGACGACGAAATTCCAGAAGAGATCTCCCGACTACTCAAACAAGAGGAAAGGTCCATTGAACCTCATAAAGAACCGTTGGAAATGGTAAACTTAGGTTCGGAAAAAGAGAGAAAAGAAATTAGGATTGGGACACTGCTCAGTCCAACTGCCAGAGAGGGTTTGTTAAAGCTTCTCAAAGAATTCCCCAATGTATTCGCTTGGTCCTATCAGGATATGCCAGGGTTGGATACCAGCATCGTGGAACACCATTTACCATTGAGATCAGAATGTCTGCCAGTAAAACAAAGGTTGAGACAGACTCATCCGGACATGGCCATCAAAATCAAAGAGGAGGTACAGAAACAGATTGACGCAGGTTTCCTCACTACATCAGAATATCCTCAATGGTTAGCCAACATCGTACCCGTTCCGAAAAAGGATGAAAAAGTCAGAATGTGTGTCGATTACAAAGATTTAAACAAGCCTAGTCCAAAGAACGACTTTCCTTTACCGCACATTGACATGCTGGTTGACAGTACAGTAAAGTTTAAAGTTTTCTCATTCATGGATGGATTCCCGGGTTATAACCAGATGAAAATGGCGCCGAAAGACATGGAGAAAACTTCGTTCATTACCCCGTGAGGTACCTTTTGTTACAAGGTAATGCCGTTCGGTTTTAAGAACGCCGGGGCAACCTATCAAAGGGCCATGACTACTCTGTTTCATGACATGATACACAAAGAAATCGAGGTATATGTCGATGATATGATTGCAAAATATAAGACAGAAGAGGAGCATGTGACCCATCTGTCAAAGTTATTTGAGCGGTTAAAAAAGTACAAACTCCGCTTGAATCCCAACAAGTGCACCTTTGGTGTCCGTTTAGGGAAACTCTTAGGGTTCATCGTCATCCAGGAAGGAATTAAGGTCGATCCTGACAAGGTCAAGGCCATTCAAGAAATGCCTTCTCCGAAGACTGAAAAACAAGTCAGAGGATTCCTGGGACATTTGAACTACATCTCCAGATTTATATTCCTCATGACCGCGACATGTACGCCGATCTTCAAATTACTCAAAAACAATCAGGATTGCGTTTGGATAGAAGATTGTCAAACTGCCTTCGACAGTATTAAAGAATACCTGTTGAACCCACCGATTCTATCCCCTCCAGTGGAAGGAAGACCACTGATCATTTACTTAACAGTCTTGGAAGACTCAATGGGATGTGTACTTGGCCAACAAGACGAAACCAAAAGGAAGGAGTCTGTCATCTACTATCTGAGCAAGAAATTCACCGACTGTGAAACTCAGTGCATGATGCTCGAGAAAACTTGCTGCGCTTTGGCTTGGGCAGCCAAACATCTGCGCCAGTACATGATTCGTCACACTACTTGGTTAATCTCCGAAATGGATCCAATCAAGTATGTATTTGAAAAACTTGCTCTCACGGGAAGGATTGCCCGTTGGCAGATGTTGCTATCAGAATATGACATAAAGTACCACGCTCAGAAAGCCGTTAAGGGGAGTGTTTTAGCCAATCATTTGGCTTATCAACCGATTGACGATCAAGAATCAATCGGGTTTGACTTCCCAGAAGAAGATGTCATGTATCTAAAAATGAAAGATTGCAATGAACTGCTACCCAGTGAAGGGCCAAAACCAGATTCCTAATGGGGACTTATTTTTGACGGAGTTGTCAATCATTACGGAAATGGAATTGGGGCAATTATCATGACACCTCAGGGTACCCACATTCCTTTCACTGTCAGACTTACATTTAAGTGCACAAACAACGAGGCCAAATACGAAGCTTGTATTATGGGTCTCGAAGAAATGATCGACTTAAGGATCAAGAACTTGGACGCATATGGCGACTCAGCTTTGGTTGTCAATCAGATCAAAGAAGATTGGAACACATACCAATTAGGATTGATTCCTTACAAAGATTATGCCAGAAGGTTGTTACCTTTCTTCAATAGAATCGAGTTTCATCACATCCCTCGTAATGAGAATCACATGGCTAACGCTTTACCCACTCTCTCATCCATGATTAGTGTAGGTCAATGGAATGGCATACCTAAGATCGACATAATGCGCCTTGAGCGGCCCGCTTACATCTTCGCGATTGAAGCAGTCATAAACGACAAACCTTGGTATCACGATATCAAATGCTTCCTTCGGAAACAAGAGTATCCACCTGGGGCATCCAGAAAGGACAGAAAGACCCTCAGAAGATTGGCAGTCAGCTTCTTCCTGAGCGGTGATACACTTTATAAGAAAAACTTTGACATGGTCTTGCTCCGTTGCGTAGACAAACCAGAAGCAAACGCACTAATGAAAGAAATTCATGAAGGATCCTTTGGCACTCATGCCAACGGACACACAATGGCGAGAAAAATTCTAAGAGCAGGGTACTATTGGTTGACAATGGAATCCGACTGCTGCAAGTACATGAGGAAGTGTCACAAGTGTCAGATATACTCAGACAAAATCCATGTACCGCCAACGTATCTCAAAGTTCTTTCTTCCCCATGGCCTTTTTCCATATGGAGAATCGACATGATTGGCATGATTGAGCCCAAGGCTTCGAACGGACATCGGTTCATCCTAGTAACCATTGACTACTTCACCAAGTGGGTCGAAGCAGCATCATACGCTAATGTAACCCGACAAGTGGTGGTCTGATTTATCAAAAACAATATCATCTGTCGTTATGGTGTTCCATGCCAGATCATTACTGATAATGGATCTAACTTGAACAATAAGATGATGAAAGAGTTGTGCGTAGAGTTCAAGATCGAACACCATAACTCATCTCCCTACCGACCTAAGATGAACGGAGCGGTAGAAGCGGCTAACAAGAACATCAATAAGATTGTTCAGAAGATGGTTGTAACCTACAAAGATTGGCACGAGATGCTACCCTTTGCTCTTCATGGTTATCGCACATCTGTCTGCACTTTAACAGGGGCAACCCCTTTCTCTCTAGTATATGGCATGGAATCAGTGCTCCCCATAGAAGTAGAGATCCCATCAATCTGGGTATTGATGGAAGCTAAGCTTACAGAGGTTGAATGGTGTCAAAGTTGACACGACGAACTCAATCTGATCGAAGAAAAGAGAATAACGGCACTATGCCATGGTCAATTGTATCAACAGAGAATGAAGAGGGCGTTTGACAAAAAGGTCCGACCTCGTATCTTCAGGAAAGGAGATCTTGTGCTCAAGAAAATAAAATCATTTCTCACTGATTCTCGGGGCAAGTGGATTCCTAATTATGATGGCCCCTATGTGGTCAAGAAAGCTTTCTCAGGCGGCGCCTTGAGACTTGCAACTATGGACGGAGAGGAATTTGCCTACCCCACGAACGTTGATGTAGTCAAGAAATACTTCGCCTAAAAAAAACGTCTCGGTGGATTGAAAACCCGAAAGGGCGGTCCAGGCAAAAATTAGAGACATGATCAAAAAAATCATCCCGGTGGATTGGAAATCTCAAAGTACAATCCAGGAAAAATTAGGGATATTGGCAAGTAACTACGTTCAACAAAGGGGCAAATCCCTCAGCGCAGTTACGTCGTCCATCAGAAAACTCTAATCAAGGTCATCTTCGATGGAACCTCAGGATGTCCAAAATTCAAAGTTGGTAGAAGGATAGTAGTTGTCATGTTTCAATATAGCCCTTTTTCCTGTAAATTAATGTTGCGGTGAAAATCGGATAACAAGCTATGAATTAACTTGCATCATTTTTCTTTTACAACCGACTTTGATTTATCCAAAGGAAAGGTTCAAGATCGTTAAAAACCTAAAGGGGGAAGATCTAAGGTTCGGGGGTTGGTTACGCTTAGGGAAGGTATTAGCATCCTAAACGTCCGTAGTACTCTACGGGAACCTCTTGTTAGTATTTGTGTTATGTTAAAGTTGCTTGCTAAGGGAAATGCTAAGGTAAAGACCTAAGGTATATACACTAAGTATGCTCGCCAAGACGTCGCATCTTGTGCCTACGTATCCTGACGGGAATGGAATCAGAGCATTCGTAGTTCCCCGCAATGGGGGTAAAGAACTCTTGATTGTGGTCAAGGTTCCAAGGGAAATTAGGGTCTGACAGCAAGACACCTACGTGGAGTGCGGCGACTCCAAACCTAAGGCTAGGTAAAATGGGAAAGAAGTGTAAAAGAGAAAGTAGAGTCTGACAGCAAGACACCTACGTGGAGTGCGGCGACTCCAAACAGGGAAAGAAAGTCTCGATCGCGCGGCGGCGTGAGATAAGGGAATGGCAGGCAAGGCTATCCTAAATGACATAGCAGTCAATAGAGAACGATCATTTTCTTTGGAATAGGGACAAGCAATAGGAATAAATAGGAAATCTCGAGTATTAAAACTAAAGTATACAGCAATATATATACAGCAAATGTAACAAGAACTAGACGACAAAAACCGAACACCGGGAGTAACCAAAAATGAATTAGAATTTAAATAAAGTCCTAAACGAACTAAAACCTAAAAGGGTTAATATCTAATTAAAAACCTAATTTATATAAATTCTAGAAAAATTAGTTAACTAAATCTAAAATAAATAACTAAGTCTAATTAACTAACTAAATAAATTAACCTCTAACTTAATTAATCAATTAATCTAAATTCTAAAAAAACTCAAACTTACTAAGTATAAATACTAATTACTAATTAAAACTTGATTAAAACTAATTAACTTAAAGTCTAACTAAAATAATCTAATTTAAACTAAATTATTAATTTTATTCTAGTTAGGAAAACTACATACACTAAAATCCAATTAAATTAATAACTAATAATTAAAATCTAATTATCCTAATTAAGCTAAAGTTATAATTAAACTAACTAAACACAATATTACCAAATTGCTCTAAAAAACTAAATCTGAAACAAAAAGAAGAAAATGGGCTGAGCCCAATAACAAACCCGGGTTGGGTACCTCTAGACCCAGACCCGGTCCACTTACTGCTAAAGAGGGTTATGTGAGGGAAACCTAAATCTCAAATGTTGCCAGAATGAAACACGCACGGCAAGGAAAATAAAACGTGAATCAGCAAGATGGAAAAGAAACAAACGCAGATACCTCCTCTTGTATTCAAATTGCGGCGTCTCCTCCACGACTCTCGATCCTCTCTGCAGCGTATATCTCTCCTCTTCGCGACGATTTGTTGTTGTTGTGGTAGATCCGCGGTGGTTGGATATAAGTTTGATGGTGGTGCAAACTTGTTAGAAGTGAGCGGATAAATCCTTGTCGTTGGGGATGATCTGAGGTGAACAGGGGTTTAATGGCTGGAAATTACGGTTGTCTGTTATGCTTTCAAGTCAATCCCGCCGCCGTAACTGAGTTGTTGTGATGTGAGTAAAAACGACGACGAAAGATGAGGGTCGTACTTGCTAGCGGACTGAGATATGTTGGTGAGTGTTCTTGGTGGTTTATGGAGTTTATTTGGAGGGTGATATCAGCTTGGTTGGGTGGTTTGTCTCGGTGATGGAAGACGGTTTTTTTTTTAAGGGAAATGAGGGAGATTTTGCGCAGGTTAGTAAAAGGATAGAGTCATCGTGAAGCTGGTGTCCAGTGATGAAGACAAAATGAGGTTCAAGTTGTGGTGCGGCCGTAGGGTGTATGCGAAGAGTTGAAAACAAAGAGATTGAGTGGGTCTGAGTGTGGTTTTATGAACTCTTTTGCAGAAAAATTGGTAAAGGAAAGAGAGGATGAATAGTGGGAAGGGTACTGTTATTTTTGAAGTTTCCTCCGCCCCCCTTCAAACTGGTTATGAGGTATTGGCTTTTATTTTGGGTTGCAATCTATTTTCAAAATATCCTCTTGATTCTCGGTTACCGAAAGGTCCTTTTCTTGCAGGATGGCGTAGCAGAATTCTTGAATGGTTGCTATCAAAAAACTGCAGGTCTGTTGTGTATTGATGCACTGGCTGGGTTGTGTGCAGAGGTCTGTGGGTAGTAGTGATAGCAGGGATTTTTTTTTTTTTTGGTGAAAATTCTGGTTTGCAACAGTATGGTTTTGGCATGAAGCGAGGACAGTGAAACAAAATTATGAAAAATGGTCAAAGCTTATGGATTACGCTTGTCTCTTTTTTTTATTTTGTAAATTTGTAATATATTATAACAAAAATAAAAATGAACTCTATTTTTAAAATGATTTTTTTAAAGACAAAAGAAAATAATAAAAAGAAAACTGATTAAAAATTAAACTTAAATTACAATTAAAATTAAAATTAACTAAAACAAATTAATAGAATTAATCTAATTGAATTAAATCAAATAAAATTAAAATAAACTAAATTAAAAATAATCTAATTAACTAAACTAAAATAAAAGCTAAACTAAAATTAAAATTAAATTAAATTCGAAAATAAAGTTATAATTAAAGATAAACCAACTTAAATAAAACTATATAACAAGATGAGCTAATACTAGAATTAAACTAACTAAATCTCAAATAAATCTAAGATAATGAAAACAAATTTAAAGTGGAATGACAACAATCGACAAAAAGCGCATGATTGATGATGTTTAACTGAAAATGCAAAAAAAACGATTTAAAATGGTATGAAATGATCAGAAAAATCTAAGGGTAAAATTTGGGGTACAACAGTTGCCCCTATTTAAATAGCTTTACCGGATGGCACGAGGGATGGAAATCCTCGAGAGATCAAGGTGAAAAATATTTAAATATAGCAAACCGAAAATTTTTCCCTTAGATGGAATGCAGATGCTAAGGACAAGCAACAGTCATGCAAATGCTGACATGCCATGAACTCTAATATGATGAAAATGATGGAATGCTAAATGCATAATGCAAACAAGAAAGAAAACAGACAGGGACAAAGTCCACACAATGAGCAATCACTCACTGGGGATGACAACAACACTGGGGAAGCTAAAACAAAACTGGGGAAGACTAAAGTGATAGAACAACTGGTTCAAGCAAGACCGGCTGACACTGGGGAAATAGAAGATACTCTGACTGGGCATGAAACCAGAAAGAAGACACGATCTCCACTGGGGATCAATTTGAAATGAAAGGATAGACATCAGCAAAAGATTTTCTAGAATTTTCTTATACTGAAGAGTTCAAACGGGATCTTCAAGAAAAACCAGAAAAGACAGGGAAAGAAACCTCCGGAAAAACATCAGATGGCAAAAGAAACCAGTCATCCAATAACGGCTTTGAATGAAAGGTACAAATCACAATATCTAATAATGGCTTTAGATAAAGTGAAAAGGAATCGATCTGAAAAAACATCAGGAGGAGAGACACATCCGGATAGGCATCAGATGGTGGAGAAACCAGTCATCCAATAACGGCTTTGAATGAAAGATACAAATCACAATATCTAATAACGGCTTTAGATAAAGTGAACAAGGACTCAATCTGAAAAAACATCAGAAGGAGAGACACATCTGGATAGGCATCAGATGGTAGAGAAACCAGTCATCCAATAACGGCTTTGAATGAAAGATACAAATCACTATATCTAATAACGACTTTAGATAAAGTGAACAAGGACTCGATCTGAAAAAACATCAAAAAGAGAAACACATCCGGATAAGCATCAGATGATGAAAGCAATGTCATTCCGGAAAAGCATCAGAATAAAAAAAGTGATTATCTGGAAAAACATCAGATAAGTTCTGGAAAAACATCAGAACAAAAGACTCAATCTGAAAAAACATCAGAAAGAGAGACACATCCGGAAGAGCATCAGATGGTAAAAAACAATGAAATTCTGGAAAAGCATCAGAATAAGCAAATGGTTATCTGGGAAAACATCAGATAGGTTCTGGAAGAACATCAGAACAAAAGACTCGATCTGAAAAAACATCAGAAAGAGAGACACATCCGGAAGAGCATCAGATGGTAAAAAACAATGAAATTCTGGAAAAGCATCAGAATAAGCAAAGTGATTATCTGGAAAAACATCAAATAAGTTCTGGAAGAACATCAGAACAAAAGACTCGATCTGAAAAAACATCAGAAAGAGAGACGCATCCGGAAGAGCATCAGATGGTAAAAAACAATGAAATTCTGGAAAAGCATCAGAATAAGCAAAGGGCTATCTGGGAAAACATCAGAGAAGTTCTGGAAGAACATCAGAACAAAAGACTCGATCTGAAAAACATCAGAAAGAGAAAGGCACATTCGGAAAAGCATCAGATGAAACAAAGTGATTATCTGGAAAAACATCAGATAAGTTCTGGAAAAACATCAGAACAAGGATTCAATCTGGAAAAACATCAGAGGAGACAAATATATATGACATCCAAGAATGGCATTGGACACAAAGAGGAACAAACATATCCGGAAAAACAATCGGATAAGAAAGGTCATATCTGGAATAACGTCAGATAGACACGACAATATTTGTTTGGTAGGTGTCATGTAAGTTGGACTTTGACCACAAGGTAAGACGTGGATAACGACACGACCTCGGGAGAAATGCAAATGAGGATGAAACACTCATGCTATGCATATGTATATGAATCATGCAGATGATATAAGATCAAATGCAAATACAGGTGCAGATGCTGACGACACAGCTCGACTCTCTGGTGGAGAAGACAAGACTGGAAAGCTGATTCCTCTACACGGAGATCACTGTCATTCTGCTTGGGGACTAGAGATGCTAACGCTGGATACATCATCTGCCACACTGGTAAACTGTATCCAAATTAATGATCCTTGTGGGAAGGATGGAGAGCTACTTGGGGATTCTTCAAGTAACTTGCCCCAGACTAGCTGATTATTGTAGATGAGCTAATCATTGCTTCAGCTTGATTGATCCTGGAAATGACCGTTGCATGGTGCTATTAGAAAGCTTTCCCTAGTCTGAGTCTTGAAAGATGATTATTTCACTGGACACTGGGAAAGCTTGCCCCAGCCTGAGTCTTGCAAAATCTTCTGTATAAACCAATTCTAAGAAGTCGCCATTAAACCACAAATCTTGAACTGATTCTCAACAGGATATGGAAGGAACTTGCCCCTGATTGGATCACCGACCAAGTTTCTTAATTGTTTGAAAATTCCTTAAGAAGAAAGCTAGTTTACAAACAAAAGTATTTGTACAAACCCGGTAAATGCAAAGTTCATGCAACTTTTGAAATTAAAATCAAATTGCAAAACAAATGAATCACTGGTCTGAACACGGCGGTTCAAGACATTTAGGAGTGAAAAGTAAAGCAAAAGGTGTGATACCAAGACAAGTGATCTGCAAAAATCTTTAGGAGTCAGGTTACGCAACCTTGCTGTAGTATGCTTTCAAAATGACCTTGCTTCAATTAGGTCTTTCGAGGGTTGTAACACGGCCTGGTTCACGGTTTAAGAAACAAAGGATAAAGGCTCAAAGTTTATTCGTGACCCACCCAATCTACGTGATGAACTTCCACTCCTATGCTCAGTTAACTCAGACTCTGTGCTCAAATTCCCATAGGTTAGGAATTGCACTGATGATATCGATGATGGTTCAGAAGCCAATGATCTTAAGATGGCGGTCACTGCTTCCTTACAACTTTTTGCTATCATACAAGCTCTTTTTTTTTTTAGTGACTGACTGGCTTAAGGATTACAGTGAATCATCATTGGCGTTTGACTTGAAAGACATCTTCGACACTTGCTTGCTGTGTGCGAAGGAATATTTGTGAACTTTGTTGAAAGAGGTTTTGAATGCTATTCTTGTATTTGAATGCACAATCAAGCTAACTGAGAACTACCCTGCCCCAGGTTAAGATTGCGGGTTTTTATTTGTAAAGAAAAGAAAACTCTAACTTCTAGGCTCGAAGGGGTTAAAGAGGGGTTATCTTCCTTATATCTTCGGTGTTTGGGAGTTGAAACAATGCCTTACATCGTCAGCAAAGTCTTGATTTGAAAGCATACCACAACAATTATGAGTATGACATTTTCATCATCCTCCCTCCAATCTTTGCATAATCAAGAGGAAAGTGGAAAAGAGATAAAGCATTTTGCAAAAGAAAGCATAAAGATATAAATAGCAAACACAAATGAATTGAATCAAAAAGTTGCAATGCTCATTTCATTAATTTTGAAAGTACAAACATAATTTGAAAGCAAACAACCATTAGAAAATAAAGAAAGTGCAAATAACAAGAAACAAAGGCCTAGTGACTAATCAACACAAGGATGAGCTGTCCTGTCTGAAACACTGGCTTTTAGGAGAATAACATGCTGAAGTCGACTGAAGCTTCATTTGGCGTGCCCCGGCAGAGGGTTGTTCTGAACATTGGGATTGTCACGAAAGCTAAGAATTCCAGTCTTAATCAAATCACGCACTCTAGCCTTCAGTGCATAGCAATTTTCCAAGTCGTGGCCTGCGGCACCTTCATGGAATGCACAGTGGAGATCAGATCTGAATCCAGCTGGAAGAGGATTTGGAAGAGCTAAAGGCCTTGTGGTAATCAAACCTTGCTCAACCAGACCAGGATACAGTTCGGTGTAAGTCATGGGGATAGGATAAAATTGACCCCTATTACGATACTGGCTCTGTCCTGCAGCTGGACGTTGGAAAGCTTGAGTTGGTCATGGTGCAGCAACCACAGGAGTAACAGCAGCAACTATAGGGTAAATGTCATACTGAGGTTGAGGACGAGGCTTTCTCACTTCGACCATTATAGCATTAGTCTGATCTTCCTTCTTCTTCTGAAAGTTCCCATAGGATTTCTTCACAGCATTAGAAGATTCAACAACCTTTGATACTTTTCCCTTCTTAAGACCTTCCTCTAATCTTTGGCCAATAGTAACCAAATAAGTGAAATTAGAGGAAACACTTCCAACCATCTTTTCCCAATAGAACGGGGACAAGGTATCCATAAACATTCCAGTTAACTCCTTCTCGGCCAAGGGAGGTTCAACTTGGGAAGCCAACTCTCTCCAGCGCTGAGCATACTCCTTGAAATACTCTTTATCATTCTGAGACATGTTTTGCAGTTGACGGCGATCAGGAGCCATGTCAAGGTTATACTTGTATTGTTTCATGAAGGCATTTGTGAGGTCTTGAAAGCTGTGGATAGAGTTTTGCTCAAGACCCATATACCATTGAGTGATGCTCCACTCAAGCTGTCTTGAAAACAGTGGATTAGCAGCTTCTGATTTTTGGCATGAGCAGTCATCCTGCGAAGATACATGACCAAGTGAGCTCTTGGGCAAGAGTGACCTTTGTACTTCACAAAATCTGGAGTTGTAAACTTAGGAGGTATAACAAGGTCAGACACTAAGCACATGTTGTCCGTATCCACATTAAAGAAGTCATTACCCTCAACAGCTTTGAGTCTCTTCTCTATGCTCTGGAACTGCTCTCGAACAACTTCAGGTTCAACAAAGTCTTCATGGTCTTCACCTTGAGCACTTGCAGCATTGTACTCATAGAGGGGATTCTCAAAAAGAGCTCGAGTAGTTTGAACTATAGGTTGAGGCTCGGTAAAAATAGGAGCTTGAAACACTGGTCTGGCAGCTTGTCCTATCATAGCATTAGATGCAAGAGGTGGAGAATAGTTGTGCAGCAAACCAAACTCTGGCCAAGTTGAAGGTGGCACTTGAACTGGTGGAGGATCAGCATTTGAAATTTCCTGGATGACTGCCCTTTGGTCTAGCAAGCAAAACTTGAAGCATCTCAGTGAGTTTAGTCATGCTCGACTTAAGTTCATCGATCTCCATTCGGACCTCAACATTGTGTATCTCTTGTTCTGACATCTTGCGTCTATAATTAGATCTAGTCCGGTATCGGTGTCGAGGAATCAACTTGACGACTCACAGATGACACTGGAAGATAGAGACCACTGGAGATGAGTAACTGGACAACAGACGTATGCAATGCAAAGATGCAAATGATATGCAATGCAATGCAAACAGGATACAAAAACACATGCAGGATCAAGGGTTCGAGATCACAGCATGGAGTCTGGGTAGAGAACCAACCACAGGGTGTGTACTAGGGTTTATCAACTGTAGAACAGGGTTCTAAGAAGTTCCCAGAGTCTACGTAAATCCTTCGGATATTATTGGCCCATGTAACTACTTACACGGGTTAACAATATTCTCAAGATAAACTGTAACGCCCCGTTTTGTCCGATTTATTTAATCGAGTCGATTTAATTATTTTTGTTTTTATATTATTTTATTATTGACTTTTATTTGACAATATATTATTTTTCATCGTTGTTTATGTTTTATCGCGTTTTGAGAGCGTTTGCGAGATATTTGAGTGTAGGGGTATTTTGGTCTTTTTGGGTGGCTAGATATTTTGATTTTGTATAAAAATAGAAAATGTAGTAAGAAAGAGAGAAAAGAAAGAAAAACAGAAAAATAGAGAGAAAGAAGAGAAGAGAAAGAGAAGAAGAAAAAGAGGAAAAACTTGGGGATTTAGGAACCGATTCAACCGACTTTTCAAACGCGAATTTATCGGGTAAGGGTGTGAAATTCAATTATCTTATACATGCGTATGATTATGTATGTTTTGTGTGGATGTTTTGGTTGGTTTTTCCATATGTTTCCGTTTATGCCGTATTTGACGAAATCGATAGAAACCAATGTTTTTACGGTCGAAAAGTCGTATGAATACATGTGTTGGTTGGTTATATGTATGTGAGCTGCTGTTTAAAGTTTCATGAAGTTTGGTTATGTTTCGGTTAGTTTTCGGTATGGTTCCGTTGTTTTGTCCGTTTAGGTCGAATTATGGGAAATTGATAGAAAACGATGTTTTCACGGTTAGAATTCGAAATAAATTACGTAGTTGTATCGAGGAAGGTTAGGTCGTCGTATGTCGTGCTTTTTATTCGATTTGGTGAAGTTTAAAAATTCTGGTTTTTGAAAGGTTGAAATTTAATCGAAAAATCGAACGTCGTAGAAATTTCGTTTAAGTGTTCTAAATTGTTCTTATGTATTTGGTGTTTATGAGTATATGTTTGTTTCGGTGAAAATGTTCGATTTAGTCGAGTTTTTGGGTGTTTCGGAAAAGGACAGCATAGGTGTAATGGAGAAAATCTGGTTTTTTGTGAAAAACAGGGTTAGGGATCGATACATAATCCCAGGGATCGATCCCTACTGTGAAAATTGGGAAAAATGGAATTTTTACTACAGCAGGGATCGATACATGCGAGTTAGGGATCGATACCTACTGTGCTGAAACAGAAATTCTGGTTTGTCGGGGAAACTTCGGAAATTCATATCTCTTGAACCGTAAGTCGGTTTTGGTCCCCGTTCGAAGCGTTGGGAAGCTAACGAGATGTTCTTTCTAGGAAAAATGGTTTTGAGGTCTGAACATGGTCCAATTAGAACAGTATTTTCAAACCGTATCGTAGTGTCGATCCTCCGGTTTATGTTTTTGCGTTATGTTGAAATATCCATATCTTTTGTGTTGTTTATCCGATTGAGGTGTTCTTGATATGGATGTGAAGCTAAAAATATGTTCTATGATTTGGAGAAGAAAAATATTATTTTTAGCCGACTTTTAACCGACTTTTCCGGTAAACCGTAAATCGAATTGTTTGGCTATTTGTGAAAGCGTTCGGTTGCCGTTTGGCACAATTGATGTGAATGTATGTGGATTGTGTGTGATGTGTGCATAATTGATGGGTATTACGCTATGTGCTATTGTGTGATGAAAATGCTTGTGATGATATGTGTGGTGATGGATTGTGGTCGAAAGGCAAATAAATGAAATGTGTTGTATTTTGTTATATATGCATGTTTGTGATTGCATAAAGGTGGGAGATGCATTGGTTGTCATGAGTCATTGTATGCCAAGCATCATGAAATACATTGTGGAAACGTCCTGAGTGACGATTTGGTTCCTGAGGGAATCCATAACATCGTGGTCCTCGAAAATATGAGGCGTTGCCTGAGGACTTGAAGCGATGAATTTGCTATACCATCGTGTGCCTCAAAAATACGAGGCGTTGCCTGAGGACTGACAGCGATATGTATAGACGATTGTGGGCTCCTTTGGAGACTTAAAGCAATCCTTAACGTCGTGGGCCTCGAAAATACGAGGCGATGCCTGAGGACTTAAAGCGACGGGTGAACATCGTAGGCCCGACGGGGAGTTACTTGAGATTCTCAGTAACGAGCGATGGTTCCAATAGTTCCTGAGTGGACTAATAATGAGACATGAGAAATATTGGAAGTTGGTACCGCATGGCATGTGCATAGAGTCGTTGTGTCGATCTATGTGCATTTGCATTCATCATGAGTTATTTGTGCATGATTTTGTGATTGTGATTGATGAGATGAAATATGTGCAATTGTATTGAATGGTATATGTTGGATTGACATGTGTGATTGTGAACGGTTGTGCATTTGTGTGATATGCGTTAAATTATGAATGATATGTTTTGGGGTACAAATATATGCCTTATGTATTGGCAGGTGATAAGAATGGTGAGATTATTGAATATGTGTATGTTTTTGTTGCAATATATAATTATATTCATTTATATTATGGTTGTCTTTCTCACCCTTCTGCTCGTTTTATAATGCTCTATGAGGCATTGCAGATTAGAGTTGCTGGAGGTATTTTGTGAAGCTTTGTATCTTCACCATTTTTGTCGGTCGGCTCTGATATGTGACACCGGGTAGTTAGGGAGGCCGTTTGCTATTATTATTATGTATTATGTATATATTATCTTTTGGCTGGTACATGTATAACTTGATGTATGACAACTTTTACATGGTATATGTTAATCAGATTTTAGATTTTCCGCTTTAATTCTAATTTCTGGAATGTGGGTGTAAGGAACGGAGTTTCCTCTGTATGTATGCTACCCCACTGTTGCATATCTTTATGGGCAGGTGTTGTATGTATTGTTTGGTTTCAATTGATGTGATTTCCCTGTCTATGCCATGATAATTTAAATAGACTCTGATCGAATTTCGAACTTTCTTTTATTGCTTTAAATGCATGTTTATTTGGGGGTATAGATTGGGGGCGTCACATTAAGTGGTATCAGAGCCAGTCTGTGTCAGTTTGTGTCAGTTGTGTCTGTTGTGTCTGTCGTTTTAGGCGAGTTGCTGTTGTGCAGCAGTTGTGTGCTGGTGGGTTGTTGGTTAACCATAAGTTTCTGTATTTGGATGAACAGAATATGGCCCGAGCTGTGCAGGATGTACCGGATGTTATGGGTAATGATGAGTTTGGAAAGAATAAGCTGTCTATCTTCAAGGGAAGATATGATCCGGATGGTGCACAATTTTGGTTTGAAGAGGTTGAAAGAATCTTCCGTGTGATGGATTGCGCTGAAGAGAATAAGGTGAGATTGGGTACTTGCATGCTGGAGGAAGAAGCAGCTGATTGGTGGGTTAGTTTGCGCCAAGGGTTGGAAGTGGATGAGGAAGAGGTTACTTGGAATTTATTTGGCCGAGAGTTTCGGAGGAAGTATTATCCTGAGGGAGTGAAGGAAAAGAAAGAGATTGAGTTTTTGGAATTAAAACAAGGTAATATGTCAGTTGTTGAGTATACGACTAAGTTTGTGGAACTGGTGCAGTTTTATCCTCATTATCCGGAGGCGACTGCTGAATTTTCTAAGTGTGTGAAATATGAGAACGGATTGCGTCCGGAGATTAAACGGGCAATTGGTTATCAGAGGATTAGAAGGTTTTCTGAATTGGTGGACAATTGTAGGATGTATGAAGAGGATTGGAAAGCGCGTGCTACTCCCTATAAGAGTGTGGATGACAGGAAAGGGAAACAACAGTTTCGTGATGGGCCTTATGTGACGAGGGGTAACTTTGAGAGAAAGGCAAGTGGGGGAGGAATGTCTGGTCCTCCAAAGTGTTACATTAAATGTTACAAGTGTGGAGAAGTAGGACATCTTCAGATGGATTGTAGAAGGAATAAACTGAAATGTTCCAATTGTGGAAGTTCGGGACATGTCGCAGAGAATTGTAGGAGGATTAAGGTGCGATGTTTCAACTGCGGTGAAACAGGTCATATTAGCACGGGATGTATGGAACTGAAGAAAGCTCAGACTGGTAGGAAAGTTGTTGCATTGGCAGGAGATGAGACTGCTAGTGCGGATCGTTTGACTCGAGGTACTTGTTTATTAATAGTATACCTTTAATTGCTATTGTTGATATTGGAACAACTCATTCGTTTATTTCGTGTGAGTGCGTGAAGTGTTTGAATTTGTTGTTGTCTTCTTGGGGTAGTAAGATGGTTATTGATACTCCAGCAATGGGGTCAGTAATTACTTTTTGGTTTGTTTAAATTGTTCTTTGACCGTTATGGTAACGGCTTGTGATGGATTTAGTGTGTTTATAATTAGAGAGATTAGAATGAGATAAGTGGGGGAGAAGCTGGTACTTCTCCATGTGGCTTCAGGTGTAGGGCACTGGCTCAATGTGTTATGTGATGCACGATTATAAAGTGTGGGTTTCTGGTTCAAGAAGGAATGCAGAAGTAAGGGTTACATCAACTCAGGATTGGTGCCGTAGGTGGTTTTGTGTATAGGATGTAAGGAATGCTATTATGGTTTGGTGGAGACGGTTTATGCTTCATCATGGTTTTCGGCTGTCTATTGACAAATTGAGGAACTGATCACCCTTAATCTCTTGTTGATAGTAGACGGGAATTATGTTGGATGTATGGACGTGTCTTTCCGGCTTTGATAGTGGTGCGGATTGGATTACTTGAAATTTAAGGAAATGTTCGCGGATTGTTTTGTCAAGTTGAAGAAGATTTTATATCTGACGGTAATGCGGAATTAAGGTTCTAGTAGGTGGTTAACTTGAGAAGTCGTTGAGAGTCCTTTTTGGTTGGTTGTTGTAATAGGTTGGAATTTGGATTATCAATAGAAGGGATTGTGTATGGATTACGGACAGTGGTATAAGATGACGATTGAGATTAAGTATTCACTTTCGGGATTAGGTAACTGTAATGGTTTGGTTGAGTGGATTAGAATTACAATTGTTGGAACGATTGATAAGAGTAGTGATTTGCTTGAGTTGAGGCTTTAATCGACTTGTGTGACGGGTTATATTTGTTGTTATCAGAAGTAGATGTGGTGTTACTATGAGAGGCTCTGAAGTTGGTTAAGGTGATTAGAAACTTCTTGGACTTTTGTTGGTTATTATTGGAGGGTATGGAAGACTTTTTCCAAGATTAGCGTTTGGTTACGTAAGTTGACTTGCAAAGGTGGAGTCAATGGTTTGGGGATGTATCTTGGATGAGTAGTCGGTGTGTTAAGATAAGAGAGTAAGTAGTGGCTTATGTTCTGCGATATTCGAGGATTCATGGAAAGATCAGTATTATTGTGGAAATTGGAATCATTTGCAGTTGTAATTGCGTTGGAATATTGGGAGTATTATCTTTATGATTCTAGATTTGAAGTGTTTGGTAATTACAAGAATATTGAGTACTGGTTTGGTCTGAAGGAATAGAGACAACGAGATTGGTTAGAAGTTGAGTAGAGTTATTGTTGTGTCTGAGGAGTTAAGTTGAAAGTTTCTATGTATGGCTGTTTTGGTGGTCCGAGGATTAGAATTGTTGGAACAGTTCAGAGGCTTGTATCTGGTGAGTAGGATAACACGAAAGAATGTGAGGCTAGAATATTAAAGGTGAACAGTGGTTTTTGGAAGGTTCGTGAAAGAATTAGATTTTGGGAGAGAGATTGGTAGTTTTGATGGTTACGAGTCATCAGAGTGCGCAGCGGAGATGTGATGTAGCACATTTCGTATATGTGTGTGCGACTTGTAAGAGTTTTTAGGTTGAACATTGGAAATCTATAGGAATGAAGAAACCATTGGATGTTTCAGAGTGGATGTGTTAGGAGAAAGGTTCTAATAGTATCAGTGTGCTGCTAAGTTGAGGGATGTTTTGGTTCAAGAGTGAACCTATGAGTTATGTTTTGTGTATTCCTTGAGTTGTAAGTTGTTCGTCAAGTGCATTGTATGGGCTTTGCAGCTTGTCGTTGTTGTGTCGTTATGTTTGCGGTTAGCAAGGTGGTTTGTCGGTTGTGTTGTTTGTGGTGTGCCTTTTGGTAGGACTGATGTTTGTTGGTCGGATGCGCGAGTCGTATCCAGAGTTGTTTGTCTCGGTTATATTTTCGAGGACGAAAATTTCCAAGTGGGGGAGAATTGTAACGCCCCGTTTTGTCCGATTTATTTAATCGAGTCGATTTAATTATTTTTGTTTTTATATTATTTTATTATTGACTTTTATTTGACAATATATTATTTTTCATCGTTGTTTATGTTTTATCGCGTTTTGAGAGCGTTTGCGAGATATTTGAGTGTAGGGGTATTTTGGTCTTTTTGGGTGGCTAGATATTTTGATTTTGTATAAAAATAGAAAATGTAGTAAGAAAGAGAGAAAAGAAAGAAAAACAGAAAAATAGAGAGAAAGAAGGGAAGAGAAAGAGAAGAAGAAAAAGAGGAAAAACTTGGGGATTTAGGAACCGATTCAACCGACTTTTCAAACGCGAATTTATCGGGTAAGGGTGTGAAATTCAATTATCTTATACATGCGTATGATTATGTATGTTTTGTGTGGATGTTTTGGTTGGTTTTTCCATATGTTTCCGTTTATGCCGTATTTGACGAAATCGATAGAAACCAATGTTTTTACGGTCGAAAAGTCGTATGAATACATGTGTTGGTTGGTTATATGTATGTGAGCTGCTGTTTAAAGTTTCATGAAGTTTGGTTATGTTTCGGTTAGTTTTCGGTATGGTTCCGTTGTTTTGTCCGTTTAGGTCGAATTATGGGAAATTGATAGAAAACGATGTTTTCACGGTTAGAATTCGAAATAAATTACGTAGTTGTATCGAGGAAGGTTAGGTCGTCGTATGTCGTGCTTTTTATTCGATTTGGTGAAGTTTAAAAATTCTGGTTTTTGAAAGGTTGAAATTTAATCGAAAAATCGAACGTCGTAGAAATTTCGTTTAAGTGTTCTAAATTGTTCTTATGTATTTGGTGTTTATGAGTATATGTTTGTTTCGGTGAAAATGTTCGATTTAGTCGAGTTTTTGGGTGTTTCGGAAAAGGACAGCATAGGTGTAATGGAGAAAATCTGGTTTTTTGTGAAAAACAGGGTTAGGGATCGATACATAATCCCAGGGATCGATCCCTACTGTGAAAATTGGGAAAAATGGAATTTTTACTACAGCAGGGATCGATACATGCGAGTTAGGGATCGATACCTACTGTGCTGAAACAGAAATTCTGGTTTGTCGGGGAAACTTCGGAAATTCATATCTCTTGAACCGTAAGTCGGTTTTGGTCCCCGTTCGAAGCGTTGGGAAGCTAACGAGATGTTCTTTCTAGGAAAAATGGTTTTGAGGTCTGAACATGGTCCAATTAGAACAGTATTTTCAAACCGTATCGTAGTGTCGATCCTCCGGTTTATGTTTTTGCGTTATGTTGAAATATCCATATCTTTTGTGTTGTTTATCCGATTGAGGTGTTCTTGATATGGATGTGAAGCTAAAAATATGTTCTATGATTTGGAGAAGAAAAATATTATTTTTAGCCGACTTTTAACCGACTTTTCCGGTAAACCGTAAATCGAATTGTTTGGCTATTTGTGAAAGCGTTCGGTTGCCGTTTGGCACAATTGATGTGAATGTATGTGGATTGTGTGTGATGTGTGCATAATTGATGGGTATTACGCTATGTGCTATTGTGTGATGAAAATGCTTGTGATGATATGTGTGGTGATGGATTGTGGTCGAAAGGCAAATAAATGAAATGTGTTGTATTTTGTTATATATGCATGTTTGTGATTGCATAAAGGTGGGAGATGCATTGGTTGTCATGAGTCATTGTATGCCAAGCATCATGAAATACATTGTGGAAACGTCCTGAGTGAAGATTTGGTTCCTGAGGGAATCCATAACATCGTGGTCCTCGAAAATATGAGGCGTTGCCTGAGGACTTGAAGCGATGAATTTGCTATACCATCGTGTGCCTCAAAAATACGAGGCGTTGCCTGAGGACTGACAGCGATATGTATAGACGATTGTGGGCTCCTTTGGAGACTTAAAGCAATCCTTAACGTCGTGGGCCTCGAAAATACGAGGCGATGCCTGAGGACTTAAAGCGACGGGTGAACATCGTAGGCCCGACGGGGAGTTACTTGAGATTCTCAGTAACGAGCGATGGTTCCAATAGTTCCTGAGTGGACTAATAATGAGACATGAGAAATATTGGAAGTTGGTACCGCATGGCATGTGCATAGAGTCGTTGTGTCGATCTATGTGCATTTGCATTCATCATGAGTTATTTGTGCATGATTTTGTGATTGTGATTGATGAGATGAAATATGTGCAATTGTATTGAATGGTATATGTTGGATTGACATGTGTGATTGTGAACGGTTGTGCATTTGTGTGATATGCGTTAAATTATGAATGATATGTTTTGGGGTACAAATATATGCCTTATGTATTGGCAGGTGATAAGAATGGTGAGATTATTGAATATGTGTATGTTTTTGTTGCAATATATAATTATATTCATTTATATTATGGTTGTCTTTCTCACCCTTCTGCTCGTTTTATAATGCTCTATGAGGCATTGCAGATTAGAGTTGCTGGAGGTATTTTGTGAAGCTTTGTATCTTCACCATTTTTGTCGGTCGGCTCTGATATGTGACACCGGGTAGTTAGGGAGGCCGTTTGCTATTATTATTATGTATTATGTATATATTATCTTTTGGCTGGTACATGTATAACTTGATGTATGACAACTTTTACATGGTATATGTTAATCAGATTTTAGATTACACCACGATCCTATCATAAGTGCTCTCAAGTCCGGTTTAGGACTTATCTCACCACTCAAAGTAACCACCCTGCACACAGAAAAACTCAAGCACAACAGGTATATATACAGGTATGAATATGTACAAATATACAAGCAAGTAAACATATAAATAACACAAATACAAACCAGATAGGCTTAACCCTCTTAGGGGATTTCCCCAGTGAAGTCGCCATTTTCTGTTGCGGTGAAAATCGGATAACAAGCTATGAATTAACTTGCATCATTTTTCTTTTACAACCGACTTTGATTTATCCAAAGGAAAGGTTCAAGATCGTTAAAAACCTAAAGGGGGAAGATCTAAGGTTCGGGGGTTGGTTACGCTTAGGGAAGGTATTAGCATCCTAAACGTCCGTAGTACTCTACGGGAACCTCTTGTTAGTATTTGTGTTATGTTAAAGTTGCTTGCTAAGGGAAATGCTAAGGTAAAGACCTAAGGTATATACACTAAGTATGCTCGCCAAGACGTCGCATCTTGTGCCTACGTATCCTGGCGGGAATGGAATCAGAGCATTCGTAGTTCCCCGCAATGGGGGTAAAGAACTCTTGACTGTGGTCAAGGTTCCAAGGGAAAGTAGGGTCTGACAGCAAGACACCTACGTGGAGTGCGGCGACTCCAAACCTAAGGCTAGGTAAAATGGGAAAGAAGTGTAAAAGAGAAAGTAGAGTCTGACAGCAAGACACCTACGTGGAGTGCGGCGACTCCAAACAGGGAAAGAAAGTCTCGTTCGCGCGGCGGCGTGAGATAAGGGAATGACAGGCAAGGCTATCCTAAATGACATAGCAGTCAATAGAGAACGATCATTTTCTTTGGAATAGGGACAAGCAATAGGAATAAATAGGAAATCTCGAGTATTAAAACTAAAGTATACAGCAATATATATACAGCAAATGTAACAAGAACTAGACGACAAAAACTGAACACCGGGAGTAAACAAAAATGAATTAGAATTTAAATAAAGTCCTAAACGAACTAAAACCTAAAAGGGTTAATATCTAATTAAAAACCTAATTTAAATAAATTCTAGAAAAATTAGTTAACTAAATCTAAAATAAATAACTAAGTCTAATTAACTAACTAAATAAATTAACCTCTAACTTAATTAATCAATTAATCTAAATTCTAAAAAAACTCAAACTTACTAAGTATAAATACTAATTACTAATTAAAACTTGATTAAAACTAATTAACTTAAAGTCTAACTAAAATAATCTAATTTAAACTAAATTATTAATTTTATTCTAGTTAGGAAAACTACATACACTAAAATCCAATTAAATTAATAACTAATAATTAAAATCTAATTATCCTAATTAAGCTAAAGTTATAATTAAACTAACTAAACACAATATTACCAAATTGCTCTAAAAAACTAAATCTAAAACAAAAAGAAGAAAATGGGCTGAGCCCAATAACAAACCCGGGTTGGGTACCTCTAGACCCAGACCCGGTCCACTTACTGCTAAAGAGGGTTATGTGAGGGAAACCTAAATCTCAAATGTTGCCAGAATGAAACACGCACGGCAAGGAAAATAAAACGCGAATCAGCAAGATGGAAAAGAAACAAACGCAGATACCTCCTCTCGTATTCAAATTGCGGTGTCTCCTCCACGACTCTCGATCCTCTCTGCAGCGTATATCTCTCCTCTTCGCGACGGTTTGTTGTTGTTGTGGTAGATCCGCGGTGGTTGGATATAAGTTTGATGGTGGTGCAAACTTGTTGGAAGTGAGCGGATAAATCCTTGTCGTTGGGGATGATCTGAGGTGAACAGGGGTTTAATGGCTGGAAATTACGGTTGTCTGTTATGCTTTCAAGTCAATCCCGCCGCCGTAACTGAGCTGTTGTGATGTGAGTGAAAACGACGACAAAAGATGAGGGTCGTACTTGCTAGCGGACTGAGATATGTTGGTGAGTGTTCTTGGTGGTTTATGGAGTTTATTTGGAGGGTGATATCATTTTGGTTGGGTGGTTTGTCTCGGTGATGGAAGACGGTTTTTTTTAAGGGAAATGAGGGAGATTTTGCGCAGGTTAGTAAAAGGATAGAGTCATCGTGAAGTTGGTGTCCAGTGATGAAGACAAAATGAGGTTCAAGTGGTGGTGCGGCCGTTGGGTGTATGCGAAGAGTTGAAAACAAAGAGATTGAGTGGGTCTGAGTGTGGTTTTATGAACTCTTTTGCAGAAAAATTGGTAAAGGAAAGAGAGGATGAATAGTGGGAAGGGTACTGTTATTTTTGAAGTTTCCTCCGCCCCCCTTCAAACTGGTTATGAGGTATTGGCTTTTATTTTGGGTTGCAATCTATTTTCAAAATATCCTCTTGATTCTCGGTTACCGAAAGGTCCTTTTCTTGCAGGATGGCGTAGCAGAATTCTTGAATGGTTGCTATCAAAAAACTGCAGGTCAGTTGTGTATTGATGCAGTGGCTGGGTTGTGTGCAGAGGTCTGTGGGTAGTAGTGATAGCAGGGATTATTTTTTTTTGGTGAAAATTCTGGTTTGCAACAGTATGGTTTTGGCATGAAGCGAGGACAGTGAAACAAAATTATGAAAAATGGTCAAAGCTTATGGATTACGCTTGTCTCTTTTTTTTATTTTGTAAATTTGTAATATATTATAACAAAAATAAAAATGAACTCTATTTTTAAAATGATTTTTTTTAAGACAAAAGAAAATAATAAAAAGAAAACTGATTAAAAATTAAACTTAAATTAAAATTAAAATTAAAATTGACTAAAACAAATTAATAGAATTAATCTAATTGAATTAAATCAAATAAAATTAAAATAAACTAAATTAAAAATAATCTAATTAACTAAACTAAAATAAAAGCTAAACTAAAATTAAAATTAAATTAAATTCGAAAATAAAGTTATAATTAAAGATAAACCAACTTAAATAAAACTATATAACAAGATGAGCTAATACTAGAATTAAACTAACTAAATCTCAAATAAATCTAAGATAATGAAAACAAATTTAAAGTGGAATGACAACAATCGACAAAAAGCTCATGATTGATGATGTTTAACTGAAAATGCAAAAAAACGATTTAAAATGATATGAAATGATCAGAAAAATCTAAGGGTAAAATTTGGGGTACAACAATTACCATTTTCTAACTTTGTAAATACTCTATGGAATCACGCGCTTGGCTGATTTCCATCCTATCAATAAAATTTGAGCCCTTGTGCTTTTGTTTATAATTCTCATTTGTTTTAAGCTTTATAGAACGACATTTTAACATGATCAACGGTTCTTGAAACGAAACAAAAATGAATTTACTTGTTAAAATTTCTCTGCTTTTAAAATAAAGATGGCAATTTCTTTTGACTGTTGAACATCAGAAGAACATCGATCGCTTCTCCAGAAATAAGCGAGCTTCAAAGTGCAGAATCGAAGTACACCTTCTAAGCCAGTGGCCTGAATGAAGGATCAGTTGTATCAGATGCGGCTTTCCCATCTAATACCCTCGGCCGAGTTCTTATCTCCTAAGCCTGACCAACGGTATTCCCCACAGGGACTGTCTCTCCTAAGCAAGGCAGAATTGCTACTTTTGGATCAACAGTACGACTTCGCCCCGCGATGGCCGAGTATCCCGTCATTTTCATCTTTTAGTCTGTATGTCGCGTCAGTTTTGTCAGCATATACATACATACATCATGCATTCTCATTCATATTGCATCACTATCACTCCAGTTGGTCTTATCCCTAGTGATAGTTGTCTTCTCGGTCGAGTTGTCAGTTTTTTTCCTCGATTAGGAAATGTTGCATTTGAACAATCTCTCCTCCAGTTTATTTCTGGACTGAAGTTGGGTCCTTAACCACTTTGATAACTTGAACCTCTAAAAGACCAGAGAACCTTCAACCGATGTCACTCTTCACCATTGAAGATGATATTTTCGCTTTCCCGGGTTAAGGAAAATCCCCAGAGAAAGCCTCTTAATCAGAGATTCGCCAATACAACAGTTTTGCTCTGAAAAACCACTGATGAAAAGGTCATCGTCACCTTAAAATTGGATCCCATCATATGGCATTTCTCCGGGAAGACCCCGAGAAAAGTATGATGTAAGACCCCAAACGGAAGCAGTCTCTCAAGAAACTCGTTTCCCCAGTAGAAACAAATGGCGTCTCCAATAGAGAAGTTTGTGCACCTCTACAACTCAGACGATTGGGTTCCTCAGCAAGTCTGACATCATTCTTTTTCCCATCAAATGGCATTTCCCCGGGAAAATTCGGCGAGAAGTTTGAGGAAAATCGCTACGAATAGCGTCCCTTGTCAATAAAGTTTATTGACAAAAGAAACTGAGACCAGTTCATTGGTAGGAAACCAAGAACGAGGGGAAGTTTATATCAGAAACTAAGACCAGTTCCTTGGTAGGAAACCAGGATCGAGGGGAAGTTTATTTCAGAAACTAAGACCAGTTCCTTGGTAGGAAACCAGGCTCGAGGGGAAGTTTATTTCAGAAACTAAGACCAGTTCCTTGGCTGGAAACCAGGATCGAGGGGAAGTTTACCTTTTCTAAGCTTCATTGCTTAGCAAAAGAAGATGAATGCGTAAGCTACCATTCATAACCACCATCAAAATTTCGGGTATTCTGATATTTAATCCTCTTGCACCCCGAATGCCCGAACACCTTCATCATTCGCACCTTCAGGTCCAAGAAGATTAAATAGGGGCATCTGTCATACCCCAAATTTTGACCACTAAAATTCCCATCATTGTGCAAATCATGATCACAATATGGGTGTATCATTATACTTCATCAGTCTCCCCGGAGATGGGTGAACATCCACTACAATCAAACTTAGGGTTTCAAGCCCTCTCAGAGTTCTTAGACAAAGGATCAATCAAGGAATGACATGATCTTCAACTTGTCTAAACCTCTCAAACATCCACAATGGATCAGTAGGACTCCCACAGCAAGGATTAAGCACCAGGATGCTCCCTTCTAGGTGGATCAAGCCTCAAGATCGCCAGTGTCACCAAATTAGGGTTTTGGTCGACCAGGGCCTCCAGTTGGAAATTTTCCTCTGAGTATGAGCCAATGCTTCAAATTATAACCTAATATACTCCATGGAACCTCATGGGCCCAAGTATCAAGTCAATTTGACCTCAGGGGATGCATACATCAAAAATCAGGTATTAGGGTTTCTTGACCTAATTCACCCCTAAGTTGACTTTTGGGACAAATCATGAGCCAAGACCTCAATAGAGGATTTGAGGGTCTCTAATACACCACATTGATCCATTTGCAACAATGGATTGATCTAGGAAGCTTGAGCAACAAGTCTCAATTTCATCTGAACCACAGTTAGGGTTTCACGAGAAAAGTCAACTATAACTTTGACTTTTGACCAGGACATGCTCCCAAACCCTAAGACATGATTCAATACACCCTATAACACCCATGGAACATGTCCATCAAGTTTGATTTAGGTCAAGGACTTGATTTCCTAAAGGATTGCACAGTTTGGAATTCATCGGATAAAAAGTCAATTGTGCACAAAAGTCAACTTTGACTTTTTGAGATTTTTCACAATTATGGATTTTTAACCCTAAAATGATGTTAATATATGATTTGAATCATAATTCATCAAGAAAAATCAAAGAAAGTGGGATAACTTGTAAAAGGGGTAACCATAAAAACTTAGAAAATTTTCTAAGTTATGAACAAAATGGCAAGGGTACCAACTTTGGAGGATCATAACTCCTAAACCACAAAGCCATTTTTCCCCATCCAAAGCTTGATTTGTAGATCTCATAGCCCTCTACAAAAGCTTCAACTAGACCACATTCCAATTCTTCAGGGATTTTGAGTTATGGATTGATCAAAATCACAAAAAGTGAAAATGTCACTTTTTTCCAACACTTAGTGAAATTTTCACTAAGTCAGAATCTGCCTTCACTTTTTTCCAAATGTAGGGACATTTTTCACTTGGATCCAAAAAGTATCAAAACCAAATATGATCAAACAGTTGTTGTATCATATAAGGGATTTCCAAAATGGCCAAGAACATCACCAAATTCAATTTGAGCTAAGAGTTATGGTAGTGGCAAAATGCCTTGCTGAAAACTGCCAAGGCAAGGCATAATTTTGTACTTTTGGTTGATTTGGAAAAATCAACCAATTTCAAGCCTTGTCATCATCTTGGACATATCTGAGGATCAAATCTAAAGGGGACAATCACTGAGCCAAGCCTCCAAAGTCCTTGGAACAAGAAGTAGCATGCCAAACCTAGAATTGCCTAAAAGAGGGACAAGACTCCAATTTTGGATTGAAGCATTTAATAGATGCTTAGAGGTGGCATGGATTGACGCATTTACAACTGAATTCAGTCAAGATTCCTCCAACAAGTAGGGAACCAAAGCTCTGTGCTCTAACCTCTAGTCAATGGCTAGAGGAGACTTGGATTTTCATTTGCCAACATTGGCCAAACCTCTGCTACAGTTGCCATTCACTATTTATCCCAAAACAAACTTGCTCTACTATAAATATAGCTCATTTATGCTCAGTTTGAGTACACCAAAGCCATCAAACAGATGCTTTCCTCAAAATCCCTTTCTCTTGGCAAAAATGCCTTCTTTAGCAAGGTAACTCTGAGTTTTTGAGTTTGAGAGCTTTTTCAATCAAACCAATCACACACACACTTCATAAACATCATATGTAGGTGATCCAAACTCTCACAAGTGACCTGTAATCACAAAATCACAAAGTCACCTCTCAAAACCTCAAAATAGGCTTCTTGTGCATTTTTCAAGCCATGTCTTGATTCAGTTACTTTCCAAACCAGATAAAACCTCAAACACACTCCAAATATTATCCTTGAACTGTCCCAAATGGTGCCACACATCTGGAACACCATTTGATAGAGTTGCTATTTTGGTCACTTTTAAACCCTTTTGCAACAAAGGGCCAGTTTGTGTTTTTGCAGGTACCAGCTGATTCCAAGCATCCTAAAAGCTTCTAAGGGATCATTTGAGTGTGTCTAAAGCATCAAATCATTTATGGAACAAGAGGCTTGACAGATTGCACAAAAACTCCAAAAAGCTCAAAAAGAGGTAAGCCTCATGACTTGAACTTTCCAAAATATGCAATGCTTTGAAGTCCACTGATCATGCACACCTCATACATGTTATATATGTTGTGTTTGAACCAATTGACCATGTAATTCATGCCTGTATCAAAGTGTAGCATAGAAAATGCAATTATAGGCCTTTTTCAAAACCACTATCGGGTTTTGAGGAGGGAGTGTGATCTGAAAAAACTACCACCACCATTGGATTCCTTGTGAAATTCTGGTCCAAATGCATATAAATTTTGTCTCGAACCATTAAGAATTGAGAAAGTTATGACCTTCACGTTTCTGAGCCAAAACTTGTCTTGCCTTGCCTTGGGCCAGGCCTAAAACTAAGGCATGACTTGTCTATTTGTGTTTTCACTTAAAACAATGGATGTATCACCACCCCAGTGGTAAGGCGCGCGCCTTGTGACCTTGAGGTCGTGGGTTCAAACCCCACCCATGCCATTTTGTGTTTTTTCACATTTTGCCATTTTTTCCAATATTCCATGTTTTATTAATTAATTGGAAAATTAATAACTCACTCAATTTTAATTATTTTTTATTGGTTCTTTTTGCAAAAAATCACAAAAATGTTGAAATATATTATTCCACAAAAAAATTAAGTTTATATTATTTATTTAATATAATTAGTATTTTTGTGAATAAATTCATTTTTATTTGTTTTTAAACATTTTAAAATGAACATTCATCTTGAAAAATCAAGACCAAATGGGTTTTAATATCTCTTGTGATTAAAAATTCATTTTTAAAACCTTAAACAAAAATCACAAGTGGTTTATTCAAATTCATTAGGTATTTTTCATTGATTTTCTTTTAATATTTACTTTTAAAAGAAAACAAATTAGGGTTTCTTTGATTTTCACCCTCACAAATCATTTTCAAACACTCATGGGCCTCTAATAGATTATAAGACCCAATCCCCTTTTAACCAAAACAATTTTAGGCCTCAGATATTGTATAAGTCCCTCTGCGTTAAAAGAAAAGTTCGGCGCGGTCGTCGCCCGTTTAAAAATAAAACCTGGGCCTCTCCTCGAGCTATAAGACCCATTCAAAACTTTTGGGCCTCTATTAGAGTGTAAGACCCAACCCCCTTTGAAAACCAAACCGTTTTGGGCCTCAGTCATTGTATAAGACCCACTGCATTTTCAAAAATCTCGGCGCGATCGCCATTTCAAACGAAAAATCATCTGGGCCTACCCTCGTGTTATAAGCCCCCACTCTTTTTCTTTAAACCTTTTGGGCCTCTTGAGAGAGTGTAAGACCCATCCTTTTGTACAGAAAATCTTTCTCGGGCCTCAGTCACTGGTATAAGTCCCTCTGTACAAAACGATAGTGCAATCACTGATAAAAACCTGGGCCTCTCCTCGAGCTGTAAGCCCCAATCTTTCATTTCAAAGTACCTTCTCCTTTGATCTTGAATATACTGTTGTTTTCAATCTTTCTTTGTTGAACAACTAACCAAACAGCATGGAAGCTCTACAACCGAGTAAGTGGTTATATGCTTTCTTTATCCGCTTTCATATACACATAATTGTATTGTGGGGCTGTTTCACTGTAAGTCTTCTTTCATAAACTTATATCGACTGTGTAATAATAGTATAGATATTTAGAATTTCCCCGGTAACTACGTCTAACACTAAGCCCTGTTGATTACTCTTAAAATAGACAAAGCTAGATCCCCATAGGATTACCAGATACAGTCTTCCCTCCTCTTGGGGTTAAACAATATGGAGACATGAAAGGCAGCATTCTCGGTGAACCCTTTCACAGACTGTCACCTTTAGAAATCGTCAAAGAAACTCTATTCCCCAGAGATGATCTTTTCTCCGTGAATGGCATCTCTTGAGTTTCTTCTAAATTCTTAAAATTTCCTGGCTTGATCTATTCTCTATGAATAGCCTGTCTTGAATTTCTCGGGGTTTGGGGACCCACAAGCTTCTTAAAAGCATCCCCGCCTCCTCTTGGGCATTGTACAAGGACCCGTCGGCTTCTTAGAAGTATTCACAGCCTCCTCTTAGGTCTTGTATAAATGATATCTTCCTCCAGGAATGATAGCCTCCTCTTGGGCTTCGTACAAATTGTCCCTCGGCTTCTTAAAAGTTTCCAGCCTCCTCTTGGGCTTCGTACAAATTGTCCCAACGACCTCCTAGAGGTATAGGAACAGAAATTAGTCATCCTAATAGAACAGTCTTTCAAAAAGTCTAGATCTTGCTACTGTTGTTTCTTAAACGTAGTACAAAAGATGAAACTCTAGACTTGGACAGTCTAATTCCCTTGAGTCTCAAAGACATTCTCAAGTTCCTTTCAAAACTAGGAGATGAAACCCGTAGACTCGGACAGTCTCAATAACCTTTGGATTTACCATTTCCTTAAAGAACAGGAAATAACCCTGATCCTCGAATCAAATCCCTGAGTGCAAACAGTACTCATATAAGAACTGATTTTCTCTTTATCCAATATACTGGACCTGTCACTAAACTGAAACAGTTACAATAGCCTCCTCTTGGGCTTGATACAACGATTCTCCCCGGCGGAGCTAACCTATTCACACTCTCTTGTTGAGCATAAAAGACTCTCTTGTTGAGTCAAACCTTGTAGCCCCTATCTCGGGCTTCGTACGAGATACAAAACACTCTCTTGTTGAGTATAAAAGACTCTCTTGTTGAGTCAAACCTTTGTAGCCTCCATCCCGGGCTTCGTACGAGATACAAAACACTCTCTTGTTGAGTATAAAAGACTCTCTTGTTGAGTCAAACCTTTGTAGCCTCCATCTCGGGCTTCGTACGAGATACAAAACACTCTCTTGTTGAGTATAAAAGACTCTCTTACGGAGTCACTTCCCTTTTAGCCTCCATCTCGGGCTTCGTATGAGATACAAAAGCACTCTCTTGTTGAGTCAACCCTTTTAGCCTCTCTCTTGGGCTTCGTACGAGACACATAAAAACACCCCTCTTGTTGGGTCGATAGCCTCCTCTTAGGCTTTGTATAAGAAAACCCTGGTTGAACCAATCAGCCTTTTAGCATCAAAGTTGTGCATCGTTCAAAGTAAATAAACATCAACAACTCCTTTTCCTTCATCTAATTGTTGTAAGCGGCAAGCCTCTGGATCATTTACATCCATGCCACTGTCCCTCTTTTAGCATGAGAAATTCCTAAGGAGAGATGACATTGCTCTACACTGAGTTAAAGTCTTCTCCTTCAGGTTAAAAACCCCTATAAAGGAAATTATGGCATTACCGGATTCACATGTCCCGTTAAAGTAATCCTCCTTTATAACCAGTCACCCAACAGTTGTGACAAACAAACCCCTCTTTAGAGATGACAAATTCTCTCTAAAGACGAAACTTTTAGCTTCATAACTTGGGCTTCGAACAAGATACAAATAGACCCTTCAGCTTCACATCTTGGGCTTTGAACAAGATACAAACCACCTTTAGCTTCATGTCTTGGGCTTTGAACAAGACACCAAAACACCATTTCCTCCCATAGAATAGGAGGAACTACGATCGCTCTAATTTCCCTGTTTCGGTAAACAGGAATACGTAGGCATAAGATTGAAAGAAAAATCTTAGCGAGCACGCTCAACAAAAACCCACAATCCCATACCCACATACATCAATTAAAAAGTATCAGTCCTAACCCCCTACCCATGAACATTACCGGTGTTCCGTTCTAAACAAAGTAAGAAGAAAGAGGCCCCATTACCATATAGCATCCGTAACCTAACATACCGCTATTTAAACTCGGTATGCAAGCAGGGTTAATTGGAGAAATCTATTTCCCTTCCTTAGTCAGCTCAATAGGATAAAAAATTAATCGACCTGTAGTACCCCCAAAAGAGCGGCAGTGCTTAAGAAACACGTCCAGTTTCGCTCGCTACACCCCCACTTGTCTTTTTCCCATCTGAAGCCTTCTGCTTCCCTTTATCAACTGGAGTCACATAAAGCTTTCCTCTAAACTGCCCCTTCTCTTTCTTCTCACTAAGATGTTTGTAGTGAGCAGATCGAGCTCGGCTATCCTCATCATAGATCCTGCTCTTATCCACCAGTTCAGCATACCAACAAATCTGTTGGTACCCAATACCCTGCTTAACTTCTAGTCTCAGCCTATTCTCAAACTTGAGACATTTAGACATCTCAGCATCAACACGGTTGTAATGAGGACATAACTTCACCAGCACCTCAAACTTTGCAGCATACTCAGACACAGTCATGTTTCCTTATTTCAATTCAAGGAATTCCACCTCTTTCTTGCCGCGGACATCTTCCAGAAAGTACTTCCCCAAAAATTCTCGCTTGAACACAACCCAAGTTATTTCAGTACCAACATCTTCTAGTCTCTGACGGGTGTTATCCCACAAGTCCTCAGCTTCTTCTGACAGCATGTGAGTACCGAACTGAACTTGTTGAGCGTCAGTACACCCATTACTCTAAAGATCTTCTCAATCACCTTGATCCACTTCTGTGCACTCTCTGGATCATGAGTGCCCACAAAAGTTGGCAGATTATTCTTCTAGAACTTCCCCAAAGGACGAAACTCGTTAGGAGCTCCATCATTCTGATTGTTCTGAGCCATCGCCTGAGCAAGAGATTCCAATGCATCAGTGATAGCACGGTCATTTCTTCCTGCCATCCTGCACACCACTAACAATGTTAGAAGAAACAAATCATGGACAATGTACACACACTCATCGACTGATAGGGAACTATCATCATGCAAAACCTGGCCGGACAGACCGACCTGCTCTGATACCACTAATGTAACACCCTTCTACCCCAAGGAATATTCACAAAGATTATAAGCAAATTATATCAGAGTACATCACCCGAGGGTGTCACATTTCACCATAAAACATCAGTAACAAATCTGCTCCATAACACGGGTTACATCATCAATGAATTCAATTAATAACATGCAGCAGAAATTCAAAACTCAATACAATTATGATTCCAAAACGTCTTAAAACAAAAATCATAACATTATAAATGTCAACAAGAAAAAAACACAATCGTTCGACCCAAATGTCCTGACCTGATGTTACATATCAGAGCAAGACCCTCTATCGATGGAAAACCAAAATACTTCAAAGCTAAGTCTTCGAGCACTAAGAGCTAATCCTGATCACCTGCACGTTACCCACGTGGAGGCAACATTCAAACAAGAAGGGTGAGTAATCACAAATCATTATATAAGATGTAAGGCAAAAGGTATAGCAGTCATACATATCCTCATTAAATCATTCACAATATCATTATACTATCAAATCACAATCATCATAGTAATCAAATAATTCACAATCTCACCAACAACGTCAATTTCTCAATAATTATGGAATGTCACGTAGTATGAAATGCACAAGATAGACTCATGCATGTGGTACCAATTCATCATATAGATGGACACTGGGCCATCACCCTCCAAAGATCCCCACCAATAGGATCGATTCTACACAAGAACCGGAGCACGTCACAAAACACTTTAATCAACACAATGGGATTGAACCACCTCTGGACCTGAGTCCCAAATATGCCATGAATGCATGATGCAAACATCATAATAAACATTATCATAGAATTGTCAAAGTTGTATCATCATTCATGAGTATTCGTCAAGCAATCATAATATATCATTCATCACATTCGTCATTATTTCATTGCAATATGCCACAATTCATCAAGTTTTAATCTTCTCAACACAATTCTCTTATTTTACCTCGTTTAGTATCGTCACTAGTTTCCTTATGTTCAATTACTTCATATTAGTCTTACGGTTCAGGCCAATTTGCATCACACGCGAAATCGGTACAGAAATCGCAAGAACGGATAATTTTGGCAATAGCACTACCCATACGCGTATGGCCATGCCCCATACGCGTATGGCCCTCTTCTCTCGCCCCCTGGCCTGCGTATCATACGCGTAGGTCCATCTGCCCAGACCTTCCATACGCGTATTGCCTTGAGCGTTGCGTGTATGAGCAGAGAGGGTTTTCCTCCCCTAACTCCCTTCAGACTTCTCATACGCGTAATGGCTAGCCCATACACGTATGCCCCCTTTTCCCAAGCACCCTTTACACATAGTGGCCCTCCATACGCGTATGGACACTCTTCCCTTACGCATACCCTACGCGTATGAGCAGAGGCTCATGCTGGCTCTGGGGACAGGTGCGTACCGTACGCGTACTACCATGGGAAGTCCCCTTCATACGCGTAAGGCCCCCTCCCTTATGCATATGGCCAAACCCACCTCCAAAAATCCAGATTTCGTATCAGCGCAAAATCTCCCCCATTGCAGCACCCTCAAACTTTCAAATCAGACCCAAAACTACTTTTGATTCATTACAGATTCAAGTTTTAATCCTACTTCATTGTTTCCATCAATTTTTATCATTTGAACCTATATTCGTTAACCACAAATTTGGTCTCAGATTCGTTAATCCTGTCATACCCCAAATTTTGACCACTAAGATTTCCCATCATTGTGAAAATCATCATCACAATATGGATGAACCATCCTACCTCATCAATCTCCTCAAGGAATTGTTGAGCATCCACTACAATCAAATTAGGGTTTCAAGCCCTCTCAGGGCCTTAGACAAAGGATCAATCAAGGAATGACATGATTTTCAACTTGTCTAAACCTCTCAAACATACACAAAGGATCAAAAAGGACTCCCACTCCGAGGATTAAGCACAAAGTTGCTCCCTTCTAGGTGGATCAAGCCTCAAGATCGCCAGTATCACCAAATTAGGGTTTTGGTCGACCAGGGCCTCCAGACGGAAATTTTCCTCTGGGCATGAGCCAAAGATCCAAAACACAACCTAATATACTCCATGGAACCTCATGGACCCAACCATCAAGTCAATTTTGCCTCAGGGGATACATTCATCAAAAATCAGGAATTAGGGTTTCTTGACCTAATTCACCCCTAAGTTGACTTTTGGGATAAATCATGAACCAAGACCTCAAGAGAGGGTTTGAGGGTCTCTAATGAACTATATTGATCCATTTGGAACAATGGATTAATCCAAGAAGTTTGAGCAACAAGTCTCAATTTCATCTGCACCACAATTAGGGTTTCGCGAGGAAAGTCAACTGTAACTTTGACTTTTGACCAGTACATGCTCCCAAACCCTAGGACATGCCTCAATATACCCTATGACACCCATGGAACATGTCCATCAAGTTTGATTTAGGTCAAGGACATGATTTCCTGAAGAATTGCACAGTTTGGAATTCATCTGATAAAAAGTCAACTGTGCACAAAAGTCAACTTTGACTTTTTGAGATTTTTCACCAAAATGGATTTTTAACCCTAAAATGATGTTAATGTATGATTTGAATCATCATTCATCAAGAAAAATCAAGAAAAATTAGATAACTTGTAAAAGGGGTAACCATAAAAACTTAGAAAATTTTCTAAGTTAAAAATAAAGTGGCTAGGGTACCAACTTTGGAGGATCATAACTCCTAAACCACAAGGCCATTTTTTCCCATGATGGATTTGTAGCCCTCATTGCCCTCTACAAAAACTTCAACTAGACCTAAGTCCAATTCATTAAGGATTTTGAGTTATGGAGTGATCAAAATGGCTGAAAAATGAAAATGTCACTTTTTCCAACACTTAGTGAAATTTTCACTAAGTCCAAATCTGTCTTCATTTTTTTCCAAATGTAGGGGGATTTTTCACTTGGATTCAAAAGAGATCAAAACCAAACATGTTCAAACAATTGTTGTATCATGTAAGGGATTTCCAAAATGGCCAAGAACATTGCCAAATTCCATTTGGGCTATGAGTTATGACATTGTCAAGTTGCCTTGTTGAAATCTGTCAAGGCAAGGCAGAATTGGCATTTTTGCTCGATTTTCCAAAATTGTACAAATCCAAACACTCCTATCCACTTAGACACATCTGAGGATTGAATCTGAAGGGGACAATCACAGAACCAAGCCTCCAAAGTCCTTGGAACAAGAAAAAGCATGTTGAACCTAGAATTGCCAAAATAGGGACAAGACTTCAAATTTGGATTGGAGCATTCAATGGAAGCATCAAGGTGGCATGGACTGAGCCATTTTCATTTGAATTCAGTCAATACTTATCCAAGACCAAGGGAACCGGTAGCCTGTGCCCTAACCTCTAGTCAGTGGCTAGAGGAGACTTGAACTTCCATTCGCCAACATTGAACAAACCTACTCAGCAGTTGCCATTCACTATTCCTTGCAAAACAAACTTGCTCTACTATAAATAGAGCTCAATTGTGGTCAGTTTAAGTACACCAAAGGTGTAACACCCCCAATCTATACCCCCTAAAAGTAAAGCGGTAAAAGAAAATTCAAAATTTCATCAGAGTGTATTTAAATTATCATGGCATAGACCGAGGGGTCACATCTAATTAGAACAATACATACAACACCTGCTCATAAAGATATGCAATAGTGGGGTAGCAATCAACAGAGGAATTCAGTTCCTTACATCCACATTTCAGATTTAGAATAAAAGCGGAAAATCTAAAACTGAATAACATATATATATATATATATATATATATATATATATATATATATATATATATATCACATGAAAAGTCTATCATACATCAAGTTGTACATGCACAAGCCAAAAGATATATATATACACATAATACACAAATATCACAAACGGCCTCCCTAACTACCCGGTGTCACATATCAGAGCCGACCGACAAAAGAATGAAGACGCAAAGCTTCACAAAAATACCTCCAGCAACTCTAATCTGCAATGCCTCATAGAGCATTATAAAACAGCAGAAGGGTGAGAAAAACAACCATAATATAAATGCATACAATTATATATATATAGCACAAAAATGCACATATATACGGTTCTCACCACAATTCACACCATAATTCAAACAGAATACAACACCATGTATAATTCATATTTCCATCACCAACACATATCCATATATCAATTTTACCCACAATTCCACACATAAACAAACCATAATGATTTATGCAAATGCAAGAGACCGACACAACGACTCTATGCATATGCACATGCGGTACCAACTTCCATTGTTTCTCATCACTAGTTCACTCAGGAACTCTACTGGAATCATTGCTCGTTACTGAGGATCACTCAAGTAACACCCCGTCGGGCCTACGATGTTCACCCGTCGCTTTAGGTCCTCTTATGTATTTAAGGCGCACGACGTTTATGGATTGCTTTAGGTCCTCTCGGTATAAGGCGCACAATCCGATCGCTCATACCCCACATGGGCACACGATCGTCTATAACCATCGCTTTAGGTCCTCTTATTTTTAAGGCGCACGATATATCAAATCGCTTTAGGTCCTCTTATTTTTAAGGCGCACGATGTTATAGCAGATTCCCTCTGGAATCAAACTGTCCCTCAGGACGTGACAACGATGCATATCATGATGCTTGACATACAAGGACTCATGACAAACAATGCATCTTCACACATATATGCCACCACAATCATGCATATACAACCAAATACAACACATTGCATTTATTTACCTTTCGGCCATAATTCATCATCACAACATGTCAACACATGTATTATCATCACACAATAGCATACAAGTCAATTGACATTCATATTCACAACACATTGCATGCTACACATCAATTTCATACAATTAAACCGACAAAAGTCGACAAATGACACTATTCACATTTCCCGACATAATTTAATTGGCTAACAATTTCCAAATCATCATAATAAGAAAGTACAGCTCAATAGCTTCACAACAATACCAAGAATGTAAAAATCGGACAAACGGAACCCAAGTTACGAAAGAAAAACGAAAACGATATTTTGAAAAATCCCATTTTTACCATTGTCCTGTCCATCCGCATATGCCCAAATTCCATACGCGTATGGCCCAAACCCGTACGCGTATCATACGCGTTTCACCATATGGCGGGGAAAACATGCAACCCATACGCGTATTGGCCCTGAAATGCGCCATCCATACGCGTATTGCCCAAGTCAATACGCGTATGGCCTGCCCAATACGCGTATGGCCAGGCGAAATGCAGAATTTTCCTGCATAATTTTTCCTGCGTTTTTCACTCCAACCACACCCCAAATTCATCATATAACTCAGAAAAATACCAAGTTGATATACAACAACATATATCTATCATTTATCAACAACAAGGGACACGAAAAACAACATTTCCAACACGAATTAATCGAATTCTAACACTTTCTACACAAATGGGTTTTGTTCTATTTCTCATACAATCCAACAAAACAACAAACAAACACATAGATAATCATATACATGTATAGGATAATTGAATTTCACACCCTTACCCGATTAAATCGATTCCTAGAAGTTGTCTTGAAGATTTCCTAGCTTTTCCTATTTTTCTCTCTTTTCTCCTCTTTTTCTTTCTTCTCCCTTTCTTTCTTTCTATTTTTCTCTCCTTCTATTTTCTATTTTTTACTAACTTAACTAAAAATATTATGAAATGACCAAAATACCCCCACACTCAAATATCTCGCAAATGTTCCCAAAACCCGATAAAATATCACAACAATGAAAAATAACATATTTTCAGATAAAAGTCGGAAATAAAATAAAATAATAATAAAATAATCAAACGACTCGATTAAATAAAACTCACACAAAAACTGGGGCGTTACAACTCTTCCCCACTTAGAAATTTTCGTCCTCGAAAATATACCTGAGACGAACAACTCTGGATACGACTCCCGCATCCGACTCTCCAACTCCCACGTCAAATTGCCCTCAGCAACGCCTCCCCACGCCACTTTCACAAGTGCAATATCCTTGCCTCTCAACCGCTTCACCTAGCTATCTAAAATCCTAACTGGTAATGCCTCAACTGTAAGGTTCTCCCTTACCTCAACCTCGTCCATCGGAATCACATGCGACGGATCCAGAACATACTTCCGAAGCTGCGAAACATGGAACACATTATGCAAATTCGACAGATTCGGCGGTAACGCCACCCTATAAGTCACAGCACCCACTCTCGCGGATATCTGGTAAGGACCAATAAACCGAGAAGTAAGTTTCTTCGATTTCAATGCACGACCCACACCTGTTACCGGCGTAACCCTCAGAAATACATGATCGCCCTCTTGGAACTCAAGATACTTCCGTCTCCGATCATGATAACTCTTTTGTCTACTCTGAGAAGCCTTCATTTTCTCACGAATAAACTTCACTTTCTCCGTCGTCTGTTGCACCAACTCTGGTCCAACCACCGTTCTCTCACCAGATTCGTTCCAACACAAAGGTGTTCGACACCTTCGTCCATAAAGTGCTTCAAACGGTGCCATTCCAATACTAGAATGGAAACTGTTATTATACGTAAACTCAATCAATGCAAGATAACTATCCCATGCACCACCTTGTTCCAAAACACACGCCCTCAACAAATCTTCCAACGACTGAATCGTCCTCTCCGTCTGACCATCCGTCTGTGGATGATAAGCCGAACTCAATCTCAATTTAGAACCCAAAGCCTTTTGTAAACTTTCCCAAAATCTCGAGGTAAATCTGGGATCTCGATCAGAAACAATACTCAATGGAATCCCATGCAACTTCACAATCACACTGATGTAAATCTCAGCTAACCGTTCCAAAGAAAAACTGATGTCAATCAGAATAAAATGATCCGATTTAGTCAGCCTATCAACAACCACCCAAATAGCATTATACCCTCGCTGAGTATTCGGTAACCCCGTTACAAAATCCATGGAGATACTATCCCATTTCCATTCCGGAATATCCTACGGCTGCAACAAACCACTAGGCCTCAGATGTTCCACCTTCGATTTCTGACAAGTCAAACATGCATAAACAAACTGAGCCACATCTCTTTTCAACCTAGACCACCAAAAAATCTTCTTCAAATCTTGGTACATCTTATTCGCTCCCGGATGTATACTCAAATTACTCCGGTGTCCTTCTTCCAAAATCATCTTTTTCAACTCCGCATCATCAGGAATACAAATCCTACCTCGGAATCTCAAAACACCATTAATATCCACTTGAAAATCACTATTCGCATCTTTTCCTCCCACCAACATCAAATCCACAAATTTCACATCCAGCTTTTGTTTCTCACAAACCGTCATCAGAAAATCATTAGTAATCGTTAGCATACCAAGCCTAACGCTATCCAACGTCACTTCACAAACCAAACTCAAGTCTCTAAAAGATTCCAAAAGTTGCCACTCCTTAACCATTAAAGCGGACATATGTAACGATTTTTGACTCAAAGCATCAGCTACCACATTAGCTTTACCAGGATGGTAATTCAAGCCAAAGTCGTAGTCCTTCAAGAATTCCAACCATCTACGTTGCCTCATATTTAGTTCTTTCTGATCAAACAAATATTTCGAACTTTTATGATCACTAAAGACTTCAAACCTCGCACCGTAGAGATAATTCCTCCAAATCTTCAACACAAAAACCACAGCCACTAATTCAAGATCATGAGTAGGATAATTCTTCTCATGAACTCTTAATTGCCTTGAAGCATAAGCCACCACCTTACCTTCCTGCATCAGAACACCACCTAGGCCAATCAAAGAAGCATCGTAATAAACCACAAATGGTTCATTAGGATTCGGCAAAATCAGAATCAGAGTTATCGTCAATATTCTCTTCAGCTCATTAAAACTCTACTCGCACCGAATATCCCAAATGAACACTTGCCCTTTACAAGTCAACTGGGTCAAAGGAAGTGCTAGTTTAGAAAAACCTTCAATAAACCTTCGATAATAACCCGCCAAACCCAAAAAGCTTCGAATTTCAGTAACTGATCTCGGAGCCTCCCATTGTAGAACTGCTTCTACTTTAGATGGATCCACAGAAATGCCATTACCTGAAATTACGTGTCCAAGAAAACTCACCTCCAATAACCAGAATTCACACTTAGACAATTTGGAAAAAAGCTTCCTTTCTTTCAAAACCTGCAAAACAATACGTAAATGCTCCGCATGCTCCTCCCGAGACTTAGAATAAATTAAGATATCATCAATAAACACCACCACAAAATGATCCAACTGCTCGTGAAAAATACGATTCATGTATTCCATAAACACACCTGGCGCATTAGAAACCCCGAACGGCATCACAGAATATTCATAATGATCGTAACGTGTCCTAAAAGTCGTCTTCTGTATATCTTCTTCCTTCACCCTAATCTGATGATACCCCGACCTCAAGTCAATCTTACTGAACACCCAAGCACCAACCAACTGATCCATCAGATCATCAATCCTTGGAAGAGGATACTTATTCTTGATCGTCACCTTATTCAACTGACGATAATCGATACACAACTGCATACTTCCATCCTTCTTTTTCACCAATAAAACTGGAGCACCCCAAGGAGAAACACTAGGACTTACAAACCTCTTATCCAACAACTCACTCAACTATTTCTTTAACTCCACCAACTCAGATGCCGACATACGATAAGGTGCCATAGAAACAGGTCAAGTACCAGGAACTAGATCTATAGAAAACGCCACCTCTCTCTCTGGCGGCAAGTCTGAAATATCCTCAGGAAACACTTCCGGAAATTCACACACAACAGGAAACACATCAAGTGAAACTTGACTATCCACAGTTAAAGATCCAAACAATCCAAACAACTGAGCTTCCTCCGCCAAAAGTTTCTTCAACTCTTTGGTAGATAAGAAACTCGAGTCTTCGTCTTCCTCAAGAGAAGGAAACCTTACCAACTTATGGTAACAATCAATATGAACTCGATTGAATTGCAACCAGTTCATACCCAGAACCACATCTAAACCCTCCAACGGCAAACACACCAAATCCATCTCAAAGTCTTTACCATAAATGGTCAAAGGACATCTTAGACAAACCAAAGAAGTAGTTACTGACCCCATTGCTGGAGTATCAATAACCATCTTACCATCTATTAAAGACAACACAAGATTCAAACGCTTCGCGCACTCAGACGAAATAAACGAATGAGTCGCTCCAGTATCAATAATAGCAACTAAAGACGTACTATTAATAAAACAAGTACCTCGTATCAGACGATCTGCACTTGAAGTCTGAGTACCTGCCAAAGAAAATACCTTCCCACTAGATGGAACTTGCTTCGGTTTCGGACACTTCGTACTAATATGACCAGGTTCACCACAGTTGAAACACTTAACCACATTCTTTCTGTTGCACTCAGCTACTACATGTCCTAAACCTCCACAATTAGAACACTTACTCACATCTTTCCTGCACTCAAACTGACGATGCCCCAACTCACCACATTTAAAACATCTCGGAGAATTAGACATACCTCCTCCACCTGACCTTCTATCAAAAGTACCCCTTTGTTTACCTTCTATCAAAAGTACTCCTTGCAAAACAAACTTGCTCTACTATAAATAGAGCTCAATTGTGGTCAATTTAAGTACACCAAAGGTGTAACACCCCCAATCTATACCCCCTAAAAGTAAAGCGGTAAAAGAAAATTCAAAATTTCGTCAGAGTATATTTAAATTATCATGGCATAGACCGAGGGGTCACATCTAATTAGAACAATACATACAACACCTGCTCATAAAGATATGCAACAGTGGGGTAGCAATCAACAGAGGAACTCAGTTCCTTACACCCACATTTCAGATTTAGAATAAAAGCGGAAAATCTAAAACTGAATAACATATATATATATATATATATATATATATATATATATATATCACATGAAAAGTCTGTCATACATCAAGTTGTACATGCACAAGCCAAAAGATATATATATACACATAATAATCAAATATCACAAACGGCCTCCCTAACTACCCGGTGTCACATATCAGAGCCGACCGACAAAAGAATGAAGACGCAAAGCTTTGCAAAAATACCTCCAGTAACTCTAATCTGCAATGCCTCATAGAGCATTATAAAACAGCAGAAGGGTGAGAAAAATAACCATAATATAAATGCATACAATTATAGATATAGCACAAAAATACACATATATACGGTTCTCACCACAACTCACACCATAATTCAAACAGAATACAACACCATGTATAATTCATATTTCCATCACCAACACATATCCATATATCAATTTTACCCACAATTCCACACATAAACAAACCATAATGATTTATGCAAATGCAAGAGACCGACACAACGACTCTATGCATATGCACATGTGGTATCGACTTCCATTGTTTCTCATCACTAGTTCACTCAGGAACTCTGCTGGAATCATTGCTCGTTACTGAGGATCACTCAAGTAACACCCCGTCGGGCCTATGATGTTCACCCGTCGCTTTAGGTCCTCTTATGTATTTAAGGCGCACGACGTTTATGGATTGCTTTAGGTCCTCTCGGTATAAGGCGCACAATTCGATCGCTCACACCCCACATGGGCACACGATCGTCTATAACCATCGCTTTAGGTCCTCTTATTTTTAAGGCGCACGATATATCAAATCGCTTTAGGTCCTCTTATTTTTAAGGCGCACGATATATCAAATCGCTTTAGGTCCTCTTATTTTTAAGGCGCACGATGTTATAGCAGATTCCCTCTGGAATCAAACCGTCCCTCAGGACGTCACAACGATGCATATCATGATGCTTGACGTACAAGGACTCATGACAAACAATGCATCTTCACACATATATGCCACCACAATCATGCATATACAACCAAATACAACACATTGCATTTATTTGCCTTTCGGCCACAATTCATCATCACAACATTTCAACACATGTATTATCATCACACAACAGTATACAAGTCAATTGACATTCATATTCACAACACATTGCATGCTACACATCAATTTCATACAATTAAACTGGCAAAAGTAGACAAATGACACTATTCACATTTCCCGACATAATTTAATCGTTTAACAATTTCCAAATCATCATAATAAGAAAGTACAGCTCAATAGCTTCACAAAAATACCAAGAATGTAAAAATCGGACAAACGGAACCCAAGTTACGAAAGAAAAACGAAAATGATATTTTGAAAAATCCCATTTTTACCATTGTCCTGTCCATCCGCGTATGCCCAAATTCCATACGCGTATGGCCCAAACCCGTACGCGTATCATACACGTTTCACCAGATGGCTGAGAAAACATGCAACCCATACGCGTATTGGCCCTGAAATGCGCCATCCATACGCGTATTGCCCAAGTCAATACGCGTATGGCCTTCCCCAATACGCGTATGGCCAGGCGAAATGCAGAATTTTCCTGCATAATTTTTCCTGTGTTTTTCACTCCAACCACACCCCAAATTCATCATCTAACTCAGAAAAATACCAATTTGATATACAACAACATATATCTATCATGTATCAACAACAAGGGACACGAAAAACAACATTTCCAACACGAATTAATCGAATTCTAACACTTTCTACACAAATGGGTTTTGTTCTATTTCTCATACAATCCAACAAAACAACAAACAAACACATACATAATCATATACATGTATAGGATAATTGAATTTCACACCCTTACCCGATTAAATCGATTCCTAGAAGTTGTCTTGAAGATTTCCTAACTTTTCCTCTTTTTCTCTCTTTTCTCCTCGTTTTCTTTCTTCTCCCTTTCTTTCTTTCTATTTTTCTCTCCTTCTATTTTCTATTTTTTACTAACTTAACTAAAAATATTATGAAATGACCAAAATATCCCCACACTCAAATATCTCGCAAATGTTCCCAAAACCTGATAAAATATCACAACATTGAAAAATAACATATTTTCAGATAAAAGTCGGAAATAAAATAAAATAATTATAAAATAATCAAACGACTCGATTAAATAAAATTCACACAAAAACTGGGGCGTTACAAAAGGCCTACAACACTTGCCTTTCTCAAAATCTCTTTCTCTTGGCAAAAATGCCTTTCTTAGCAAGGTAGCTATCGGGTTTGGAGCTAGAGGGCAATTCCACTCAAACCAATCACTCACACACCTAACATACATCACATATGAGCTGATCAAACACTTAAACAACAACTGGAACACTGATTTCTCAGAATCACCAGTCAATTGCTCAAGGTTTTAACCAAAATGCAGTTGAGATGCCATGAAGTGATCCAGCCAATTTCAATCAAGTCCAACCATTCAAACACAATCCATAGGGTGTAGGGAAGCTGTTCAGATCATCACCACTCATTTGTAACACCTCCAAATCAAAAATCACATTGCACTTGCTGTCACGGCCTAGAGGTAAGCATATACTTGGTCATCTCTCAATCTATGCATATTTCCTCGCACAATAATTTGGCCATATGTTCATAATCATGCATAGAATGTTTCCCCTCAATTAATTGCATTGTTTGAATCGTGTATCAAAAATCCTAGCCTTCATGCAGAAATTAGAGTTCTTGAGGATTTTTCGTGATTTCTTGTTATATGTTTAATTTAAATGAAATTAAATGCCATAGACATGATCGTGAGGTTAAGACGAGCATAATGATATGTGGATTACATGATATGATTAAGTATTCATTGAGATTGGAGAGAAAATGCAAATCTGAGAATCCCAGAACACGCGCGTGTTCTTCAGCTTGTTCTTGGCGCCATTTTTCCAAATTTGAATATTTGAATTTTGTGGTTTTATTTAATTGATTCAAAAATTAATTTCTCTATGAGTTTTAATGATTTTGAGTTGATTCTTTTTTTAATAATTCACAAAAATGTTAAAATATTTTATTTTCCCAAAAAATCCCAAAAATATTATTTATTTCATATAATTAATATTTTTGCAAAGAATTAATATTTTAATTGTTTTTGACATTTTAAATATTTTTTCTACATTGATTTTGCAATTTTTAATGCCTTCTAATTATTTTGTAGGTCAATACTTAATTTTTGAAGCATTAATCCAAGATCATAATTTGTTTTCCATATGTTAAACAATTTTGATCATTTTAATTGAATTTTTATTCAATTAAAACACATTTTGAAAACAAATTAGGGTTTTTGGATTAATTCAACCCTCATAAATCATTTTCAAAACACCTTGGGCCTCTAATAGAGTGTAAGACCTAATCCTTTTTTTGACCAAATCATTTTTGGGCCTCAGTGTATTGTATAAGTCCCGATACCGTAAAAAACAAACGGCGCGATCGCCAATTCAAAATAAAACAAATTGGGCCTCTCCTTGAGCTATAAGACCCATTCAAAATTTTTGGGCCTCTATTAGAGTGTAAGACCCAACCCCTTTGTACAGAAAACCTTTTTGGGCCTCAGTCACTTGTATAAGTCCCTCTGTACAAATTCAAACAGTGCGCTCACTAATAAAACCCTAGGCCTCTCCTTGAGCTGTAAGCCCCAAAATCTTTCTTTTTCAAAGCACTTTCTCCTTTGATTTTGAATATACTGTTGTTTTTAATCTTTCTTTGTTGAACAACTAACCAAACAGCATGGAAGCTCTACAACCGCGTAAGTGGTTATTGCTTTCATTTACCGCTTTCATATACATATAACTGTATTGTGGGGCTGTTTCACTGTAAGTCTTCTTTCATAAACTCATATCAACTGTGTAATAATAGTATAGATATTTAGAGTTTCCCCGGCAACTACGTCTAGCATTAAGCCCGTTGATCACTCTTAGAAATAGTCTAAACTAGATCCCCATAGGATTACCAGACACAGTCTTCCCTCCTCTTGGGGTTAAACAATATGGAGATATGAAAGGCAGCATTCTCTGTGAACCCTTTCATAGACTGCCACTCATAGAAGTTGTCAAAGAAACTCTATTCCCCAGAGATGATCTCTTCTCCGTGAATTGCATCTCTTGAGTTTCTTCCAAATTCTCGAACTTTCCTGACTTTGATCTATTCTCGGTGAATAGCATTACCTTGAATTTCTCGGGGTTTGGGGACCCACAGGCTTCTTAAAAGCACTTGTCAAGAAACTCTACTCCCCAGAGATGATCTTTTCTCCGTGAATGGCATCTCTTGAGTTTCTTCCAAATTCTCAAACTTTCCTGACTTGATCTATTCCTTGTGAATAGCTTGCCTTGAATTTCTCGGGGTTTGGGGACCCATCGGCTTCTTAAAAGCAATCGGCCTCCTCTTGGGCATCGTACAAGGACCCACAGGCTTCCTAAAAGCAACCCCGCCTTCTCTTGGGCTTAGTACAAGGACCCGCCCGCTTCTTAGAAGTATTCACAGCCTCCTCTTAGGCTTCGTATAATGATCTCTTCCTCCAAGAATGATAGCCTTCTCTTGGGCTTAGTACAAGGACTCGTCGGCTTCTTAAAAGTTTCCAGCCTCCTCTTGGGCTTCGTACAAATTATCCCGACGACCTCCTAAAGGTATAGGAACAGAACTTAATCATCTTCATAGAACAGTCCTTTCAAGAGTCTACTACTGTTTCTCAAAGCATAGTACAAAAGATAAAACTCTAGACTTGGACAGTCTAACTTCCTTGAGTCTCAAAGACATTCTCAAATGACCCCTTCGTTAAATAGGAAGAAAACCCGTAGACTCGGACAGTCTCAATACCCTTTGGATTTCCCGCTTCCTTAAAGAACAGGAATAACCCGGATCCTTGAAACAAATCCTTGAGTACAGTGTTACTCATATAAGAACTGATTTTCTTTAAAATCAGTATACTGGACCTGTCACTTAACTGAAACAGTAACCATAGTCTCCTCTTGGGCTTTGTACAATGATCCTCCCCAGTGGAGTCAAACAACGTTCAGCCTCCATCTCGGGCTTCGTACGAGATACAAAAAAAACTCTCTTGTTGAGTCAATTAGCCTCCATCTCGGGCTTTGTACGAGATACCAAAAGACTCCATCGTCGAGTCAAAACCTTTTAGCCTCTCTCTCAGGCTTTGTACGAGACACATATCAGCCTCCTCTTAGGCTTCGTATAAGAAAACCACTGGTTAATCCAATTAACCTTTTAGCATCAAAGTTGTGCCTTGTTCACTGTACACAAACATCAACAACTCCTTCCCCTTCATCTAATCGCTGTAAGCGGCAAGCCTCTGGATCATCTAAATCCATGCCACTGTCCCTCTTTTAGCATGAGAATTTCCTAAGGAAAGATAGCATTGCTCTACGCTGAGTTAAAGTCTTCCCCTTCAGGTTAAAAATCCCCTTTAAAGGAAATTATGGCATTACCGGATTCACAAATCCCGGTTAAAGTAATTCTCCTTTATAAATAGTTGTGACATACAACCCCCTCTTTAGAGATGACAAATTCTCTCTAAAGTCGAGACCTTTTAGCTTCACATCTTGGGCTTTGAACAAGATATAAATAGACCTTTCAGCTTCATATCTTGGGCTTTGAACAAGATACAAACCACCTTTCGCTTCACGTCTTGGGCTTTGAACAAGACACCAAAAATAACCATTTCTTCCCATAGAATAGGAGGAACTACGAACGCTATGATTTCCCTGTTTTGGTAAACGGGAATACGTAGGCATAAGATCGAAAGAAAAGATCTTAGCGAGCACACTAAACAAAAACCCAAAATCCCATACTCTCACATCAAAAAGCATCAGTCCTAACATCCTAATCCTTGTTCCCCGCCAGAGACATTCTGTCAAAATGAAAAGAGAGAAAACCGTATTGGCGAAAATACAAATAACCAGTACAAAGGCCCCCCCACATTGATAGCATTCGTAACCTAACAGACCGCTGTTTAAACTCAGTATGCAAAGCAGGGTTAATTGGAGACATTTATTTCCCTTCCTTCATCAGCTTTAATAGGATAAAAAATGAATCGACCTGTAGTAAGCTCAACCGCAGAGAGCGACCAGCGCTTAAGAACCGCGTCCAAAATCGCTCGCTACAAATCCTACTCTCAGATTTGGTCTTTGTTCATCACAACAACAACAAAACTCATACGAGTTCAACATCAATGACAACAATACACATGAAATTTACAGAAGACATCATATACACACGGATTCACAAAGATTCATCATACAATTCATCAGAATTTTATCAATTTACACATAGTACACAGTACCTACGTCTACCTTAAACCCACATCAGATATAATAACCCGGATTAACCTCCTCATACCTTGAATTCTTAGCAATTCGACTTCTTCTTAGCGTCTTTCAGATAATTCCCCCGGTTCTCTGTGCCCTAGCTCTCTTTTTCCGTCCTCTTCACTTTTTGACGATCATAAGAATGAACTCCCCAATTTCCACTTTTCTTTTTGTCATTCTTACCCCTTGGACCCCAATTATGATGTTCCCGTCTTACCCTCACTTAATCCTTCTAACATTACCATCTTACCCTTATTATTATACATCTCCTTTTATTTTAAATGATAATAATAATCTAAATAATATATTTCACATTCTTTTATTATTATTACTACTAAAATAATTCTAATTAATCACTTAATTTCTAAAATGCCCTCGTCATTCCCTTAACTCAGTAAATCCCCACAACACAGCATAATTCATCATGTGTCACAATATTTAGTCAAAATTCACCTGAAACACCGAATAATCATAACAAGTCAATTAAATAAGTATGATAATTATTTTTGGGGTGTTACATTAGTCGTACCAACCTCATGTAACGGGCTGCCCATTTTATAACGAGAGTGACGAAAAGGACTCTTCTGATCGGGGTTTTCATATTGGTTGGAACAAGGAGATATCCTTGCAACCACCAAAATATCACTAGTTCTAAATGGGGGACATAAAGTCATGGACCCTTCATGAATCAGTGTTATGCAACAGGCTAGTTGTTTTATAACGAGATCTACAAACAAGTTTACTCTAGAGGAGCCTTCATGCTAGTTGCCACAAGGAGCTTTCCCTTGAAGTCTAACACTATTAACTACCAAATCTAATCTAATGTTTTCTCTCTACTTTTTTCGAAGCTCGGGTGTAGAGCTTTTTTCAAGATAACGGATCCCCAAAGCCCACACATGATGTATATAAAGACATATAAATGCCATAAAGAAAATATAAATATATAATAAAAGAAGGACAAGAAACAAACAAAGCTAACACACATATAACACCTACCTAAACTAGGCTTGACTCACTTAGGGATGGGAATGTCCCCACCAGAGTCGCCAAATGTCGTACCTCGAAAAATGAGAACGACGTCGCGAAATGCATTTGCACGCCCGCGGGATGGACTTAATAGAGTCATCACTGATCTTTATTTATTCTCATAGAGGAAAAGGTAAATTATCGAATAAAACCCTTAAAAGAAAGGACAAGATATGGTCATTGCAACCAATGTTTGTGTTCGGGAGTCGGTTACACAAGGGGAAGGTATTATCACCCCCTTACGTATGTTGTACTCACCGGGAACCATTTAGTTAGGGTTAAATGAATGTTAGCTTAAGGTTTGTTTCTATATCTTCTAGTTATGGAGTGGGAAAAGAGAGAAGAGATGTTTTTTTATATTATCACTATAGAGAAAGAGAACCTAAATAGGTTTTTATTACTAGGGTGCTCGACAAGATTTCGCAATCTCGTGCCTACGTATCCTCATAGTGCAATGAGTAACTCAGAGCCTTCGTAGTTCGAGGACTACAGTGAAAAAGGTGAAAAATGGAAAAGAAAAAGGTAGCTCGCCAAGGATTAGGGCCCTTGTGCCTACGTATCCTCATTGTGAAATGAGAAATCAGAGTTTTCGTAGTTATGAGTAAAAAGGTTTGTTTGTTGGTCGATTTTAGCGAAAGATACTTAGTCGCTTTCTACAGAAAACACTGTTTTACCCAAAACAGACGAGGAGTGGACATTAGCATCATAACATAATGGATTTACAAATCAACATTCGCGATAAACGCCTCTTACCTCAACTTAAGTAGTTTGTGGATGAATCAATGTTTTACGTAGTCTCAAGACACAATATCTTTCGTTTATGAAAAAGTTTTAGGATTATTCTCACGGTGGCAAGAAAAGAAAGTTTGATGTGTTGAATGTATTTTAGGTGAATGACGAACGTTTGATGGGAATCAAATGTTCAAAGAGTTACGCCAGAATGCTAGATTCCAACGACCCTTATTCATTCAAGTTAATTGAGAAAATGTTTGAAGGACAACGGACTCTTGATAATAATCAATTACTCAAAGAGTTACGCCAAGATGCTAGATCTCAACGGCCCTTATTTGTCCAAGTCGATACTAAATATTTTAAGAATGAAAGAGATGAATGGCAGTTATCCCAAAGTGCAAGACCCGAGACCGATCATTCGAGGGTTCTGCTAGAATGCTAGATTCCAACAGTCCTCTTCTTTCGCATTTTTTAAAGAAAAGATTTGAATCGTTTGTGAAAATGTTTTGAAAATAGTTTAAAATTAATTAAAAGTAATTGGGAGTTAAGGAGATTAAATGGATCCTAAATGCTTGAAGCCTCTTTTACGAGATTAATTATGCATATACTTCTTTTTATCATTTAAAATTCTTCATACGAGATTATAAATCCTACATACTTAGCAAGGCACGCAAGCACTCGAACCTTTAATCAAGGGCCGAACTAAAAAAACCAAGATTAACGCCAAGTGATGAATCTCAAAGGAAAATTAGTGACCTTCAAAAAATGTAATTAAACAAATCCAAACATAATTTATACTTCTAAAATTAAACTATTTTTATTTTATATTTATTTTAGTTTTAATAGAGTAAAATGTATTGAAAGAATAAACTAAACACTACATGTTTTTTTATATAAAGAGCTATCATAAAAGTAAATTTATGTGGTTTCTATTTTTTTTTTTACAAAACAATAAAACAAATAAGAAGAAGAAAGAAAAAAATACAAAGGGCCAGGGGTGTAGACGCTAAGCAGGGTGGTACGTGGACTCAAAGTCCAGCCCAAACCAAAAGATGGGAGTGGGTTAGGAAGACCCAGCTCGGACCTGAATCAACCCAAAATCATGGTTCTTAAGTGAACCTTACACTCATTCTATTTTCTAAGCCTCTCTCATCTTCTCCCTCAAGAAATACACTTTCTCTCAACATCAAAACTCCCTATACCATCAATTCCGTATGACCATGAAAACCATCCCCTTCTTCTTCATCTCTCTCAATCATCGCTCATCTCTCTAATCTACTCTCATTCATTAAAAAAAAAACAAAAAAAAACTCAAAAGATTCTTGAAAAACACCCTTATAAACACACAAAAGCAAAAATAATGTTGTAAGAAAAAAAAAAGAGCCACTAACGACAACAGAGCAGAAGAATAAGGCGGCAGTGGTGATGGAGTAATTGTGTTGTTGCAGATACGATTTGATTGAAACGGCAGCGCGGAAGGTTTGGTGGCAGTGGTGAATGACTTGTGTTAAGTTTTTGTTGTTATGTGTTTGTGAGATTGAAGTTTGGATTGATGAGTTTTGTTGAAGATTGAGAGGAAGGTTGTGTTTGGTTTGTGAGGAAGGTGTTGAAGAGGGTTTGTGCGGTGATCTGGGTTTAATGATTTTTTGTGTAGATAGGAAAGAAAATTTGAAGGTTGAAATAGTGAATTGGTTTGTTGCTAAGAGAATTTTTCTTTCGGTCCCCCCCCCCCCCTTTTATGCAGATTAAATCCTTGTTTATTAAGCTTTCAAATTTGTCTTGTTGTTGTGATGAGTTCTTTTCACTGCAGGTTGTAGCTGTTGTTGTTATGTCGCAGGATGCAGGTCGCCGGCTGTCATTGTGTTGTTGTTTTGGCATTGCTGCGTTGTGTACGAATTGTGCAGGACAAGTTATTGTTTTGTTGGAGTGGTGGTACTATGCGTATGGCTTGTTGTGTTGGTACAGTTTGAAATCATGTATTACTTGGCAATGTTGCAGCATTCTTTCCTCATCCATGGGCAGATATTTTTTATTTTTGTTGTAACAATATGGTAATAGGCTTATTAGAATTGGACTATGACTTAGAATTTTTGGTGAAATATTGTAACGAAAAGGTGGACAATTGGAATTGATTTGAAACTTGGATATCAAAATGGATACTTGTACATTTGGATAATTGAAATGGTTAATGGATAATTATAATGGTTATTATGAATAGATATCTGGAAATGGTTTTTTTAGGAATAAAGATGAATTAAGTAAATGGATTATGAATTTGGTTTAAATGGATAAAAATTTGAAATGAGTGGAGATTTGTAAAAATAGATTTAGAAAAATAATGGATGGTAATAGATATTTGGTTTTAAAAAATGGGTAATGAAAATGGATAATGAATTACAATTTGGATACTAAATGGAAACTTGGATTGGATAATTTGAAATGAATAACTTGGATATGTGAAATGGTTTATGGATAAGATAATGAAATCGGTTTAGAAAGATAATGAAACCCTGATCTTAGTCCACAATCAAACTTGAACTTTTCCACCAATCTTTGATGAAGGTGAATAAAGCCACTCCTGATCCGCTGAATGATTTGCGACTGTAGCGATTCTCATTTGAATTGTAATTCTCTGAATTTGTTTGAATCGATCTCTGGGAAAATAAATCCTCAAATAAACACAACTTGGACTGATGAACCATGATGAACTTAATTTTGAAACAAGCTTCTCATAAATCACTTCCTGATAACTTGATGAATTTCCACACAAGACAACTTGCCCTCGGAACTATTGCCCTTGCCATTGATATCTATGCAAAACCCTAAACAACATAGAGGAAGAAACAATCCAAATGCATATATATATATATATATATATATATATATATATATATATATATATATTGTATTTTCGTTGGGGTTAGTAATGCATAAAAGACACATACGAGAAGTACCTGATATTATGCAAACGATGCAAATGAAGATACAATCAGATGAATGAAAATATAAAAAATGTCCGGTCAAAATTGGGGTATGACATGTTTCAAAAGACATTATTTGTTCGGAATATGCCGATTTAGACCCCACAGCATACTTATACCCAAATGCTTACTTATATCTTCACACATATTTATTTTATTTTCAATTTTACAAATAAAAAAGACACAACATTTATCAAATAGCTAATCAGCAACAAATTTAGACTTAATTAACTCAATTACGTAAGTAAAACATGGCATTGATAAAGAATTTCAACCGAAAAGAATATTCAATATGGATTTAACTATAAAACAATACAAAATCATTTTAAATTCATTTTGTATTGAGTGAAAGTTATAACATGCTTAAGAATATGAAAGGAGATAAAAAGAATCGGGAAATCAAAACTCCAATGTTGGCACTGATGAAAAGCGTACCCTGAATCAAAATTTCAAACTCATCTATACCGAGGCAGGAAGTGACGGCGTTTAGGAAACCGCCGAATGCGAGGGAAGCAGTTGAATAGAGAGATACGATGACTCACAGAACTTAGGAAGCTTAGGGTTTAAGAGAGAAAACTTTGGAATCGTGAGATACAATGAACTAAATAACTGAGTTTTTGGAATAAAAAGAAAAAAAAATAAAATTGTGAAAAATTATCTTAATAAAGGATTAAGACACTTTACCGAGAGAGAAACAAAAATATTAGTTAAAAAATTAATAATAATATATATTTTTTAAATTAATAAATTTAAGTTATCAACTTTTTATATAAATATATGTTTTATTAACAATAAAAATGGATACTTGACAAAAAAAATGTGAAACTTTTTTTAAAAATTTAAAATTTTGAGAGGAAGTTAATATCTTAAAGGGAGAAAGTTAATTATTGAAAAGAAATTAATAAGTTAACAAAGAGAAATGGGAAAATGGAAGAGAAAACAAAAATATTTTGTGACCGAAATTTCGATCGCTAAATTTTTTATATTAATAATTGTTTATTTGAGGCTAAATACACCTACATGATAACAAATTTTGATAACTAATTTGGTGGCTAGAGTGGCCGAAATATTTTGGTCTCTAATTCGATCACTAAAAACAGGTGTTTTAGTAGTGTACGCGGGTCCTTACAAAATATATGAATTATTGTTTTTAGTGTCAAATTCGTTTAATCTCTATTCAAATTAGTTACAAACTTTTTTTCTTAAATTAAATTTGACTTATTTTAAATTAACAAACATGGTTTAGATCCAATCACGTGCTAAGAGATCAAAATACTAACCTCTGAAAATGTAACACCAAAGCTAAAATCATTGATTGAATATCATAGAGTAGACAATTGTATATCATATAGTGTTGTTTAAATTTATAGCCTACTTTAAATCATAGAATGTTGTTTAAATTTAGGCTTAATTGCAATTTTGGTCATTTTATTTTGATTTTTTTGCGGTTTCAGTCTCCCTATTTTGTTTTTAAGCAATTTTGGTTCCTCTGTTTTGGTTTTTTCGCAGTTTTGGTCCCCCATCTCAATTTTGACCCAACTATTCATGTACGGTCGTGTACTGTTTATTTTGTCCGTACATAAACAGTGCATGACCATACATGAACAGTACACGACCGTACATAATACAATTAAGTCAAAATTGGGATGGGGGACCAAAAATGCGAAAAAACCAAAATAGAGGGACCAAAACTGCTTAAAAACAAAATAGGGGGACTAAAACCGCGAAAAAACCAAAATAGGGGGACTAAAATTACAATTAAGCCTTAAATTTATTAAAGAAAGTCGAAATCAAGTGTACTTGCATTTCAATACCTACTGGAAAACCAACATTCTACTATTGCTGATTAACCTTTTGTGACTAGATGCAAACATTATGCTGTCAGCTTCATATAACTGGTCTAAGCATCGGTCTATCAAATACATCTTTTCATTTCTCTACAAAATAGCAGACTTTGTGTTTGTATCTTGACCAATAGTTTGGATAAGATCATGAATGAACTAAACATAACCAGTTAAGTGAAGATCAAGGCTAACCAAACCATACAATTTTCAAAACAAATTTATGTTAAATCCGAATGGTGTGAATTTGATATGAATTTAAGGAGAATATCATTGTGGTTTGACACATGTTTGATGTTATACGCAATCTAATAAGTATATTACTCAATAGTAGTTATTTTTTACTATTATTGATAAAAATATGATTTGAGGTGATTTGTTAATATATATATATATATATATATATAGTTGTGATTTGTGGGGTGTGCATGGTGTTTTGGTGTTGATGTCAGTATTAAGATATTGCTTCTGGTGGTATCATATGCAAATATTAGCCTATAATATAGGGCTATTGAAGTATAAAAAAGACTAAAACAATAATTTATTTAATACAATATTAAATAATACTTATTTATAACAATGTATAATTAATTTTAATGCTAATATTTAATTGTGTTGAATAATTGATTTTAATTATAATTAAATTATGTTGTTTTATAATTATTTTTTAATATTTTATAAAATAAGTATATTTAAGAAATTTGATAAGTGTGTCTATAGTTTTTATTTTAAAAGAATCAAAAGTAAATTTAAAATTTTTGATAAGTGTATCTTTAGTATTTAATATTTAAAAGTTAACTTCAATGTATTAAATGTTTATAATAAATAATCCGTGCGAATGCATGGGTAATTACATTTTTTTACAATTAAAAAAAATAAAAGTAAATATATTTAAAATAATGTATGAATTCAAATACAGGAAAATGTGTTGTTATTACAAAAATCCTAAATAAAGTTGTTGACATGAAATTCAAGTTAAAACTAATTTCTAAGTAACATAAAAATTGAATTGTCTAACCAAATATCCATAATCACAACAATCAAGTACAGTTAGCACTTAGTCAAGATTTGAACAAGACCTAACCAGAATTAATCTACAATTAACCAACAACTAAAGTCAATGTTACAACTCAATTAAAATCAAGGTTAATTTCTAATATTAACTAACTAAAATAAAAAATCTAAATCCAAATATAATTCTAAAATTAAGTCTAATTCTAAAATTATAAACCAATAACAATTATCAAAAAATGATTATTTATCTAAATCTAATTAGTCAAAATTAATATCTAAAGCTAAAACCAAAACCAAACTAAAATTAAATCTAAGTAACATCTCTAATTAAGATTTAATTCTAAACTTACTATCTAATTAGTATCTAATAAAATGAAGGTAGAATTAATTTGAAAACAAAAAACTAACTAAAAGAAACATGGGGCGCAACAGGAAAAACGTGGTGCAAATCCAAGAATTCATGAAGCATCATTGGGCTTACATTTCAGGCCCGGGTGGCCTTATGATCATGACCCAGAGGGTGTTGAGTGAATTGGGGTGGTGGAAATGACAATGTATGGGCTTGAGCCCTAACCGATCCAGCAAGAGCCTTGAACAAGTACTCTTATCTTCTAATTTAAACACACATACACCATTCCTACGGCGTGTTCATCCTCTCCCCTTCTCAGAAATTCCGCCGGCTCACTTCTCTACTTCTCCGTTCATCCTCCACCTCTCTCCGTCTTCTTCTTCCACTTTCAAGACTTGGAAAGCAACAATCTGAAAGATCACGAGGCAGCAACAGCAAGTATCGTAAGATCAAATCGAGCATGATCGTTTGAAATCGGTGTATCCATTTGTCGTATGGTCGTAATCCTACCATCCTTGAACTCCATATCTACTGGGAAAGAGAACCACCAGAGAGTGAAGAGACATAGCAGTACAAGCAAGGGAATAACGTGAATCATCTTATCCGCCGGCGGCGATCGTGGCCGAGAAACGTCTCTCCTTCCGGTGACAACAGTGCGTGTGTGATAAACCGGAAGTAAGTCGAGTGAATCATCGTCGGCGCTCCTTCTCCGTTTTGTGCTTTGTTGCTGTTCTGCGCCTTCAATTCTTTTTCTAATTTTTTGAATTCGGTTGCGTTGAATTGTTGTTGATGAGTTGGTGTTGTTGTTGAACTTCTGCAGGTTCTGTTAACACTGATTTGTTGAAGATGAATTTGATGTAGTTGCGGTTATCGAATTCTGTTTGCATATGATTGACATTGTTGGAGAATTGGTGAATTGAAGAATTTGCAAAAAGTGAAGGTGAAAAATGATGAAGATTCAGAGTGAAGGGAGAGTGATGGATGAAGATTGAAAATTCAGAGAGAGGGAAGAACGAATGAGAGAAGAAAGAGTTGGTTAGGGAAAGTTTTCGAAATTCTGTTACGGTTTCTTCTCCCAATTTCTGTTGTGATTTTCTGTTATGAACCTGTTAGGGATTTGTGTGAATCAGTTTTGGATTCTGTTGTGAAATGCTATGTAAACTCTCTGAACTGGACCTGTCATGAACTTTCTGATCCTACTATAAATTATTTTTTCCCGCGCCATGTATTTTTTCTTTTTGTATGCTGTTGTATATTTTTTTTACCAGTTCCGGTTTGTCCGTAAGCAAATATACAGACATTAAAACCATCCAATACTGATGTAGCAATAGGTTTAGTTTGCGAAAAAACAGCCTCTTGGTTATCTTCAGTCATAAAGACATGATCAAATTTAAATGACTTCTTGGAAGAATCTGAGTTAATGACTTGAAGCTCATTGTCCAGAGTCGATTCAAAATTGACAACAGATGTATACCGGTTCCCAGTTTCACTTACACTTAGAGGTCTGCATTTGCAGAAAACCCTGATATTACCCTTAATTTCTATTATTTCATTATAAAGCCGGTTTCGCTCAGTAGATTCATCCAGATACTTCTTTTTCAAGAGTTCGTATTCAGAATCGAGAAGCTAAATAAAGTTCAAAACATCAAGGCCTGAAAACGAATCCGTTATAAATTTCACGTGATCGGATAATGCTACGTGCTGCTCACACCATTTACTCATCGCCTGAAAACACATATATGTCCCAAAGATAAATGCAAACCAGTGGAGCCCGTATGCTAATAAATGATCTTAATGAATTTAGAAATGAATCTAAAAATTTTGTCATGAACATGGTTACATGGTAAATACAATGGATGTTATCAAGAAAAATGGTCTTGGCGTGGTCTAGAAAATGTAGATATTGAATTATGAATTGGATAATTGGACCTTTGACTTAAGATTAGAATTTGGTTAAGAGATTGGATTTAAATGGGTATGGATTATGACAAAAATGGTCTAAGGACTCTTGAATATGGATTGGACATTGAATTTAGATGAAGTCGTGGATAGTGAAAAATGAGTTGAAAAATTGAATAGGGATTTAAAAATTAAATATGGATTTGGATATGTGACTTAGGAAATGGACATGGATTTTAGTTTGGATTTAGAAGAAAATGGATCTAAAATGGATATGGCCTAATAATGGATCTAAAAGTGGATAATAGGTCAAAAATGGTTATGGGTTAACCTTGGATATTGAATTGGACAAAAAGAAAATGCTATGGATAATGACATAGAAATGGATATAGATATAGATTTGGATATGACTTAATGTACTTGTACCTTGAATTCCAAGTAATCCACATGAACCCTCTTCACACTCTGTATGCTTAAAACTCTTGACCAATCAAAATTCACATCCAAAACAAAACTCAAATACTTAATGAATTCCCAACTCCAATCAACTTTAATCTCAACCCTCATTAACTTGTATTACAAGCAACGAACAATAAGCAACTGAGAGAATAATACTTCCCTGACCACAATATGAATCCACAGCTGGATCTCATGTCCCGTGAATATCAAGATGTCTTCACCATGAACCCTAACCACCATCTTCAATGGATGAATATCAACCAATTCGCACAAAAGATAAGAAACCTGAACCACTTGCTTTAGGTGCACAATGATGAAGAAGTGACCTGATACTCTTGAGAAAACTTGAAGAAGATACACTTGATGAGAATTCAACCCTGAATGAAGATGAGAATCTCACAACAAAAGAGAATCATGAGCTTGCACATAATACCTTGATCCCACGCCTTAGGAGCCCAATGCAAATGAATGAATATGAGTCACGACCTAATGAAGATGCAAATGAATGCGAAACACAAGCCAGAAAAAAGTTAGAAAAAGATAGGGCAAGTTTTGGGGTGTTACACCAAGGATCAAGTATACTATGCAGCGAGAACATTGCAATCACAATTGTGCAAATGGTTATGCAACACGATCATCACACAAAGAATGCAAAACACATAAATCATGGACAAGCATCACGGAAACCAAATGTCGCGTGTCGAAGAATCGCATTAATATTGTCGTGTGAGGTGAAACAACTCAAGAACAATCCACAAATATGCATCATATCAATCCATAAAGTTTAGAGGGGGAAAGAGACCCAAACAAGTTTGAAATATCAAGAAAAACACATTCTGTCACAGTGGTAATCGATTACCCAGATTGTGGTAATCGATTACCCGCTTGAAAACTTCAAAAATAGTGGAAAAAAAGGCAGGGTAATCGATTACCCTCATATGGTAATCGATTACCACTGTGATAGTGGTAGAAATTCAACTTTTCAAAAGCACTTTCAGCAGCAAATCACTTATCCAATCATCCAAATGAATAGGTATGAAATTGTAACCGAAAAATACATCAAATGTCAGTAATCAAACATCAATTGCATCAATCAAACAACAAGATCCACAAGCAAATCCAACAATAGATCAATTCACATCAACAATTCAAAGATCTACATTGCAAAAACTATAAATAAGCTAGAATCAGTTTGGATCTGAAGTTTACCAACCTACAAAGCGGAGAATTACTTTTGTTAGTGTTGCAAACAAAAATTGACAGATCAAGCAAAGAAAATCCAAGATCCAATGCACTCCTAGCAAGAAACTTCAAGAACAATGCAATGTGGTGAACTTGCTTCAAAGTAGCTTCAAGAAAATGCTTCCAAACCTTGAATCTAGATCAAAATCACTTCTTACTACAGAATTTGTGTTGATGAGAGGAAATGATGAAGGTTTAGCTCTAGAATTCATAAATTCCAATGAAGATTTTGAGAATTCTAATGGAAGAGCTTTGGTGAAGGTTGAAGATGAAAATGGAGAGTGAAAAATTGAGAGAGAATTGGAATGATATGTGTAGAAAATTTGGAAAATGACAGTTATTGTGTGAGGTTTGGAGCAAACTTGTTTAAATAATCCCTAGGTTAAGAATCAAAATGTGGCTTGGAGTGTGGGTTAACCTTAGGAATGGAAATTAGGAGTGAGATTAGGAATGGAAAATGTTTGAATTTTTTGAGGGAAATGGAATAAAAAAGAAATTAATCCAAAGTGGAATTAATTCTAGATCCTTCCAACTGGTGTAAATGGGAAACCACATGACCAAAACGCAATCCAAATTCTGCAGTGCTGAAAAATGAAGTGTTTGGGCAAATTTCGCCTGTGTTAATCGATTACCCATATATAGGTAATCGATTACCACATTCAAATTTTCAAATTTGGTGCCAGAAAGAGGGAAACTTGGAGTATCACCTGTAGCCGCTTGTTTTAAGCCTTGCTATGCCTCTGAAACTTGTCATTTGATATTATGCCTGAATAATACCTGAAATAAATTGTGAATTTCCTTTCGCACTCAAAATACCTTGCTGGAAAAATACGGTACGATACTGAATAACCGAACAAAATAAATGCCAGAGCTTCTGATGCTTGCTGCTTAAAAACTTGGAATAAAAGGAAGTCTTGAGCCTCAGAAACAGCTTGATCCCATGTTTCAAGAGCCAATGCCAATGATATGATTAATGATGCAAATGAAAGAAGTATAAGCCAGATAAAGTTAGCACCGAGAGGGCAAATTTTAGGGTGCAACACAATCCAAAATGTCAAAACGAATGCAAGATATACCAAGCAGAACGCGTATACAACAGCAACCTCATCCAATTTCATTTCAAATTTTCACCTTAATTCTTCTATAAATAACAAGCCTTTCACACTCTCAAATTCAAGCTTGCAGAGCCAAAAAAATCCCTACCCATTTTCACCTTCAATTTACCATAAATTATCAATCACAATGTTCCAACCTTCTTTAACCTTCACAACTTGAAGAACCTGCAAAATTTCAAAACAATTCAAAGCTTCAAACAACTTTACACCACAACAAACTCTACATCACTGCTTCAACAAATTTCATCACAATCTCAACAACATCATAAGCTGCAGAATCAACAAATTTGAAACTCACACAAATTCGCAACATCAAGCTCACGCAACAACATCAAGTTTGCAACAACAACAACGTTCTCAAGAGATTCAATAATATCAACAATACAACTTCTGACGCATGCAAATTTCAAATAAAAGTAAGAACGAGAGCATTTTGTAACTAAATTCATTTCAGATTCTCTTTGAGTTCTTGATCCAATTTGCGAGGTCGACGAGAATTGCAAAGGCACTTTGTTGGACTTAAGTAGAAAAGAAAGAGGCGAACGGTTTTAGTGGAGAGGAGGTTGTTGCGGCCGTCGCCGTAAGGCGTGCGGGGACGGCGACAAAATGCTTTCTCCGATGTTACGTGATGTAGGACGAAGAATAAGAGAATTTTCTCTTCTTTTGTTTGCTTTGGCGTTTTTTATTCAATGCCTCTTGTTGGGTTTGGGTCTAGGGCTCATTGTGATTGTTATTTCCACATACCTCCAAGGCATGCACACAACCCTTTTTTCTTATTTGTTTTATTTTTTAGTTTTTATTCTTATTTGTTTTTTAAGAGTTTTTTTTCTAATATTTATTTTAGAATTTGCTCTTGGTATCTTGTTCTGTAAACCTTGATCCTTTATTATTGCCATTACTATTTTTCTTTCATCTCGATTTTATTTTTTCATTTTGGTTGATGAAAATCTTAAATATCATGGAATGTTGATTTTCAAAGATGTTAAATCTTCATTATTTCAAACATGTTAATGAATGATCATTTGGATCATTCTCTACACTTTGAGATGGTGATAGGTTACCTTTGATTAATCGTGGAAGTTCTTGATTAAGATGAGACCGCTCTCTTTTTTCTTTTCGTGTGGCATGGCTTTAGGAGAATGATTCATATAACATTTATCTAGCATGTTTTGACACAAATGTTGTTATTGACCAGCCTCAGATAAGTGCGACTTCTACATAAGTCCACTTACGATTGCTTAACATAGCGCTAAGTTGGTCCCGATTCAAGAAATCGATCATTTGACTGTTAACCACTAACATTTAACTCCTAACATCTAACATTTACCTTTTTGCCTTTACATTTCCTCAATTTATTTCTCGTAATTTACTTTCGGCTCATTTATCATTCATGCACTTATTTTATGATATCTTTTTTCTTCTTCTTTATTCTTCATCTTATTAAAAAATACAAAAACATGATAAAATGATTAAAACCCTAAAAGACATTAATCTTGGACTATGGTTACCATCCCTAGCATCATGGAGTTTTGGACCTCGTACTTAAACCCTTGCAAAGGAGACTTGGATTGGACTTCTCTATTTCACTGTGTTAGCTTATGACACCTTGCACACACATGATTTTCTCTTGTGCTACCTGACAACGAGACCCTTTATTTCTTGCAGCAATAATTCCCCTGTATTTTTCATGTATCCCTCTCCCCATTTTTGTGTACTTTCTTTACTTTCTTGCTTTCCTTTGATTGTGGTTCTTGTTTGCTAGTTAACCTTGGGGACTAGGATCAACCTCACCCCCCTCTTAACCCTTGTAAGTCGATCTCCTTGTGCATCACCATCAACCTTTCCCTTACACCACTTTTCTAAAGTCCTTGATCCAACGTCAAGCGGAATTTTCGTTAATAAAACCCTTGATCCAATGTCAAGCAGAATTTTCTCAACAAACTAAAAAAAACACGATAAGATGCGATTAGGATTGTGTGCCACGAGCCTTAAGTGGTGGAGAAGGAGTGAGAATGGAGCTTTCTTGCCCTTACTCTGAGTATTTCGGACACAAGACGCTTGGCTTGGTAGTTCGAAATATTCACTTCTACCCATAGTCTTTAGTGCAATCCTAATCAAGAACAATCTCTTCTCAAAATCCTAAAAACAACACCAACTCTTCAAACTCTTTTTTCCGCCTTAGGGTATCACTCTGAAAACCCTTTTTCAAGGTAAAATCAGCCAACAAACACTTATTTTCTACTCCAAACTATGGAGCTTTGATCTCTATTTCACAATGGATATACGTAAGCATGAGGTTTCAAAACCGAGGCGAGCACCCTAATAAAAAACCCTCCATCTTTCTCTTTAACAAGTAAACCTTTAGATAACGACACCCATTCGCGCTTAGACAACCTAGATGGTTCTCGTTGAGTATAACGGGTGTGAGGGGTGCTAGTACCTTCCCCTTGCATAACCTACTTCTGAACCCAAATTTGGTTGCGAGACCATATTCTTCGGAATAAATAAAATTCGGTGGTGACTCTGTGCATTTTTTGCATAGCGACAACATGTAAAGAATTTATATATTATACACAACTGTAATGTTGGTACTGAAATACATAAGTGCCTAGAGGTAACATTGTACATATTACTTGCGAAAAAGAAACTACAACTATGGCATGATATATACAAGGGTTCCGAAAATAAAACTAGGAACTAGATCATTATAGAATGATCTTAAAAGTATCTACACAATGGAAAAGCCATCCAGAACAACAAGAAAGCAAGGACATCAGGCTATCTTGTCCTCAATCTTCACTTGCTCAGAACTACTTGAAAATAATCAACAAACATGGGGTGAGATAATAATCCCAGTGGGTTCCCTATCTTATGGGTCCACTCCGCTCTACAAGGTTCTAATCCAAATTCCAACTCAAGTCGCTAAAGGGGAAAAAGACATGAGTACACAAAACTCACAATGTATAGAAACATGCCTCTTGAGTTCATCAACTTAAACAATCACTAATCAGAAACTAATTCAAGGTATCTTTCCCCGGCAAGCCCTACGTCTAGGGTTATTGGCATGGGTCACATATCCTTATCTCATACTTTGACATACGCATGGACTTCGAATTCCAAGTGATAACACCCACTTCAAGAATCGTCGCTTCCTATGGGACTCCTTACGTATTTGAAGCCTTTTACGTGTATAGGACTCACCCCACTTTGGAATCCACCGCCTTTGGGATTCAACCCTAGTCATTCAAGTATGGGTGCATACATCTCAATTCTTACTCTATAAAAGCATTATAACGTGGGATGGCACAATTAGATGACTGTTTTTGACTACTTGACTAGATAGAAACACAACGTGATTATATTCTACAATCACATGGCAATCACATTCCCCTTCATCACACAATAATAACACATGCTCCATACAAAGCACTCACTCTCAATTGTGGCAACCATCCATCCATGACACACACGTAGGTATCATATCGAATAAACTTCGCTTTCAAATGTTATATAAGTTGTATGTAAAACTTCTTAACCTAAATAGATGACTAGGTTAATTCACTTAGTTCATTAAGTATTTCTCATAACTTTCATTGATTCAATGCATATATAACATGGCAAGTGATTTGTGGTTGATGTAATGCATTTAGAAACATTAAGAAAATAAGACAAGAAGCAAAAAGTGAGAGCCAATTGATTGGTGAGGGAAGAACAATCGATTGGTTGTGTTTACAAATCCATTTTTAAAGAAATCCAAAGGTACAATCGATTGGTGATGGAGGAACAATCGATTGGTTTTTGAAGAATTTTGTTTTCACACAAACAGAACCATAGAACAATCAGTTGTTGCCAAGTGCCAATTGATTGGTTCTTGAAAATTTTCAACTTTCATAAGTCAGAAATACCATCCAATCGATTGGCCTGGAGAAAGACCCAGGACCAATCAATTGTTCACTGCTATTTTTCCATAATTTCTCTTTGAAACTTCTCTGTTACAACCTTCATAATATTTGGTATCAATTCTACAACTATGTCACTCAAAGTACCAATAATACATGACATGTTTAATCAACAACTTGCATATATTCCATAAGCTTCTCCTCAAGATCATGAACACATAATCAAAACAACTACATCATCATTAAATCACAAAATACAACCAACACACGAAGAATGTGTAGAAACATCATCCATGGAGATTTTCATGATTAGGATAGGAAACTCATCATATTATCATTAACTATTCTAACTATTCCAAGATTATCAAACCCTAACTTCTAAAATAAAAAATTCTACCTAGAACCCACCTTAGCAATAGATGAATAGGTTGTTGAGAAATAATGAGATGAAATGAATATGCTGATCCAAGCTTCCAAGTTCTTCTTCTTCTTGTCACAAGCTTCTTATTTTCTCTCTATGTCTTTCTATTCCCTTTCTCTCCTAATGCTGGTTTTTCTACTGATAGAATGAAAAGTGGAATGGGGTACAAAGTTGGTAAGCGTGGTAGTAGAAATAATGTGTTACAAATCAAAGGAAAATTGTGTGGATAAAATCGAATAAAAGTGGTAAAAAATATCTTAAGTGTTACTACACTTAAATAATTGTTCTACTAGAGCAATTGACCCATTATTAATATTATTAAAATGTCACTTCTTGTTCCAATTAATAAAAGGTTAGTTCCAAATAATATTGATTAAATCCATCTGAGTTCACTAGTTACTTTATTTATCCTAACTGATAACTTTCTGAGCACATAGGAACCCAGTTGATCTCAACTGATATGGATTTGAGTATTTAAAGAAACATGGGGTATTACATCCTTCCTCCCTTAAACAAAATTCGTCCTAGAATTTAAATATTACAAGGAAAATATGTGGATAAGCTTCTAGCATCTCAGACTCAAGCTCCTAAGTCGCATCTCCCGGATGTGATTCATCCCACTAAACTTTAACAAGAGGAATCTCCTTGTTTCTCAACACCTTAGTTTCTCTTCCCAGAATATGACTTGGTTGAGGTGTAAAGGTTAGGTCTGCTTCTACTTCCACTGAATCTGGGAGAATTGGCTGAAGAGGATCAGGAATGAACTTCTCGAGTTGAGAAGGGGGTAATGCTAATCTGTAAGCTACTTCTCTAATCCTTTCTATAATATGATATGGTCCTACGTATCTTAGACTTAACTTTCGGGACTTAAACGGCCCTTTAAATCTCAATCTTGGAGTAACCTTCAAGAATACATGATCACCTCCTCAAATTCTATTGGTCTTCTTTTGTTACCTGTGTAACTCTTTTGTCAATCTTGTGTTTTCTTTACCTTATCATGAATCATTATTATCTTTTTCGTAGTCTCTTAAATAATCTCTGGTCCCAAAATCCTTTCTTCACCAAATTTCGTCCAACACAAAGGTGTTATGCATTTCCTCTCATACAAAGCTTTATAAGGAGCCATTCCGATACTTGTATGGTAACTATTGTTGTATTCAAATTCAATCCATGGTAGGAGCTCTTTCCAATTTCCTCCACTTTCCAGCGCATAACCTCTTAACATATCTTCCAAGGTCTATATTTTCCTCTCAGTCTGTCCATCCATATGAGGATGATTAGACGTACTCAAACATAACTTCAATCCCATGGCCTTCTGAAATGCTCTCCAAAATATTGAGGTAAACTTTGGATCTCTATCAGATACAATACTAGTGGGGACACCATCTAATCTCACAATTTATGAAATGAACAACCGTGCAAGATCACTTGCCTTGTAAGTAGTTTTCACAGCTAAGAAATGTGCTGACTTAGTTAATCGATCCACAACTACCCATATAGAATCATAACCACCTTGCGTACGAGGTAACCCAATTGTAAAATCAATTGAAATATTATCCCATTTCGATACTTGAATCTCTAAGGGTCACAACAAACCTCCTGGGTTCTGATGTTCAATCTTTACATGTTGGCATACTACACATTTAGACACATACTCTGCAATATCCTTTTTCATTCCAAGCCACTAATAATCCTTCTTCAAGTCTTGATACATCTTCGATGAACCTGGATGTATGGTAAAAACACCTTTATGAGCTTCTTCCAAAACTTTTCTTTTCAATTCAGTAACATTTGGAACACAAGTCTTTTGGCTAAAAAGAACAACTTTATCTGTAGCGAAAGTAAAACCTGGTTAATTTAACATTTCTTGCAATTTCTCATCCAAACTTTTCCCTTGTTGGATTTCTTCTCTTAGGTTTGAAGTAACATTCAAATTTCCCATTATCACACCATTATGAGTCCAAACAAACTGAAGGTTAAGATCTCGAAACTTCTCTAATAATGCATACTCTAATATCATCAATTCAGCTTGGTGCATCTCTTTCCGACTTAATGCATCTATAACTTTATTCGCTTTTCCCAAATGTTACTTTAGCTCAAAATCAAAATATTTCAAGTATTCCATCAATCTCCTTTGATGCATGTTCAACTCCTTCTGATCAAATTAATATTTCAGACTCTTGTGGTCACTAAACATCTCAAAACACATTCCATATAAATAGTGACACCACACTTTCAAGGCAAAAACAACAACTGCTAATTCAAGATTATGAGTTGGATAATTTTCTTCGTGTGCCTTCAACTAACGAGAGGTGTATGCTACAACCTGACCACCCTGCATTAACACTCCTCCTAATCCTTTCTTGGAGGAATCACATAATACTTTATAAGGCTTACTAGGATCAGGAACGATTAAAACAGGAGTAGTGGTCAATCTTTCCTTCAAACTCATGAAACTCTATTCACACTTTGAATCCCAACTAAAAGAAATCTCCTTCCGAGTAAGTCGAGTCATTGGTAAAGCCAACTGTGAAAACCCTTTGATGAACCTTCAATAGTAACTTGCCAATCCTAAGAAATGTATGACTTCTGAGGCATTATTCATTCTTTCCCAATTAATAACCGCTTTAACTTTAGATGGATCCACTGCTCCTCCTCTTTGTGATATGACATGACCAATAAAATTAACTTCGGTCATCAAAAATTCACACTTACTTAACTTAGCAAAAAGTTGTTTCTTTTGCAATACTGACAGAACAATTCTTAGATGTTCTCCATGCTCTTGTGGGGTACGAGAATAAATAAGAATGTCATCAATAAATATAACTACAAACTGGTCCAAGTAATGTTGGAATATCTGATTCATATAATCCATGAAAATAGTTGGAGCATTCGTTATACCAAATGGCATTACAATAAATTCATAATGGCTATATCGAGTTCTAAATGCGGTCTTTGGTACATCAGAATTCTTAACTCAGATTTGATGATAGCCCAATCACAAATCAATCTTCGAGAATACACAAGCTCCTTTTAATTGATCTAACAAATCATATATCCTAGGTAGGGGATACTTTTTCTTAATGGTGACTTTATTCAACTGGCGATAATCAATACACAAGCGCACACCACCATCCTTCTTCTTTACTAGTAACACTGAAGCTCCCCAGGGTGAGACACTAGGTCGAATAAAATTCTTGGTCACTAACTCTTCCAATTAATTATTCAACTCTCTCAACTCGAGTGGTGCCATACGATACGAAGAAACATATATTGGGGTCGTCTCAAGTATAAGATCAATAAAGAATTCCAAACCCCTTTCAGGAGGAAGAAAAGTGACATCCTCGGGGAAAACTTCTGGAAATTCACAAACTATAGGAATTTGTGTAACCTTCATATCGTCGCTTGATTCCTTTGTGAGAACCAAGAGAACATATTTTTCCTTCTTGAACAAGAAATTAACCATGCCAAACGTACCTTTCAAAGTAGTAGTTAATACATCCTTTGGAGTAGCTTCATTAGATGGAATGATGATTAACTTCTCTTCACATCCAATAAACACCAAATTGGAAGAAATCCAATCCATCCCCAAGACCACATCAACCTTCTTAAGTGATAAACAAATAAGTTCAATCTGGAAAACTCTACCATTGAATGACAGCGAACAATTTTCATAAATCAATGGTGTCTCTACAACATCATCCATGGCGGTAGTAACCACCATAGGAGGAAACAAAGGGATTACTTGTAAGCTGACTTCATACATTGAATCGATACAAAAGAGTGTGTTGCTCCACAATTAAATAATACAAAACAAGGATGATCATTTAAGAGACACATACCAGCAATCAAGGCATTGTTACCCTTAGCCTTCTTCGCATCCAAAGTATAGACCCGATCGATACTCTTTCCTTGCATATGAGTCATATTCTGAGGATAATCATTAGCCATACGACCTTCTCCCTAACACTGACAACATCTCAACCCTCCGAGGTTACATCTTCCATAATGAGTCCTATTACACCTATGACAAAAAAGGAGGAGGGGTAGGTCTTACATTCTTCACCTGCTTCCCTTTGAAAGGTTGAGTTCTAGGTCTAAACTGATGACTTGGTCTTCTCTGGTCGTTTTGACTAACCCTATATTGATCCCTTTCTTCTTGAACTTTATTCAAACTATTCTCATCAACATAACATTGTCTTAGTAATTCAGCATATGTAGTGAATTCTCTCTGAGAAACACTATGAGAGATTTCACACCTCAAACCAAACATAAATAAGTCAATCTTTAACTTCTCATCTGGTGCATACACAACCTGCCTAGAGTAAGCCATCGTATCTTCAAGCTTTTCAGCATACGCAACTACTGACATAACACCCTGCCTAAGCTGCTGAAACTCAAACTCTTTCCGAGTCCTTAGAGAGCTAGGAAAATACTTATCCATAAAGGTAGTCTTAAATTATTCCTAATCCTTAGGTACTCCTTGGTTGGTCATAAGAGTCGAAGTACTTTCCCACCACCTCACAGTAGGACCCCTCATCATGTGAGAAGCCAACATAACCTTATTCTCTTCACTACAATGCACTATCTTAAAAATCATTTCCATGTTGGTTACCCACTCATGAGCCTTCACAGGATTTAATCCATCATGGAACCCAGTAGGATTAATGCGAAAGAAATCCCATAAACTACCACCCGCAACTTCTGGTGGAACCACTTGAGGGTGAAGACCACCATTTAACTATTGCATCATCTGCTGCATGAATTAATTTTGTTGTTGTTGCATCTGTTGTACAAACTAAGGCCACTGAACACCTTCACTACCACTTAGTGGTTCTAAATCTGAAATATGAGTTCTAAGCCTACCATGACCTCTGTGTCTGTCAGCCACGGTCCTAAACGTCATACAAATAGAATTAAGTTGATCAGGCTCAATAATATACATATGACATCAAGAACAATGATCACAACACACATATGAGGCATAAAGAAATACTCATAATAATTCATGGCTAGGTCGAGGATTCAACCTGCTCTGACACCGATTGTAACACCCATATATAATATATGTATAGAATTTACATAGCATACACAACTGTAATGTTGGTACTAAAATACATAAGTGCCTAAAGGCATCAATGCACATATTACATGCCCAAAAATAAAACTACAACTATGGCACAATATATACAAGGGTGCCCAAAATAAAACTAGGAACTAGATCATTATAGAATGATCTTAAAAGTATCTACACAGCAGAAAAGCCATCCAGAACAACAAGGAAGCAAGGGCATCAAACTATCTTGTCCTTACCCTTCACCTGCTCATAATTACCTGAAAATAATTAACAAACATGGGGTGAGATAATAATCCCAGTAGGTTCCCTATCTTATGGGTCCACTCATCTCTACAAGGTTCTAATCAAAATTCCAACTCAAGTCGCTAAGGGGGAAAAGACTCGAGTACACAAAACTCGCAATGTATGGAAACATGCCTTTTGAGTTCATCAACTGAAACAATCACTAATCGGAAACCAATTGAAGGTATCTTTCCCCCAACAAGCCCTGCGTCTAGGGTTATCGACATGGATCACAGATCCTTATCTCATACTTTGACATACGAATGGACTTCGAATTCCAAGTTATAACATCCACTTCAAGAATCATCGCTTCCTATGGGATTCCAAACCCATTTCAAGCCTTTTACCCGTATAGGACTCACCCCACTTTGGGATCCACCGCCTTTAGGATTCAACCCAGATCATTCAAGTATGGGTGCATACATCCTAATTCTTACTTTATAAAAGCATTGCAACTTGGGATGGAACAACCAGAGGGTTGTTTTCGACTACATGAATAGATAGAAACACAATGTGATTGTATTCTCCGATCACATTCACCTTCATCACACAATAACAATACATGCTCTATACAAAGCATCTCACTCTCAACTATGGCAACCATACATCCATGACATACACCTAGGTATCATATCGAATAAACTTCACTTTCTAATGTTATCTAAGTTGTATGTAAAACTTCTTAACCTAAATAGATCACTAGGTTAACTCACTTAGTTCATTAAGTATTTCTCATAACTTTCATTGATTCAATGCATATATAATATGGCAAGTGATTAGTGGTTGATGTAATGCATTTAGAAACATCAAGAAAACAAGACAAGAAGCAAAAAGTGAGAGCCAATCGATTAGTGAGGGAAGACCAATCGATTGGTTGAGTTTTCAAAGCCATTTTCAAAGAAAGCCAAAGGTACAATTGATTGGTGATGGGGGAACAATCAATTGGTTTTTGAAGAATTTAGTTTTCTCATAAACAAAAGCATAGAACAATGATTGTTTCCAAGTGACAATCGATTGGTTCTTGGAACTTTCAACTTTCCCAAGTCAGAAAAACCATCCAATCGATTGGCCTGGAGAGAGACCCAGAACCAACCAATAGGTCCCTGCAATTTTTCCATAATTTCTCTTTGAAACTTCTCTATTACAACCTGCATAATATTTGGTTTCAATTCTACAATTATGCCACTCAAACTACCAATAATACGTGACATGATTCATCAACAACTTACATACATTCCATAAGCTTCTCCTAAAGATCATGAACACACAATCAAAACAACAACATCATCATTAAATCACAAGAATACAACCAACACATGAAGAACATGTAGAAACGTCATCCATGGAGATTTTCATGATTAGGATAGGAAACTCATCATATTATCATCACTTATTCTAACTATTCCAAGATTATCAAACCCTAACTTCTAAAATCAAAAGTTCTACCTAGAACCCACCTTAGCAATAGATGAAGAAATTATTGAGAAATGATGAGATGAAATGAAGATGATGATCTAATCTTCCAAGTTGTTCTTCTTCTTCTTGTCTCAAGCTTCTCCTCTTATCTTTATGTCTTCCTATCCTCTTTCTCTCCTAATGCTAGTTTTTCTACTGATAGAATGAAAAGGGGAATGGGGTAAAAAGTGGGTAAGAGTGGTAGTAGAAACACATGGTTATAAGTCAAAGGGAAATTGGGTGGATAGATTTGAATAAAAGTGGTAGAAAATATCTTAAGTGTTACTACACTTAAATAATTGTTCTTCTAGAGCAATTAACCCATTATTAATGTTATCAAAATGTCCCTTGTTGTTCCAATTAATAAAAGGTTATTTATCCCAACTGATAACTTTCAAAGCACATAGGAACCCAGTTGATCTCAACTGATATGAATTTGAGTATTTAAGGAAACATGGGGTATTTGTTTATCGTGAAAATTGGTAAACAACCGCTGGTCTCCAAAAAAAATGGTTTACTTACAAGATCAACGAGTGAATCCTAGGACATAGCTATCGCTCAAACTATTTCTGAAAATCTCAAGAACATTTCGACAATGCTCATATTTGTAGAAGATTGTTTAAAGTTTAAAAGGTCAATTTGCAGAAATTAATAAAGGAATTACAATAAAGAAACTTCATAGTAAAATTGCAATAAAAGAAGTAATTGATAAAACTAAAAATAAACGTCAATTGAAATGAAAATAATGGTGTTTCAGACGTACATTCTCAACGAAAACTCTTTTCTCAATTAACTTAGATACTTTGAGTGATTTGTGAGTACTTGTACAATAATTGAACACACAGAAATCCTATGCACTAAGACTCATATTTATACTATGTCGAAAATAATTGTCATCAACGGTCTTTCCTCCAGGAAATGACTCATTTTGCTCTGCATGTCTTCAATTCGTCACAGCTTTACACGCGTCATTTCTAAGAAACGGGTAAGAACAAAAGACATTTTTCATCCTTATTTTAAATTCAAACTCTCTTTCGAACGTACGCTCTATATCGCCTCCGTCGAAATTGCCATCCAAACTTAGAAATATTTCTAAGTCTTGTTTCAACCTAGTGTATACTTCTTATATGGGACTACTTCGACTGGAGTCTTCAAAAATACTCCTGTCGAAGTCCAAAACATTTCAAAAATGTTTATTTTTTCTTGTCATATTCAAATCAAATCCTTGGCGTCGAAATTTCCAGCTAACAAATTGCCCCCCAAAAATGTCATTTTCGACTAAATGGAGAAAAAGACATTTTTTGAAACTCACTTTTGACGCCAAAAACCCTTTGTCTGCTATGACGTCATAGTCATCATGACAAATTTTCTCAAACGTCTCCTCAAAAACCCATGCATAAATCTTTGTAATCATCACACACCTAGTCCCTAGGAGATCGTGGGTCAGATCAACTGCCACCGTCTCATCATGCGTTCTCAGACTGGCAAGTGTCCCACTTTCTTTTCAACCATAAATGCGTATAGTGAGTCGCTTCCACTTCATCAGTATATAAATAGTGAAAACCACAATTTTTCAATCTTTTCCACTTTCTGAACTTCATAGCAAGAACAAATTTCTCCTGAACTCTTCATCTCTTACGCAAACAACAACCATTTTCTTCAATCTCTACTGCATCAATGGCGTCTTCTACTAAAAACTCCAAAGATTTAACCAAGAGCACCAAGAAATCATCTGAACTCTCTCCAGTTTACAGGATTTTGGGCCCAACAGTACATACTTGAACCTCCTCTTGAAGAAGAGAAACACAGAATCTATCAATTATAGGTATTAATCCCTATCTCTATTACTAGTAAAACGCATGTTATGTTAGGTCCCCTTCCAAACCTTTCTACTAACCCTGCTAGGCTTAAGGAATTTTTCCCAACATACCGTCGTTACAAACCCATAGCTAATGGGAAAGGACCTAGGGCTAGTGAGGATGTTGAGGCTGATGAAAAGTTGAAAATTAATAACCAAGGTTCCCCTTCGACTGAAGCCTCCAAAGAACCCATCAATCTAGAGTACATGAATAATAGATTTAGGGTATTTAGATCATGCCCTTTATTTAAGGACCCATCAGACTACCTTGCCTGGTTGGAGAAGATGGAAAAAGCAAAATCCCAAGTCTGGAAAAACATGAGTATCTTCGACGTGATTCAACTGTCGAAGGTTGGACCTGCCTATTGTCAATCCATGCTAATTGCTTTTGTGTATTTCAGGGATAACACCCATAATAACTTCCATCTTCCCTGTGGAATGATGACACCCACCCTTTTCGATGTTGCTGCCATCACTAGGCTTAAACCAGTTGGGGAAACCTATGACCCAAACTTCCTGGCTGAAGACTCTATAGGTTTCGACACCACCAAAGTTGCCTTCACAACCTATATTGCATATTATCACGTCAAGGAATCTGACGAAGTCTCTAACCAAGACCACACTGCCTTCCTTGCTCTATGGCTATCTTGTTGCGTCTTTTGCTCGAGATCCCTACAAGTGGTGAAGAGGTATCTAACAATGGTGAACCAATTGCACGCTGAACATAACCTTTGTCTCAGCGAGATGATCCTGGCCAACCTCTTTGAGTCTTTAGGGGAAGGCGTTACAGCAATCAAAACTATTAAGTCCAAAGGAAATTTGCTGCATTCTGGCCCTTTCTGGGCTGCTACAATTATGATTGAGTGCCACTTTTGAAGCATCTCTATCTGTTCGAAACCCCATAAATGCAGAAGCTATTGAGATAAAGAACAATAGAGTTGAAGGGACGCGACTGGCCTTACTAACCCCTAGTGACGAAGGGTTAAATCTCAAGCAAACCTTTACTGGGTACGTCATGATGTTTGTCAAGCGCTATAACTTCACACCAAGCATGGCTTCCTTTGCTGATAGAAAGGTTGGCCCTGAGTGGTTTGCAAGAAGTTTTCCTGCTCCGTCGAAAGACCAAGAAGCAGAGTCCCTTGCTATATGGGAAGAATTCCTCACCCCCAGACTATTGTCCACAAGACTCACACCTTCAAGACTTCGATTTAATCTCCTCAACTATCAACCCAATACTGTCTCTCGACAGTTTGGTATTATTTAGATTAAACCATAACCGCTTTTTGCCAAGAAAGGCTCCCTGATTCTCTATAATATGATCCGCACAGAAGCCCAATGTTACAAAGAATTGGCTAAATACTCTGGCATTACGCTGTTTACTCCTGTAGCCTTCAAACCATCCTTCCTTTGCACCAAAGAATTTGACACTTGGTGGAAATATTATTATACTACAGAAGTTTTCGACATCTCTGCTTTCACTCAGCACCTAACTCATGTGTTTGCCTCTGTGCAAGAACGAGTCAAGAAAGGTACTTTGACACACATCAAAGATAACCAAGCATTCCAAAAGTACTTTAAAACTGCCTATAGACCTGATGATCTTAGTCGAACCATTCACGAAGCAACAGTCACATTGAAAGAAAAATTTACAAAGAAGTTAGAGGATTTAAAACTACCTTCGTACGTTAAACCTGAACAATGGTACAAACTAGCTTTTAACATGTATCCCCCAAATTTTCCTCGACTTCCAAATGCTGAATTCATTGTGGCTTTTAGTCCTCCATTTTTAGACTGGTTTGTCTTTAGGGATTTTGTAAAAATCCTTCGAAAACAATCACAAAAACGTGACAAGCCGGTGGTTCAGACTAAGCATACTCTGGACAGTTTCAAAGGGCACCTTCATATTGGCATAGAACACGTTCGCATAGAGTCTCTAATATACAAAGGTGTGGAATGGAAGGTTTTTCGACATCACTTCTTTCATCAATTCTTTATTTATTTTTTATTTTACTTGTAATAATTGCATTGATTTTCTTGCAGCTGTAAGGATTTCTGCCAAGAAACCTGGTACCACAGAAAAGGACGTCGTCGAAGAGAAGGGCGAAGACAAAACCACTAAGGCAACAACGAAGGTATACCTTGTGATTACTATTCTTTTCCATATACTGTCTCTGCATTCTAACATCTAAGGTATGTTTCCTTTCAGGGTAGTCGAAGACCACCACCAACACCCAAGAAAAGAAAACAAAAAGAACCTGAGGTCTAGGTGATTGAATCAGATGAGGAAGATCTCCCTCCAAACACCTCCAAACAACCAAAAAATAAGAAGAAGCAGGCCAAGATTTCTGATGTCAGTTCCCAACCTAAACTAAAAGTTATCAAGGCTCCTGTGAAGAAGCCTCTTACTCCCAAAGTCGTCGAAGCTGATGTTGATCCAACCACTAAAGGATAGACTTCCAAGAGTACTCCTGATCAATTCGAAAGTGACAACTCTAGCCCTGGGGCTAAAGGTCCTAAGGTAAACAATTCTACCTTAACTTCTTGAGCTGATAATTTCTTCTTACTTATCTCCGACTTACCCATTTTGTATTTTTTCAAGGTGTTACAGATAGCAAGTGTAACACCCCAAAATTTGCCCTCTTATTTATACTCATTAAATGGCTTATGCTTCACCTTTCATATGCATTTAAGTCATGAACATTACACAAGCATCATTAGTCTTCCCAAGGCATGGTATCAAGGGTTCCTTCATCATTGATTGTGCAAAGAAGAGAGAATGGGATATACTCAAGCACTTAAGCCACAAAGGCTCCTCAAGTCTCAAGAAATCTCATTTGGTTCACCACTTCATCAAGAGATTGAGATTGGTAAGAAACTTGAAGAGAATCACCTCCTCATATTCCTTGATCCTCTAACTAGGGTTTTATGCATCTGAACATCTGACAACTCCACTGAGCAAGTATCTTGGAGCTTTGATACCATCTCAACCCCTGGAACATCTTGGTTTAAGAGGATCTCCATTATCTCCAAAGGAATTAGGGTTTTGATCATCAGTCAACATCTTCTATCATCTAGTGCGAAAACTAGGGTTTTTCCTAAAATCTATTTATTTCTGATCCTTTGGACAAGACTTGATTCCAAGGCTCTCTGTATGTTCTCAAGTATCTATGGGTGGAATGTGGACCATTGATTTCAGCCACAAGAGTTCTAATTGGCTAGATGATGGAGAACTAGTCAAATTGGGAATAAAGTCAACTGGTCAAGGAAAAAGTCAACTCTTGACTTTTTTAGGTCAAATTCATCTTCATCATGTCAAATATGGTCAATGGGTGAGATTTGATCAAGAAATATCAAAGGAATCATGAAAAATCAAGAATTAAGGAAAGTTACCCAATTTGGAAAATTAGGGTTTTAGAAACTTTCCATTTTGGGAAAGTTTTTCATGCCATGCAGCCAACTTCATGGCCATTTTTCATCATGATACAAGCTTCATTTCAACTTTTGTTAAACATGAAAGTTGTAGTGTGTATCCAAGCTTTCCAACCATATAAAGAATGTTCCATTTGGATTTCTAGATCAAAAGTTATGATCAATCAAAGTTAGGATCATCAAGTTGTTCAAATGAAAAAACTTAGAATTTTTTCTAAGTTCTAAATGTCAGTTTTGCGACCATGTTTTCAACACCAATTTCCATCATGTTCTAAGCCTCTTTTCAATCTGATTTCCATATGAAAGTTGTAGTATCAAGTGTCCTCTTTAATTTGGTACTAAGAACTTGAAGATTGGATCAATATTCAAGGAGATATGATGTTCCAAAGTCATGATCATGCAAGTTGTGAAATATGAAATAACTTAGAAAATTTTCAGTACTTTTGGCAGCTTGTGACATGTGACTTTCATGGCCATTTCTCATGGTGTTTGAGACCTCCATTCCACTTATTTCCAACATCAAAAGTGTTCTATGAAATGCCATCTTTCCAAAGCAACAAAAACCATTCCTTTTTATTCAAAATCCACCAAGTTGTGAGCTTCCAAAAACCATACCATGAATATGTTAGTCAACTTCATGCCATGACCCAAACTTGTGTACAAAACCTTGTTCTCTTGCTGCAGCATGCGCATGATACCATTCACGACACCAACATGTTCTCATTACTACAAATAGCCATGCAAAACCTTACATGACACCATGCATACATGAATCTTTACTCCACATAGCCATGAGAAAGAAACCAACTTAGTGAACAAGCTTTGCTTTTGACTTGTATCAATGCTTCACCACCATCCATCACCACATCCTTATCATCCACATCATAAGCCATACACCTCATATACTCTTAACCTGTGCCCTTTAACACTACCCTCATTTTTTTTTCTTTTCACTAACCATGCAAAACAAAATGTTAACTAGCTTTGGTAAATCACTAACTCCACACTAACCACATATATAAGGTCCCTAATAACCTTTAAAAGAGTTAGTTAGATCATTTATCACCAAAATAGATCAGAAATTCAAGTTTACACTTTCAGCTTCAAAGCTTTGAAGCCCTCTCAACATTGGAGCTCCTCCCAAAATTCCCTCATAATCTCCATATACACAAGGGATTCTAGCTTCTGTATGCAGTGTTTTTCATCTAGAATCGTTTCACCATCATCCACAGGTTCATCACTTACTTCATAAAATTTGGAGTTTTAACAAGATTCAAAGAACTCTAGGCATTTATTTTGCTTTTCCCATTGTAGATTAGAAGATTTGCAGGAAGTTCCAGGGTTTCTTATACGTGGAAAGTGAAGCTTCGGCCAGGTCTCTTACCTCTGATGTGTATGCTTTGACATTGCCTTACCAGGTTCTTTCTTTTCTCTTTGCTTGAGTGTTAAGGTACATGCTTTAGAAGATGTTTAAGTTTGGTTTTGGCCCTTACTTACATTAGCTTAGGAGATTGAGTTTGACATGAAATGTTGTGACAATTTGAGATTGATCTTGAGCATTGGATACATGTCTCTACTTCTGACCTAAGTATTATGAGTTCATCTCACTTTTGTTTGCTCTTTATGTAACCTTGAATGATTAAAATATGCTTAAGGTGGCATCTTTGTGTGCAACTTTCAAACCTCTTGAACATGATTTGATGTACATTCCATAATCATTTCTCACTACTTCAAGCTTGCCTTTTACATGTTTATATCACATATGTTACTTAAATACATGACTTGACTTCCTTTTGTGTGAATTTTAGAAGTCATTTTGACATGGTTGGTAAATGACAAATGTTTGTGTGATGATGTAGGACATAACTTGTAATCTTTTGACAACGTTTAGGACACTAACATAGATAAGATAAAGTAGGTTAAGCTACTGCCCCTCTTAGGTTCATGTCCCTTTAGGGTTCAGTTCTCATTGCTTATTGTTTGATTTTACTCCTAGATTAGGATTAGGACATTTGATTGTGCATTAGAACATAGTTTTGCATTTTACTTTCAACTACTTGATAGTTGAGCTTGGCTTGGAGATGGTAAGTTACTTGCGATACTTTACTTGGTGTTTACACTTACGTGATTCCTTTCTCATCTCACTTCTCCTATACCTCTCTTTTGTGATTGATTAGAATAATGTTTACTTGTGATTGTTCACATGATCCCTTAGGATTCCTAGCTCCACTTAATTTCCGATTAAGTTGGAGGTAGGAGAGAAATTAGGCATTCAATCCAAGTATGCTAATATAGGTAGAAATCCCCTCTTAACCTCAACTATAGGGCCACCATTGTATGACAACATTAGGATCTAGTCTCCCTTAGTTGTTTTCTTTCAACTTTGAGTCTCTCTTCTCTCTCTCTAAAAGAAAAGATAAAAACACTTAATAAATGTCATATGTGGAGTGCGCTGCGAGCCTTAAGCACATGGGAAGTGATAAGCGGAAGTCCCTCCTTACCTTATCTAGGGTGTTTTGCATGCGTCCCGTCTTGGGTCGATTTGTAACGCATTCGATCCTATGCCATAGTCTTTAGAACAATACATACCACAAACACAATAAATCAAGACACTTTCATCTAAAAAACAAAAACAAATCACTCGTCCTCCTTCGGGATTCTCTTCTCATCTCCCTCACTCCACTCGTAAAGGATACGTTATTTACGTTCTACCACAAATAGGTCAACGCGTAAGACTCCACGCAACGAGCGGCAACACCTAAGCCGCTAGAACGCGAACGTTAGCGTCATCCACTTAAAAAACACAAAACAAACAAATACCCTGTAGGTCGAACTATGACAGCTCTGATTTCCTCTCTCCTGTCTGCTTGAGGATACGTAGGCACAAGACGGCGATGTCTTGGCGGGAAACCTTCCCTCCATAATCCAGTAGTCCTACGAACTACGTTGACTTTGACTTTCCCACTCCTGAGGGAATATGTAGGCCTAGGGCGGTGATGTCCTACCGAGTCACCTTTTCCTTTTCTTTCCCCGCTTCTTATCCTTTTCTATTTCCAATTAGCAGTTGAACTTCAGATACCTACGCCTTTTGATTAGACAACAAGCGTGGATCCCATCGAGTACGATGAACGCGAGGGGGTGCTTGTAACACCCTTCTAATCCCCGCATAAAAACATACAATAAATCAGAGTAAATAATCATGCTATTCATTTAAGGGTGTCACATATAATCATAAAACATCATAAAACACCTGTCATGCTCATTAACACTTTAGTAATTTCAAGCTTTTCAAAAACTTTCACATTAGCATGTAGCAGCGGAATCACTTTCATTAAGAATCTCATCACATTCAAGTCTTAAATAAATTCCCTTCATTAAATCAACTTAGGCATAAAAAGCCACTTCACCATAAAATTCAAATCAAATTAACAAATAAATAGAGTATACAATCGTATCTCTCAAAACATGATCAAACGTTCCCCAGTGTTACATAATCAGAGCACGACTCAACCCAAAATAAATAAGGAAGCTAAACAAGCTACTCCAAATAGATATCCTCGTACTAGCAAGCAACTCTAATCTTCAGTACCTGAGCGATGTCGTATAAAACATCATTCCAACAGAAGGGTGAGAATTCACATCAATATTGAAATTATAAGATAATGATTATTGTAAAACATATAAACACAAATAATAAATAATCTCACACTCAATATTCATCAACAAGTATCACTCAAGTATCCACATAATTCATATCAAATTCCAATACTCAACAAGTCACAATCACACACATACTTCCATATAACAATCGTATATGCCATGCGACTCGATGCAAACTCAATGCAACTCATGCCATGTGGTACCAACACTTGTTATTTTTTTTTTGTTTTTACATTTAAACCGGGTCCGTCCCCTAGACCAATAACAAAACAAAAGCCCGTCCCCTAGGCTTTCAAACCCCACTAGGTTTGGGACAAGTCACTAGCTCCCACGGAACTAGCAAACATTGCCTCTTGACATAAATGATGCGTATGCAATCAACAACCATATGCAATTAAGACCATTCCCTAATCTTAATATCATGCATATCTCAAATAATTCATCACACTTGAATTATCACATAATCGCACACACAATTACATTTTATAATCAAAGCATTTCATACTTAAATTTAGTCACCACAATCGACCAATAATACACACGGACTAACTAAATCCAATCACAACTCATAAACATAATTTACGAATTAGATAGAGACTAATAGTCAATTACTATTAACTGAACCCAATATCCAAATAAATAGTTAATAATTAAATCCAATATTCAATAAATATTCAATTATTCAATAATTATTCAATTATTTAATTAAATTCCTAATTTCATAAATTAATCACATGCTATTATTCCAATTAATAAGCTACAGTAACTAGCTTATACACTTCCATGTCTTCGATTTGGTTTCAAATAAAAGGCTACAGATAGGTGGAATTAAGAAATATTATTTTCATTAGCTTCATGTAGTTTTATACCATTAGGTAATGTATCACTTTTCTAAACCAAATGGATATACAAGGAAAGGTGATGTGCGCCCAGCACATATTTAGTAGTAGCATCACCTTTTTGTTCAAATAAAAAGGTAGTACACGTATCACATATCCACACGCTACAGGTCCTCATAGAAATAAAGACTCGCTTCTCTTTAATTCAGTCTGTGAATAACTGGGTAGTGTGCCACTAGTATTTTTTTTTGAAACAGCCAAAGAAAAATTTTTATTAAAGATAACTGGCATAAGTTATGCCTAGAGGTATAAGTTTCACCTGATAATAACTCCAAACCATCCCAAACTAATCAATTAAACAACATTTAAACCTGCACCTAGCTGTTCAGCCACCAAAGACACAAACTACACCTAAAATGCTGCTACTAGAAATGGCTTATCATTACAAAACCAATTAATATATATTGAATTCATGTATATTACTCCTATACTCAATATGCCTGCGCTGAATTCATGTAACAGGGTGGGCCATTCTACACTAATAATTCACTGCTTCACATGGTTAATATTAGAGAGTGGCCACTTGGAAAAATAGATGATATACAATATTTTAATCTTGTGCATCACACTCAATAGGTCCTGCGCAAGAATTGAAGGAGGGTGCCACTTAATCATCAGTTATTAATTAATATATATTATTCTTAATCAATTCCATTGCAACAAAAGGAGAACTATTCCATGCCACCACCTACAGTCCTACAGTACCCAGCGCAAGAGTTTTAAAGAAGATTATAAATTCCTGCGATATATTACCACGGTAACAGTGGTGTATTTCAAGATTTCCAGCATCAATAGATACCTCAAATATTAAATGAGTCTCTAAACTATCATTAAAAATCAATTTCTCAACATTCAAAATTTAGTAATTTTAGAAATTAATTTTAACCTAATTAATTCCAGTTTTTACAGAAAAATGCTAGGCTTATTCCAATACTACTTCTACACAATAACCATCAGCCAAATAATCTCAGTATTGCATAAAATCCCACCCTTACCTTGGATTTCTTGGTGATTTGTTCTTGCTCTATAGTTTTCTCTTCTTCTCCTCTCCCTCCTTTCTCTTCTCCTCTTCTACACTTTCCTCTTCTAATTTTCTGATTTTTCTCACTCCTTCAACTCTTACTAACTCTCTAAACCCTACTATTCATTCCACAAAATGGGCCTAACCCAACCATTATTAATTTACTACTAACACCTCCCACAAAGCCCACTAATTTCCAACAACTATAATATTATATAAAATAGAATAGATTAAATAGTTTACTAAATACTAACAATCTAATTAAAATAAATAATTAGATAAATTTAACAATTCAATTTATTTTCAAATAATAAATTAAATCACATATTTCAATTTAATCAATTAAATCACATAAATTAAATTTATCAATTAATTTATATAAACTCAATAATTTATATAAATCAAATAATTCATATAAATTCACTAAATCAAGTAATTCATTTAAATTAAATATTTCAAATAACTTAGATAAATCACATAAATCAATATTTAATAAAATCACTCAATAATTAATATAAATAATTAATTAATAAAATCGGGGTGTTACAACTCTCCCCCACTTAAAAGATTTTCGCCCTCGAAAATTACCTCAAACGAATAACTCGGGATATGGCTCCCTCATCTGACTCTCAAGCTCCCAAGTCACGTTTTCATCGGCCGGTCCTCCCCAAGCGACCTTCACCAACGCGATCTCTTTACCTCGAAGTTGCTTCAACTCTCGATCCTTAATCCGCATAGGTGATGTCTCCACAGTCAGGTTATCTCTCACCTGCACATCATCTACTTGGACTACATGAGACGGATCTGCAATGTATTTCCTCAACTGAGATACATGGAACACGTCATGGAGATTAGCAAGCGACGACGGAAAAGCGATCTGATAGGCTACCTCTCCTATCCTTTGCAAGATTTGATAAGGACCAATGAAATTCGGTGTCAACTTACGCGACTTCAACGCCCTACCAACGCCAGTTATCGGAGTGACTCGAAGAAACACATGATCCCTTTCTTGAAAATCAAGTGCTTTTCTCCTCTTGTCATGATAACTCTTCTGAAGACTCTGAGAAATCTTCATCTTCTCCTAAATCATCTTAATCTTATCAGTGTTTGTTGAATGATCTCGGGTCCAACCACGACGCTCTCTCCCGACTCATACCAGCACAACGGTGTCCTACACCGCCTACCATACAATGCCTCAAACGGTGCCATACCGATACTAGAATGAAAGTTGTTGTAAGTGAACTCAATCAAAGGCAAGTAGCTATCCCAAGCTCCTCCTTTCTCCAACACACAAGTTCTCAAAAGATCCTCAAGTGACTGAATCGTCCTCTCAGTCCGTCCATCAGTCTACGGATGATAAGCAGAACTCAACCGCAACTTCGTACCCAAGGCACCTTGCAAACTTTCCCAAAATCTAGAAGTAAACCTCGGATCTCTATCTGACACAATGCTAGATGGAATACCATGTAAACTGACAATTCTCTCAATGTACAGCTTCGCCAATTTCTCCAACGGGTAATCCATACGCATAGGAATAAAGTGAGCAGATTTCGTCAATCTGTCCACAATAACCCAAATAGCTTCAAAGTTACTCGGTGTTCTAGGTAAACCAGAAACAAAATTCATAGATATGCTATCCCATTTCCACTCAGGAATAGATAACGGTTGCATCAAACCCGGCGGTTTATGATGCTCAATCTTCGACTTTTGGCAAGTCAAACAAGAATACACAAACTCGGCAATATCCTTCTTCATACGAGGCCACCAAAATACTTTCTTCAAATCTTGATACATCTTAGTAGCACCGGGATGAATACTTAATCCACTATGATGTCCTTCCTCAAGAATACTCTTCTTCAGTTCAGCAATATCCAAAACACAAACTCTATCACGACACCTCATGATACCGTCCTCATCAATCCGGAAATCACCACCTTGACCTTGATTGATCAAAATCAACCGATCAACCAAACCCAAATCAGATTTTTGTCCTTCTCGAATCTCATCCAGAATGCTACTCGTAAGCTTCAACATACCCAGCTTAACTCCATAAGAAGTCTTCTCACACACCAAATTCAAATCACGAAATTGCTCAATCATTTCCAACTCTTTTACCATCATCATCGACATATGCAAAGATTTCCTACTCAATGCATCAGCTACCACGTTCGCTTTACCTGGATGGTAACTCAAATCAAAATCATAATCTTTCAAAAGTTCTAACCATCTCCTTTGCCTCGCATTCAGTTCCCTCTGGTCAAAGAGATACTTCAAACTCTTATGATCACTATACACCTCAAATCTCGTACTAAACAAGTAATGCCTCCAAAGTTTCAACACAAACACAACAACGGCCAACTCTAAGTCATGCGTCGGATAATTCCTCTCATGCACTTTAAGTTTCCTTGAAGCATAAGCTACAACTTGCTGATTTTACAACAACACACCTCTCAAACCCATCAAAGAAGCATCACAATACACAACAAATGGTTCTGACGGATTCGGAAAAATGAAAACAGGAGCTGTCGTCAATCTTCTCTTAAGCTCTTGAAAACGTTATTCACACTTTGTATCCCAAACAAAACCTTGACCTTTCCTAGTCAACTGCGTCAACAGCAAAGATAACTTAGCAAATCCTTCAATAAATTTCCAACAATAACCTGCCAAACCAAGAAAACTTTTAATCTGAAAAACTGATTTCGGAGCTTCCCATTGTGATACCGCTTCAACCTTCGACAGATCAACTGCAATACCTCTACTTGAAATCACATGTCCAAGAAAACTTACTTCCTTCAACCAAAACTCACACTTAGAAAGTTTAGCAGACAACTGCTTCTCTTTCAACACAGATAATATAATCTTCAGATGCTCAGCATGTTCCTCTTCACTCTTTGAATAGATCAAAATATCATCAATGAACACAACCACAAACTGGTCCAAATAAGGATGAAAAATCCTATTCATGTACTCCATAAATACACCTAGTTCATTAGTCACACCAAATGGCATCACAGAATACTCATAGTGTCCATATCTCGTTCTGAAAATAGTCTTCTGAATATCTTCAGCCTTCACACGGATCTGATGATATCCGGATCTCAAATCTATCTTACTGAACACACTTGCACCAACCAACTGATCCATCAAATCATCAATCCTCGGAAGTGGATACTTATTCTTGATAGTCACCTTGTTCAATTGTCTATAGTCCACACAAAGTCTCATAGAACCTTCTTTCTTCTTAACCAACAAAACTGGTGCACCCCACTGTGACACACTCAGACGAATAAACCTCTTCTCAAGCAAATCCTCAAGTTGACTCTTCAACTCTTTCAATTTCGATGCAGATATACGATATGGAGCCATCGATACCGGACTAGTTCCAGGAACTAAGTCGATCAAAAACTCTACTTCACGTTCCGGCAGTAAATCACTTATCTCATCAGGAAAAACCTTCGGAAAATCACGAACAATTGGCAAAGCACCAACTGCTCCACCTTCACCAATACTCAAGGTTGCCATCAACAAAAACATCTTGGAACCATCTTGCACCGACTCATCAAAACAATCTGTAAGCACTTGGCTTAACTCCAAATAATTCACTGCACACACCATCTAAGCTTGCAAGACACGTCTATTACATCCAACAGGATCCCGTCTACTATCAACAAGAGATTAAGGGTGATCAATTCCTCAATTTGTCAATAGACATACGACAATCATGATGGGGCATAAACCATCTCTACAAAACTTTAATAGCGTTCAACTACACCTTGAGCCACCACTCCACACTCGAAGCATCTTGGAGAAGCACAAGCTTCTCCCCTACCCGTCTCAATCTCACTCTTGCAGACAAAGGTTAGAAAGACAAACGTGTATCGACAGTGTTTTTACACACATGTTACATACTAATGAACAAACAACGTTAGACAACCTGGTCGGATGGACCGACCTGCTCTGATACCACTAATGTAACACCATTCTAATCCCCGCATAAAAACATACAATAAATCAGAGTAAATAATTATGCTATTCATTTAAGGGTGTCACATATAATCATAAAACATCATAAAACACCTGTCATGCTCATTAACACTTTAGTAATTTCATGCTTTTCAAAAACTTTCACATTAGCATGTAGCAGCGGAATCACTTTCATTAAGAATCTCATCACATTCAAGTCTTAAATAAATTCCCTTCATTAAATCAACTTAGGCATAAAAAGCCACTTCACCATAAAATTCAAATCAAATTAACAAATAAATAGAGTATACAATCGTATCTCTCAAAACATGATCAAACGTTCCCCAATGTTACATAATCAGAGCACGACTCAACCCAAAATAAATAAGGAAGCTAAACAAGCTACTCCAAATAGATATCCTCGTACTAGCAAGCAACTCTAATCTTCAGTACCTGAGCGATGTCGTATAAAACATCATTCCAACAGAAGGGTGAGAATTCACATCAATATTGAAATTATAAGATAATGATTATTGTAAAACATATAAACACAAATAATAAATAATCTCACACTCAATATTCATCAACAAGTATCACTCAAGTATCCACACAATTCATATCAAATTCCAATACTCAACAAGTCACAATCACACACATACTTCCATATAACAATTGTATATGCCATGCGACTCGATGCAAACTCAATGCAACTCATGCCATGTGGTACCAACACTTGTTTTTTTTTTTGGTTTTTACATTTAAACCGGGTCCGTCCCCTAGACCAATAACAAAACAAAAGCCCGTCCCCTCGGCTTTCAAACCCCAATAGGTTTGGGACAAGTCACTAGCTCCCACGGAGCTAGCAAACATTGCCTCTTGACATAAATGATGCGTATGCAATCAACAACCATATGCAATTAAGACCATTCCCTAATCTTAATATCATGCATATCTCAAATAATTCATCACACTTGAATTATCACATAATCGCACACACAATTACATTTTATAATCAAAGCATTTCATACTTAAATTTAGTCACCACAATCGACCAATAATACACAAGGACTAACTAAATCCAATCACAACTCATAAACATAATTTACGAATTAGATAGAGACTAATAGTCAATTACTATTAACTGAACCCAATATCCAAATAAATAGTTAATAATTAAATCCAATATTCAATAAATATTCAATTATTCAATAATTATTCAATTATTTAATTAAATTCCTAATTTCATAAATTAATCACATGCTATTATTCCAATTAATAAGCCATAGTAACTAGCTTATACACTTCCATGTCTTCGATTTGGTTTCAAATAAAAGGCTACAGATAGGTGGAATTAAGAAATATTATTTTCATTAGCTTCATGTAGTTTTATACCATTAGGTAATGTATCACTTTTCTAAACCAACTGGATATACAAGGAAGGGTGATGTGCGCCCAACACATATTTAGTAGTAGCATCACCTTTTTGTTCAAATAAAAAGGTAGTACACGTATCACATATCCACACGCTACAGGTCCTCATAGAAATAAAGACTCGCTTCTCTTTAATTCAGTCTGTGAATAACTAGGTAGTGTGCCACTAGAATTTTTTTTTGAAACAGCCAAAGAAATTTTTTTATTAAAGATAACTGGCATAAGTTATGCCGAGAGGTATAAGTTTCACCTGATAATAACTCCAAACCATCCCAAACTAATCAATTAAACAACATTTAAACCTGCACCTAGCTGTTCAGCCACCAAATACACAAACTACACCTAAAATGCTGCTACCAGAGATGGCTTATCATTACAAAACCAATTAATATATATTGAATTCATGTATATTACTCCTATACTCAATATGCCTGCGCTGAATTCATGTAACAGGGTGGGCCATTCTACACTAATAATTCACTGCTTCACATGGTTAATATTAGAGAGAGTGGTCACTTGGAAAAATAGATGATATACAATATTTTAATCTTGCGCATCACACTCAATAGGTCCTGCGCAAGAATTTAAGGAGGGTGCCACTTAATCATCAGTTATTAATTAATATATATTATTCTTAATCAATTCCATTGCAACAAAAGGAGAACTATTCCATGCCACCACCTACAGTCCTACAGTACCCAGCGCAAGAGTTTTAAAGAGGATTATAAATTCCTGCGATATATTACCCCGGTAACAGTGGTGTATTTCAATATTTCCAGCATCAATAGATACCTCAAATATTAAATGAGTCTCTAAACTATCACTAAAAATCAATTTCTCAACATTTAAAATTTAGTAATTTTAGAAATTAATTTTAACCTAATTAATTTCAGTTTTTACAGAAAAATGTTAGGCTTATTTCAATACTACTTCTACACAATAACCATCAACCAAATAATCTCAGTATTGCATAAAATCCCACCCTTACCTTGGATTTCTTGGTGATTTGTTCTTGCTCTATAGTTTTCTCTTCTTCTCCTCTTCCTCCTTTCTCTTCTCCTCTTCTACACTTTCCTCTTCTAATTTTCTTATTTTTCTCACTCCTTCAACTCTTACTAACTCTCTAAACCCTACTATTCATTCCACAAAATAGGCCTAACCCAACCATTATTAATTTACTGCTAACACCTCCCACAAAGCCCACTAATTTCCAACAACTATAATATTATATAAAATAGAATAGATTAAATAGTTTACTAAATACTAACAATCCAATTAAAATAAATAATTATATAAATTTAACAATTCAATTTATTTTCAAATAATAAATTAAATCACATATTTCAATTTAATCAATTAAATCACATAAATTAAATATATCAATTAATTTATATAAACTCAATAATTTATATAAATCAAATAATTCATATAAATTCACTAAATCAAGTAATTCATTTAAATTAAATATTTCAAATAACTTAGATAAATCACATAAATTAATATTTAATAAAATCACTCAATAATTAATATAAATAATTAATTAATAAAATCGGGGTGTTACAACTCTCCCCCACTTAAAAGATTTTCGCCCTCGAATATTACCTCAAACGAATAACTCGGGATATGACTCCCTCATCTGACTCTCAAGCTCCCAAGTCACGTTTTCATCGGCCGGTCCTCCCCAAGCGACCTTCACCAACGCGATCTCTTTACCTCAAAGTTGCTTCAACTCTCGATCCTCAATCCGCATAGGTGATGTCTCCACAGTCAGGTTATCTCTCACCTGCACATCATCTACTTGGACTACATGAGACGGATCTACAATGTATTTCCTCAACTGAGATACATGGAACACGTCATGGAAATTAGCAAGCGACGACGGAAAAGTGATCCGATAGGCTACCTCTCCTATCCTTTGCAAGATTTGATAAGGACCAATGAAACGCGGTGTCAACTTACGCGACTTCAACGCCCTACCAACGCCAGTTATCGGAGTGACTCGAAGAAACACATGATCCCTTTCTTGAAAATCAAGTGCTTTTCTCCTCTTGTCATGATAACTCTTCTGACGACCCTGAGAAATCTTCATCTTCTCCTAAATCATCTTAATCTTATCAGTGTTTGTTGAATGATCTCGGGTCCAACCACGACGCTCTCTCCCGACTCATACCAGCACAACGGTGTCCTACACCGCCTACCATACAATGCCTCAAACGGTGCCATACCGATACTAGAATGAAAGTTGTTGTAAGTGAACTCAATCAAAGGCAAGTAGCTATCCCAAGCTCCTCCTTTCTCCAACACACAAGTTCTCAAAAGATCCTCAAGTGACTGAATCGTCCTCTCAGTCCGTCCATCGGTCTGCGGATGATAAGCAGAACTCAACCGCAACTTCGTACCCAAGGCACCTTGCAAACTTTCCCAAAATCTAGAAGTAAACCTCGGATCTCTATCTGACACAATGCTAGATGGAATACCATGTAAACTGACAATTCTCTCAATGTACAGCTTCGCCAATTTCTCCAACGGGTAATCCATACGCATAGGAATAAAGTGAGCAGATTTCGTCAATCTGTCCACAATAACCCAAATAGCTTCAAAGTTACTCGGTGTTCTAGGTAAACTAGAAACAAAATTCATAGATATGCTATCCCATTTCCACTCAGGAATAGATAACGGTTGCATCAAACCCGACGGTTTATGATGCTCAATCTTCGACTTTTGGCAAGTCAAACAAGAATACACAAACTCGGTAATATCCTTCTTCATACGAGGCCACCAAAATACTTTCTTCAAATCTTGATACATCTTAGTAGCACCGGGATGAATACTTAATCCACTATGATGTCCTTCCTCAAGAATACTCTTCTTCAGTTCAGCAATATCTGAAACACAAACTCTATCACGACACCTCATGATACCGTCCTCATCAATCCAGAAATCACCACCTTGACCTTGATTGATCAAAATCAACCGATCAACCAAACCCAAATCAGATTTCTGTCCTTCTCGAATCTCATCCAGAATGCCACTAGTAAGCTTCAACATACCCAGCTTAACTCCATAAGAAGTCTTCTCACACACCAAACTCAAATCACAAAATTGCTCAATCATTTCCAACTCTTTTACCATCATCATCGACATATGCAAAGATTTCCTACTCAATGCATCAGCTACCACGTTCGCTTTACCTAGATGGTAACTCAAATCAAAATCATAATCTTTCAAAAGTTCTAACCATCTCCTTTGCCTCGCATTCAGTTCCCTCTAGTCAAAGAGATACTTCAAACTCTTATGATCACTATACACCTCAAATCTCATACCAAACAAGTAATGCCTCCAAAGTTTCAACACAAACACAACAACGGCCAACTCTAAGTCATGCGTCGGATAATTCCTCTCATGCACTTTAAGTTTCCTTGAAGCATAAGCTACAACTTGCTGATTTTGCAACAACACACCTCTCAAACCCATCAAAGAAGCATCACAATACACAATAAATGGTTCTGACGGATTCGGCAAAATCAAAACAGGAGCTGTCGTCAATCTTCTCTTAAGCTCTTGAAAACTTTATTCACACTTTGTATCCCAAAAAAAACCTTGACCTTTCCTAGTCAACTGCGTCAACAGCAAAGATAACTTAGCAAATCCTTCAATAAATTTCTAACAATAACCTGCCAAACCAAGAAAACTTCTAATCTCAAAAACTGATTTCGGAGCTTCCCATTGTGATATCGCTTCAACCTTCGACGGATCAACTGCAATACCTCTACTTGAAATCACATGTCCAAGAAAACTTACTTCCTTCAACCAAAACTCACACTTAGAAAGTTTAGCAGACAACTGCTTCTCTTTCAACACAGATAATATAATCTTCAGATGCTCAGCATGTTCCTCTTCACTCTTTGAATAGATCAAAATATCATCAATGAACACAACCACAAACTTGTCCAAATAAGGATGAAAAATCCTATTCATGTACTCCATAAATACACCTAGTTCATTAGTCACACCAAATGGCATCACAGAATACTCATAGTGTCCATATCTCGTTCTGAAAATAGTCTTCTGAATATCTTCAGCCTTCACACGGATCTGATGATATCCGGATCTCAAATCTATCATACTGAACACACTTGCACCAACCAACTGATCCATCAAATCATCAATCCTTGGAAGTGGATACTTATTCTTGATATTCACCTTGTTTAATTGTCTATAGTCTACACAAAGTCTCATAGAACCTTCTTTCTTCTTAACCAACAAAACTGGTGCACCCCACTGTGACACACTCAGACGAATAAACCTCTTCTCAAGCAAATCCTCAAGTTGACTATTCAACTCTTTCAATTCCGATGCGGACATACGATATGGAGCCATCGATACCGGACTAGTTCCAAGAACTAAGTCGATCAAAAACTCTACTTCACGTTGCGGCAGTAAATCACTTATCTCATCAGGAAAAACTTTCGGAAAATCACGAACAATTGGCAAGCACCAACTGCTCCACCTTCACCAATACTCAAGGTTGCCATCAACAAAAACATCTTGGAACCATCTTGCACCGACTCATCAAAATAATCTGTAAGCACTTGGCTTAACTCCAAATAATTCACTGCACACACCATCTAAGCTTGCAAGACACGTCTATTACATCCAACAGGATCCCGTCTACTATCAACAAGAGATTAAGGGTGATCAATTCCTTAATTTGTCAATAGACATACGACAATCATGATGGGGCATAAACCATCTCTACAAACCTTTAATAGCATTCAACTACACCTTGAGCCACCACTCCACACTCGAAGCATCTTGGAGAAGCACAAGCTTCTCCCCTACCCGTCTCAATCTCACTCTTGCAGACAAAGGTTAGAAAGACAAACGTGTATCGACAGTGTTTTTACACACATGTCGCATACTAAGGAACAAACAACGTTAGACAACCTGGTCGGATGGACCGACCTGCTCTGATACCACTAATGTAACACCCTTTTAATCCCCGCATAAAAACATACAATAAATCAGAGTAAATAATTATGCTATTCATTTAAGGGTGTCACATATAATCATAAAACATCATAAAACACCTGTCATGCTCATTAACACTTTAGTAATTTCATGCTTTTCAAAAACTTTCACATTAGCATGTAGCAGCGGAATCACTTTCATTAAGAATCTCATCACATTCAAGTCTTAAATAAATTCCCTTCATTAAATCAACTTAGGCATAAAAAGCCACTTCACCATAAAATTCAAATCAAATTAACAAATAAATAGAGTATACAATCGTATCTCTCCAAATAGCTATCCTCGTACTAGCAAGCAACTCTAATCTTTAGTACCTGAGCGATGTCGTATAAAACATCATTCCAACAGAAGGGTGAGAATTCAAATCAATATTGAAATTATAAGATAATGATTATTGTAAAACATATAAACACAAATAATAAATAATCTCACACTCAATATTCATCAACAAGTATCACTCAAGTATCCACACAATTCATATCAAATTCCAATACTCAACAAATCACAATCACACACATACTTCCATATAACAATCGTATATGCCATGCGACTCGATGCAAACTCAATGCAACTCATGCCATGTGGTACCAACACTTGTTATTTTTTTTCGGTTTTTACATGTAAACCGGGTCCGTCCCCTAGACCAATAACAAAACAAAAGCCCGTCCCCTAGGCTTTCAAACCCCACTAGGTTTGGGACAAGTCACTAGCTCCCACGGAACTAGCAAACATTGCCTCTTGACATAAATGATGCGTATACAATCAACAACCATATGCAATTAAGACCATTCCCTAATCTTAATATCTTGCATATCTCAAATAATTCATCACACTTGAATTATCACATAATCGCACACACAATTACATTTTATAATCAAAGTATTTCATACATAAATTTAGTCACCACAATCGACCAATAATACACAAGGACTAACTAAATCCAATCACAACTCATAAACATAATTTACGAATTAGATAGAGACTACTAGTCAATTACTATTAACTGAACCCAATATCCAAGTAAATAGTTAATAATTAAATCCAATATTCAATAAATATTCAATTATTCAATAATTATTCAATTATTTAATTAAATTCCTAAATTTATAAATTAATCACATGCTATTATTCCAATTAATAAGCTATAGTAACTAGCTTATACACTTCCATGTCTTCGATTTGGTTTCAAATAAAAGGCTACAGATTGGTGGAATTAAGAAATATTATTTTCATTAGCTTCATGTAGTTTTATACCATTAGGTAATGTATCACTTTTCTAAACCAAATGGATATACAAGGAAGGGTGATGTGCGCCCATCACATATTTAGTAGTAGCATCACCTTTTTGTTCAAATAAAAAGGTAGTACACGTATCACATATCCACACGCTACAGGTCCTCATAGAAATAAAGACTTGCTTCTCTTTAATTCAGTATGTGAATAATTGGGTAGTGTACCACTAGTATTTTTTTTTAAACAGCCAAAGAAAAAAATTTATTAAAGATAACTGGCATAAGTTATGCCGAGAGGTACAAGTTTCACCTGATAATAACTCCAAACCATCCCAAACTAATCAATTAAACAACATTTAAACCTGCACCTAGCTGTTCAGCCACCAAATACACAAACTACACCTAAAATGCTGCTACTAGAAATGGCTTATCATTACAAAACCAATTAATATATATTGAATTCATGTATATTACTCCTATACTCAATATGCCTGCGCTGAATTCATGTAACAGGGTGGGCTATTCTACACTAATAATTCACTGCTTCACATGGTTAATATTAGAGAGAGTGGTCACTTGGAAAAATAGATGATATACAATATTTTAATCTTGCGCATCACACTCAATAGGTCCTGCGCAAGAATTGAAGGAGGGTGCCACTTAATCATCAGTTATTAATTAATATATATTATTCTTAATCAATTCCATTGCAACAAAAGGAGAACTATTCCATGCCACCACCTACAGTCCTACAGTACCCAGCGCAAGAGTTTTAAAGAGGATTATAAATTCCTGCGATATATTACCACAGTAACAGTGGTGTATTTCAAGATTTCCAGCATCAATAGATACCTCAAATATTAAATGAGTCTCTAAACTATCACTAAAAATCAATTTCTCAACATTCAAAATTTGGTAATTTTAGAAATTAATTTTAACCTAATTATTTTCAGTTTTTACAGAAAAATGTTAGGCTTATTCCAATACTACTTCTACACAATAACCATCACCCAAATAATCTCAGTATTGCATAAAATCCCACCCTTACCTTGGATTTCTTGGTGATTTGTTCTTGCTCTATAGTTTTCTCTTCTTCTCCTCTTCCTCCTTTCTCTTCTCCTCTTCTACACTTTCCTCTTCTAATTTTCTGATTTTTCTCACTCCTTCAACTCTTACTAACTCTCTAAACCCTACTATTCATTCCACAAAATGGGCCTAACCCAACCATTATTAATTTACTGCTAACACCTCCCACAAAGCCCACTAATTTCCAACAACTATAATATTATATAAAATAGAATAGATTAAATAGTTTACTAAATACTAACAATCTAATTAAAAATAAATAATTAGATAAATTTAACAATTCAATTTATTTTCAAATAATAAATTAAATCACATATTTCAATTTAATCAATTAAATCACATAAATTAAATATATCAATTAATTTATATAAACTCAATAATTTATATAAATCAAATAATTCATATAAATTCACTAAATCAAGTAATTCATTTAAATTAAATATTTCAAATAACTTAGATAAATCACATAAATCAATATTTAATAAAATCACTCAATAATTAATATAAATAATTAATTAATAAAATCGGGGTGTTACAGTGCTAATACCTTCCTCTCGCGTAATTGACTCCCTAGCCCAGACTATGGTTGCGATGACTATGTCTTTCCCTTCTTTAGGTTTTCTTCGATCGTTCCCTTTCCCTACGTCGGGATAAATAACGTTTGGTGGCAACTCTTCTGTCATTTTCGCTGGTTGATTTTCGCAGTTGCGACAGTTGGTGACTCTGCTGGGGACTCTGGTTCCCTAAGCGAGTCAATCCTAGCGCCTGTTTGTTTTCGGTTATTGGGGGTGTTTATCTGTATGCTTTACTCACTTTATTTATGGCTTTTATTGCATGTTTATTGCTTTTGTCGCATTTTGCTCGCTTTATATTCATTATTGCCATATATACTGGACTGTGCTGGACTGTTGCTTTCTTTGGTGGGATGGGTGTTCTGAGAGATGAGCCCAATACCCAGGCTCGAGTGTACACATAGGACTAGAGTGGAAAGTAGTGTGGCCTACGTAGCATCTTGGTACGTTTGGTTTACACGAAACCCACACCTAGACGAGGTTTTCTTGGGAGATATTTTGATTTGCGTCTCTTGTGCATTTCGGGGTGTTAACTTAGAAAGCTGTCGACTCTGGTGACCATTTCCGAGGACTCAGTTGAGGCACTCCTCCCAAGGGGCGATAATGTCAGACCAGAAATGGAAAACACATTACGCTTCTTGATCCGAGGACCCGAAGCTGGGAACTTGCCATAGGATGACCTTTTGAGGGGAATCAGTTGAGGCCTCCTCGATTGATGATGATACCAAACTAGAAATGGTGAATGCATCATCATTTCTCGACCTGAGAGTTCGTGACATTGAGGATCCTTAGTTTTTAGAACCCACATGTGAGAGGGGCTGGGTGTTTACAGGTTTGCAAGTCACTTTGACTTCCAACATACCTAGTTTTCTGGTATTCTTACAGAAGTGGACAGTTCATCCTATTATATTCAGTCATTTGTTATTCACAGTTCCGCACAGACGCTATTCACATAGTTCAGCACAGACACATCCAGTTATAAGTGGCACCTCTGATATCATGCATTTGCATTGCATCATTTCATACCCTAATATTCATGTTTTTTCATTTCCAGGTTTATATCTTACTATTGATTCTGGTCAGTGGGTTCTATAGGGATAGATACCAAGAGAAAGAACAATGTGGCCTACAGGTTTCCGAAGCTGACTCTAGACTTACTTCATAAAGTGGTTGTTATGGCTGATCTAGGTATTCTTACTGACTTCAGAAAAGAGTATGGGAGGTTATTGAATGTTGTCTGTAATATCACGAAGTACGAACACGACGCTATTCATACACTATTGCAGTTTTATGAGCCGCCGCTGCGTTGCTTCGTTTGTCCAAATTATATTCTAGCGCCAACATTGGAATACTTTTCTTTCATCTTGGGGATCTCTATCAAGCCAAGGTTACCATTCTTTTCGGAGGAGTGTCTAAGCTTAGAGGAAGTTGCAGCTGCCCTTCATGTGGGTCAGTCAGTTCTGAGTGATAACGTTGTTGATAAGGGTGGATTTAAAGGTTTTCAGTTGGGGTTTCTGGTTAGCCAAGCTCGAGAGTATGCCAACCCCAAAAGTTGGATTGTTTTCAATGCTATTCTGGCTCTTTGCATCTATGGGATTGTTTTGTTTCCCAACATACATGACTTTGTGGACCTGCACGCCGTTAGAATCTTCATTTTGAAAAACCCGATACCTACTCTTCTTGGTGATTTCTATCATCCGATGCACTTCAAGAACGAGAAGAGAAGAGGGGGGGTCTGTAAATTGTTGCACACCGCTCTTGTTCGATTGGTTTCTGAATCATCTTCCTCAGACGGGTGCCTTTGTTGATACGAAGAATTATCTGAAGTGGTCTAAAAGGATAATGGGTATGACTGCCGACAACATCATCTAGTTTGATCAGCAGTTGTTGGGTACGGAGATTATTTCTAGCTGCGGAAACTTCCCAAATGTGCCTCTGGTAGGTAGGAAGGGTGGAATCAATTACAACCCTATTCTGGCCGTCCGATAGTTTGGATATGCTTTGAGTAGTCCTCCCGAAGACCAAGACATTGAGGAATCTTTGTTCTTTAATGGTGCTGAAGACAAAGAGATCCTGAATAGAGCTATAAGTGCTTGGGCACATATTCACAAAAAAAGGAAGATTGTTCTTTGAAAGAGTGACTGTAGAGCCTATCCTTCTTATGTTGAGTGGATCCAGAGGAAGGTGGAAGAGGCGCTCTTTCCTTTCTCAAGGGAGCCACCTTTGTACCCGTTGATGATAGAGCAACCCACTACTGTTGCTATTGAAGAATTCAACAAGCTGCAAGCTCTTGTGAATGAACTCCACGTAGAAAACTCCGACTTGAGTAGCCGTCTTCAAGATGCTTTGCATAACAACATGGACTTGGAATGTAAGGCTCGAGACGCGACAAAGCTGCTAGCAGAGAAGGAGATAGACTTTGCAGACAGGGCTCAGTTCTACCAGAAATCTAAGTTGGCTACAGAATCCTCCTCCTAGGCGCACAAGCAAACTAAGCAACTCATGTCCGAGGCAATTGTCAAGCTTACCGATTCTCAGAATATGTGGGTTGAGACCATGGCTGAAAATGAGGAACTAAAGGAAGAAGCACTTCTCTGATAAACTGAAGGAAGCTCAGAAGGAGATTGAAGAGCTCAAGATTCAAGATGGGATCAAGAAGTCAAATCTTAGAGATGTCTTTGGAGACGACGATAGCGCAGAGCATATTGTCAAGCTGAATCAAGACATTGGGAAAAGGAATAGGGTGTTCAAAGAGCTGATAGAACGACCAACTCACCCAGACACCGAAGCCCTCCTCGAAGAAGTCAAGACCAGTTTGTATGGACTAGGGGTTTGGGATTGATTTGTCTATGTATTTCTGTATGCTGTCTATTGTGATTACCATAAGGCTTGTTGATGGACTCACCATTGGTTGTATCAGACATATTTGTATGACTTTTTGAAATGTTATATGATGAGAAATTTGCTTCAGCTATATTGTTTTGGTGGTATTCTAAACAATGTTGTTCCAGATGTATTTTCTCTGCAATGTCTGTCTGTTCCTGTTATATTTTCCCTACAACGTATCTGATCCCTCGCCCGATTAATACTGGAATCAAAGTAGATATACCTTGGAAATGATTAAACATGGCATTTGCATGCATTCATACATTTCATTTTTGCATAACAGGTGCTTATTTATGGATTTCCTAACCTTATTTGATTAACATGCAGGATTGCTGATTCTCATATCCACCGCTATTCAACGCGTCAAAACCAACAACGAGCTATGGAACAACTACAGGCAGAGATATCCGAAATGAGGGCTCGTATGAACCAGTTTATGGACCTAGTGCAAGGAGTGGCTCAGAGCCAACAAGAGCTAAGGGAAATGGTGCAGAGGCCTGAAGTTGAAATTCCAAACGCTGACAATCAAGTCGATCCTTCGGTTGGAGGTGGTATTCCCGTCGGTGGGGTTAATGGTGGAATTCCTGTTGCTGGGGTTAATGGGGGTATTCCTGTTACTGGAGTTAATGCTGGTATTCCTGTTGTTGGAGCTGCTGGGGGTGTTATCCCCATTCATATTCTTGTTCCTCATCTGGAAGACAACCATGAGGATCAGTTTTCTCTGATGAATGCAGATTTGGGCAGTAACAATGGTGACAGAGACCGGAGATATCAATTGCTTACGGAAAGGCTTAAGGTCGTAGAATGTCAGAATACTATGGGCATTGATGTAGCAGACATGGGGCTGGTTCAGGGAGTAAGGATCCCTCCTAAATTCCAGCCTCCATCTTTCGACAAATACAACGGAAACTCTTTCCCAAAAACTCACTTGCAAGCTTACTTCAGGAAGATTTCTGCTTACTCCAATGATGAAAAGCTTTGGATGTACTTTTTCCAAGATAGCCTGTCTGGGGCATCTCTGGAGTGGTATATGAAGCTTGAGAGGGTCCACGTCAGGAACTAGAGGGAGTTGGCAGAGGGTTTCTAAAACATTATCAGTACAACATCGATATGGCGCCTAATCGTACTCAGCTGCAGATCCAGACCCATAAAAGCAAGGAAAGCTTTAAAGAATATGCCCAGCGGTGGCGTGAGTTGGCTGCACGGGTGCAACCACCGTTGTTTGAAAGAGACATGGCTGACATGTTCATGGGGATGCTGCAAGGTCCATTCCTAGAACGCCTGGCAGGGTGTCCTTCAACTGGTTTTTCTGATATTGTAGTTGCTGGGGAGAGGACTAAGAATTTGCTTAAGCTGGGTAAGATTCAAGACAGTGTCGGGTCATCTTATAGTGTGCGAAAACCTTTTGCGGGTGCAAGTAAAAAATGTGAAGGGGAGACTAATGTTGCGTCTTCTCAGAAGAGCAGAAATAGAGGATATCATGCCCCATATCATCAGACTACCACTGTAACCATCCCCGTTGCTGCACAACAACAAAATCAACAACAATAACAACAGGCCCCCAGGCAGGCCTACGAACAGAGACAGAGAACGGTTGACCCACATTTTGATCCCTTACTAATGTCCTATGCTACGTTGTTTCCGTAATTACTGAAATTGAATTTAGTAGAGCTCCGTACAATGGGTCCTCCTCCGACAAATCTCCCAGCGGGGTATGATGCAAACGCGCATTGTGACTTTCATTCCGGTGGCCCTGGACACACTATTGAAAGATGTAGAGCCTTTCACCATAAGGTTCAGGATTTAATCGACTCCAAAGCTATCAATTTTGCTCCTCCTGCCACTCCAAACGTTATTCAGAATCCGATGCCTACCCACGGTGGGGTAACTGTCAATGCTGTTGAAGAAGACGGTGGTCAAAAGTGGGTATCTGATGTTAGGGCTATCAAGACATCATTGCTGGTTATGAAAGATCGTCTGTTGAGAGGAGGTGTATTTCCTGGGTGCAATGTGGACTGTTCAGACTGTTTGATTCGAGAGAATGACAGTGATAAGTTGATAAGTGGTATTCAGAATTTGATGAACGATGGGTGTTTGCAATTCAATCAAGTTTCCAGTGTTGATAATGATGTTTCAACTATTACCATCCCTTTTACACCGGTACAGATTCTAGTGCCAGCCAGGCGAGCTCCGATAACCATCATGGTGCCCGGACCGATCCCGTTTGAAAGTGAGAAGGCAATCCCATGGCACTACGGTGCTGAGGTATATTATAATGGTCAAAACAAGAAGTTGATACTCCGGCTGTATGCGATCCAAAAGTTTGTAATGTAGGAGTTGATGGTTTCACTAGAAGTGGCAGGCTGTTTGCGCCACAGACTCTTCGAAACGATAACGCATATGCCTTGGCAAAGGCCAAAGGCAAGCAAGTGATGAACGAAGAGCCTGTACAGAGGACAGAGCCTGATACATCTTTTGAAAATGATGTCGAGGAATTTATGAAGATCATCAAGAAAAGTGCTATAAAATTGTAGATCACCTCCACCAAACTCCATCGAAGATATCCATTTTGTCTCTGTTGTTGTGTTCTGAAGCACACCGCAATGCTTTGATGAAAGTTCTGAATGCGGTGTATGTGCCGTAATAGATCTCACTCAACCAACTGGAAGGTGTAATGTCCAATGTTAATGCCAGCCGTGGGCTGGGTTTTACTGACTTTGATTTGACATCGGAGGGCCGAAACCACAATAAAGCACTTCATATTTCTATGGAATGCAAAGGGGTTATTCTATCTCACGTGTTACTAGATACTGGTTCCTCGCTTAATGTGCTTCCCAAAAAGGCACTTATTAAGCTGGACATTGAAGGAGTGGTGCTCAGACCGAGCGACCTGGTAGTTAGAGAATTTGATGGATCGAAGAGATCGATTTTTTGGGAAGTTGAATTACCTATCAAGGTGAGATCCCAAATCTTCAACACTACTTTTCACGTGATGGATATTCAACCCACATACAGTTGCTTGCTAGGGCACCCTTGGATTCATGGCGCTAGAGTTGTATCATCGACCCTCCATCAGAAGGTTAAGTTTGTGGTGGATAGACAAGTAGTCACCGTCTGTGGTGAAGAAGACATCTTTGTAAGCCATCTATCTTCCTTCAAGTATGTTGAGATGGATGGCAAAATCCACGAGACGTTGTGTCAAGCATTTGAAACTGTGAATGTGCAAGAGGTATCTCCTTCGTCAGAGAAGAAGCCGGAAGTTTCTATTGCATCCTACAAGAAAGCCCAGGCTGTGGTACAGTCAGGTAACACCGGAGTTTGGGGTCGAGTAATTGAAGCGCCCGTCAAAGAAAATAGGTTTGGGATTAGTTATCGAGGACCAAAGGTTCAAGGCCGCCAAGGACCCATTACTTTCTCTAGTGCTAGAATTATTGATCCTGGTCATATTTTTTCACTGAGCAATGAAGACAGAGACAGTGACTGCGACATCAGCAACTGGATACGCCCATCTGTCCCGGGCCAAGAGTGTAACACCCCCAATCTATACCCCCAAGCTATTAAAGCAGTAAAAGATAATTCAAAATTTTATCAGAGTATAATTAAAAACACGGCATAGACAGGGAGCATCACATTACCATGAAACAAAACATAACATACAACACCTGCTCATTAAAGATATGCAACAGTGGGGTAGCAATCAACAGAGGAACTTAGTTCCTTACACCCACATTTCAGATTTTAGAATAAAAGCGGAAAATCTAAAATCTAAAATCGAATATCATATATATATATATATATATATATATATATATATATATATATCACTTGAAAAGTTTGTCATACATCAAGTTATACATGCACACGCCAAAAGAAATATATATATATAATACACAATAACAACAAACGGCCTCCCTAACTACCCAGTGTCACATATCAGAGCCGACCGACAAAAGAATGAAGACGCAAAGCTTCACTAAAAGACCACCAGCAACTCTAATCTGCAATGCCTCATAGAGCATTATAAAACAGCAGAAGGGTGAGAAAAACAATCATAATACAGTTGCATACAATTATATATAAACACAAAAATGCACAAGTATAATATTCTCACCACAAATGCACCACAATTGAATAAAACACAACAACGTACAAGTATCAGGTATTTATCACCACTGCACACCAATCATACACAACGCACTCATCATCAACACAATTATACATATTCCATTTCATTAATCACATTCACAATTAACATACACAATTAATCCATGATTATGTAAATGCACAGGGACCGACACAACGACTCTATGCATATGCCATGCGGTACCGACTTCCAATGTTTCTCATATCTCATCACTAGTTCACTCAGGAACTCTGCTGGAACCATCGCTCGTTACATCACTGTAACTCCCCGTCGGGCATACGATGTTCACCCACCGCTCACACCTCCACCAAGAGAGGCTCACGGTGTTTATGGATCGCTCACACCTCCACCGAGAGAGGCTCACGACCCGATCGCTCACACCTCCACCAAGAGAGGCTCACGATCGTCTATAACCATCGCTTTCCGTCCTCAGGCTATTCATACCTCATATTTTCGTGGCACACGATGTTATAGCTGATTCCCCACCGGAACCACCGTCACACAGGACGCAACAACAATGCATATCATGAAGCTTGGCATACAAGAACTCATGACAACCAATGCATTGTCACACATATATGCAACCATAAACACGCATATATAATCAAATACAACACATTGCAATTTCTTGTCGTAAGGCTACAAATCATCATCATCACATGCCATCACATGCATTCACATCATATACATCACACAAGTCATACACGTTACATAACAAAAGCATATAGCATGATGACACATCAATTGCACACATTGTACGCGATAAAAACCCGACAACCCGACTATTTTTCCAAAAACACGAATTAATTAATTCATATTTTACTCTCCAAACCAGTTTTAATAGAAAGAATATTTTATAAGCTTTTCAACGCTTCGAACGGGGACCAAAACGGATTTACGGTTCAAAAGTTACGATCGAAACAATTATTTTGAAAGAAAACCTACAGCAGGCCTGACACGGCCCCCGTGTTGTGGGACACGGCCCGTGTCACCCCAAAATCCCAAAATTCACTTTTTTTCATGTTTCCACCCTCCATAGACAGTGGTCTGACACGACCCTCGTGTTGTGTGACACGGGCCGTGTCAGGGCCCAGAAAATTGCAATTTTATCGTCGGAAGCCTTCCGGACCTCTGATTTCGATTCCGTAAAAAGCCCCGGTCTCAGAATTCAATGTACAACAATATTTTCACCATCAAAGAGCCATCCAACACATTTTACATTTTTGAAATATTTTGAAACATAGTTTTATCAATTTCACCCGATTCCAACTCGATCAAAATCACTCGAAAACACGCCAACAACCATTCACCGATTAAATATCAACCTATTCCAATATTACCAGACATATCCAACCACATTTACTCAATCAAAACAACAATTTGCACAAAAATATCAATATATATCAAAAACACAAAAGTTACAAATTCAACTCAATTCAATCAAACGATCACGCTAAAACACGACCCAACATCACTCGACTCTACTACGCGATTTATTCCGACTTTCGTCCGTGAAAACAACGATTTCTAACCATTTATCTCATTTCGACCTATATTTGAAAAAAACAACAAAATGTCCACACAAACATACATAATCATACACAAACATAGTATAATCGAGTTTCGCACCCTTACCCGATTAATTCGCGTTTGAAAAGTCGGTTGAATCGGGTCCTAAATCCACAAGTTTTTCCTCTTTCTCTTCTTTTTCCTCTTCTCTTTTCCTTCTTCTTCTCTTTTTCTCTCAAAATTCTGTTTTTCTCTCTTTCTCACCTCTAACTTTCTATTTTAATAAAACAAATATCTAACCCAACAAAAAGACCAAAATACCCCTACACTCAAATATCTCGCAAACGCTCTCAAAATTCGACAAAATATAATCACGTTGAAAAATAATATTTTTCTAAATAAAAGTCGAAAATAAAATAATATAATAATAAAATAATCAAAACGACTCAATTAAATAAAAACTGACAAAACTGGGGCGTTACAACTTTCCCCCACTTAGACATTTTCGTCCTCGAAAATATAACCGATACAAAGAACTCCGGACACGGCTCCCGCATCCGACCAACAAACATCAGGCCTACAAAAAGGCACACCACGAATAACACCGCTGACAAAACTACCTTGCTAACCGCAACCAAAACGACGACACGACAACGACGACAACTACTACGACAAGATGCAAAGCCCATACAATGCACTTGACGACCAACTCACAACTCAAAGAATACACAAGCACAAACTCACAGATTCACTCTTGAACCGAAACACAACAGGATCGTTACCCTCACCCTAGGTAACACTCCCCTAATTCCCCACACAGGAATTAGCTACCCGCACTCGAACCAACACAATGGAAACGAGGCAATAACACAAACAAGAACATAAAGTTCCACGACACAACAAGATCTCAACAACATCAACAAAACCAGAATACCAACATCCTTGTCACACAACCTTATTACAACCATGCTACGATTCACCAATCGAACATATAACCAACAAAAGTCCAAAAAGTTTCTAATCACCTTAACTAACTTCGGAGCATCTCCTAGTAACACCGCATCTACTTCCGATGATAACAAATATATCCCGTCACATAAAGTCGATCAACGCCTCAACTCAAACAAATCACCACTCTTATCAAACATTCCAACAATTGTAATTCTAATCAAACTCAACCAAACCATTCCAGTTACCTAATCCTAGAAGTGAACACTCATTCTCAATCGTCACCCTATACCACTGTCCGTACTCCATACACAATTTTTGCTCTTGACAATCCAAATTCCATCCTGTTGCAACAACCAACCAAAAAGGAACTCTCAAATATTACATCCACCCCTAAGGGTTTCCTACTCACTTAGCAGATATAGTCTCGACTATTCCCTGTTGTCCAATTAAGTTCACACACTACTCTCTGAGAACAACCCCTTAGTAATACCCAATCATTCTCTCCCAATGACTTCCCAACTTGACCAACATACCAAAAACCTCTAATCTATCTCATCTTCCAGTATAAGAGTCTTCATCAACTCATCGAAGCAATCCATAATCATTTCCTTAATTCCAAACAATTCATTGCACACACTATCAAAGTCGGAAAGACACGTCTATTCCATCCAACATAATTTCCGTCTGCTATCAACAAGAGATTAAGGGTGATCAGATCCTCAATTTGTCAATAGACAGCCGACAACCATGATGGAGCATAAACCGTCTTTACCAAACAATAATAGCATTCCTTCTAGAACCGGGAACCACATTGACCAAACCACACTTACAATTCACAACACACTGAACCAGCGCTCTACACCTGAAGCAACATGGAGAAGTACCAGCTCCTCCCCCACTTATCTCATTCTAATCCTTCCAACTGTAAACACCCCGAATCCTTCACAAATCCTTTATCATAAATGGTCAAAGAACAATCAAACAAACCCAAGAAGTAATTACCACCCCTAAGCAGAAGTATCAATAACCATCTCACCACCCTAAAAAGACAACAACAAATTCAAACGCTTCGCGCACTCAGACGAAATAAAAGAATGAATCGCTCTAGTACCAATAATAGCAAATAAAGGCATACTATTAATAAAACAAGTACCTTCAATCGAACGATCCGCACTAGTAGTCTCAGTTTCTGCCAATGCAACAACCTTTCTACCAGCCTGAGCTTTCTTCGGTTTCGGACACTTTGTACTAATATGACCTGTTTCACCATAGTTAAAGCACTTAACCACATTCTTCCTCTTGCACTCAACTGCTACATGTCCTGAACCTCCACAATCAGAACACTTCCTCACATCGTTCTTACATTCAAACTGACGATGTCCCAATTCACCACACCTAAAACATCTCGGAGACTTAGACATACCACTTCCACTTGGCCTTTTCTCAAAATTCTCCCTCGGTTTACCCTTATCAGCTGGTGTGACATAAGGACCACTATGAAACTGTTGCTTTCCTTTCTTGTCATTCACACTCTTATAGTGAGTAGCACGCGTCTTACGATCCTCTTCGTAAATCCTACAACTGTCCACCAATTCAGAAAACCTTCTAATCCTCTGATAACTGATTGCCCGTTTAATATCCGAACGCAATCCATTCTCATACTTCACACACTTAGAAAACTCAGCAGTCGCTTCAGCATAATGAGGATAGAACTGCACCGGCTCAACAAACTTAGCAGCATAGTCAACAACTGACATATTGCCTTGTTTCAACTCCAAGAACTCAATCTCTTTCTTTTCCTTCACACCTTCAGGATAATACTTCCCCCGAAACTCTCGGCTAAACAATTCCCAAGTAACCTCTGCATCATCCTCTCCCAACACGTGGCGCAAACTAACCCACCAATCAGCTGCTTCTTCCTCCAGCATGTGAGTACCTAGTCTCACCTTATTCTCTTCAGCACAATCCATCACATGGAAGATTCTTTCAACCTCCTCAAGCCAAAATTATGCACCATCAGGATCATATCTTCCCTTGAAGATAGGTGGTTCGTTCTTCCTGAACTCATCATTACCCGTAACATTCGGTACACCCTGCACAGCCCGAGCCATATTCTGTTCATTTCCAATAACAGCAACTATGGTTAAACAAACAACTCACCGAACCACAAAGACCAACAAGGACTGACACAACTGACACAAACTGACACGGACTGGCTTTGATACCACTTAATGTAACACCCCCCAATCTATACCCCCAAGCTATTAAAGCAGTAAAAGATAATTCAAAATTTTATCAGAGTATAATTAAAAACACGGCATAGACAGGGAGCATCACATTACCATGAAACAAAACATAACATACAACACCTGCTCATTAAAGATATGCAACAGTGGGGTAGCAATCAACAGAGGAACTTAGTTCCTTACACCCACATTTCAGATTTTAGAATAAAAGCGGAAAATCTAAAACCGAATATCATATATATATATATATATATATATATATATATATATATATATATATATATCACTTGAAAAGTTTGTCATACATCAAGTTATACATGCACATGCCAAAAGATATATATACATAATACACAATAACAACAAACGGCCTCCCTAACTACCCGGTGTCACATATCAGAGCCGACCGACAAAAGAATGAAGACGCAAAGCTTCACTAAAAGACCACCAGCAACTCTAATCTGCAATGCCTCATAGAGCATTATAAAATAGCAGAAGGGTGAGAAAAACAATCATAATACAGTTGCATACAATTATATATAAACACAAAAATGCACAAGTATAATATTCTCACCACAAATGCACCACAATTGAATAAAACACAACAACGTACAAGTATCAGGTATTTATCACCACTGCACACCAATCATACACAACGCACTCATCATCAACACAATTATACATATTCCATTTCATTAATCACATTCATAATTAACATACACAATTAATCCATGATTATGCAAATGCACAGGGACCGACACAACGACTTTATGCATATGCCATGCGGTACCGACTTCCAATGTTTCTCATATCTCATCACTAGTTCACTCAGGAACTCTGCTGGAACCATCGCTCGTTACATCACTGTAAATCCCCGTCGGGCATACGATGTTCACCCACCGCTCACACCTCCACCAAGAAAGGCTCACGGTGTTTATGGATCGCTTACACCTCCACCGAGAGAGGCTCACGACCCGATCGCTCACACCTCCACCAAGAGAGGTTCACGATCGTCTATAACCATCGCTTTCCGTCCTCAGGCTATTCATACCTCATATTTTTGAGGCACACGATGTTATAGCTGATTCCCCACCGGAACCGCCGTCACACAAGACGCAACAACAATGCATATCATGATGCTTGACATACAAGAACTCATGACAACCAATGCATTGTCACACATATATGCAACCATAAACACGCATATATAATCAAATACAACACATTGCAATTTCTTGCCGTAAGGCCACAAATCATCATCATCACATGCCATCACATGCATTCACATCATATACATCACACAAGTCATACACGTTACATAACAAAAGCATATAGCATGATGACACATCAATTGCACACATTGTACGCGATAAAACCCGACAACCCGACTATTTTTCCAAAAACACGAATTAATTAATTCATATTTTACTCTCCAAACCAGTTTTAATAGAAAGAATATTTTATAAGCTTTTCAACGCTTCGAACGGGGACCAAAACGGATTTACGGTTCAAAAGTTACGATCGAAACAATTATTTTGAAAGAAAACCTACAGCAGGCCTGACACGGCCCCCGTGTTGTGGGACACGGCCCGTGTCACCCCAAAATCCCAAAATTCACTTTTTTTCATGTTTCCACCCTCCATAGACAGTGGTCTGACACGACCCTCGTGTTGTGTGACACGGGCCGTGTCAGGGCCCAAAAAATTGCAATTTTATCGTCGGAAGCCTTCCGGACCTCTGATTTCGATTCCGTAAAAAGCCCCGGTCTCAGAATTCAATGTACAACAATATTTTCACCATCAAAGAGCCATCCAACACATTTTCCATTTTTGAAATATTTTGAAACATAGTTTTATCAATTTCACCCGATTCCAACTCGATCAAAATCACTCGAAAACATGCCAACAACCATTCACCGATTAAATATCAACCTATTCCAATATTACCAGACATATCCAACCACATTTACTCGATCACAACAACAATTTGCACAAAAATATCGATATATATCAAAAACACAAAAGTTACAAATTCAACTCAATTCAATCAAACGATCACGCTAAAACACGACCCAACATCACTCGACTCTACTACGCGATTTATTCCGACTTTCGTCCGTGAAAACATCGATTTCTAACCATTTATCTCATTTCGACCTATATTTGAAAAAAACAACAAAATGTCCACACAAACATACATAATCATACACAAACATAGTATAATCGAGTTTCGCACCCTTACCCGATTAATTCGCGTTTGAAAAGTCGGTTGAATCGGGTCCTAAATCCACAAGTTTTTCCTCTTTCTCTTCTTTTTCCTCTTCTCTTTTCCTTCTTCTTCTCTTTTCCTCTAAAAAATTTTGTTTTTCTCTCTTTCTCACCTCTAACTTTCTATTTTAATAAAACAAATATCTAACCCAACAAAAAGACCAAAATACCCCTACACTCAAATATCTCGCAAATGCTCTCAAAATTCGACAAAATATAATCACGATGAAAAATAACATTTTTCTAAATAAAAGTCGAAAATAAAATAATATAATAATAAAATAATCAAAACGACTCAATTAAATAAAAACTGACAAAACTGGGGCGTTACAAAGAGCTTCACAACTGGTCTTCTGAAGATTTCGTCCAATTCACTCTTCACGAAGAGTAATTTTCTTTGTTTTCATGTTAAATCCTACGCTCTGCCCAAGGCGTAGAGATTCATTATAGGGCTTACATTGTTATACACTCAATTTTGTCATTAATAAAGGATGTTTTTTTTGCATTCAAATATTGTGCTCCCTGTCTTTCTCTTTTTTACTTTTTAATAATAAATGGAAATGTTGTTTTTTGCACTCATGAAGCGTGAATAGTCATTCATGCAGATGCATTTCACCGTATTTCATTGATAATGATTCTGCTATGGCTTATTATGACTTTGACAATCTGATTTACCAAGCCGAAGAGGATAGTGAAGAAGATTGTGAACTTCTTGAGGAATTAACCAGGATGTTGAAACAGGAGGAAAGGGTCATTCAGCCGCATGAAGAGGCACTGTAAGTTATTAATCTGGGAACTGAGGATGCTAAGAAAGAAGTCAAGATCAGGGCTGCCCTAGGTGAGAATGTAAAGAAGGGGTTGAGTGAAATACTGCATGAATATGTTGACATCTTTGCTTGGTCGTATCAAGATATGCTAGGGCTTGATACCGATATTGTTGTGCACAGATTGCCTCTCAAAGAGGGTTGTCCTCCCGTCAAGCAGAAGCTTAGAAGAACAGAACCAAACGTGGCAATCAAGATCAAAGAAGAAGTCCAAAAGCAGTTAGATGCAGGTTTCTTGGCCGTTACCAGTTATCCACCATAGGTTGCAAATATTGTGCCGGTACCTAAGAAGGATGGCAAGGTCCGGAACCGTGTTCTAAACAGAGCGAGTTCGAAGGATGACTTCCCATTACCTCACATTGATGTATTGGTTGAAAACACGACTCAGTTCTAGGTATTTTCTTTCATGGATGGCTTCTCTGGCTACAATCAAATTAAGATGGCACCGGAGGACATGGAGAAAACAACATTCATTACCCCGTGGGGAACCTTCTGTTATAAAGTGATGCCCTTCGGTCTAAAGAACGCAGGGGAAACCTATCAACGTGCAATGGTGACTCTCTTTCATGATATGATTCATGAGGAGATCTAAGTCTACGTTGATGACATGATTGCGAAGTCACAGACCAAAGAGGAATATTTGGTGAATTTGCAGAAACTCTTTGAACTGTTGAGAAAATTCAAGTTGAGGCTGAATCCGAATAAGTGCACTTTCAGGGTGCGGTCTGGAAAATTGTTGGGCTTTATTGTCAGTGAAAGAGGGATTGAGGTTGATCTAGCCAAAGTAAAAGCAATTCAAGAGATGCCTGAGCCTAGAACAGAAAAACAGGTTCGTGGTTTCCTAGGGAGGTTGAACTACATTGCTAGATTCATCTCTCATCTTACGGCCACTTGTGAATCCATTTTCAAGCTGCTGAGAAAATATCAGGCTATCAGGTGGAATGATGACTGCCAAAGGGCATTTGAAAAGATAAAGGGATATCTTCAACAACCTCTGATCCTTATACCTCCAGTTCCAGGGAGACCACTAATAATGTATTTGACAGTACTTGAAAACTCAATGGGTTGTGTACTCGGTCAACACGACGAGACAGGTAGGAAAGAACACGCCATCTACTACCTGAGCAAGAAATTTAATGATTGCGAGTCAAGATACTCAATGCTTGAGAAGACATGTGTTGCACTTGCATGGGCTGCTAAGCGTTTGAGGCAATACATGCTGACTCACATAACTCTATTAATATCCAAGATGGATCCAGTCAAGTACATCTTTAAGAAGCCAGCTCTTACCGAAAGGGTTGCTCGTTGGAAAATGGTCCTGATAGAATATGACATTCAATATATTTCCCAGAAAGCCATCAAGGGTAGTGTTATGTCCGACTATCTTGATCAACAACCACTGGACGATTATCAGCCGATGAAATTTGAATTCCCTGATAAAGACAACATGTATTTGAAAATGAAGGACTGTGAAGAACCATTAGTTGACGAAGGGCCAGATCCTGATTCTAAGTGGTGTCTGATGTTTGATGGGGCCGTTAATGTAAATGGTAATGGAGTAGGGGCAGTTATTGTCACTCCGAAGGGTTCTCATATACCTTTCACTGCCAGACTGACTTTTGAATGTACCAACGATGAAGCTGAGTATAAAGCTTGTATTATGGGTATCAAAGAGGCTATTGATATGAGGATTAAAACTCTTGACATATTTCGGGATTCCGCTTCGGTGATTAATCAGGTCAACGGAGATTGGAATACTCATCAACCCAATTTGATTCCATACAGAGATCACACAAGAAGACTATTGACTTTCTTTAATACAGTTGAAGCTTTACCACATACCTCATGACGAAAATCAGATGGCAGATGCTCTGGCTACGTTATCCTCGATGATCAAAGTGAATTGGTGGAATCATGTGCCAAAAATTGATGTGACGCGCCTTGATAGGCCCGCTTATGTGTTTGCAGCCGAGACAGTTGTAAATAGTAAACCATGGTATCATGATATCAAGTGCTTTCTGAAAAGTCAAGAGTACCCGACAGGGGCATCCAACAATGATAAGAAGACTCTGAGAAGATTGGCTGGTAGTTTCTTCTTGAATGAGGATGACGTGTTGTATAAACGGAATTTTGACATGGTCCTGCTCAGATGCGTGGATAGACACGAAGCAGACATGTTGATGCAAGAAGTGCACGAAGGTTCCTTTGGTACCCATGCCAATGGACATGCTATGGCAAAGAAGTTGTTGAAAGCAGGTTATTACTGGATGAGCATGGAATCGGGTTGCTTCAAATATGCTCGAAAGTGCCATAAATGCCAGATTTATGCTGACAAAGTGCATGTGCCTCCGAATCCTTTGAATGTTATGACTTCTCCATGGCCCTTTGCTATGTGGGGCATTGATATGATTGGAAAGATCAAGCCCACTACTTTCAATGGGCACCGTTTCATCCTAGTTGCAATCGATTATTTCACCAAGTGGGTAGAGGAAGCTTCCTTTGCAAATGTCACCGAACAAGTGGTTGCTCGGTTTATTAAGAAGGAGATCATTTGTCGTTATGGGGTTCCTGAAAGAATCATCACTGATAATGGTTCTAATCTCAATAACAAGATGATGCAAGAGCTGTGCCAGAGCTTCAAGATCGAACATCACAATTCTTCTCCGTACCGTCCAAAGATGAACAGTGTAGTTGAAGCAGCCAACAAGAACATTAAGAAGATTGTGCAAAAGATGGTTGTTAAGTACAAGGATTGGCATGAGATGTTGCCTTTCGCTTTACATGGGTACCATACTTCAGTGCGTACGTCAACCGGGGCAACTCTGTTTTCACTCGTGTATGGTATGGAAGAAGTCCTGCCAGTTGAGGTTGAGATCCCTTCTCTGAGGGTTATGATGGATGTGAAGCTAGACGAAGCTGAATGGGTCCGAACAAGATTCAACGAGCTGAGCCTCATTTAAGAAAGACGAATGGTAGTTGTATGCCACGGGCAATTATATCAGAGGAGGATAAAGAAGGCATTTGATCAGAAAGTGCGTCCTCGTTGTTTCCAGGCTGGTGATTTGGTGTTGAAACAAATTCTTTCTCCACAGACAGATCACAGGGGCAAATGGGCCCCGAATTATAAAGGCCCATACATTGTTAAGAAGGCTTTCTCTGGCGGAGCCTTGATGCTTTCAACTATGGACGGTGAAGATTTTACATCCCCTGTGAACTCAGACGCAATTAAAAAATACTTCGCATAAAAGAGACCCGCTGGACAACAAAAAGAATAAGTCCAGGAAAAAAAGGGCATCCCGGCGAACCAAAAAAAAAAGAAAAGGTTCCAGCAAAAATTAGGGATATATAAAAGAAAAATGAGTAAACCCGCTAAGTTGAATACCTGAAAAGGCAACTTAGGCAAAAATGGGTATCCTGGTGGATTAAAAACCCGTAAAGGCCGATCCAGGAAAAAGTTAGGGATTTAAGCGAAAGGTTGCGATCTGAGTAGTCTGTACCTCATCTCTTTTCAACAACTGGAAATCTCGATGGATAGGAATCAGTCCATCCACCCTTCTCAGAAAGCAGAGTAATCAGAGCGTTTTGAAGACATACGAGTCATAGCAGAATTGACACTCAATGTGAATCTGTTTTTACATTGCCACTAGTGTTGTTTCTTTTCTTTTTATGCAATTACCTCTTTCTAGGAATTGCTTCCTGATGTAAATGCCTATTTACATGCCCATTCAATCAATAAATTCATTTTCATTCAAATAGCTTTCTCTTTTGTTTTCATTTTACTGTTTTGTTTGGAAAAGACGTCCGAATTTTTGATAAACATTGCATTTGAAAACAACAAAGTGTAACACCACAATTTAAATTATTTAATCGTAGTGTTTTATTTTCAATTGTTTGGCCTTGTTTAGGGGTGTCTGAGTGCGAAGAGGTAATGTTAATAGTGATAAGGTGGGGGATGTGTCCATTAATAGTAATGTGGAACTTATTTTGTTAGTATTATTATTATTATTAATATTATCCTTCTATTATTATTAATATTATTATTATTTTTAAATTAAAATCTAATTAATTAATTAGATAATGGGCTGATAGAAAATAGGGAGGGCAGTTTAGTCATTAAGCTGGTTTAGTGAGAATTAGGGAGGGGTTAACCATAATCAGATTTTTGAAAAAAAGAAAGAGTTAGAGAAGGAAGAACAAGGAAGAGCTAGGGCACCCTATCTTCATCAATTTCGCAGGAATTTGATCAAGAAATTCGAGGTAAGGGGGGAGAAAGAGTTAAATATGGGTGATATAATCATGAAAGGGTAGTGGGGAGTCCTTAACCCCGTAAGAATTCGTATGAATGCATGCTGTTTTTGTGATTTGTTTGTGCATTGATAAATCTGTGATGAAAAATGTATATATTGAATGGTTGTGGTTCTGGATTAATTGATCTCTTGATGTTGTTGCTGCTGTGTGAGCATGTTGGTTGCAGGTCTGTTTTGATGCAGGTTGAGAAGGCGAATTAAGATCTAAGATCGATAATTTTGATTAGTAATAATAGGTAAAAGATGTAAGATGAATGATAGGGCCTAAAATTGATGTAGAAACAAGTTTAGGACTGAATTGGAGTGGAAAAGTGAGGATCCCGTAGCAAAACCCAGACTGGTGTGGGAAATTGCGTTTGTGTAATAGATCTGGCCATACGCGTATCAGGTAGGGTAATACGCGTACGGCTATGGTCAATATGCGTATGGGAGGGCCAAAAGGAGGATTGGCACGACCATCTACCCGTACGCGTAACGGTACGCGTATGAGGTTTGGGCATTACGCGTAAGGGGGAGGCATTACGCCTATGGTTTTGGTGAGCGAGCTGGCAATACGCGTATGGCACAGGGCAATACGCGTATGGCCAGCGAGAGTGCAGAATTTTTCCGTTTCACGATTTCTTTCCCGTTTTCGCATCCGAAGTTGTTTCTTTTGGTTTGAGAGGTTGGGGATAGATGTCAGACCTTGAGAAATGTAGGATTAGTGATAAAAATAATTGATTTAGTAATTTTGGTGAATTAATTAGTAATTAGTTAATTAACGTCGTGTGAGGTGTTTGCTGTGGTGTTATGTGTGGATTGTGATCAGGAGGATCGTGGGAATGTATGATTATGATTATACATGAATTATATGCATATTGATGTCATGCATTCATGGTGTGTCGGTGGTGATGAATCATTGCTCAGGAGGAGTGTATGTGATTCATCCGAACTCCAATGTGGAGTGTGGTGGGATAAATCATTGCCAAGTAGGGGTGTATGTGATTTATCTGGGTTCGATTGAATGAACCATGGTGATTTTGGTACCACATACATTGTGTCTGTTGTTGAGTCCCATTGCATTATTATTATATGCTGATTGAATTATGATTGAAAGTGACAAGTAGGTCGTGATTATGTGATTGTATGATTGTGTGTGAGTAACTACTCTTATCATGTGTTATTGGCCATTTATTATTGAATGTAGTTCTCACCCCTTTGTTGTTGTTGTGTCTGTGCTTCTTCGGAAGTACAGATAATCCAGGTACTTGAGTTGCTTTGAGTGTGTATTGCCTGTTCGAGTCGTAGGAGTCGCTCTGATACGTAACACGGGAAATTTTGGGGGATTTTATTAATTGTTATTTTGTGTTGAATTTTGTTACGTATCTCTTTTAAATTTAATATTTTGAGGACCACGAGTTTATGTGGAGTTTTGGAGTATTTTGGCAAGTGTGCCGTGAAATTATGAAATAATTATTCCGCTGTTTTATTTCATTTAATGAAAATGAGTTTTGATGTTGATTTTATTGGTGTAGCATCCTACTTGAGAAAGTTGGAACTTTGATTTTATCTGTAATAATCTTATATTTTATAAAATGGGAATGTGGGGTGTTACAATTGGTATCAGAGCAGGTCAGTCCGTCTGGCCAGGTGTAGTAGTTGAGTCTGTCCTTAGAATAGGAGTCGGTTGTGTGTTCTGACCCTATGTTGATTGTTGACCAGTATGGCAGGAAGGAATGATGCTGCTCTTACTACTGCTATGCAAGCCATGCCACAGGCGGTGGAGAACGCTAATCAGGCTGGAGGTGTGCAGTTCCGTGACTTAGCTCAGTTCCAGAGCAATAAGCCGCCTACATATGAGGGAGGTATTTTGGACCCAGAGGCTACACAGAAATGGATGAAGGCTGTTGAGAAAATCTTCAGGACCATGGAATGCAGTGACGCTCAGAAGGTACGGTTTGGCACTCATATGCTGGAAGGCGAGGCTGAAGCCTGGTGGGATAATAGTCGTCAGAGGTTGGAAGCTGCTGATACTGAGATCACCTAGACGGTGTTTCAGGATGAGTTTCTGGAAAAGTATTTTCCGGAAGACATCCGAAGTGCAAAAGAGATTGAGTTCCTAGAGCTGAAATAAGGAAATTTGACTGTTGCTGAATATGATGCTCGGTTTGAGGAATTGGTTTAGTATTGTGCTCATTACAATACAGAAGAGGCTATGACTTCGAAATGCCTAAAGTTTGAGAATGGGCCGCGTCCCGAGATCAAACTGGGCATTGCTTGTCAGAAAATAAGAAACTATCCAGAGCTGGTAAGTAGAAGTAGAATCTATGACAATGATAACAGAGCCAGGAATTCTCATTACAAAGCTGTGAATGAGAAGAAGGGTAAGCAGAGGTTTGGAGGTACTCCTTACAGTGCTCCAGCTGATAAGGGGAAACAGAAAACTGATGTGGGGAAGAAACCAAAGGAGAGAGGAGTAGGTTCTGATACTCTCAAGTGTTTTAGATGTGGTGGTACGGGTCACCGTGCTAATAACTGTCCAAATGAGGTGAAGAAGTGTTTCAAGTGTGGTCGACCAGGTCATGTGATAACAGATTGTAAAGCCACTATGCCTACCTGTTATAACTGTGGAGAAAAGGGTCACATCAGCACTCACTGTGAGAAGCCAAAGAAAGCTCAGGCCAGTGGAAAAGTATTTGACTTGGTGGGAGCCCAATCCACTGATGAGGAGTGTTCCGTCAAAGGTACTTGCTTTATTAATGATATTCCTTTGATTGCTATCATTGACACGGGTGCAACCCACTCGTTTATTTCTGTTGACTGTGTGAAGAGATTAGGAATTGTGATGTCTACTCTAGAGCAGAGGATGACGATTGAAACTCCATCTATTGGTTCTGTGGTTACTTCTTTGGTGTGTTTGAAGTGTCCGCTGACTATGTTTGGTAGAGATTTCAGAGTGGACTTGATCTGTTTGCCACTCGGTAGTCTCGATGTTATTTTAGGGATGAATTGGTTAGAATTCAATCGGGTTTATATCGATTATTTTAGGAAGACGTTATTATTTCTTACTCCTGAGAAGGAAGCATTAGCGGATTCGTTGTCTAGCAGGGAGTTGAGGACATTGTTGGAGGATGAAGCTAAGATGTTTACAGTGTTTGCCTCGTTATCAGTCGAAAGTAAGACTTCGGTTAATGAGTTGCTAGTGGTGAACGAATTTCCCGAAGTATTTCCAGATGACATTTCAGATTTGCCTCCGACGAGAGAAGTTGAATTCACTATTGATCTTGTACCGGGTACCAGACCCATCTCTATGGCACCGTACAGGATGTCTGCATCAGAATTGGCGGAGTTGAAATCTCAGATTGGAGATTTGCTTGATAAGAAGTTTATTAGACCGAGTGTGTCGCCGTGGGGAGCTCCAGTGTTGTTGGTGAAAAAGAAGGATGGTAGTATGCGTTTGTGCATTGACTACCGTCAGTTGAATAAAGTAACCATTAAAAATAAGTATCCACTTTCGAGGATTGGTGACTTAATGGATCAGCTTGTGGGGGCTCATGTTTTCAGCAAAATTGATCTGAGGTCGGGTTACCATCAGGTTAGAGTAAAGGAAGATGACATTCAGAAAACTACTTTCAGAACTCGCTACGGACTTTACGAATATGCAGTAATGCCTTTCGGAGTGTCTAATGCACCGGGTGTGTTTATGGAATATATGAATCGTATCTTGCACTCTTATCTGGATCAGTTTATTATAGTATTCATTAATGATATACTAATTTATTCTAAGTCTGATGAAGATCATGCAGGACACTTGAGAATTGCATTGCAGGTGTTGAAAGATAATAAATTGTTTGCAAAGTTCTCGAAGTGGGAATTCTGGTTGAATACTGGGAGTTTCTGGGGTCATGTTATTTCTGGTGATGACATAGTGGTGGATCCATCTAAAGTAAGTGCAGTACTTCAGTGGGAAGCTCCGAAGGCAGAAACGGAGATTAGAAGCTTTTTGGGTTTGGCAGGTTACTATAGAAGATTCATTGAAGGGTTTTCTAATTTGGCGTTACCATTGACTCAGTTAACTAGAAAGAATCAAGTTTTTGTTTGGGATGCGACTTGTGAGGAAAGTTTTGAGGAACTGAAGAAGAAATTAACTACAGCCCCAGTATTAATACTACCAAGTCCAAGTGAACCTTTTGTGGTGTATTGTGATGCATCTAAGATGGGATTAGGCGGTGTGTTGATGCAAGATGGCAAAGTGGTGGCATATGCTTCGCGGCAATTAAGGGTGCATGAACAGAACTATCCTACTCATGATCTTGAATTAGCTGCAGTGGTGTTTGTGTTAAAAATCTGGAGGCATTATTTGTATGGATCAAGATTTGAAGTATTCAGTGATCACAAAAGTCTAAAGTATTTGTTCGATCAGAAGGAGTTGAATATGAGGTAGAGAAGATGGTTGGAATTTCTGAAGGACTATGATTTTAATCTGAGTTACCATCCGGGAAAAGCTAATGTTGTGGCAGATGCTCTGAGTCGGAAGACAATTCATATGTCTGCTTTAGTGGTGAAGGAAATGGAATTGATTGAACAGTTCAGAGACTTGAGTATGGTTTGTGAAACTACCCCGGAGAGTATTAGATTGGGCATGCTGAAGGTGAATAATGACTTTTTGAGGTGATTACAGAAAATTAGAAACTTGATGTGAAGCTAGTGGACTTGATGCCTATAGGAGAAGATGATCCTGATGGTGATTTTAGAGTGGACAATGCGGATGTATTGAGATTCCGGGGCAGAATTTGTGTACCGGATGATGTGGAATTGAAAAAGGCGATCTTAGATGAAAGTCACAGAAGTAGCTTGAGTATTCATCCAGAAGCTACGAAAATGTATCACGACTTGAAGAAGTTATTTTGGTGGTCCGGTATAAAGAAGGATATAGCTCAGTTTGTTTATGCTTGTTTGACCTGTCAGAAGTCAAAGGTGGAACACCAGAAACCGCCGGGGTTAATGCAACCGTTAGAGATACCGGAATGGAAGTGGGACAATATTACTATGGATTTTGTCACCGGTTTTCCAAATACGGCGAGAGGCTTTGATACTATTTGGGTGGTGGTGGATCGACTTACGAAATCCGCTTATTTTATACCAATTAATATCAGTTTTCCGTTGTCGAAGCTGGCAGAGATTTATATCAGGGTAATTGTAAAGTTCCATGGTGTTCCGGCGAGCATAGTATCGGATTGAGATCCGAGGTTTACTTCAGAATTTTGGAAGAGTCTACAGGAAGCCTTGGGTTCTAAATTGAAGTTGAGCTCGACTTATCATCCACAGACAGATGGTCAATCAGAGAGGACTATCCAGTCGTTGGAAGATTTGCTGAGGGCCTCTGTGTTGGAGAAAGGTGGTGCGTGGGATACTCATTTGCCATTAATCGAGTTCATGTATAACAATAGTTACCATTCTAGCATTGGAATGTCACCTTTCGAAGCTTTGTATGGTAGGAGGTGTAGGACGCCTCTGTGTTGGTACGAGACTGGTGAGAATATGGTGCTTGGACTTGAGATTATACAACAGACTACTGAGACAATTCAGATGATTCGGGAGAAGATGAATACGTCTCAGGGTAGACAGAAGAGTTATCATGATAATCGGAGGAAATATTTGGAATTCAGTGAGGGTGATCACGTGTTCCTGAGAGTTAACCCAGTGACTGGTGTTGGACGTGCATTAAAATCGAAGAAGCTGGATCCTAAGTTTATTGGACCATATCAGATCTTGTAGAGAGTGGGTGCAGTTGCTTATAGAGTGGCGTTACCGCCTAAACTTTCGAACTTTCATGATGTGTTTCATGTGTCGCAACTTCGGAAGTATGTATCTGATCCATCTCATGTTATCCAGAGGGATGAGGTGCAGATCAGGGATAATCTTACTGTAGACGCGATGCCAATAAGGATCGAGGATCGCAAGATGAAACAACTCAAGGGAAAGGAGATTCCTTTGGTGAGAGTAGCTTGGGGAGGAGCTGCTGGAGGAAGTGTGACCTGGGAACTGGAGAGCAGGATGCGAGAGTCGTATCCGGAGCTATTTCCATCAGGTACATTTTCGAGGACGAAAATATTTTAAGTGGGGGAGAGTTGTAACACCCCAATTTAAATTATTTAATCGTCGTGTTTTATTTTCAATTGTTTGGCCTTGTTTAGGGATGTCTGAGTGCGAAAGGGTAATGTTAATAGTGATAAGGTAGGGGGTGTGTCCATTAATAGTAATGTGGAACTTATTTTGTTAGTATTATTATTATTAATATTATCCTTATTATTATTATTATTATTATTATTATTATTTTTAAATTAAAATCTAATTAATTAATTAGATAATTGGCTGATAGAAAATAGGGAGGGCAGTTTAGTCATTAAGCTGGTTTAGTGAGAATTAGGGAGGGGTTAACCATAATCAGATTTTTGAAAAAAAGAAAAAGTTAGAGAAGGAAGAATAAGGAAGAGCTAGGGCACCCTATCTTCATCAATTTCGCAGGAATTTGATCAAGAAATTCGAGGTAAGGGGGAGAACGAGTTTAATATGGGTGATATAATCATGAAAGGGTAGTGGGGAGTCCTTAACCCCGTAAGAATTCGTATGAATGCATGCTGTTTTTGTGATTTGTTTGTGCATTGATAAATCTATGATGAAAAATGTATATATTGAATGGTTGTGGTTCTGGATTAATTGATCTCTTGATGTTGTTGTTGCTGCGTGAGCATGTTGGTTGCAGGTCTATTTTGATGCAGGTTGACAGGGCGAATTTAGATCTAAGATCGATAATTTTGATTAGTAATGATAGGTGAAAGATGTAAGATGAATGATAGGGCCTAAAATTGATGTAGAAACAAGTTTAGGACTGAATTGGAGTGGAAAAGTGAGGATCCCGTAGCAAAACCCAGACTGGTGTGGGAAATTGCGTTTACGTAATAGATCTGGCCATACGCGTATCAGGTAGGGTCATACGCGTACGACTATGGTCAATACGCGTACGAGAGGGCCAAAAGGAGGATTGGCACGGCCCTCTGCCCGTACGCGTATGAGGTTTGGGCATTACGCGTAAGGGGGAGGCACTACGCGTATGGGTTTGGTGAATGAGCTGGCAATACGCGTATGGCACAGGGCAATACACGTATGGCCAGCGAGAGTGCAGAATTTTGCCGTTTCGCGATTTCTTTCCTGTTTTCGCGTCCGAAGTTGTTTCTTTTGGTTTGAGAGGTTGGGGATAGATGTCAGACCTTGAGAAATGTAGGATTGGTGATAAAAATAATTGATTTAGTAATTTTGGTGAATTAATTAGTAATTAGCTAATTAACGTCGTGTGAGGTGTTTGTTGTGGTGTTATGTGTGGATTGTGATCAGGAGTATCGTGGGAATGTATGATTATGGTTATACATGAATTATATGCATATTGATGTCATGCATTCATGGTGTGTCGGTGGTGATGAATCATTGCTCAGGAGGAGTGTATGTGATTCATCCGAACTCCAATGTGGAGTGTGGTGGGATAAATCATTGCCAAGTAGGGGTGTAGTGATTTATTCGAGTTCGATTGAATAAACCATGGTGATTTTGGTACCACATGCATTGTGTCTGTTATTGAGTCGCATTGCATTATTATTATATGCTGATTGAATTATGATTGAAAGTGACAAGTAGGTCGTGATTATGTGATTGTATGATTGTGTGTGAGTAACTACTCTTATCATGTGTTATTGGCCATTTATTATTGAATGTAGTTCTCACCCCTTTGTTGTTGTTGTGTCTGTGCTTCTTCGGAAGTACAGATAATCCAGGTACTTAAGTTACTTGGAGTGCGTGTTGCCTGTTCGAGTCGTAGGAGTCGCTCTGATACGTAACACAGGAAATTTTGAGGGATTTTATTAATTGTTATTTTGTGTTGAATTTTGTTACATATCTCTTTTAAATTCAATATTTTGAGGACCACGAGTTTATGTGGAGTTTTGGAGTATTTTGGCAAGTGTGCCGTGAAATTATGAAATGATTATTCCGCTGTTTTATTTCATTTAATGAAAAGGAGTTTTGATGTTGATTTTATTGGTGTAGCATCCTACTTGAGAAAGTTGAAACTCTAATTTTATCTGTAATAATCTTATATTTTATAAAATGGGAAAGTGGGGTGTTACACAAAGCACCACAAGAACATGTGTGAAAACATTTAAAATTGCTGTGAATGTTGAGTGTCCTTGGGTGGTAAATTCAGACCATATAATACCCCGAGGCACATGCGTGTATCTTTTTGTGTTTGCAGGCACATGTATCCGTACTCAATGGTTAGTGTGCAAGTCAAAGACCATTCTCCCCCCACAGCACTGGTGGCATGGTTTAGATAAGAGAATGAATGTCTCCCCGATAGAAGTAGCTAAGGTTGTATCATCCTTGATAGAGTGCTATGCTTTCTTATTATCCTCCCCAGCGAGAGTCCAGAGATTTGGTATCCCCATTCAGAAGTGGATTTGTCTCTTCTCCAGCAAGAGTTCAAGCCCCAAACAGGGTAAAGGTGATTTGTTTTCTCTCTAAGCAGGTTGGCATATCCAGCATGAGGCTCGTGTGACCTCCTGTCTCCAGTAGCATTTCTCTCCCCACAGAGTACCGATGCATAATTTCCTCATCAAGTCAGGAAGTGTTCCCTCTCTCTGTAGAGGCCTGTTTAATCTCTATTCTCCAACAAGCACTTCCTTCCTCGGTAAAGGTCTATTTGATCTCAGTTCCCCTAGCAGCCAGGTCAGAAGGTTGTCATGTCCCCAACAAAGTCCTATGGTTATAGGCTCTCCTCAAGCATGACTGGTTCTATTGATGTCTTCCTAGCAAAGTCATCACTCCCCACAATTCAGAGTCCAGATGTATCAACATTACTCCCCAGCCGAGTTGGTGATATTTTCCCCACAGAAAGTCAGAAGATCAAATCAGTGATCATTTCCTCAGCAGAGTTGATAATCATCATCCCCGGCCGAGGATCCTCTTTGCATCTTGCATATAGTAATCATCAGATCCTCAAAACGCGTAGCATTTCTATTTGATATGGAGCATTACACCATAGAAAAATTCAAACATATGCATTCGAAGCATAAGCCAGGTTTGGATATTCTCGTTGCCAGACAGCCCCCCAACAGAAAGTGGTTCAACTCAGTATGACCAATCTTACTTTGTACCCGGTAAAGTTGCCAATGAACTCGTTCATCTTAATGATATTCCCCTGTAGAGTTATCTGTTTAGACTTCTCTTTTCCCCAGCTGAAAACAGTGTAACTGTAGCCCCAAGCAGGCCCCTCAATCAATCCTTAAGGTAGTAGATTTGTCAATCTTTCACCTTCTGATCTCTGTTCCCTAGCAGCATCGTCTGACTAGGATTCCATTAATCCCTTTCAATTCTTTGATATCGGGAAATATCATCTTTCGATACCGGTCAATATCATCAACTCAATTGTTCTTTGACTCCTGTAAGTATTTTCTCTGATACCGGTCAGTATCGTCATTCTAATTTTGCTTGATACCAGAAAGTATCATCTTTCGATACTGGTAAGTGTCGTCAATTCAATACACGTGTTCGTGTCTGTATTTTCCCTTCATACTGGAAAGTATCATCTTTCGATACCGGTAAGTTTCATTAGTTCAACTTTCCTTAATACCGGAAAGTATCATCTTTCAATACCGGTAAGTGTCGTTACATCAATTCTCTTGATACCGAGAAGTATCATCTTTCGATACTGGTAAGTATCGTCATCTCAATTTTCTTCGATCTTCCAACACCTATCTGTATCTTTAAATCAGCCTTCTTTGATACTGGAAAGTATCTTCTTTCGATACCGGTCCGTATCATTATCTCAATTTTTCTGTGATACCGGAAAGTATCATCTTTCGATATCGGTCCGTATCGTCATCTCAATTTTTCTGTGATACCGAAAAGTACCATCTTTCGATACCGGTCCATATTGTCATCTAAATTTTTCTTTTGGTACCGGAAAGTATCATCTTTCGATACCGGTAAGTATCATCTTTTCAGTATACTCATTCGTGTTTGTATTCTTATTTTATTACCAGAAAGTATCATCTTTCGATACCGGTAAGTATCGTCTTTTCATTACACTCATTCATGTTTGTATTCTTCTTTTGAAGTATCATCTTTCGATACTGGTAAGTATCGTCTTTTCTGTACACTCATTCGTGTTTGTATTCTTCTTTTGATACCAGAAAGTATAATCTTTCGATACCGGTAAGTATCGTCTTTTCAGTACACTCATTCGTGTCTGTATCTTTCTTTTGATATCGGAAAGTATCAAATTTTGATACCGGTACGTATCGTTAACCTAACCACTTTTCTGCGTTCACCCTTATTTGATACCTGTAAGTATCATCTTCCGTTACTCGTTCATGTCGTTGTTCCAACCCTACATCTACACCTTACCCGTGATTTTAGACCCTGATCTGTGTCGTTTCTTCTTCATAGCAGATTTTCCAATCCCGCTTACCCTTTTATCCCCAATAGAGTTTTACACTCATCAGGTCTTCTACCCCTTATTTTTACTCACAGAGTGCAAATTTTCCGTTTCCTTTGGTATCCAATCCCTATTTACCTCGAATGTCTGAAATTCGTTGCTATCATCCCTTCAGGTCCACAGTTGATTGAATAGGGGCAGCTGTAACACCCCAAAATTTTCCCTCCTATTTATACTCAATAAATGGCTTATGCTTCACCTTTCATATGCATTTAGGTCATGAACATTACACAAGCATCATTGGTCTTCCTAAGGCATGGTATCAAGGGTTCCTTCATAATTGATTGTGCAAAGCAGAGAGAATAGGATATACTCAAGCACTCAAGCCACAAAGGCTCCTCAAGACTCAAGACGTCTCATTTGGTTCCCCACTTCATCAATAGATTGAGATTGGCAAGAAACTTGAAGAGAATCACCTCCTCCTATTCCTTGATCCTCTAACTAGGGTTTTGTGCATCTGAACATCTGACAACTCCACTGAGCAAGTATCTTGGAGCTTTGATACCATCTCATCACCTACAACATCTTGGTTTAAGAGGATCTCCAATATCTCCAAAGGAACTAGGGCTTTGATCATCAGTCAACATCTCCTATCATCCAGTACCAAAACTAGGGTTTTGCCTAAATTTAGTTTATTTATGATCCTTTGGACAAGACTTGATTCCAAGGCTCTCTATATATTCTCAAGTATCTATGGGTGGAATATGGACCATTGATTTTAGCCACAAGAGTTTTAATTGGCCAAATGATGGAGAACCAGTCAAATTGGGAATAAAGTTAACTGGTCAAGGAAAAAGTCAACTCTTGACTTTTTTAGGTCAAATTCATGTTCATCATGTCAAATATGGTCAATGGGTGAGATTTGATCAAGAAATATCAAAGGAATCAAGAAAAATCAAGAATTATGGAAAGTTACCCAATTTGGAAAATTAGGGTTTTAGAAACTTCCCATTTTGGGAAAGTTTTTCATGCCATGCAGCAAACTTCAGGGCCATTTTTCATCATGATGCAAGCTTCATTTCAACTTTTTTTAAACATGAAAGTTGTAGTGTGTATTCCAAGCTTTCCAACCATATAAAGAATGTTCCTTTTGGATTTCTAGATCAAAAGTTATGATCAATTAAAGTTGGGATCATCAAGTTGTTCAAATGAAAAAACTTAGAATTTTTTCTAAGTTCTAAAAGTCAGTTTTGTGACCATGTTTTCAACACCAATTTCCATCATGTTCTAAGCCAATTTTCAATCTGATTTCCACATGAAAGTTGTAGTATCAAGTTTCCTATTTAATTTGGTACCAAGAACTTGAAGATTGGATCAATATTCAAGGAGATATGATGTTCCAAAGTCATGATCATGCTAGTTGTGAAATATGAAATAACTTAGAAAATTTTCAGCACTTTTGGCAGCTTGTGACATGTGACTTTCATGGCCATTTCTTATGGCGTTTGAGACCTCCATTCCACTTATTTCCAACATCAAAAATGTTCTATGAAATGCCATTTTTCCAACGCAACAAAAACTATTCCTTTTGTTTCAAAATCCACCAAGTTGTGAGCTTCCAAAAACCATACCATGAATATGTTAGTCAACTTCATGCCATGACCCAAACTTGTGTACAAAACCTTGTCATATTGCCGTAGCATGCACGCGATACCATTCACCACACCAACATGTTCTCATTACTACAAATAGCCATGCAAAACCTTACATGACACCATGCATACATGAATCTTTACTCCACATAGGCATGAGAAAGGAACCAACTTAGTGAACAAGCTTTGCTTCTGGCTTGTACTAATGCATCACCACCATCCATCACCACATCCTTATCATGCACATCATAAGCCATACACCTCATATACTCTTAACCCGTGCCCCTTAACACTACCCTCATTTTTTTTCTTTTCACTAACCATGCACAACAAAATGTTAACTAGCTTTGGTTAATCACTAACTCCATACTAACCACATATATAAGGTCCCTGACAACCTTTAAGAGAGTTAGTTAGATCATTTCTCACCAAAACAGATCAGAAATTCAAGTTTACACTTTCAGCTTCAAAGCTTCAAATCCCTCTCAACATTGGAGCTCCTCCCAAAATTCCCTCATAATCTCCATCTACACAAAAGATTCTAGCTTCTGTATGCAGTGTTTTTCATCTGGAATCGTTTCACTATCATCCATAGATTCATCACTTACTTCATAAAATTTGGAGTTTTAGCAAGATTCAAAGAACTCTAGGCATTTATTTTGCTTTTCCCAGAGTAGATTAGAAGATTTGCAGGAAGTTCCAGGGTTTCTTGTACGTGGAAAGTGAAGCTCCGGCCAGGTCTCTTACCTCTGATGTGTATGCTTTGACATTGCCTTACCAGGTTCTTTCTTTTCTCTTTTCTTGAGTGTTAAAGTACATGCTTTAGAAGATGTTTAAGTTTGGTTTTGGCCCTTACTTACATTAGCTTTGGAGATTGAGTTTGACATGAAATGTTGTGACAATTTGAGATTGATCTTGAGCATTGGATACATGTCTCTACTTCTGACCTAAGTCTTATGAGTTCATCTCACTTTTGTTTTCTCTTTATGTAAACTTGAATGATTAAAACATGCTTAAGGTGACATCTTTTGTGTGCAACTTTCAAACCTCTTGAACATGATTTGATGTACATTCCATAATCATTTCTCACTACTTCAAGCTTACCTTTTACATGTTTATATCACACATGTTACTTGAATACATGACTTGACTTCCATTTGTGTGACTTTTAGAAGTCATTTTAATATGGTTGGTAAATGACAAATGTTTGTGTGTTGATGTAGGACATAACTTGTAATCTTTTGACAATGTTTAGGACACTAACATAGATAAGATAGAGTAGGTTTAGCTACTTCCCTCTTAGGTTCATGTCCCTTTAGGGTTCACTTCTCATTGCTTATTGTTTGATTTTACTCCTATATTAGAATTAGGACATTTGCTTATGCATTAGGACATAGTTTTGCATTTTGCTTTCAACTATTTGATAGTTGAGCTTGGCTTGGAGATGGTAAGTTACTTGTGATGCTTTACTTGGTGTTTACACTTACATGATTCCTTTCTCATCTCACTTCAGCTATACCTCTCTTTTGTGATTGATTAGAATAATGTTTACTTGTGATTGTTCACATGATCCCTTAGGATTACTATCTCCACTTAATTTCCGATTAAGTTGGAGGTAGGAGAGACATTAGGCTTTCAATACAAGTATGCTAATATCGGTAGCAATCCCCTCTTAACCTCAACTATAGGGCCACCATTGTATGACAACTTTAGGATCTAGTCTCCCTTAGTTGTTTTCTTTCAACTTTGAGTCTCTCTTCTCTCTCTAAAAGAAAAGCTTAAAACACTTAATAAATGTCGTATGTGGAGTGCACCACGAGCCTTAAGCACATAGGAAGTGATAAGCGGGAGTCCCTCCTTACCTTATCTAAGGTGTTTTGCATGCGTCCCGTCTTGGATCGATTTGCAGCACATTCGACCCTATGTCATAGCCTTTAGCACAATACATACCACAAACACAATAAATCAAAACACTTTCATCTAAAAACATAAACAAATCACTCGTTCTTCTTCAGGATTCTCTTCTCATTTCTCTCACTCCAATCGTAAAGGATACATTATTTCTGTTCTACCGCAAACAGGTCAACGCGTAAGACTCCACGCAACGAGTGGCAACACCTAAACTACTAGAACACGAACGTTAGCGTCATCCACTTAAAAAACACAAAACAAACAAAGACCCTGTAGGTCGAACTACGACTGATTTCCTCTCTCCTGTCCGATTGAGGATACGTAGGCACAAGACGACGATGTCTTGGTGAGCAGCCTTCCCCCACAATCTAGTAGACCTCCGAACTACGTTGACTCTGACTTTCCCACTCCCGAGGGAATACATAGGCCTAGGACGGCAAAGTCCTACCGAGTCACCTTTTCATTTTCTTTCCCCGCTTCTCATCCTTTTCTATTTCCAGTTAGCAGTTGAACTACAGATACCTATGCCCTTTGATTAGACAACAAGCGTAGATCCCATCAAGTACGATGGACGCGAGGGGGTGCTAATACCTTTCTCTCGCGTAACCGACTCCCGAGCCCAGACTATGGTTGCGATGACCATGTCTTTCCCTTCTTTAGTTTTTCTTTGATCGTTCCCTTTCCCTACATCGGGATAAATAAAATTCGGTGGCGACTCTTCTGTCATTTCTGCCGGTTGATTTTCGCAGTTGCGACAGCAAAGAATAACCCATCTTCCAACAAATTCTCCCCACAACCTGCAGTAATACTTCCTACCATCCTACAAGTACTCCCTCTTATCAACCAACATCTCCTAAATATTCCAACAAAGAATCTACAGATGAGGTGAGTCAACTTGCTGATGAACATCAAAATAATTTGCCACCAAAAGTCACCACAGAACATTCTCAAATGAGTGATTCTGAACATGACCAGAACCCACCAGAGAATGAGGCCCTTGTTGACGTGGAAGGTTATACGGAGATGCCAACTGCTGAAGGAAATATCGAAGATAAATCTGAATATGGCTCTCCAACTAATATAAAACTAGGCACTGGTGGCTTGAATGACGAAGAGGAGGAGGAAGAGGATCGCTCTATGTTTGACTTCGAGATGGAAGCTCATGAGGAAGAAGAAGAAGAAGTAGAGCAAGAAGATAATGATAACAATGAAGAAGATGATGAGCAACAAACTGACCAACCCAAAACCAAACCAAGTTCTGATTCTGCCAAAGAGACTTCAGCGCCTTCGACTGGAACTACTGCTACCCTCTCCCATGAGGAGCTAGAATCACTGAAGCAGCGCAGATCACTTGAATACCTGAAGGACATGATTAGCGCAAGATGTAGTTTGACTGAGAAAAGCGCCAGCACTTCAACTGCATCAGGTGATCAATCTGCCAGCAAACCTGGGGATGACTTGCCTCTCAAGATTAAAAAGAAAGCCTTCGATGCTGATCTGTTCCAACTTTTGGAGAAAGATACTTCTGCTTGCTTTGGGATCAAAGATCTCCTAAAACAAGTTGATTTCTTGGACGTTTCCCAGAAGTTGCAGATGTCATTATGGATTTGGGATTGCTGGTTGACCAGGTTGTTGCAGATCTTAATCGCGTAAAGAAGGCTTCGAATAAATTAGAAAAAATTAGAGACCCAGATGGCTGAATGGGATGCAACCACTGAATCCACTGCAAGAGTTGCAAAATTGGAGAAGGGCTCTGAACAGAACAAAAAGGAAATCGAAGTCTGTGACAAGAACGTCAAAGCTTGGGAAAAGTAGATCAAGGAGTTGCAAGCTAAAATTTCAAAGGCCAAGGAGCGCAAATACGAACTCCTGAAGTTTGATCACGATGATCTGGACAAAAAAATTTAAGTCAACATGCATCATGTCGAACGGGTTTAAAAACTTGGGAAGGAAATTGATGGCATTTCAACCAACAAATCTTTCTGTGAGCGGCGCTTGATGCTTCAAAGGTCTAAATAGCAAAAGATGAAAGATTACCTCCCTTTTTAACTTGATTGTAATCGTCGAATTTTTGTCTTTGAAGAATTTTGGTTTCTTATGAAATGACTTAGCCATTTTGGCAACCTATGCATCTTGATTCACCATTTTGGCTTCGACTTATTATGTATGGATTATTGTTTAGTTATTTTTATTTCTTGAAGTGTAGGCTTATATTTTGTATGGGTTCACTCTCAAGACTCTTCGATCCTTAGTTAATTCTTCGAATTCATATGCACCATTAGAAAAAACTTGGATAATTTGAAAAGGGCCCTCCCACTTAGGGGACCATTTACCCAATACTCTATCTTTTCGATCCATGGGCAAAATTACTTCCCAAACTAGATTTCCAGTCGAAAACAACTTAACTTTGACCTTTTATTATATGATTTCTCTACTCTTCTTTTCTGCCTCTTTAATAATTCTAAGGCATTTAATCTTTCTTCGTCTAAGTCAACTAATTCATCTAACATCATATTCCAATAAGACTCGGATGTGATCTCACGCTGTCTTTGAATTATAGATGACTGTAGGTATATTTCGACTGGTAACACTGCAACGTGACCATATGTTAGTCGAAAAGGTGTAGTGTTTGTAGCATCTTTAGGGGAGGTTCGACATGCCCATAGAATCTAGTCCAATGTCTTATGCCAATTCCTTGGTTTTTTCCCCACATGTTGTTTGATTAGGCCAATCACTACCTTATTTGCTGCTTCGACTTAACCATTAGCCTGAGCATAGTAAGGTGTGGATGTCAAAAGTTTGAATCCCATTTCTTTAGAAAACTCTTGAACCTTTCAACGAGTAAAAATTGATCCTTAATTTGTTGTAATGGTTTCGGGGATTCCAAACCTATAAATAATATGTTTTTTTGGATGAATTCGATCACTGCCTCTTGGTCAAATTCACCAATGGTATAGCCTCAATCCACTTAGTGAAATAGTCTATCCCCATCAGAATGTATTATTGACTTTTGCATGATGCTGGTCGAATTTCTCCAACTAAATCCAAAGCCCACCCTCTAAAGGGCCAAGGCTTCACTATGGAATGCAATTTGCTTGCAAGAACATGTTGAATACCTGCATGTACTTGACATTCTTGGCATCCTTTGGCGAATTCAATATAATCCTTAAGCATGGTAGGCCAATATATCCCTTGTCGAAATAACAACCATTTAATTTTATGGCCCACCTGATGTGCCCCACTATGGACATTAGAGAGAGCTAAGTACGCCTCAGACTCACTAAGGCATTTTAGTAAGACACCTTCAGGTGTCTTTTTAAATAATCCGTTCCCCATAAGAACATAACTTAAAGCATGATATCTGACTTTTCATTCGACAGATGATGTACTTAGGCCAAGTTTAATTAAGACTTGTTAGAAGATTGATAGAATCAAAGCCTCTACGCAACAAGCTTCATAGATTTTGAACCTAATACAAAAGATTAACCAACCTTGGGCTTACAATCATAAGTTTGGGCCACGAAAGTTCATGTTCCGATTCGGAGAGGGACAAATGTAGCGCTATATTAAGCAATCGCCAAGTGACTTATATAGAAGTCACCCTACTCGAGGCTGGTCAAAATGATATTTGTGATAATGTATGCTAGATGAACAATATGTAGATTGTCATCTGAAAGCAATACCACACGAAAAGAAAAAAAGGTAATGATCTAGTCTTGATCAAGAACTCAACAAAGAAATTCTAAGATCCATAAGACTTTCATCGATCCAAATAAAAGAGAAATAGATGAAGAAAAGCCAAATTAAACCACAAAATTATGTGATCTTAGGCTAAGAACAAAGGGAAGGGGAAGAAAATGGTAAAATAACCAAACCAGTCCCAAAAATAGACCAAAAACATAATTTTGTCCCAGGGTAATCGATTACCTTGATTCCTCAAGGAATCAAGTAATCGATTACTCTGCACGTAGAGTAAAAAAAATGTGCAAAAATCAGCATGATCATCTTTCAAAACTTTCTTCAAACACCTTATGATCATAGAACCAAAATTGCACGAAATTTCAATGTAAACAGCAGTAAAAACCAGAAATCAAACACAATTACAAGATCCAAAGGATCAAGTAACAAGAACCACCAAAGATCTACATTGTGGAAGATGAAGATGAAGCTTAAGGATGAAGAAATGAGGATTACCACTCAAAATCTGAAAATTGCTTCAAATTACTCCAAGATCCAAACTCCAAAGTCTTGATCTACAAGAATTGATGAAGAAAACAAGTTTGGATGAAGGTTTAGCTCAAAGTTGAACAAGATTCAATGTGAAAACTTGTTAACTTTCAAAAGAGGAAAGCGAGCTTTTAGTGAATTTTGTGGTTGGGGAGAGAATTTGAAAGAGGTTTTTTGGATATCAAAAGCTTGTGAAATGAATGAAATGAGGCCTCTATTTATAAGATCTAGGCTTGGAAAATTTGGTGGTTTGAAATTTGATTTGGAATCAAAATTAGGATTGGAATTTGAATTTTGGAGGCAAAATCAAAATCAAGTGGTAATTAATGAGGGTGTATGGTGGAAATTAATTATGATGAGGTAGGGGACTTATTTGGAAGTGATCTACAATATTCCCATGATACAAGATTTGAAAATTGGTGCCAAAATGCTGCTGAATTTGAGTTTTGCACATTTTTCCAAAAACGCAGAGTAATCGATTACCCTAAGACAGGTAATCGATTACCACAGTGAAAATTTGTGAAATTGGCCTTTTGATGTACTGTCTTGGCTCTGGCTCGATTCTTTTTTCTTGTCAAAGAAGGCATGGAAATAAACACATGAACTTTGGAGTCTCGTGAATAATAGTCAATTAAATCTTGGAAACTCTTGATCAAATGATTTTTGTATTATGTGCAAATTAACTTTGACTTTATCAGATGAAATTCATTCGAGTTGAGGGACTGATTTTGATATTCTTGATCCAAATTCTTCCTAAAAAGTTAGTAAAAGGAAAAAAACAAACATATTTTTGGATTTTAGTTAGGGGTTAGTAAACATAAACAAATAAAAACATCAAAGAAACAAGAGAACATGGGTGCTTGGCAATCTCACTCAAGAACAAACCTTTAGAGGAGGGTAAGAAAACCTAAGCTTGTGATCTTGCTTGTGGTATGCAATGCGAAAAGACATGTGGGATCTTAGGGGTAAAAATTAGGGTATTACAGCTGCCCCTATTTAAGTTTCTTCTATCCAGAGATACGAAGATGGGCATCTTTGTCTCAACGAGATAGAAGAGAATTAAATATAAGAATAACCCAATTTTTGGCCCTAAGAGACCACAAAATGATATAATCGTGCAAATGATATGCAGACACAAGACCCCTGTTGGGAGAAAACGCCACAGGAGACAAACAAAAAAGCTGGGGAGCAAAGAGAAAAGACTCCACAGGGGAAAACAAAAGGGGGAAAAACACATCCCAAAAGGGGAGGAAACAATATCCACTGGGGAAGATAAAAGAGTAAGATTCCACCAAGGGAAAATTACCAACACCAGAAACAAAAAAGGGAGAACTCGTCCCAAAAAGGAGGGAAAAATCTCCGCTGGGGAAAAGGTCATCTACTCCCAGACGTCTGGTAATAGCACGATCAAAAGGAGAGGTTGCCAACTACCAACCAAGTGGAAGCTACAACAAAGTAATCAACCCAAAGGATATGAGAAATATTACCTACTACCAACAAAGGGCGGGATGACAAAGGTAATAATCTCAAAAGGGGGTACGAGAGATATCACCTACTACCAACATAAGGGCAGGATGACAAAGGTAATAATTTCGACCAGGGGAGAGATTACCAACTATCAACCAAGTGATAGTTACAACAAGGTAACCAAACCCAACTACATTACCTACTACCAACTAAAGGGCAGGACGACAAAGGTAATAAGCCAACTATATCACCTACTACCAACTAAAGGGCAGGACGACAAAGGCGATAAGCTCAAAAAGAGGGATTACCAACTATCAACCAAGTGACAGTTACAACAAGGTAATCAACCAAAAGGAAATGAGAAATATTACCTACTACCAACAAAGGGCGGGACGACAAAGGTAACAATCTTAAAAGATCCGAGAAATATCACCTATTACCAACTAAAGGGCAGGACGACAAAGGCGATAAACTCGAACAAGGGAGAGATTACCAACTATCAACCAAGTGATAGCTATAACAAGGTAACCAAACCCGACTATATTATACTACCAACTAAACGGGCAGGATGACAAAGGTAATACGCCAGCTATATCACCTACTACCAACTAAACGGGCAGGACAACAAAGGTAATACGCCAGCTATATCACCTACTACCAACTAAACGGGCAGGACGACAAAGGTGACAAGCTTCCATTGTCAAAGTGAGGGACCAAAATTCAATCAGGGAATAAACCGAAGAGAAACAATCAAACAAGACTCATCCCGAGGAGGAAATATCCCAACTAGGAATTAATTCCATCCAGATAAATGAACTGGGGAGGAAGGCTAAAACAAATATCTTCCACGGGGCATGAACTCAGTGGGGAATTAACAAAGATAGGAATTTTCTGCTTGCGGGTCGACACTCTAATGGAGAGAGGACACACACGCTCTGCGGGGATAACAATACCAAAGAGCAAAAAAGCACCAACACAAAATGCAAGATGCACAATGCAACAACAATATGCTATGCACAACAAATAAATATGCATGCAATGCGTATGAGTATGAATATGCTGACAAAACAAACATAAGGATAAACAGAGGGTGAAATAAACATCGCAACACTGCTAAATACTTGGCTAATCTCAACAAGATGGAGATATCATTAGCAACTCCATCATGGATTTATCTGAAGAAACCCTGCAAGAGATAAACAAGAGCCATCAAAGGAAAATAAATCCTACTACAAGACTCAGATCTTGCTAGAGAAAGGAAGATACTCCTTGGGGAGAAGCCCAAATAATCAATCTTCTAGCATCAACAATCCATAAAGAGGAATCATAAACTCTGCTTTGAGGATGGAAGGAAAGTTGTTGGGGAATCATAATAACCTGAATCCTTCTGACTCTTCCTGGGGATAATAAAGAATTCACATGAACTTTCATTTCAAAAGGATGAAGAGATCTGCTGTGGAAAAATAATGAACCCGCTGGGGATTGTAAACATTTACACAAAAATCCACTGGGAAAGTGAAGTAGATCTGCTGGAGATACGAGAACACTCTCAGGGGGTTAACCAATTCTAAGCAAATCATCCTGGTCTTGTAGGGGAAAACAACAAAAGGTCAAACTGTGGGGGATTTTAGATCAATATTCATCATAAATGAGAGAAAATCCAACAGGTGACCAATAAATCAATACTTCTTAAATAGAGACGTCATCAGCGACTTCACTGGGGAACATCCGAAATAGTGATGCACAGTCTTCACTATGAGGAATCTCTGAATAAAAACAATTTGGAGAGAAATACATCCTGGACTTGCCGGGGAAAATAAGAAGTTAACATCATTGCTCTATGCTTGGAAAACAATCGAAACAATAATGCACTACTTCCGTTGGGGAATTAGCAAGGATAAATCTCTGGGTATAACAACCTGGAGAGAAAAACATCCATAAGACAAGATAAAACCCGACAAGCGGCCACTATGTCAATACTCCTTAGAGTGAAAAAACATGGTTCTCTGTTTAGGGACATCCAAAGAAACAACAACATGTCTAGAGGATAAAACTCTGAGTAAGGATTCTTCACATGATTTTTGCCAGGGATAGTAAAAAGATTGAATCTCTGCTTGGGGATTAACACCAATGAGAGATGGTCTTTAAAACTGCTCAACTGCCTGACCAATAACATAATCAGATGGAGAAGATCTGGATCGAGACATCGCTGGGGGAAAACCGAACAACACTTGTCTTGAGAAAACTCAAACCGGTATACCATCAACTTGACAGCAACTGGTTATATGAACAAAATCTGCTGAGGAAATATCAGTCAACTCTACTGGGGAAATATCAATAAATTCTACTAGAGAAGCATCAACAAACTCTACTAGGGAGCTGCTAGTAAATTCTACTAGAAGAGTAAGAACAAATCCTGCTAAGGAAAACATTGATCTTACCATTCTTGGAATAATCGTTGACATTCCTTTTTGTATTCATAAATCAAAGGAAAATGTTTTTATAATTTTCAAAAATCTAAATCAATTATTCACATTTTGTTTCAAAAATCATCATAAAAAATAAATGGAATTCTGTAAACAGAAACAAAATAAGAATTGCAAACAAAGGGACAAAGGCCCAAATTTTATTAATAGAATGGTAGTCCATAAATGGCGTAACTCCATGGATCATTACAAAGTTTGAAAAATGGTAAATACATGGAAAAGGTTATATTGAAATACGATTACCACTATTCTTCCTAACAACTTTGAATTCCATTGTGTTAAAAAACTTCAGCTGTGGATGATTGAAGCAGAATCCTTGATAGAAGACGTTGCTTTAAACGACCAAGACTGGCCAGATGCAGTTACTTGCCATAATCCCTAACTTTTTCCTAGATTACCCTTTCGGGTTTTCAATCTACCGGTATGATTATTTTTGTTTTTGTCTCTAACTTTTGCCTGGACTGCCCTTTTGGGTTTTTAGCCCACCGAGACGCTCATTTTTGCCTAAGCCGCCCTTTTGGGTTTTCAACTTAGCAAGATGTTCTTTTATTTTTAGGCGAAGTATTTCTTGACTGTATCGACATTCACAGGACGAGCGAACTTTTCACCATCCATAGTTGTAAGAATTAATGCACCGCCAGAGAAGGCTCTCTTAACAACATATGGGCCTTCATAATTAGGAGTCCACTTGCACCTAGAATCATTGGTAAAAGTCGAGATCTTTTTGAGCACGAGGTTGCCTTCTCTGAACATACGAGGTCGAACCTTCTTGTCAAAAGCTTTCTTCATTCTCGTTTGATACAATTGGCCATGACACAAAGCCGTCATTCTTTTCTCTTCAATCAAATTCAAATGATCATATCTGCTCTGATACCATTCAGCCTCAGACAATTCAGCTTCCATCAAAACTCTCACAAAAAGGATTTCCACTTCTACCGGGAGCACTGCTTCCATACCATAAACAATAGAGAAATGGGTTCCCCCTGTTGAAGTGCGAAAGGATGTACGATACCCATGCAAAGCAAAAGGAAGCATCTCATGTCAATTCTATTAGGTAAAAACCATCTTCTGAACAATCTACTTGATATTCTTATTAGCAGCTTCAACAGCCCCATTCATCTTAGGTCTGTAAGGAGAAGAACTATGATGCTCAATCTTAAACTCATCGCATAATTCCTTCATCATCATATTATTCAGATTCAACCCATTATCAGTGATAATCTTGCTCGAAACACCATACCGACAGATGATTTGGTTCTTGATAAACCGGACCACTACTTGCTTCGTCACATTAGCATATGATGCCGCTTTAACCCACTTGGTAAAATAATCAATAGCCACCAATATGAAACGGTGTCTGTTCGACACTTTAGGCTCAATCATTCCAATCATATAAATGCCCCACATGGAGAAAGGCCATGGAGAAGAGATAACATTGAGAGGAGTTGGAGGTACATGAATTTTGTCAGCATAAACCTGACACTTATGACATTTTTTCACATATTTGCAACAGTCAGATTCCATTGTCAGCTGTAGCGAGCAAAACTGGACGTGTTTCTTAAGCACTGCCGCTCTTTTGGGGGTACTACAGGTCGATTCATTTTTTATCCTATTGAACTGACTAAGGAAGGGAAATAGATTCCTCAAATTAACCCTGCTTGCATACCGAGTTTAAACAACGGTCTGTTAGGTTACGGATGCGATATGGAAGTGGGGCCTCTTTCTCCTTTCTTTGTTTATAACGGGACACCGGGAATGTTCATGGGTAGGGGGTTAGGACTGATACTTTTCGATTGATGTATGTGGGTATGGGATTGTGGGTTTTTGTTGAGTGTCCTCGCTAAGATTTTTCTTTCAATCTTATGCCTACGTATTCCCGTTTACCGAAATAGGGAAATCAGAGCGATCGTAGTTCCTCCTATTCTATGGGAGGAAATGGTGTTTTGGTGTCTTGTTCAAAGCCCGAGACATGAAGCTAAAGGTGGTTTGTATCTTGTTCAAAGCCCAAGATGTGAAGCTGGAGGGTCTATTTATATCTTGTTCGAAGCCCAAGATATGAAGCTAAAAGTTTCGTCTTTAGAGAGAATTTGTCGTCTCTAAAGAGGGGTTTGTTTATCCCAATGGTTGGATGACTAGTTATAAAGGAGGATTACTTTACCGGGACATGTGAATCCGGTAATGCCATAATTTCCTTTATGGGGGTTTTAACCTGAAGGAGAAGATTTTAACACAGTGTAGAGCAATGCCATCTTTCCTTAGGAATTTCTTATGCTAAAAGAGGGACAGTGGCATGGATGTAGATGATCCAGAGGCTTGCCGCTTACAGCAATTAGATGAAGGAAAAGGAGTTGTTGATGTTTATAAACTGTGAACGAGGCACAACTTTGATGCTAAAAGGTTGATTGGTTCAACCGGGGTTTCCTTATATAAAGCCTAAGAGGAGGCTATCGACCCAACAAGAGGGTGATTTTTGTGTGTCTCGTACGAAGCCCGAGAGAAAGGCTAAAAGGGTTGACTCTACAAGAGAATCTTTTATATGTGTCTTGTACGAAGCCCAAGACGGAGGCTAAAGGTTGGACTCAACAAGAGAGTCTTTTATACTCAACAAGAGAGTGTTTTATATCTCGTACAAAGCCCGAGATGGAGGCTGAAGGTTGGACTCAACAAGAGAGTCTTTTATACTTAACAAGAGAGTCTTTTATAGATGTGTCTTGTACGAAGCCCAAGGCGGAGGCTATAGATTGACTCAACAAGAGAGTCTTTTATACTCAACAAGAGAGTGTTTTTGTATCTCGTACGAAGCCCGAGATAGAGGATAAAGGTTGAATCAACAAGAGAGTTTTTTATACTCAACAAGAGAGTGTTTTTGTATCTCGTACGAAGCCCGAGATGGAGGCTAAAGGTTGACTCAACAAGAGAGTCCGAAAAGGTTAACTCCGCTGGGGAGAATCATTGTACAAAGCCCAAGAGGAGGCTAGGGTTACTGTTTCAGTTGAGTGACAGGTCCAGTATGCTGATTAAAAGAGAAAATCAGTTCTTATATGAGTACTGTCTGCACTCAGGGATTTGATTCGAGGAACGGGGTTATTTCATGTTCTTTAATGAAATGGGAAATCCAAAGGGTATTGAGATTGTCCGAGTCTACGGGTTTCATCTCCTAGTTTTGAAAGGAACTTGAGAATGTCTTCGAGACTCAAGGGAATTAGAATGTCCAAGTCTAGAGTTTCATCTTTTGTACTATGCTTTAAGAAACAGTAGTAAGATCTAGACTCTTTGAAAGACTGTTCTATTAGGATGATTAATTTCTGTTCCTATACCTCTAGGAGGTCGTCGGGACAATTTGTACGAAGCCCAAGAGGAGGCTAGAAACTTTTAAGAAGCCGAGGGATAATTTGTACGAAGCGCAAGAGGAGGCTATCATTCCCGGAGGAAGAAATCATTTATACGAAGCATAAGAGGAGGCTGTTGTAGTGAGCGATTTTGGATGTGGTTGCGAAGCACTACCGCTCTTTGGTATCTACAGCTCGATTCATTTTTATCCTATTAAAGCTGATGAAGGAAGGGAAATAGATGTCTCCAATTAACCTTGCTTGCAAACTGAGTTTGAACAGATAACTGTTGGTTTACAGATGCTACAAAGATTGTGGGTCTCTTTTAGGTTTATTTTGTTAAAAAATAGTGTCCGGTCGATTGGTGGGAGGTTTAAGACTGATGCTTTTCGATTGATATGTGGAGGTAAGGGATTTTGGGTTTTGGATTAGTGTGCTCGCTAAGATTTTTTCTTTCAATCTTATGCCTACGTATTCCCGTTTATCGAAACAGGGAAATCAGAGCGATCGTAGTTCCTCCTATTCTATGGGAGGAAACAGTATTTTGGTGTCTTGTTCAAAGCCCAAGACGTGAAGCTTAAAGGTGATCTATATCTTATTCAAAGCCCAAGATGTGAAGCTGAAGAGGTTTGACTTTAGAGAGAATTTGTCATCTCTAAAGAGGGGTTTGTCTGTCACAACTATTTATAAAGGAGAATTACTTTAACCGGGATGTGTGAATCCGGCAATGCCATAATTTCCTTTATAGGGGATTTCCAACCTGAAGGAGAAGACTTTAACTCAGTGTAGAGCAATGCTATCTTTCCTTAGGAATTTCTCATGCTAAAAGAGGGACAGTGGCATGGATGTAGATGATCCAGAGGCTTGCCGCTTACAGCGATTAGATGAAGGGGAAGGAGTTGTTGATGTTTGTGTACTGTGAACGAGGCACAACTTTGATGCTAAAAGGTTGATTGGATCAACCAGTGGTTTTCTTATACAAAGCCTAAGAGGAGGCTAGTGGCCCAACAAGAGGGTATTTTTGACCTGTCTCGTACAAAGCCCGAGTTAGAGGCTGAAAGGGAAGTGACTCGACAAGAGAGTCCTCTATGGTATCTCGTACGAAGCCCGAGATGGAGGCCAAGGGTTTTATACTCAACAAGAGAGTGATTTGTCTCTTGTACAAAGCCCAAGACGGAGGCTAAAAGGTGTTTGACCCCGCTGGGGAGGATCATTGTATAAAGCCCAAGAGAGAGGCTATGGTGTTGTTTCAGTTGAGTGACTGGTCCAGTATATTGGTTCAAAGAGAAAATCAGTTCTTATATGAGTAATGTTTGTACTCATGGATTTGTTCCAAGGATCGAGGTTATTTCCTGTTCTTTAAGGAAATGGGAAATCCAATGGGTATTGAGACTGTCCGAGTCTACGGGGTTCCTTCCTATTCTTGAAGGGTGCTTGAGAATGTCTTTGAGACTCAAGAAAATTAGACTGTTCAAGTCTAGAGTTTCATCTTTTGTACTATGCTTTGAGAAACAATAGTAGACTCTTGGAAATACTATTCTATTAAGATGACTGATTTCTGTTCCTATACCTTTAGGAGGTCGTCGGGACAATTTGTACGAAGCCCAGGAGGAGGCTGGAAACTTTTAAGAAGCCGAGGGACAATTTGTACTAAACCCAAGAGGAGGCTATCATTCCCGGAGGAAGAAATCATTTATACGAACCCTAAGAGGAGGCTGTGAATACTTCTAAGAAGTCGACGGGTCCTTTATACAACGCCCAAGAGGAGGCGGGGATGCTTTTAGGAAGCCCGTGGGTCCCCAAACCCCGAGAAATTCAAGACAGGCTATTCACAAAGAATAGATCAAGCCAGGAAAGTTCGAGAATTTGGAAGAAACTCAAGAGATGTCATTCACGGAGAAAAGATCATCTCTGGGGAGTAGAGTTTCTTGACAATTCCTAGGGTGCTTTTAAGAAGCCTGTGGGTCCCCAAACCCCGAGAAATTCAAGACAGGCTATTCACAAAGAATAGATCAAGCTAGGAAAGTTCGAGAATTTGGAAGAAACTCAAGAGATGCAATTCACGGAGAAAAGATCATCTCTGGGGAGTAGAGTTTCTTTGACAACTTCTAAAGGTGACAGTCTATGAAAGGTTTCACCGAGAATGCTGCCTTTCATGTCTCTATATTGTTTAACCCCAAGAGGAGGGAAGACTGTGTCTGGTAATCCTATGGGGATCTAGTTTTGACTATTTAAGAGTGATCAACGGGCTTAATGCTAGACGTATTTGCCGGGGAAACTCTAAATATCTATACTATTATTACACAGTTGATATGAGTTTATGAAAGAAGACTTACAGTGAAACAGCCCCACAATACAGTTATATATATATGAAAGCGGGTAAACACTTACTCGGTTGTAGAGCTTCCATGCTGTTTGGTTAGTTGTTCAACAAAGAAAGATTGAAAACAACAGTATAATTCAAAATCAAAGGAGAAAGTGCTTTGAAAAAGAAAGATTTGGGGCTTACAGCTCAAGGAGAGGGTCAGGGTTTTATCAGTGAGCGCACTGTTTGAATTTGTACAAGGGGACTTATACAAGTGACTGAGGCCCAAAAATGGTTTTCTGTACAAAGGGATGGGTCTTACACTCTCTCAAGAGGCCCAAAAGGTTTTAAAGAAAAAGAGTGGGGCTTATAACACGAGGGTAGGCCCAGATGATTTTCTTTTGAAATGACGATTGCGCCGAGATTTTCTTTTAACGCGAAGGGGCTTATACAATATTTGAGGCCCAAAGTTGTTTTGGTTAAAAGGGGATTGGGCCTTACACTCTATTAGAGGCCCAAAAGTTTTGAATGGGTCTTATAGCTCGAGGAGAGGCCCAAATTTTTTTAAAAGGCGATGATCGCGCCGTTTACTTGTACAGAGGGACTTATACAATAAGTGAGGCCCAAAATGGTTTGTACAAGGGGGTTTGGGTCTTACACTCTATTAAGATGCCCAAAGAGTTTTAAAGAAAAGAAATGGGTCTTACTACTCAAGGGTAGGTCCAATGTTTGTTTTTCAATGGATGATGATCGCGTTGAACTTTTTGAAATACAACGGGACTTATACCATAAGTGGGGCCCAAAATAGGTTGTATTTACAAAGGGTTGGGTCTTACACTCTATTAGAGGCCCAAAGTGTTTTGAAAATGATTTATGAGGGTTGAATTAATCAAAAACCCTAATTTGTTTTCAAAATGTGTTTTAATTGAATAAAATATTCAATTAAAATGATCAAAATTGTTTAACATGTGGAAAACAAATTGTGATCTTGGATTAATGCTTCATAAATCAAGTTTTGCCCTAAAAAATGATTAGAAATCATTAAAATCTGAAAAATCAAGAAGGAAAAAATATTTTAAATGTCAAAAACAATTAAAACATTAATTCTTTGCAAAAATATCAATTATATGAAATAAATAATATTTTTGGGATTTTTTCATAAAATAAAATATTTTAACATTTTTGTGAATTATTAAAAAAAGAATCAACTCAAAATCATTAAAACTCAAAGAGAAATTAATTTTTGAATCAATTAAATAAAATCACAAAATTTGACTATTTGAATTTGAGAGAAATGGCGCCAAGAACAGCTGAAGAACACGTGCGTTTTTCAGTTTTGCCCAAATTTGCATTTTCTATCCAATCTCACTGAATACTTGATTATATCATGCAATCCACATATCAATCTGCTCGTTTTCACCTCACGATCATGTTTATGACAATTAATTTCATTTAAATTAAGCATAAAACAAGAAATCACGATAAATCCTCAAGAACCCTAAATTTTGCATGAAGGCTGGGATTTTTGATACACGATTCAAATAAAGCAATTACTTGAGGGGAAACATTCCAGGCATGATTATGAACATTTGCCAAAAGTATTGTGCGAGGAAATATGCATAGATTGAGAGATGACCAAGTTTAGGCTTACCTCTAGGTTGTGACAGCAAGAGAAAATTGATTTCTGAGTTGGAGGTGTTACAGATGAATTGTGATGATCTGAACAGCTTCCCTACACCCTATGGAGTGTGTTTGAATGCTTGGACTTGATGGAAATTGGTTGGATCACTTCATGGCATCTCAACTGCAACTTGGTTAAAACCTTGAGCAATTGACTGACGATTATGAGAAATCAGTGTTCCAGATGTTGTTTAAGTGTTTGATCAGCTCACATATGATGTATATGAGGTGTGTGTGTAATTTGAGTGGAATTGCTCTCTAATGAAAAACCCGATAGTGACTTGCTAAGAAAGGCATTTTTGAGAGTGAGAAGTGGATTTTGAGAAAGGCAAGTGTTGTAGGACTTTGGTGTACTTAACTGATCACAATTGAGCTTTATTTATAGTAGAGCAAGTTTGTTTTGCAAGGAATAGTGAATGGCAACTGCTGAGTAGGGTTGGCCAATGTTGGCAAATGAAAATCCAAGTCTCCTCTAGCCATTGACTAGAGGTTAGGGCACGAGCTGCTGGCCCCCTTGGTCTTGGATAAGTCTTGACTGAATTCAGTTGCTAATAGCTCAGTCCATGCCACCTTGGTGCTTCCATTGAACGCTCTAATCCAAAATTGGAGTCTTGTCCCTATTTTGGGCAATTCCAGGTTTAGCATGCTATTTCTTGTTCCAAGGACTTTGGAGGCTTGGATCAGTGATTGTCCCCTTTAGATTCAATCCTCAGATGTGTCTAAAGTGATGACAAGGCTTGGAATTGGCTGATTTTGGCAAATCGATCAAAAGTACAAAATTCTGCCTTGCCTTGGCAGATTTCAGCAAGGCAACTTGCCAATGTCATATCTCATGGCTCAAGTTGAATTTGGTGATGTTCTTGGCCATTTTGGAAAGCTCTTATATGATACAACAACTGTTTGATCATATTTGGTTTTGATACTTTTTGGATCCAAGTGAAAAATGTCCCTACATTTGGAAAAAAGTAAGGCAAAATCTGACTTAGTGAAATTTTCACTAAGTGTTGGAACAAAGTGACTTTTCTTGATTTTGATCACTCCATAACTCAAAATCCATGAGGAATTTGGACATAGGTCAGTATGCAGCTTTTGTAGAGGGCAATGAGATCTACAAATCAAGCTTTGGATGGGGAAAAATTACTTTGTGGTTTAGGAGTTATGATCCTCCAAAGTTGGTACCTTTGTCACTTTATTTCATAACTTAGAAAATTTTCTAAGTTTTTATGGTTACCCCTTTTACAAGTTATCCCACTTTCTTTGATTTTTATTGATGAATGATGATTCAAATCATACATTAACATCATTTTAGGGTTAAAAATCCATTTTAGTGAAAAATCTCAAAAAGTCAAAGTTGATTTTTGTGCACAGTTGACTTTTTATCCGATGAATTCCAAACTGTGCAATTCTTCAGGAAATCATGTCCTTGACCTAAATCAAACTTGATGGACATGTTCCATGGGTGTTATAGGGTGTATTGAATCATGTCTTAGGGTTTGGGAGCATGTCCTGGTCAAAAGTCAAAGTTACAGTTGACTTTTCTCGCAAAACCCTAATTGTGGTTCAGATGAAATTGAAACTTGTTGCTCAAGCTTCTTGGATCAATCCATTGTTCCAAATGGATCAATATGGTATATTAGATACCCTCAAATCATGTCTTGAGGTCTTGGTTCATGATTAGTCCCAAAAGTCAACTTAGGGGTGAATTAGGTCAAGAAACCCTAATTCCTGATTTTTGATGTATGCATCCCTTAAGGTCAAATTGACTTGATGATTGGGTCCATGAGGTTCCATGGAGTATATTAGGATATGCTTTGAAGCATTGGCTCATGCCCAGAGGAAAATTTCCAACTGGAGGCCCTGGTCGACCAAAACCCTAATTTGGTGACACTAGCGATCTTGAAGCTTGATCCACCTAGAAGGAAGCAACCTTGCCCTTAATCCTTGATGTGGGAGTCCTCTTGATCCATTGTGGATGTTTGAGAGGTTAGAAAAGTTGAAGATCATGTCATTCCTTGATTGATTCTTTGTCTAAGAACTCTAAGAGGGCTTGAAACCCTAATTTTGATAGTAGTGAATGCTCACCCATCTTTGGGGAGACTGATGAAGCATAATGATACACCCATATTGTGATGATGATTTGCACAATGATGGGAAATCTTAGTGGTCAAAATTTGGGGTATGACAGATGCCCCTATTTAATCTTCTTGGACACGAAGGTGTGAATGACGAAGGTATTCGGGCATTCGGGGTGCAAGAGGATTAAATATCAGAATACCCGAAATTTTGATGGTGGTTATGAATGGCATATCACATTCATCTTCTTTTGCTAAGAAATGATGCTTAGAAAAGGTAAACTTCCCCTCGATCCTGGTCTTCAGCCAAGGAACTCGTCTCAGTTTTCCTTTGAGATAAACATCCCCTCGATCCTGGTTTCCTACCAAGGAACTGGTCTTAGTTTCTGATTTAAACTTCCCCTCGATCCTGGTTTCCTACCAAGGAACTGGTCTTAGTTTCTAATTTAAACTTCCCCTCGATCCTGGTTTCTTACCAAGGAACTGGTCTTAGTTTCTGATTTAAACTGCCCCTCGATCCTGGTTTCCTACCAAGGAACTGGTCTAAGTTTCATTTGTAAATATTAAAAGAAAATCAATGAAAAATACCAAATAAATTTGAATAAACCACTTGTGACTTTTATTTAAGGTTTGAAAAATGAAGTTTTAATCATAAGAGATATTAAAACACATTTGGTCTTGATTTTTCAAGATGAATGTTCATTTTAAAATGTTTAAAAACAAATAAAAATGAATTTATTCACAAAAATACTAATTATATTAAATAAATAATATAAACTTAATTTATTTGTGGAATAAAATAATTCAACATTTTTGTGATTTTTTGCAAAAAGAACCAATAAAAAATAATTAAAATTGAAAGAGTTATTAATTTTCCAATTAATTAATAAAACATGAAAATATTGGAAAAAATGGAAAAATGTGAAAAAAACACAAAATGGCATGGGTGGGGTTTGAACCCACGACCTCAAGGTCACAAGGCGCACGCCTTACCACTGGGGTGGTGATACATCCATTATTTTGAGTGAAAACACAAATATACAAGTCATGCCTTGGTTTTAGGCCTGGCCCAAGGCAAGGCAAGGCAAGTTTTGGTTCAGAAACGTGAAGGTCATAACTTTCTCAATTCTTAACGGTTTGAGACAAAATTTATATGCATCTGGACCAGAATTTCACAAGAAATCCAATGGTGGTGGTAGTTTTTTCAGATCACACTCCCTCCTCAAAACCCGATAGTGGTTTTGAAAAAGGCCTATAATTGCATTTTCTATGCTATACTTTGATACAGGCATGAATTACATGATCAATTGATTCAAACACAACATATATAACATGTATGAGGTGTGCATGATCAGTGGACTTCAAAGCATTGCATATTTTGGAAAGTTAAGGTTATGAGGCTTACATCTTTTAGAGCTTTTTGGAGTTTTTGTGCAATCTGTCAAGCCTCTTGTTCCAGAAATGATTTGATGCTTTAGACACACTCAAATGATCCCTTAGAAGCTTTTAGGATTATTAGAATCAGCTGGTACCTACAAAAACACAAACTGGCCCTTTCTTGCAAAAAGGGTTAAAAGTGACCAAAATAACAACTCTCTCAAATGGTGTTCCTGATGTGTGGCACCATTTGGGACAATTCAAGGATGATATTTGGAGTGTTTTTGAGGTTTTATCTAGTTTGTAAAGTGACTGAATCAAGACATGGCTTGAAAAATGCACAAAAAGCCTATTTTGAGGTTTTGAGAGGTGACTTTGTGATTTTTTAATTACAGGTCACTTGTGAGAGTTTGGATCACCTACATATGATGTTTATGAGGTGTGTGTGTGTGATTGGTTTGATTGAAAAAGCTCTCAAACTCAAAAACTCAGAGTTACCTTGCTAAAGAAGGCATTTTTGCCAAGAGAAAGGGTTTTTGAGGAAAGCATCTGTTTGATGGCTTTGGTGTACTCAAACTGAGCACAAATGAGCTATATTTATAGTAGAGCAAGTTTGTTTTGGGATCAATAGTGAATGGCAACTGCAGCAGAGGTTTGGCCAATGTTGGCAAATGAAAATCCAAGTCTCCTCTAGCCATTGACTAGAGGTTAGAGCACAGAGCTTTGGTTCCCTACTTGTTGGAGGAATCTTGATTGAATTCAGTTGCAAATGTGTAAGTCCATGCCACCTATAAGCATCTATTAAATGCTCCAATCCAAAATTGGAGTCTTGTCCCTCTTTTAGGCAATTCTAGGTTTGGCATGCTACTTCTTGTTCCAAGGACTTTGGAGGCTTGGCTCAGTGATTGTTCCCTTTAGATTTGATCCTCAGATGTGTCCAAGATGATGACAAGGCTTGAAATTGTCTGATTTTGGCAAATCGACCAAAACTGCAAAATTCTGCCTTGCCTTGGCAGTTTTCAGCAAGGCATTTTGTCACTACCATAACTCTTAGCTCAAATTGAATTTGGTGATGTTCTTGGCCATTTTGGAAAGCCCTTATATGATACAACAACTGTTTGATCATATTTGGTTTTGATACTTTTTGGATCCAAGTGAAAAATGTCTCTACATTTGGAAAAAAGTGAAGGCAGATTCTGACTTAGTGAAAATTTCACTAAGTGTTGGAAAAAAGTGACATTTTCACTGTTTGTGATTTTGATCAATCCATAACTCAAAATCCATGAAGAATTGGAATGAGGTCTAGTTGAAGTTTTTGTAGAGGGCCATGAGATCTACAAATCAAGCTTTGGATGGGGAGAAATGGCTTTGTGGTTTAGGAGTTATGATCCTCCAAAGTTGTTACTCTTGCCACTTTGTTCATAACTTAGAAAATTTTCTAAGTTTTTATGGTTACCCCTTTTACAAGTTATCCCACTTTCTTTGATTTTTCTTGATTAATGATGATTCAAATCATACATTAACATCATTTTAGGGTTAAAAAACCATTTTTGTGAAAAATCTCAAAAAGTCAAAGTTGACTTTTTATCTGATGAATTCCAAACTGTGCAATCCTTTAGGAAATCAAATCCTTGACCTAAATCAAACTTGGTGGACATGTTCCATGGGTGTTATAGAGTGTATTGAATCATGTCTTAGGGTTTGGGAGCATGTCCTGGTCAAAAGTCAAAGTTACAGTTGACTTTTCTCGCGAAACCCTAACTGTGGTTTAGATGAAATTGAGACTTGTTGCTCAAGCTTCCTGGAGACCTTGGTCCACCAAAACCCTAATTTGGTGACACTGGCAAATCTTGAGGCTTGATCCACCTAGAAGGCACCATCCTGGTGCTTAATCCTTGATGTGGGAGTCCTCTTGATCCATTATGGATGTTTGAGAGGCTAGACAAGTTGAAGATCATGTCATTCCTTGATTGATCCTTTGTCTAAGAACTCAGAGAGGGATTGAAACCCTAATTTTGATTGTAATGGATGTTCACCCATCTTCGGGGAGATTGATGAAGCATAATGATACACCCATATTGTGATCATGATTTGCAAAATGATGGGAGTCTTAGTGGTCAAAATTTGGGGTATGACAGATGCCCCTATTTAATCTTCTTGGACCCGAAGGTGCGAATGACGAAGGTGTTCGGGCATTCGGGGTGCAAGAGTATTAAATATCGGAATACCCGAAATTTTGATGGTGGTTATGAATGGTAGCTTACGCATTCATCTTCTTTTGCTAAGAAATGACGCTTAGAAAAGGTAAACTTCCCCTCGATCTTGGTTTCCTACCAAGGAACTGGTCTTAGTGTCTGAAATAAACTTTCCCTCGATCCTGGTTTCCTACCAAGGAACTGGTCTTAGTTTATGAAATAAACTTCCCCTCAATCCTGGTTTCCTACCAAGGAAATGGTCTTAGTTTTTGAAATAAACTTCCCCTCGATCTTGGTCTCCTACCAAGGAACTGGTCTCAGTTTCTTTTGTCAATAAACTTTATTGACAAGGGACACTATTCGTAGCAGTTTTCCTCAAACTTCTCGCCGAATTTTCCTGGGGAGATGCCATTTGATGGGAAAAAGAATGATGTCAGACTTGCTGGGGAACCCAATCGTCTGAGTTGTAGAGGTGCACAAACTTCTCTATTAGAGACACCATTTGTTTCTACTCGGGAAAACGAGTTTCTTGAGAGACTGCTTCCGCTTAGGGTCTTACATCATACTTTCTCGGGGTCTTCCCGGAGAAATGGCATATGATGGGATCCAATTTTGAGGTGCCGATGACCTTTTCATCAGTGGTTTTTCGGAGAAAACCCGCCGTACCGTCGGATCTCTGCTTAAGAGGCTTTCTCTGGGGATTTTCCTTAATCCGGGAAAGCAAAAATATCATCTTCAATGGAGAAGAGTGACATCGGTTGAAGGTTCTCTGGTCTTTCAGAGGTTCAAGTTATCAAAGTGGTCAAGGACCCAACTTCAATCCAGAAATAAACTGGAGGAGAGATTGTTCAAACGCAACATTTCCTAATCGAGGAAAGAACTGACAACTCGACCGAGAAGACAACTATCATTATGGATAAGACCGACTGGAGCGATAGTGATGCAATATGAATGAGAATGCAAATAGAATGCATGATGTATGTATTTATATGCTGACAAAACTGATGCGACATACAGACTAAAAGATGAACATGATGGGATACTCGGCCATCGCGGGGCGAAGTCGTACCGTTGATCCAAAAGTAGAAATTCTGCCTTGCTTAGGAGAGTCATTACCTGTGGGGAATATCGTTGGTCGGGCTTAGGAGATAAGAACTCGGCCGAGGGTATCAGATGAAACATGGTCTCTGACACAGTTGATCCTTCGTCCAGGCGTACTGATTTAGAAGGAGTACTTTGATTCTGCACTTTGAAGCTCAATTACTTCTGGAAAAGCGATCGACGTTCTTTCGATGTTCAACAGTCAAAAGAAAATGCCATCTTCATTTTAAAAGCAGAAAAAGTTTTACAAGTAAATTTGTTTTTTTTTTTATTTCAAGAATCGTTGATCATGTAAAAATGTCGTTCTATAAAGCTAAAACAAATAAGAATTATAAACAAATGTACAAGGGCTTAAATTTTATTGATAGGATGGAAATCAGCCAAGTGCGTGATTCCATAGAGTATTTACAAAGTTAGAAAATGGTAATTTTACAGGGAAAATGGCTACATTGAAACATGACAACCGCTATCCTTCTACCAACTTTGAATTCTGGACATCCTGAGCTTCCATCAAAGATAACCTTGATTGGCGCTTTCTGATGGACGACGTAACTGCCGTTGAGGGATTTACCCCTTTGTTGAACGTAGTTACTTGCCATTATCCCTAATTTTGCGTGGATTGTACTTTGAGATTTCCAACCCATCGGGATGATTTTTTGATCATGTCTCTAATTTTTGCCTGGACCGCCCTTTCGGGTTTTCAATCCACCGAGACGTTTTTTTTTAGGCGAAGTATTTCTTGACTACATCAACGTTCGTGGGGTAGGCAAATTCCTCTCCGTCCATAGTTGCAAGTCTCAAGGCGCCGCCTGAGAAAGCTTTCTTGACCACATAGAGGCCATCATAATTCGGAGTCTACTTTCCCCGAGAATCAGTGGGAAATGATTGTATTTTCTTGAGCACGAGATCTCCTTTCCTGAAGATGTGAGGTCAGACCTTTTTGTCGAACGCCTTCTTCATTCTCTGTTGATACAACTGACCATGGCATAGTGCCGTTATTCTCTTTTCTTCGATCAGATTGAGTTTGTCGTGTCGACTTTGACACCATTCAGCCTCTGCAAGCTTAGCTTCCATCAATACCCGGATTGATGGGATCTCTACTTCTATGGGGAGCACTGCTTCCATGCCATATACTAGAGAGAAAGGGGTTTCCCCTATTGAAGTGCGGACGGATGTGCAATAACCATGAAGAGCAAAGGGTAGCATCTCGTGCCAATCTTTGTAGGATATAACCATCTTTTGAACGATCTTCTTGATGTTCTTGTTAGCCGCTTCTACCGCTCCGTTCATCTTGGGTCGGTAGGGAGATGAGTTATGGTGTTCGATCTTAAACTCAGCACACAACTCTTTCATCATCTTATTGTTTAAGTTAGATCCATTATCAGTAATGATCTGGCTCGGAACACCATAACAGCAGATGATATTGTTTTTGATAAATCGGACCACCACTTGTCGGGTTACATTATCGTACGACGCTGCTTCGACCCACTTGGTGAAGTAGTCAATGGCGACCAGAATGAACCGATGTCCGTTTGAAGCCTTAGGCTCAATCATGCCAATCATGTCAATTTCCCATATGGAAAAAGACCAAGGGGAAGAGAGAACTTTAAGATGCACTGACAGTACATGGATTTTGTCGGAGTATATCTGACACTTGTGACACCTCCTCATGTACTTGTGGCAGTCGGATTCCATGGTCAACCAATAGTACCCTGCTCTTAGAATTTTTCTCGCCATTGTGTGTCCATTGGCATGAGTGCCAAAGGATCCTTCGTGAATTTCTTTCATAAGCATGTCTGCTTCTGGTCTGTCTACACATCGGAGCAAGACCATGTCAAAATTTCTCTTATAGAGGGTATCGCCGCTCAGAAAGAAACTGCCTGCCAGCCTTCTGAGGGTTTTCCTGTCCTTCCTTAGTGCCCCAGGTGAGTACTCTTGTTTCTGAAGGAGGCACTTGATATCATGATACCAAGGTTTTTCGTCTATGACTGCTTCAATCATGAAGATGTAATTGGGCCGTTCAAGGCGCACTATGTCGATCTTAGGTATGCCATTCCTTTGACTTACACTAATCATGGATGAGAGAGTGGCTAAAGCGTCAGCCATGTGTTTCTCATTACGAGGGATGTGATGAAACTCAATTCTGTTGAAGAAAGGTAACAACCTTCTTGCATAATCTTTGTAAGGAATCAATCCTGATTGGTATATGTTCCAATCCCCTTTGATCTAATTGACAACCAAAGCTGAGTCGCCATATACGTCCAAGTTCTTGATCCTTAAGTCGATCACTTCTTCGAGACCCATAATACAAGCTTCATATTCGGCCTCGTTGTTTGTGCACTTGAACGTAAGTCTGGCAGTGAAAGGAATGTGGGTACCCTGAGGTGTTTTGATAATTACCCCAATTTCTTTTTCGTAATGATTGACAGCTCCGTCAAAAATAAGTCCCCATTGGGAATCTGGTTCTGGCCCTTCACTAAGTAGAGGTTCATCGCAGTCTTTCATTTTTAGATACATGACATCTTCGTCTGGGAAGTCAAATCCGATTGATTCTTAATTGTCAATCGGTTGATGAGCCAAATGATCGGCTAAAACACTCCCCTTAACGGCTTTCTGAGCGTGGTACTCTATGTCATATTCTGATAGGAACATTTTCCAATGGGAAATCCTTCCCGTGAGAGCAGGTTTTTCAAATACGTACTTGATTGGATCCATTTCGGAGATTAACCAAGTAGTGTGACGAATCTTGTACTGGTGCAGACGTTTGGCTACCCAAGCCAAAGTGCAGCAAGTTTTCTCGAGCATCGTGTATCGAGTTTCGCAGTCGGTGAATTTCTTGCTCAGATAGTAGATGGCAGACTCCTTCCTTTTGGTTTCATCTTGTTGGCCAAGTACACAGCCCATGGAGTCTTCCAAGACGGTGAGGTAGATAATCAGCGGCCTTCCTTCCACTAGAGGTGATAAAATCGGAGGGTTCAACAGGTATTCCTTAATACTGTCGAAGGCGGTTTGGCAATCTTCTATCCAAATGCAGTCCTGATTCTTTTTGAGTAATTTGAAAATCGGCGCACATGTCGCAGTCATGAGGAATATAAATCTGGAGATGTAGTTCAAACGTCCCTGGAATCCCCTAACTTATTTTTTAGTTTTCGGGGAAGGCATTTCCTGAATGGCCTTGACTTTGTCAGGATCAACCTCAATTCCTTTCTGGCTGACGATGAACCCTAAGAGTTTCCCTGAACGGACACCAAAGGTGCACTTGTTGGGATTCAAGCGGAGTTTGTACTTTCTCAATCGCTCGAATAGTTTTGACAGGTGGGTCACATGCTCCTCTTATGTCTTAGATTTTGCAATCATATCATCAACATATACCTCGATTTCCTTGTGTATCATGTCATGAAACAGAGTAGTCATGGCCCTTTGATAGGTTGCCCCGACATTCTTCAAACCAAATGGCATTACCTTGTAACAAAAGGTACCTCATGGGGTAATGAACGAAGTTTTCTCCATGTATTTCGGCACCATTTTGATCTGATTATAGCCCGAGAATCCATCCATGAAGGAGAAAACTTTGAACTTTGCTGTACTGTCTACCAGCATGTCAATGTGCAGCAAGGGAAAGTCGTCCTTTGGACTAGCCTTGTTTAAATCTCTGTAATCAACACACATTCTGAATTTTCTGTCCTTTTTGGAACGGGTACGATGTTGGCTAACCATTGAGGATATTCTGATGTAGCGAGGAAACCTGTGTCAATCTGTTTTTGTACCTCCTCTTTGATTTTGATGGCCATGTCCGGATGAGTTCGTCTCAACCTCTGTTTGACTGACGGATATTCCGATCTTAACGGTAGATGGTGTTCCACGATGCTGGTATCCAACCCTGGCATATCCTGATAGGACCAAGCGAATACATCGGGGAATTTTTTGAGAAGCTTTAACAAACCCTATCTGGCAATTGGACTGAGCCATGCCCCAATCCTGATTCCTTTTCTCTCTTTTTCTGAACCCAAGTTGACCGTTTCCAACGACTCTTTGTGAGGTTCAATGGACCTTTCCTCTTGTTGGAGTAATCAGAAGATCTCTTCTGGAATTTCGTCGTCATTTTCTTCTTCAGCCCCAAATACCGGGAACTCAAAGTTGGGAGACGGCATCGGATCGTATGTTTCAACTGGGTTTAAAACAAGCAATCTGCATGACGTGATGATTTGTATTTAGAAAAGATAGAGAAAATGTAAGTGTGTGCAGTGTATTTCTTTGAAAAACTACTTGTTTTTATTATTTGAGATGTTTTTTAGGATTACCATTTTCTGAGAAAAGCAAAAAAAAAGAAAACAGCAATAAATGCGGAAATTACAGAATGACATTATTTTATTAATGAAAAAGTCGATTCTTGAAACTACAGCCCTATAAAACAAAACTCTGTCGCTTTGGGCAAAGCGAAGAGGGAAAATTTACAGAAAGCGAGCCCTATCAAAACATCCGTTTCACCTGGGCAGGGTGAAAGGTTAAAGATGGCAATTACTTTGACTTATGAACAATCTTCGGAACATCGACAGCAACCCATTGGCTGCGAACCCCTCGGTGAATCACAAAGTCTGGCACCTTCCTTGATTTGTCTTCAGAAATGACGCTGTGTTCTAGTGGAGCAGGATCATTGAAATCTGTCTCCCAGGCAGAGTTGTCGTAGGAGGATTCCTCTGTTGCCTTTTGCATAGCATTTGTGCTCTCAAGTAGATCTCCCCATCCAGTTGGCTGGATGTCCTCGAGCCTGATACGAGAGCTTTCGGGAGCGGTGTACTTGACGAAGTAGTCGAACTTACCACTTGGTTGTCCCAAGGTGTCCCACACTTCTTTGGGACTGGAGGAGTCATCTCTCTCGATGACGTTGACCTCAGGAAAAGCAGAGTTGATGAACTCTAATCCTACGAACGTTGCAAATTCATCATCGTGCGGGGTATTTTCAGGATACCCTGGGTGTTGATCCCATGACATGGTGGGGACACAGATATTCTGTTCAATGATGCTCAGCTGATTTTCTTTGTTCGACTGATTCTCTTGCCCCAAGTCTCCTGGATACGGCTGCCACATTGGCAGGCCATCCATCGGGCCATAATAGTTGTGGTCAAAGTTGTCTTTCATCGGAGTGTCTTCCTCTAATGAGTTTGGTGGAGCACGACATCCTTCCGGATCACAATCTCCGTATATCATTTCGACATCCGACTGGGGTATAAATCTCGGGCTCTGTGTAGGAAAGCAAAACGGAGTCTGCGTTTCGTCCTGAGACATATAACCGTCCTCGTTAAGATAGGACTCCCATTCTTCCTCCATATTAGAGGAATCATCTTTATTGATGGTATGCACTTCTTGAGGCACTGGGTGAAGGAAACCTTCACTTTGAAAGAAGTTAAGAATGGGATGAAGACTTTCATTGCTAGTAGTTGCTGTCTGGGTACAGGTTGCATAAAAACCAAGACCCTTCTTTGTTTTATTGTCAGTAGGAATGACTAGTTGTCCCCATCCTGTTGTATTGGTACTCTCGACCACTTTGATAGCGTCTTTGTATGAGGAAATGGAAGTTCCCTCTTCGGATTGATTGTCCTTGCTCACCGAAAGCGCTTGGAACTGAGTTCCGATAACCTCCTCGGGTTCTACACAAGTAGATGATGATAGGCTACTCACGAGAAAGGCTTGTTCCCCACAGACCGTGACGAGCTGGTTGTTCTAGATTAACTTTAACTTTCGGTGGAGGGTCGAGGTGACCGCCCCAGCCTGATGTATCCAAGGTCTTCCTAATAAACAACTGTACGTTGCCCGGATATCCATGACCTGGAAAGTGACTTGGAAAGTGTGAGGACCGATGGTTATGGGAAGGTCGACTTCGCCAATAACCGTTTTTCTGGATCCGTCGAATGCTTTGATGACGACCTCGCTGGTTCTCATCGGAGGGCCTTTGAAGGATAATTGTGTAAAAGTGGACTTCGGCATGACATTCAGGGCTGACCCTGTGTCTACCAGTACGCTGGCTAAAGCATCGCCTGGCAGTTGACTGTAATGTTGAGTGCCATGTTATGACGGCGATCTTCTTCAGGTAATTCCTCATCGTTAAATCCCAAATTATTGCAAGAAGTGATGTTAGAGACAATACTATCGAACTGTCTGATTGTTACATCCTGTTCCACAAAGGCTTGCTCCAAGACTTTCTGTAGAGCCTCCCTGTGCGCTTCTGAACTGAGTAAAAGTGACAGCACAGAGATCTTTGAAGGAGTTTGTAATAGCTGATCATCAATGTTGTATTCACTCCTTTGGATGAGCTTCAGCATCTCATCATTGTTTTTCGAAAGGTTGGGATTACTGGATTGACCGACTGGTGAATTGGGAACTTCTGTCTGAGGTTCCTTTTCTTTGCTGGACTCTCCAACTCCTCTGTTGAAGATTCTACCGCTCCGTGTTACATGACTGATGTCTGCAATATTCACGACGGAGGGTAATGGAATTTCCTTTCCATTTTCAATTATTGTCGCACCGTATTTGTAAGGGATTGCCCTAGTTGATTCATACGGTAGTGGTCCTGGTAGATAGATGACTATGGGAGCCTTCTGATCTTTCTGACTGTCGTAAGCAATTTCGATTTGTTCCTGGTTGGGAACTCTCGATTCGTCAAGTAGAGGAATGATGGCACAAACATCCTTGTTCTTCTCATAATCGGAGATTACGACAATGTCCTCAATTTGCTCAGCGAGGTAGTCCGGGGCCCAGTTACTTGGTCCAGAACCCAAATATGGGTGAATCTCTCTACGATCCACCTGACCCTGAAGAACTGCTCGTACAAGGTAGCACCCTTGGTTATTTTCTGAACAGATTCTACAACATTCGTAGTTGTGTGGTGGCACCTGGCCACGCCTGCTTTGAATGCAATGTAACCTCACCAGGTTAGCTTCCACAGATCGGACATCTTGACTTTGACGCCGAGTAGGGTTCCTGTTATTGATACTAATTTGCTGAGTATCTTCATCCATATAGATTGGCATCCACCAGTGGTTTAACAAGTGCTAAAGTGCCTCTTGGACAAGGGCATAACCTTGATCGTTTTCGCAACCCGCTTTACAGCTCTGGTAATCATGTGATACCAGGAATCCGAGGTAGACCTGCTCAGCATGTAACTCTACCAGGTTGGTATTCATTAAACGAATGTCGAAGATTTGAACCATGTTGATCTGATAGTGGTTCCTATCATGGTAGTCCTGGATCCATCCAAGATCCATCTGACGCTGGAGGGCTTCTTATACAAAAGAGCATCCCTGTTTGTTTACCGAGTAAGTCATACAAGAATTGTAATCGTGTCGTGGCAGATTATGATACTGGCTTTGCCTTGAGTGCATTGCCACCAGGTTGACATTCATCGCACGGATGTCGTGGTTTTGAATGACGTTGGAATTCGTATAGACCATGTTAACTCCGCGAACTCGGTACTCTTGGATCCATCAGAGATCCATCTGTTCCTGTAGAGCTGATTGCACCACGGAACATCCCTGATTATTTTTAGAGCAGATATCACACTGATGATAATTATGAGGTGGCACATGGCCATACCCGCTCTGTCTACAATGCATCTTGACCAGATTGGTCCTTAACAAGAGTACATCGTGAATTTGATAGACATTGTTAGACTCTCCCTCTATCAGGTTGACTGCAGCTTTCTCATGTTGAGGCAGCAGGTTCGTGAGAACATTCGGATTCGTATCTTTGAAAGATAAGACCCCGCTCCTAACAAGCTTTTGCATGTCAGATTTAAAACTAAGACAGTTCTCTATGTTATGCCCTGATCCTCCTTGATGATAAGGGCAAGTCTGGTCCACCTTAAACCAAAAAGGCGGATTTTCCGGTACTGCAAGAGGGGATTTAGTCTGGATGTGCCCCTTGGCTAGTAGTAATGGAAATAGTTATGCGTATGATATGGGGATAGGATCAAATCCTGGTGGCCGCGTTGTACGGTTGTTGTTGTATGGAGGACGAGCCCGCTGAAGAGGTTGTTGTGTCCTTTGCTGAAATTGTTGTTGATTAGGTTGGCTCTGTGCAACCTGAGGTTGATACGTAGGCGCGGGATTTATATCAGGAGTCACAACTACTACTGGTTAATAACGTCTCCTTTGATTTTCAAGAGAGATATTCCCAATATCTTGCTCTTTTTTCTTAGGGAGAGAACTACCGTATCGCTTTGTACTACTTGATGATCCAGTGTCTTTGACTAGACGTTCTTCTCGGACGGCTTCCTCGAGACGTACCCCCATACCGACCATTTTGGTGAAGTCACTGGGCGCACTGGCAACCATTCTGCCATAGTAAAATGAGCTTAAGGTCTTTAAGAAGATTTTTGTCATCTCTTTTTCCTCAAGAGGTGGACAAATTTGAGCAGCAATTTCACGCCATCTCTGAGCGTATTCCTTAAAGGTTTCTTTGTCCTTTTGCGACATTGATTTGAGCTGATCTCTGTCTGGTGCCATGTCCAGATTGTATTTATATTGTTGGACGAAGGCAGTGCCAAGATCTCTGAATGTACTGATCGTAGCGCGGTTTAAACCTATGTACCATTTGAGTGCGGCACTGGTTAAACTATCTTGGAAGTAGTGAATCAGTAGGTCCTGATTCTCTATCTGAGCCGACATTCGCCGAGCATACATTACCAAGTGACTCTGAGGGCAAGAGTTACCCTTGTATTTTTCAAAGTCGGGAACCTGGAATTTGTGCGGGACTTTCACATTGGGGACCAGACAAAGGTCTGCAGCGTCCTTTCCAAATAAATCCTAACCGCGAATGGCTTGCATTTCTTTCTGCATTTCCAAGAACTGCTCCTGGAATTCATCCATTCTGTCAAACATAGTTTCCTTTATACCCAAAGGTATCTGTGGTATCTGTCCTTCCGGGATAGTGTGCACCACAGGGGGTGGTACCGTGACTACGGCCGTGAATCTTGGCATTTCCCGAAGTTTGTAACCTTCAGGAGTCCTCAATATGCCTCTGGAATCTTCGCTTTCCCAAAGTTTGTAACCTTCAGGCCCAACGGCTTCTGCTGAAGTTTCCGGATCTCCAGTGATCGGCGGAACATATCCTTCCGGGATATAGTTAACAGACATGCCCCAGGAATGATCTTTCGGCATTTTGTTCCTAGGGTCATACTTCTCCACTATGGACATCGAGGTGACCTCTGAGATCACAGTTCTTTGTAGCTGAGCTTCTGCCATGGCTTGCATGTCGTTATGAAGCTTTCTCATATCCTCTCTCAGAGCGCCGATCTCTTCTTTCAACTCTCTGTTCTCTTCCTCAAGATCATCCATCTTTTTCTGACGATTGGCCCGAGTATTGTACGAATGAGACAGTTTGACTCTAGAATCGAGACACAAACGTGAGACTCGTAGGTAAGGAGAATACGTGATGTGAGAATGATGAATGCAATGATTATATTAATTGTTTTTTGGTTTAATCAAAATAAACTTCGACAATTAGATTGCAAAATATCAAACAGTGGGGAAACCCCGTTTTATTGAATTCAAAGGATTACGAAAATAGAAATACAGTAGATTACAAGGTGCGGAAACAGAAACCTAAGCTAAGGGGTCCTGAGTCCTTTCTGAGGAGAAACCGGGTGCTGATTCTGGTACTCTCCTTTTCTTGGACCGGGGCTCTTGGGTCGTTGTCGGGTTGTCATTCCTCTGCCAGGTGAAAGGAGCAAGCAAATTCCTTTGGTCATCCTGATTATCCACAACATGCTGCTCCAAGATTTCAATCAGAGCATCTTTATCCTTCAGTAGTTGCTGTATTTTGATACACTCCACATTGAGGGTGCGGTACTTGTTCTTCCAAGACCTCCTCTCCCGCTAAACTTTGTTGAGAGTAACCTGGAGTTTTTCCGTTTCAGTCATGAAGTACATGACAGACTCCCTTGGTGTAAGAACTCCGTGACGAGGATAAGGCATCTTTAGCTTGGGAGCTCTAGTTTGTACACAGTGGAGGTAAGGCTCCACCGAGACACAGTCCAGTTTTCCTAGAGACTCTCGTCCTTTCTTATGAACATGTTTCCAAGCGTGCACTATTTCCATCTTTAGTGCTCTGTCATTTTCCCCTTCTTTGAAGAAAAGACCTTCTAGATAAGCATTCTACGGGACATGCCTCATTGGGTATCCAAATTGACGACGAACCAATACTGGATCCTAATTGATTCCTCCCTTAGTTCCTATGAGGGGTATGTTGGGGAAGTTTCCACAACGGTCAATGATCCCGATTCCCTCATAAATCCTATTGCACCAATCTATGTCAGAGTTGGTAAGAGACATGATTCTCTGCGACCAACGTAAAGTATTCTTTTGATCCCAAAAAGCAGCAGACTTAGGCAAATGGGAGATAAACCATTTGTATAGTAGAGGTACACAGCATGTGATCTCCCCCCCGTTGTACAAATTCCCTAAGTGTACAGAATGATATGCGTCTACGAGTAAAGTCGGCACAAAGTTTCCTATGAGAAAAACCTTAATGGAGTTGATATCGACGAAGTTATTAATGTTGGGAAACAGAAATAACCCGTAGGTGAGTAAGACAAGGATGCTTTCAAAAGCAGTCATGTTCCCTATACTAGCGAAGTACATGGCCTTCTTTGTCAAGAACTGGGTTGACAATTCTTGTATGCCACCCTTAGTGGTCATGTGAGTCCTGACCTCTGACTCGTCCAAATAAATTGCTCTTGCAATGGTATGATCCTTTGGAATTTCTTCCAGTCCAAAAAAAGGAGCTCGATCAGTGATGTGTAAATCAATCAGATGAGAATATTCCTCCAGCGTTGGTGCTAGTTGATAATCCAGGAATGTGAAACAGTGATAGACCGAATCATAAAACTGAACAAGTGCATCCAAGATTCTTTCAATTACTTGGACCCTTAATAGAGGTAGCAGACCTCCGTACTTAGCTCTGAAAGCTTCAGGGTTAGTGACCATTCTCGCCAACCCTCTTAAATCCTCTAACTTTGGAACCTTGAAAGTGTACTGATGAGTTCTCCTCCTACCGAAATCCATGAGCGCAATCCTTTTCTCTGACATTTGCAATCATTATCTTAGTTTAATTTGAAAAAAGGAGAGACTCGAAGAGAAGATTTTCTTGGATGTAATGTTTTTTAAATGAATGCATGAATGCAACACATAAAAACATAGAAAAAACATGGGGTCAAAGGGTCGGTGTCATGTGTAGTACCCCAAAATTTGCCCTACCTTTTTCTGGCTTTTGTTTCTTTTTTCATTTGCATTCATTAGGTCATAACTCATAATCATATCATTGCATTGGGCTCCTAAGACGTGGGGTCAAGGCATCTTCCTTTGGTTTGAGCTTTCCGTATTCAGAAGATTATCGGTGTGCATTCAAAGTGGTTATTTCTCAAGCGGTGTATAAGGTCAAGTTGTTGTGGGTGAAAGTCCTCAAGTCAACAAACAGTGGGCCATGTGAGGTGTAGGTTCAGAAAGTCAGGTTTCCATTGGTCAGAAATGCAGAGGATGTTTGATTCAGATGTTTTATTTCAGTAGCATGGGTGAAAGAGTCAAGATTGGTTTTTATCCATAGTCCATTTTTACCTTTTCTATTATCCATTTAACCATATTTCATTTCAAATCCATTCTAATCCAAATTAATAAACCACTTTTTGGTCCATATCCATTTCATTTTAATATCCATTTTTTCTAAACCAATTTATCCACATCAATTTCATTATTCATTTCATCTCATAACCGCATTTCATTTTAAAATCCATTTAAATCCATTTATCCACTTCTCAAATCCATATCCATATTTTCTAACAACCAAAATCATAAATCCATTTTTGAGTCAATTAACCTTTCCATATCTTAATTGAATTCAACAATCATGTTGTATCTTTTTTATTCAATTAACTTCTTAAGCATGTGTTAAGGGAGAATGTGGTTGACATAATAAATTTTGACAAGAGTTCACTTGGAAGATATACTTGAAGTCCTTTGACACGTTTGAATCACCAAGCAAGGCTCAATTCGGACGAGGCATATTCTGATACTTGTACTCACTGTGAAACCCATCCATCATTGATTTTGGGTGTATGTTCTTCCATCATACCATTTCCTGATCGTAATCAGTCCCCTCGTAATGCATACTAGTCTGCAATGGGAGAACAAGTAATGGGAATACATGTTACCAACTAGCAGTTTCGAATGGATACTTTGGCCTATGTATTGTACTATCTCCAAAAGGCCACTAGTCACTACAAAAGCAATTGGCACAAACCATCATGGGACCTCGTTGAATAACACTGCATTTGGTACAGTTAAGCAAGTCAGACTTTTAACCATCTTGTAGCACTCCCTAAATAGCGGTAACATAACCCAGGAAAGAAGAATAAATTGGCATCAGAACTTTGTCATGATTTTTATTTGAAAAGCAACACAGACAGTTCGCATCAATAAAAGTTTGTAACAAAAAATAAGTACATAGCAGAAAATAGAAAGGGCCCAATGTGGAAGTTAATCAACGAGCAAGATTACATCAGATTGCTAACCAATTTTCTTGATTCAAAACCAAAGAAAAAATCATAACAAACTCTAACTGAATTTCACCTGTAAATACCAAACTACCCCTCCCTGATTTCTGGTATATAAGAAGATCCGCACCAATCTTCATCAGAGGAACCATCATTATGCATAATCTCTCGATTTTCTCTTCATCTTTATTCTTCACCATATTTTTTGAATTCTTCATCACGCATCACCATCTTCATTCTTCTGGATAATCTCACACCATCGTCATTCTTCAAAACCTTCATCATCTTCATCGCTACCGAATCGTTCGATCAGTAAGCAGAGCATCTACTCCATTCTTCTCTGGCCATAACCGAATTTCTGCAGCAATTTCAAATCATCATCAAACCTGCAAACAACATCTTCCAGATTTAATAATAGCAATATCAATTCACAGTGAAGCAGCATGAAGGAGAAGAAAATGGAACCGAGCGAACACGATGAAGAGAAATACGATTGTACCTGAGTCAGATTTGTGATCTTATTCCATCTTCATCGTTATCGGAGTAGGAAGTTGAAGATCTCTGGTTTTCTTATAAATTGTCTCCGATCTGAAGCCGCACCAGACGGTTCTCCGGTAGGTACGTTAATCCTGATCCGAACATTGATAGTGCCGTGCAATTTTGGATTAACTTGTTTTTGCGGCGAGTGTGCAATTTGTTGATGTGTTCTTTTGGTATGTTTGGTTTTTTTATGATTCGTGTGAATTGGTGAGGATTCAGAGAACTGGTGGTGATTCGAATAGAGAATCACTCTGTCGTCGTCGGCGGTACGCCACGGCGCAACGATTGTGGTGAGGAGAGGGACGAGTGAGCTGAGAACGAAGATGAAGAGAGGAGATGTTGTTAACATCTTCGCGTTAAGGATGGTGAGATGATCGCTCGTGCGAGGTTGGTTCGAGCGTAGAAAGGAGGTTTGTGTGGCCGGCGCGGCAGAAATCTTTTTGTGTCCGGCGAGTTTTTAAGAAGGTGATGATAATGTCGAAAGATGATGAAGCTAGGAAAAGAGATTACGGCGTAGCTTTTGTTTTCAGCGATGAATGGTTGTGAAAGGAGAAGACTCAAAGAGAGAGTCGAGGTCGGAGGAGAAGTCAGAAATGGCGGTAAGGAGACTGCCGGCGAACGATGAAGGTTGTGGGAAGATGATGAAGTAGGAAGGAGGTAGGGGCATTGAGGTACGACGGCGCAAGTTGATGGAGAAGAAGAAGTTTCCGGCGATTAGAAAAGAGGAAGAAGAGGGATGGAGTTGAGGCGCAGGGTTTTTGCTTTTAGGTTAAGTCTTCTGAGATTTTGGCATGGGCCTTAGGCCCAGTTTTCAATTTCTTTCTGCACCCTTGTTCACTCACGCGCACCCCTTGTTGGCTGGACAAGGTCGTTGGACCTATAACCTCAAGCCCAACGTCTGGTTCTGTCCGCACCTCTGTTTTTCTACTGCACCCTTCCTTTTTTATTTTGATTTAGTTTTACTTTCAAATTAATTTCATCCTTTTAATTAAAGATTAAATAATGATTTTGGATTTATATTTTAGAAATTATATTTTAGATTAGAGAATTAGAATTTAATATTGGTTTTGTTTTTAATTCTTAATCATAATTTTAGAATTAGATTTTTAGGAATTAACTGGAATAAGCAATAGATTTAGAAATTAATTTTAGGATTAATCTTAGTATTAATTTTAGACTAACTTTTACTCAGAATTTAATCTTGCTTAATTAGCATTTTAATTTTTGTGGATATTCTTGATTGATTTTAAATCTTGATTTTGATATTCATTTTGATTAAGTTCTGATTAATACTTGAGTTGTCTCTTTTACTTGTCTTTCTCTTTTGTGAATAGAATGATATAATGCTATGTGTAGAATTTTCTCACATCCCTTTGGGATCCTAGCTCAACTTTAATCTTTGATTAAAGTGAGGTAGGATATGCATTAGGTAGTGTTATCCCTATTTTCCTTTTAGACGTAGGTTTCTTAAACCACATTAACCATAGGAACATCCCTATATGATAACATTAGGGTGAGTCTTAGTCCCCTTTAGTTTTCACCTTTTGCTCCTTTTGAGTCACTTCTTCTCATCTCAAAACTTCTTGAAAACACTTAATAAAGATAAAGAGTATTGCGCACGAGCCTTAAGCGTGGGGAATGAGAAATGAGGGGCTTCCTCTCATCTTTCTAGAGTGCTTAGCGGGCGTCCTGTCTTGGGACGATTCGTTAAGTATTCGTCCCTGTGCCCTAGACTTTGGTTCAATGCAAGTTACAAATAACTGCAAAAAACACTTCTTTCTAAAAAACTCCAAACAAACAATAACGTCTTTCTTTCGGGAATTCTCTTCTCATCTCACTCATTCTCAACGTACGAACGTGCTTCTCCTCGTTCTCTCGCAAGACGGTAACGCCTAAGTCTCCATACAGCGAGCTGCAACACCTGAGCTAGAAAGTTAGCCGTTCCATTAAAAAACACAAGTAATTTTCCCTAGGTGAGGGGAACTACGTCGCTCTGATTCTCATGCTCCCGATGAGATACGTAGGCAGTGGGGTAGGGCCCATTCGAGCACTTCTTTTATTTTCCCTACATTTGTTTCTCGTTCTCTTTCCGTTCCTTTTCCAGTATATTTTCTTTCACCCTTTGATCGAGACAAGCAAGCGTGGATCCCATCGGGTACGATGGACGCGTGGAGGTGGTAATACCTTCCTCGCGCGTAACCGACTCCCGAACCCAGTTCTCTTGGTCGCAAGACCATGCTCTTTCCTTCCCTCAGGTTTATGCAGTGTTTCCTTTCCCTCTCATGGGATAAATACACATTGCTGGCGACTCTGTTTCGGTGCCACTTTCATGTTTGTACTAGGATGAAAATCCCGGGAGCGACAGCTGGTGACTCTGCTGGGGAATCTGGTTGACCTCTTGCTGGTCCATCCCCTTTAGCGAGTCGATCCTAGCGCTTGTTTGTTTTTTTTTCGTTGGGTGTTTATTTGTTGTGCTTTATTATGTTGTATATTACTGTTTTACAGCTTTTATTGCATTGCATTTCATTTTATTACTGTCATACTAGATATTGATGTGTTGTGCTGGCTGGTTTCTGTTTGGTAGGTTGGGTTGTTCTGAGAGATAAGCCCAATACCCAGGCTGGTTTCTGTTTGGTAGGTTGGGTTGTTCTGAGAGATAAGCCCAATACCCAGGCTTGAGTACACCCTAGGACTAGAGTGGAGAGTAGTGGGACCTACGTGCCATCTTGGTGCGTTTGTGTGTTCACGAAATTCACAACCAGACGAGGCTATCTTGGGACGCAATCTGACGTGTGTGTCTTGCGCATTTCAGGGTGTTGATCTAGAGAGCTGTCGACTCTGGTGACCGTTTCTCCGAGGACCCAGCAACGCCTCTCCTCCCGATATGTGATAATGGCAGACCAGAAATGGCAAACCCATTACATTTGTCGATCCGAGGACCCAATGCTGGGAAATCACATAGGATAACCTTATTTTTTGAGGGGAATCAGTTGAGGCCTCGTCGATTGATGATGATGCCAAACCAGAAATGGTGACCGTATCATCATTTCTCGACCTGAGAGCCCGGGATACTGAAGATCCTCGGTTTTCTAGAACCCACATGTGAGAGGGGATGGGTGTTTGCAGGTCTGCAGGTAACCGAAACCTTCAACCTACCCGGTTTTTTGGATTTCTCATCAGTGTACTGTTATCATCCTGATATTCTAGCAGTTTGAATGGGCCGTTATTCTGGATTTCTGGGTTTCTAATATTCTGGGTATTATCCATGCAGCAGCACAGCAGTATTGAGCTTTGTGGAAACCTTGATCCCATGTCTTTGCATTTGCATTGCATGACATTTTGCATTCTCATACTCATATGCATAGCAGGTATTCAGATACGGGGTTCTTATTCTGACTTGGTATTTTTTTCAGAACTGCAAACTTGACTTCTCGCCACTACGCAACTTGAAGCAATCAGAGGAGGATTATAGATTAGATGCGAGCAGAGTTGTCAGAATTCCAGACTCGTATGGCCCAGTGCTTTGAGATGATGCAGGGCATGGCTCAACAGCAAGAGGAACTAGGGGCAATTACTCAAAGGACTGCTGTTGTTATCCCAGAGTCTGGTAATGGGAATGGTGTCGGTAATACTCCAGGCGGAGTTGTGAATCCTCCACGTGTTGATCTTCCTCCACCCTCTCCTATGAGTTAATCCAGAGGAAGTGCTGCTAGGATTCATGTTCCTCGTCAGAAGGTGGATAATCAGGAAGAACAATTTTACGATGCTGAGATGAATTTCCCTACTGACACGGACAAGAAGATTTGTATGCTCGAAGAGAGATTGAAGGCTATTAAAGGCCATAATGATTTGGGTATGGACATGTATGACTTAGGGTTGGTCCCAGGTGTGAAGGTTCCTCCGAAGTTCAAGGCGCCTACTTTCAAAAAGTACAATGGAAGCACCTGCCCTAAGCTTCACATCAGGGCATATTCCAGCAAAATGTCTGCCTATACGGATGATGAGAAGTGCTGATGCATTTCTTTCAAGACAACTTAACTGGGGCATCTTTAGACTGGTATATGAGCTTGGAGAGAACGCATATTAAAAGCTGGAGAGATTTGGCAAAGGCTTTCATCAAGCACTACCAATACAACATGGACATGGCGCCCAATAGAATACAATTGCAAGGTCTTTCTCAGAGACAAAACGAAAGCTTCAAAGAATACGCCCAGAGGTGGCGTGAATTGGCTTCCCAAGTTCAACCTCCAATGTTGGAAAGAGAGCTCGCTGATATGTTCATGGATACGCTTCAGGGGCATTATTATGAGAAATTGGTTGGATGTTTGTCAGATGGATTTTCAGGTCTTGTATTGGCAGGAGAAAGAGTCAAAAATGGCATCAAAATGGGAAAGATTCGAATTGCTGCTGAAGATGCAAAGAAACCTTATGTTGGGTCCTCCAAAGGAAAGGAAGGAGGAACTAGTGCTGTTTATATTCCCCCTGTTGTTCAACGGCCTGTTCAGTATCAGTGACCTTATGCTCCTCAGCAACAGAGACAACAAAGATCGCGAAGGCCTGCGAGATGGTTCGATCCACTCCCTATTCCTCACAGTGATGTTCTTGCCCGTCTACTTGAGAGTTCTCTGGTTGAACTAAGGGATGCTAAGCCTGTCCCTGACCCCATTCCTCCTGATTATGATCTGGATGCTAGATGTGAGTATCACTTAGACACACCGGGTCATTCCATTGAAAATTGCAACGTGTTCAACCACAAGGTGCAAGACCTGGTGGACTCAGAGATCATTGCATTCACTGAAGATGATATGTACATCAATTGAAGCCTCTTTTCTCAAGTGAGCACTCAGACTGCCAGTATGTCATCAGAAATAGTACGTCCAGACAGAATCAAGCCTCCTCAGCAATGGCAATCTTCAGCTTCTTTACTGCATTTTCATTTGTAGTTTTTCATTTCTTGTTAAAGCATTGTATGCCTAAAAAACTTTTTTGTGTTCTGAATGATGTTTTAATGCAATGAATATGTTTTTTCTTGAAGCAATTCATTTTTATTCGTTCATATAATGTTTTTGTGCATTGCAATACCAATTTTCTTGCTTAAACTCTTGGAGGGAGGATGATGAGGTAAAAACGTAAAATCTTTGGTTGTATGCTTTTGGATAAAAACCTGTTGATGATGTACAGGCATTGTTTCAAATCCCCAAACACTAGAGATATAAGGGAGATAGACCCTCGTCAACCCCTTTGAGCCTTGAAGTGGGAGTTTCTTTTCATTAGAAAAAACCCTCACATTTAACCAGGGGCAGGGTAGTCGTCAGTAATTTGACCAAGCGTTCAAATTTCGAAAGGAGTGAGCATCTGAGGATCCATTACCTTTCTTCCCTCACACATCAAGAGGTTAAGAGATGTGAAACCACAATGGTTATCCATCAGTGTTCAAAGTAATGAGGTAGTCACAACCCTTTTAGGCAAGTCAGATAACCAGTGTCACACGATTTATTCAAAAAAAGAAAAGAAAAAAAGAAAAGAAAGAAAGCCCGCTAAGTCGAAACTTGAAAACAAATGACTTAGGCAAAATTTAGGGCATCCCGCTGGACTTCAAGATTGAAAGATTCAAAAGAGAATCAGTCCAGGAAAAATCAGGGAAATGAAAAAAGGCGAAAAACGAAAAAGAAATGATCAAGAGAAAATCCTCGATAAAGAACAATTCGTGTGATCGAAACACTAAGGACAAAAGGGATGACTGTCATTTTGAAAACCTCGTAGGTTCCTTAACCATCGATCCTCACAAAAAAAAATTCTTTTGGGAGATGAGCGCTTATGCCAAATTAATTGAGCGTAGGATTGGAGAACATCAAGGAGAATGGGTGGGTACAAACAAAATTTTGAGCCATAAATCCTTTTTCTGAAACCGTGAACCAGGCCACGTTATAATCCTTAAAAGTCTTAATCGAAACAGGGTTTATTCTGAAGGCGTACTTCAATGAGATAGCGTTCCTGACTCCCATGAGTTGTGCTAATAAGATTTTTGTTGGTATTGCATGTGCATATTATTTTCCATTCAAAAATAAATGTCGTAGCTAGTGACTCGTTCACAGGGTTTTGCGACATATTTTCAATAAACTTCAAGGTTAACATGTTTGTTGCATTAGAATTATCATTCTCGTAATAAACTTGTTCTGCTTGCATACATGTGCCTAAGCATCAATGAAGCTTACACAGTGAATGCTAGTCGAAAAGATTAATCCTGCCGAGTTGGGATGCTTGAAAATTCTGAAGGACAATCATATCAAGGGGCATGTTGCCAAGAGACTCAGTGCCGTGGGCTCTCCCCAGTAAGTCGTGATGAGATGTAGCCAATCTGGGGCAGTCACGTCGAGAAATCTCTCTGAAGTTCAGTTATTCTGAGGCATTCATTCGAAGATCAGGGGCAAAGTCACTTCAAAGCTCATGTCGAGGCAAGCCACCTCCGAAGCATAAGAAGTTATCCTCTCCAGAAGGTAGTTGATCAGAGGTACCTCTTCAAGGTTCCAAATACTGAGGTAGAGTATGTCAATCACTACAAGTCCTCTCGGGGCAAATTCCTTCATAGATCATACAGTCTGGGGTAGTTATGTCAAGATCCGATAAATTTCTCCAAGAGTTTGAAGACCCTGGGGCAGTGTGAATGCCCGGTCTTCTGTAAAATCCTCTTGAGATGATTTCTTTCAATGGACCCTGTGGTCTAGGACAAGTCAGGAAAGAACCGTTGTTCACTCTTGATAACCGGTATGTAGTCAATCAGCAGAAACTTGAAGTACTAAGTCTCTTCCCCAGCAAGGAGCCTGAAGGTATCTTTTCCAAGAAGGTGTTGGAATTGATATTCTTCCCCAAGCGGAGAAATCGTCCTAAAAAAAAAAGGTGTTCTTTATGAAGATTCCTTATCCCCAGCAGTGCAGGTGGATTCCTCATTCTCAGTAGGGTAAGACGATGGAATATCTTCAAGCAGTTTAAAGACGGTGAGAAGTCAGAGTATTCTCTTTCTCAAAAGTCAGGTTTGGTATTTTCACACAAGCCAAAGTCCAACGGTTATTGGCATTCTCAGCGGTTCAAAGTCCAATCTTTATTGGCATCTCCCCAACAGAGTTTACAATTCAGCTTGCGGTTCCCCGACAGGGTTTGCATCACCAGTGGTTATTGGTGGTACAGTTGGTTATCTCCCCACAGGAGGTCAGATATTGGTGATCCCTTCCTTAGCGAAGTTTGCTTATTCTGTTCTGCGCAATCCCCAGTGGAGTGTCCTCTCATTCTTGCATATAGTAATCATCATTGCATTGCATCCTCAAAACGCGTAGCATTTCCATTTCGTATGGAGCATTACGCCATAGAAAGAAAAATTCAAACATGCATCGAAGCATAAGCCAGATTTAGTACCTTATGCAAAAGCCCAGATCAACCCATAATCAAAACAGTGATTCCAATCCTCCGAAGAGAGCTCCAACCTCAAAGTTGACGCCTGTTTTGTCCAACCTCAGAGTTGACGCCTTTCTCCAACTTCAAAGTTGACGTATACCTTTTCTCGACCTCAGAGTTGATGAATACCCTTTTTTCTCCAACCTCGGAGTTGAAGCCTTTCTCCAACTTCAAAGTTGACGTATACCTTTTCTCAACCTCAGAGTTGAAGCCTTTTTACCAACCTCAGAGTTGTAGTATATCTTCTCTCCAACCTCAGAGTTGAAGCCTTTCGTCCCCAACCTCAGAGTTGTCGTACCTTCTTTTGCTCCCAATCTCAGAATTGACGCCTCCCGTCTCCAACCTCAGAGTTGTCGCACCTCCTTTTCTCAACCTCAGAGTTAATGAATATCCTTTTCTTTACCAACTTCAAAGTTGTCGTGTACCTCTTCTCAACCTCAGAGTTGATGAACTCCCTTTCGTCTCCAACCTCAGAGTTGACGTATATCCTTCTTCCGACCCCAGAGTTGAAGTTATGGTTTTTCTCAACCTCAGAGTTGATGTCTACCTTTTCCTCAAACATTCAAAGTTGGTGTTTACTCCAAATTTCTTTTCAATCTCAGAGCTGATGCCATTTTTCCTCAACCTCAGAGTTGATGGTCTACCCTCTTATCCCCAGCGGAGTCATCTTTGTAGGTCCGTTGATTCTACAAACCATCCAAGGGTGACGAAGCAAGGCAAAGTCCAACCGTAGATTGGCGCAAGTCCACCCACAGTGTGACAAGTCAGTAGTCATCTGACTCCATTTAAAAAAACATTCTCCAAGTCCATCCACAGTATGGCATGCCAGTAGTCGTCTGGCTTTGTACAAAAGACATTGCTAAAGTCCACCCGTAGTGTGGCGGCCAGTAGTCGTCTGGCGTTGTACAAAAGACATTGCTAAAGTCCACCCATAGTGTGGCAGGCTAGTAGTCATCTGGCATTGTACAAAAGACATTGTTAAAGTCCACCCGTAGTGTGGCAAGGCAGTAGTCGTCTGGCGTCGTTCTAAAAGACATCTCTCCAATGCTATTCTTCCCACCAGAGTTTTATCCAAGCAGTGTTCATTTGGTTGGGTTTATATCCCTTTTCTTCTTCTCCACAGTGGGCAAATTTTGCGGTTCTTTTTGTATTCAATCACCTTGTACCTTGAATGTCTGAAAGCAGTTGCTATCATCCTTTCAGGTCCAAGCTGATTGAATAGGGGCAGCTGTAGTACCCTAAAATTTACCCTACCTTTTTCTGGCTTTTGTTTCTTTTTTCATTTGCATTCATTAGGTCATAACTCATAATCATATCATTGCATTGGGCTCCTAAGACGTGGGGTCAAGGCATCTTCCTTTGGTTTGAGCTTTCCGTATTCAGAAGATTATCGGTGTGCATTCAAAGTGGTTATTTCTCAAGGGGTGTATAAGGTCAAGTTGTTGTGGGTGAAAGTCCTCAGGTTAACAAACAGTGGGCCATGTGAGGTGTAGGTTCAGAAAGTCAGGTTTCCATTGGTCAGAAATGCAGAGGATGTTTGATTCAGATGTTTTATTTCAGTAGCATGGGTGAAAGAGTCAAGATTGGTTTTTATCCATAGTCCATTTTTACCTTTTCTATTATCCAATTAACCATATTTCATTTCAAATCCATTCTAATCCAAATTATTAAACCACTTTTTGGTCCATATCCATTTCATTTTAATATCCATTTTTTCTAAACCAATTTATCCACATTATTTTTAATATCCATTTCATTATCCATTTCATCTCATAACCACATTTCATTTTAAAAGCCATTTAAATCCATTTATCCACTTTTCAAATCCATATCCTTATTTTCCAACAACCAAAATAATAAATCCATTTTTGAGTCAATTAACCTCTCCATATCTTAATTGAATTCAACAATCATGTTGTAACTTTTTTATTCAATTAACTTCTTAAGCATGTGTTAAGGGAGAATGTGGTTGACATAATAAATTTTGACAAGAGTTCACTTGGAAGATATACTTGAAGTCCTTTAACACGTATGAATCACCAAGCAAGGATCAATTCGGACGAGGCATATTCCGATACTTGTACTCACTGTGAAACCCATCCATCATTGATTTTGGGTGCATGTGCTTCCATCATACCATTTCCTGATCGTAATCAGTCCCCTCGTAATGCATACTAGTCTGCAATGGGAGAACAAGCAATGGGAAATACATGTTACCAACTAGCAGTTTCGAATGGATACTTTGGCCTATGTATTGTACTATCTCCAAAAGGCCACTAGTAACTACAAAAGCAATTGGCGCAAACCATCATGGGACCTCGTTGAATAACACTGCATTTGGTACAGTTAAGCAAGTCAGACTTTTAACCATCTTGCAGCACTCCCTAACTAGTGGTAACATAACCCAGGAAAGAAGAATAAATTGGCATCAGAACTTTGTCATGATTTTTATTTGAAAAGCAACACAGACAGTTCGCATCAATAAAAGTTTGTAACAAAAAATAAGTACATAGCAGAAAATAGAAAGGGCCCAATGTGGAAGTTAATCAACGAGCAAGATTACACCAGATTGCTAACCTATTTTCTTGATTCAAAACCAAAGAAAAACTCATAACAAACTCTAACTGAATTTCACCTGTAAATACCAAACTACCCCTCCCTGATTTCTGGTATATAAGAAGATCCGCACCAATCTTCATCAGAGGAACCATCATTATGCATAATCTCTCGATTTTCTCTTCATCTTCATTCTTCACCATATTTTTCGAATTCTTCATCACGCATCACCATCTTCATTCTTCTGGATAATCTCACACCATCGTCATTCTTCAAAACCTTCATCATCTTCATCGCTACCGAATCGTTCGATCAACAAGTAGAGCATCTACTCCATTCTTCTCTGGCCATAACCGAATTTCTGTAGAAATTTCAAATCATCATCAAACCTGCGAACAACATCTTCCATATTCAATAATAGCAATATCAATTCACAGTGAAGCAGCATGAAGGAGAAGAAAATGGAACCGAGCGAACACGATGAAGAGAAATACGATTGTACCTGACTCAGATTTGTGATCTTATTCCATCTTCATCATTATCGGAGTAGGAAGTTGAAGATCACTGGTTTTCTTATCAATTGTCTCCGATCTGAAGGCGCACCGGACGGTTCTCCGGTAGGTACGTTAATCCTGATCCGAACCTTGATAGTGCCGTGCAATTTTGGATTAACTTGTTTTTGCGGCGAGTGTGCAATTTGTTGATGTGTTCTTCTGGTATGTTTGGTTTTTTTATGATTCGTGTGAATTGGTGATGATTGAGAGAACTGGTGGTGATTCGAATAGAGAATCACTCTGCCGTCACCGGCGGTATGCCACGGCGCAACGATTGTGGTGAGGAGAGAGACGAGTGAGCTGAGAACAACGATGAAGAGATAAGATGTTGTTAACATCTTCACGTTAAGGATGGTGATATGATCGCTCATGCGAGGTTGGTTCGAGCGGAGAAAGGAGGTTTGTGTGGCTGGTGCGGCAGAAATCTTTTTGTGTCCGGCGAGTTTTTAAGAAGGTGATGATAATGTCGAAAGATGATGAAGCTAGGAAAAGAGATTACGGCGTAGCTTTTGTTTTCGGCGATGAATGGTTGTGAAAGGAGAAGACTCAAAGAGAGAGTCGAGGTCGGAGGAGAAGTTAGAAATGGCGGTAAGGAGACTGCCGGCGAATGATGAAGGTTGTCGGAAGATTATGAAGTAGGAAGGAGCATTGAGGTACCGCGGCGCAAGTTGATGGAGAAGAAGAAGTTTTCGGCGATTGGAAAAGAGGAAGAAGAGGGATGGAGTTGAGGCACAATGTTTTTGCTTTTAGGTTAAGTCTTCTGAGATTTTGGCATGGGCCTTAGGCCTAGTTTTCAATTTCTTTCTACACCCTTGTTCACTCACGCGCACCCCTTGTTGGCTGGACAAGGTCGTTGGACCTATAACCTCAAGCCCAACGTCTGGTTCTGTCCGCACCTCTGTTTTTCTACTGCACCCTTCCTTTTTTATTTTGATTTAGTTTTACTTTTAAATTAATTTCATCCTTTTGATTAAAGATTAAATAATGATTTTGGATTTATATTTTAGAAATTAGATTTTTGATTAGAGAATTAGAATTTAATTTTGGTTTTGTTTTTAATTCTTAATCATAATTTTAGAATTAGATTTTTAGGAATTAACTGGAATAAGCAATAGATTTAGAAATTAATTTTAAGATTAATCTTAGTATTAATTTTAGACTAACTTTTACTCAGAATTTAATCTTGCTTAATTAGCATTTTAATTTTTGTGGATATTCTTGATTGATTTTAAATCTTGATTTTGATATTCATTTTAATTAAGTTCTGATTAATACTTGAGTTGTCTCTTTTACTTGTCTTTCTCTTTTGTGAATAGCATGATATAATGCTATGTGTAGAATTTTCTCACATCCCTTTGGGATTCTAGCTCAACTTTAATCTTTGATTAAAGTGAGGTAGGATATGCATTCGGTAGTGCTATCCCTATTTTCCTTTTAGACGTAGGTTTCTTAAACCACATTAACCATAGGAACATCCCTATATGATAACATTAGGGTGAGTTTTAGTTCCCTTTAGTTTTCACCTTTTGCTCCTTTTGAGTCACTTCTTCTCATCGCAAAACTTCTTGAAAACACTTAATAAAGATAAAGAGTATTCTGCACGAGCCTTAAGCATGGGGAATGAGAAATGAGGGGCTTCCTCTCATCTTTCTAGAGTGCTTAGCGGGCGTCCTGTCTTGGGATGATTCGTTAAGTATTCGTCCCTGTGCCCTAGACTTTGGTGCAATGCAAGTTACAAATAACTGCAAAAAACACTTCTTTCTAAAAAACTCCAAACAAACAATAACGTCTTTCCTTCGGGAATTCTCTTCTCATCTCACTCATTCTCAACGTACGAACGTGCTTCTCCTCGTTCTCTCGCAAGACGGTAACGCCTAAGTCTCCATATAGGGAGCTGCAACACCTGAGCTAGAACGTTAGCCGTTCCATTAAAAAACACAAGCAATTTTCCCTAGGTTTGAGGAACTACGTCGCTCTGATTCTCATGCTCCCGATGAGATATGTAGGCAGTGGGGTAGGGCCCATTCGAGCACTTCTTTTATTTTCCTTACATTTGTTTCTCGTTCTCTTTCCATTCCTTTTCCAGTATCTTTTCTTTCACCCTTTGATCGAGACAAGCAAGCGTGGATCCCATCGGGTACGATGGATGCGTGGGGGTGCTAATACCTTCCTCGCGCGTAACCGACTCCCGAACCCAGTTCTCTTGGTCGCAAGACCATGCTCTTTCCTTCCCTCAGGTTTATACAGTGTTTCCTTTCCCTCTCATGGGATAAATACACATTGTTGGCGACTCTGTTTCGGTGCCACTTTCGCGTTTGTACTAGGATGAAAATCCCGGGAGCGACATCATGGAGTCAAGGCTCTACCCGTCCCAAAGGTTTATACTAGTGATTTTTGTACCTGTCTCTCAACATCATCAACTCTTGTCGAGAAAAACACCAGCGGGCCGGGAACTGTGCTAGGTGGTGTTTTTTCGAAGAGTCCTCAGAAGAGGGTGGTATCACGTGACAACTATTTCCGATAGGTTCCGCACCACTAAAGGGGTTTTTCCTGGGTGTATACTCAATCTTTCCACATGCGGCATCACACGCATTCCCATTAGCAGAAAAATAAACACATATATCAATTAGGAAAAGCAGTATATATATTTGTCCTAATGTCCTAGACTTTTAAGAGCTATGAATCCTATGTTCCTGACAGAAAATGGCTCCCCGGCGGAGGCCCCACTCTGTGGTTCCTTCCCCATTTAAATGTTTTCACCTAAGATCCTAGTGAAGGCCGATCCTAACAATAACGACATCCCCCGATGAAACCATTATAAAATAACTGTCCAAAGGCTTTTGCTTTAAGAAAGAAAGAAAGAAAATCAAAGACTGGCCCCACGGTGGGCGCCACTTTTCTGTAGCGAGCGAAACTGGACGTGTTTCTTATGAACTGCCGCTCTTTTGGGGGTACTACAGGTCGATTCATTTTTTATCCTATTGAGCTGACTAAGGAAGGGAAATGGATTTCTCCAATTAACCCTGCTTGCATACCGAGTTTAAACAGCGGTCTGTTAGGTTACGGATGCGATATGGAAGTGGGGCCTCTTTCTTCTTTCTTTGTTTATAACGGGACACCGGGAATGTTCATGGGTAGGGGGTTAGGACTGATACTTTTCGATTGATGTATGTGGGTATGGGATTGTGGGTTTTTGTTGAGTGTGCTCGCTAAGATTTTTCTTTCAATCTTATGCCTACGTATTCCCGTTTACCGAAATAGGGAAATCAGAGCGATCGTAGTTCCTCCTATTCTATGGGAGGAAATGGTGTTTTGGTGTCTTGTTCAAAGCCCAAGACATGAAGCTAAAAGTGGTTTGTATCTTGTTCAAAGCCCAAGATGTGAAGTTGAAGGGTCTATTTGTATCTTGTTCGAAGCCCAAGATGTGAAGCTAAAACTTTCGTCTTTAGAGAGAATTTGTCGTCTCTAAAGAGGGGTTGTTTGTCACAACGGTTGGATGACTGGTTATAAAGGAGGATTACTTTAACGGGACATGTGAATCTGGTAATGCCATAATTTCCTTTATGGGGGTTTTAACCTGAAGGAGAAGATTTTAACTCAGTGTAGAGAAATGCCATCTTTCCTTAGGAATTTCTCATGCTAAAAGAGGGACAGTGGCATAGATGTAGATGATCCAGAGGCTTGCCGCTTACAGCAATTACATGAAGGGAAAGGAGTTGTTGATGTTTGTATACTGTGAACGAGGCACAACTTTGATGCTAAAAGGTTGATTGGTTCAACTGGGGTTTCCTTATACAAAGCCTAAGAGGAGGTTATCGACCCAACAAGAGGGTGATTTTTGTGTGTCTCGTACGAAGCCCGAGAGAGAGGCTAAAAGGGTTAACTCTACAAGAGAATCTTTTATATGTGTCTTGTACGAAGCCCAAGACGGAGGCTAAAGGTTGGACTCAACAAGAAAGACTTTTATACTAAACAAGAGAGAGTTTTGTATCTCGTACAAAGCCCGAGTTGGAGGCTGAAGGTTGGACTTAACAAGAGAGTATTTTATACTCAACAAGAGAGTCTTTTATAGATGTGTCTTGTACGAAGCCCAAGGCAGAGGCTATAGATTGACTCAACAAGAGAGTCTTTTGTACTCAACAAGAGAGTGTTTTTGTATCTCGTACGAAGCCCGAGATGGAGGCTAAAGGTTAACTCAACAAGAGAGTCTTTTATACTCAACAAGAGAGTGTTTTTGTATCTCGTACAAACCCAAGATGGAGGCTAAAGGTTAACTCAACAAGAGAGTCCGAAAAGGTTAACTCCACTGGGGAGAATCATTGTACAAAGCCCAATAGGAGGCTAGGGTTACTATTTCAGTTGAGTGACAGGTCCAGTATGCTGATTTAAAGAGAAAATCAGTTCTTATATGAGTACTGTCTGCACTCAGGGATTTGATTCGAGGATCAGGGTTATTTCCTGTTCTTTAAGGAAATGGGAAATCCAAAGGTTATTGAGACTGTCCGAGTCTATGGGTTTCATCTCCTAGTTTTGAAAGGAACTTGAGAATGTCTTCAAGACTCAATGGAATTAGACTTTCCAAGTCTAGAGTTTCATCTTTTGTACTATCCTTTAAGAAACAGTAGTAGGATCTAGACTCTTTGAAAGACTGTTCTATTAGGATGACTAATTTCTGTTCCTATACCTCTAGGAGGTCGTCGGGACAATTTGTACGAAGCCCAAGAGGAGGCTAGAAACTTTTAAGAAGCCGAGGGACAATTTGTACGAAGCCCAAGAGGAGGCTATCATTCCCGGAGGAAGAAATCATTTATACGAAGCCTAAGAGGAGGCTGTGAATACTTCTAAGAAGTCGACGGGTCCTTGCACAATGCCCAAGAGGAGGCGGGGATGTTTTTAAGAAGCCTGTGGGTCCCAAAACCCCGAGAAATTCAAGACAGGTTATTCACAAAGAATAGATCAAGCCAGGAAAGTTTGATAATTTGGAAGAAACTCAAGAGATGCCATTCACGGAGAAAAGATCATCCCTGGAGAATAGAGTTTCTTTGACGATTTCTAAAGGTGACAGTCTGTGAAAGGGTTCACCGAGAATGATGCCTTTCACGTCTCCATATTGTTTAACCCCAAGAGGAGGGAAGATTGTATCTGGTAATCCTATGGGGATCTAGTTTTTTCTATTTAAGAGTAATCAACAGGGGTTAGTGCTAGACGTAGTTGCCGGGGAAACTCTAAATATCAGTTGATATGAGTTTATGAAAGAAGACTTACAGTGAAACAACCCCACAATACAGTTATATGTATATGAAAGCGGATAAAGAAAGCATATAACCACTTACTCGGTTGTAGAGCTTCCATGCTGTTTGGTTAGTTGTTCAACAAAGAAAGATTGAAAACAACAGTATATTCAAGATCAAAGGAGAAGGTGCTTTGAAATGAAAAATTGGGGCTTACAGCTCAAGGAGAGGCCCAAGGTTTTTATCAGTGATCGCATTGTCGTTTTGTACAGAGGGACTTATACAAGTGACTGAGGCCCAAGAAGGTTTTCTGTACAAAGGGATGGGTCTTATACTCTCTTAAGAGGCCCAAAAGGTTTAAAGAAAAAGAGTGGAAGCTTATAACACGAGGGTAGGCCCATATGTTTTTTCGTTTGAAATGGCGATCGCGCCGAGATTTTTGAAAACGTAGTGGGTCTTATACAATGGCTGAGGCCCAAAATGGTTTGGTTTTCAAAGGGGGTTGGGTCTTACACTCTAATAGAGACCCAAGAGATTTTGAATGGGTCTTATAGCTCGAGGAGAGGCCCAGATGGTTTATTTTTCAACAGACGATGATTGCGTCGAACTTTTTGAAATACAACGGGACTTATACAATAAGTGAGGCCCAAAATAGGTTTGTATTTACAAAGGATTGGGTCTTACACTCTATTAGAGGCCCATGAGTGTTTGAAAATGATTTGTGAGGGTGAAATTCAAAGAAACCCTAATTTGTTTTCTTTTAAAAGTAAATATTAAAAGAAAATCAATGAAAAATACCAAATAAATTTGAATAAACCACTTGTGACTTTTGTTTAAGGTTTGAAAAATGAAGTTTTAATCATAAGAGATATTAAAACTCATTTGGTCTTGATTTTTCAAGATAATGTTCATTTTAAAATGTTTAAAAACAAATAAAAATAAATTTGTTCACAAAAATACTAATTATATTAAATAAATAATATAAACTTAATTTTTTTGTAGAATAAAATATTTCAACATTTTTCTGATTTTTTGCAAAAAGAACCAATAAAAAATAATTAAAATTGAAAGAGTTATTAATTTTCCAATTAATTAATAAAACATGAAAATATTGGAAAAAAATGGTAAAATGTGAAAAAAACGCAAAATGGCATGGGTGGGGTTTGAACCCACGACCTCAAGGTCACAAGGCGCGCGCCTTATCACTGGGGTGGTGATACATCCATTGTTTTGAGTGAAAACACAAATATACAAGTCATGCCATGGTTTTAGGCCAGGCCCAAGGCAAGGCAAGATAAGTTTTGGCTCAGAAACGTGAAGGTCATAACTTTCTCAATTCTTAATGGTTTGAGACAAAATTTATATGCATCTGGACCAGAATTTCACAAGGAATCCAATGGTGGTGGTAGTTTTTTCAGATCACACTCCCTCCTCAAAACCCGATAGTGGTTTTGAAAAAGGCCTATAATTGTATTTTCTATGCTATACTTTGATACAGGCATGAATTACATGATCAATTGATTCAAACACAACATATATAACATGTATGAGGTGTGCATGATCAGTGGACTTCAAAGCATTGCATATTTTTGAAAGTTAAAGTCATGAGGCTTACCTCTTTTTGAGCTTTTTGGAGTTTTTGTGCAATCTGTCAAGCCTCTTGTTCCAGAAATGATTTGATGCCTTAGACACACTCAAATGATCCCTTAGAAGCTTTTAGGATGATTGGAATCAGTTGGTACCTGCAAAAACACAAACTGGCCCTTTCTTGCAAAAGGGGTTAAAAGTGACCAAAATAGCAACTCCCTCAAATGGTGTTCCAGATGTGTGGCACCATTTGGGACAGTTCAAGGATGATATTTGGAGTGTGTTTGAGGTTTTATCTAGTTTTGAAAGTGACTGAATCAAGACATGGCTTGAAAAATGTACAAAAAGCCTATTTTGAGGTTTTGAGAGGTGACTTTGTGATTTTGTAATTACAGGTCACTTGTGAGAGTTTGGATCACCTACATATGATGTTTATGAGGTGTGTGTGTGTGTGATTGGTTTGATTGAAAAAGCTCTCAAACTCAAAAACTCAGAGTTACTTTGCTAAAGAAGGCATTTTTGCCAAGAGACAGGGTTTTTGAGGAAAGCATCTGTTTGATGGCTTTGGTGTACTCAAACTGAGCACAAATGAGCTCTATTTATAGTAGAGCAAGTTTTTTTTAGGATCAATAGTGAATGGCAACTGCAGCAGAGGTTTGGCCAATGTTGGCAAATGAAAATCCAAGTCTCCTCTAGCCATTGACTAGAGGTTAGAGCACAGAGCTTTAGTTCCCTACTTGTTGGAGGAATCTTGACTGAATTCAGTTGCAAATGTGTCAGTCCATGCCACCTCTAAGCATCTATTAAATTCTCCAATCCAAAATTGGAGTCTTGTCCCTCATTTAGGCAATTCTAGGTTTGGCATGCTACTTCTTGTTCCAAGGACTTTGGAGGCTTGGCTCAGTGATTGTCCCCTTTAGATTTGATCCTCAGATGTGTCCAAGATGATGACAAGGCTTGAAATTGGTTGATTTTGGCAAATCGACCAAAAATACAAAATTCTGCCTTGCCTTGGCAGTTTTCAGCAAGGCATTTTGTCACTACCATAACTCTAAGCTCAAATTGAATTTGGTGATGTTCTTGGCCATTTTGGAAAGCCCTTATATGATACAACAACTGTTTGATCATATTTGGTTTTGATACTTTTTGTTCCAAGTGAAAAGTGTCTCTACATTTGGAAAAAAGCGAAGGCAGATTCTAATTTAGTGAAAATTTCACTAAGTGTTGGAAAAAAGTGACATTTTCACTTTTTGTGATTTTGATCAATCCATAACTCAAAATCCATGAAGAATTGGAATGAGGTCTAGTTGAAGTTTTTGCAGAGGGCCATGAGATCTACAAATCAAGCTTTGGATGGGGCGAAATGGCTTTGTGGTTTAGGAGTTATGATCCTCCAAAGTTGGTACCCTTGCCACTTTGTTCATAACTTAGAAAATTTTCTAAGTTTTTATGGTTACCCCTTTTACAAGTTATCCCACTTTCTTTGATTTTTCTTGATGAATGATGATTCAAATCATACATTAACATTATTTTAGGGTTAAAAAACCATTTTTGTGAAAAATCTCAAAAAGTCAAAGTTGACTTTTGTGCACAGTTGACTTTTTATCCGATGAATTCCAAACTGTGCAATCCTTTAGGAAATCAAGTCCTTGACCTATATCAAACTTGATGGACATGTTCCATGGGTGTTATAGGGTGTATTGAATCATGTCTTAGGGTTTGGGAGCATGTCCTGGTCAAAAGTCAAAGTTACAGTTGACTTTTCTTGCGAAACCCTAATTGTGGTTAAGATGAAATTGAGACTTGTTGCTCAAGCTTCCTGGATCAATCCATTATTGAAAATGGATCAATGTGGTGTATTAGAGACACTCAAATCCTCTCTTGAGGTCTTGGCTCATGTTTTGTCCCAAAAGTCAAGTTAGGGGTGAATTAGGTCAAGAAACCCTATTTCCTGATTTTTGATGAATGCATCCCCTGAGGCTAGATTGACTTGGTGCTTGGCTCCATGAGGTTCCATGGAGTATATTAGGTTATGCTTTGAAGCATTGGCTCATGCCCAGAGGAAAATTTCCAACTGGAGGCCCTGGTCGACCAAAACCTTAATTTGGTGACACTGCGATCTTGAGGCTTAATCCACCTAGAAGGGAGCATCCTGGTGCTTAATCCTTGTTGTGGGAGTCCTCTTGATCCATTGTGGATGTTTGAGAGGCTAGACAAGTTGAAGATCATGCCATTCCTTGATTGATCCTTTGTCTAAGAACTCAGAGAGAGATTGAAACCCTAATTTTGATTGTAGTGGATGTTCACCCATCTTCGGGGAGACTGATAAAGCATAATGATACACCCATATTGTGATCATGATTTGCACAACGATGGGAATCTTAGTGGTCAAAATTTGGGGTATGACATCAGCCAATAGTAACCTGCCCTTAACATCTTCTTAGCCATTACATGTCCATTGGCATGGGTACCAGAGGATCCTTTATGAATTTCTTTCATCAACATGTCTGCTTCATGTCTATCCACATATCTGAGCAAGACCATGTCATAATTTCTCTTATACAACACATCATCATTCAAGAAGAAACTACCAGTCAATCTTCTCAAAGTCTTCTTATCTTTCTTCGATGCCCCAAGTGGGTACTCTTGATTATGAAGAAAGCACTTAATATCATAATACCACAGTTTATCATCAACAACCTCTTCATCCGCAAACACATAAGTTGGTCTATCAAGACACATAACATTGATTTTTGGCACATCATTCCACTGATTCACCACAATCGTGGAGGATATAGTTGCTAAAGCATCTGCCATTCGATTCTCTACTCTGGGTATATGGCGAAACTCAACTTTATTAAAGAAAGTTGACAACCTTCTTGCGTAATCTCGATAAGGAATCAAATCAGGTTGATGTGTCTCCCATTCCCCTTTAATCGGATTAATCACCAGGGCTGAATCTCCATATACATCAAGAATCTTGATTCTTAAATCAATAGCTTCTTCCAAGCCCATAATACAAGCTTCATACTCAGCCACATTATATGTGAAAATGAACATCAACCTTGCAGTAAAAGGAATATGAGAACCATGTGGAGTAACAATTATTGCCCCAATACTATTGCCATACTCATTAACAACTCCGTCAAAAATCAAACCCCAACGGGATCCAGGCTCAGGTCCTTCATCAGGTAATGGTTCTTCACAATCTTTAACCTTTAGATACATCACATCCTCATCAGGAAAATCAAACCTGATAGGTTGATAATCATCAATTGGCTGGTGTGCCAAATGGTCAGCCAAAACACTTCCTTTTATTGGTTTTTGAGTTCGGTACTCGATATCATATTCTGATAACAACATTTGCCAACGAGCAATCCTCCCAGTCAAAGCAAGCTTTTCAAAGATATACTTGATTGGATCCATTTTGGATATCAACCAAGTTGTATGATTCAACATATACTGGCGGAGGCGCTTGGCAGCCCAAGCTAAAGTACAACATGACTTTTCAAGCATTGAGTATCGAGACTCACAATCAGTGAACTTCTTGCTCAAATAATAAATGGCAAATTCTTTTCAGCCAGATTCATCTTGTTGACCTAGAACACAACCTATAGATTCTTCCAACACAGTCAAATACATAATCAGAGGTCTTTCTTCCACAGGAGGAGACAAAATCAGAGGTTTAAGCAGATACTCTTTAATTATTTCAAAAGATTTCTGACAATCCTCTGTTCATACACAACCCTGATCTTTGCAAAGAAGCTTGAAGATCGGCGCACATGTGGCAGTCATATTTGATATAAATCGGGAGATATAATTTAAACGTCCTAAGAATCCTCTTACTTGTTTTCTGTTTTGGGCACAGGCATTTCCTGAATAGCTCTAACTTTACAAGGATCCACTTCAATGCCTTTTTGCCTGACAATAAAGCCCAACAACTTTCCAGAATGGACACCAAAAGTGCATTTATTGTGATTCAAACGAAGCTTAAAATTTCTCAAACGCTGAAACAACTTCAATAAGTACTCAGTATAATCTTCTTCAGTCTTTGAATTACAAATCATATCATGCACATAGACCTCAATTTCTGTATGCATCATATCATGGAACAAAGTAATCATAGCTCTCTGGTACGTTGCACCAGCATTTTTCAAACCGAAAGGCATCACTCTGTAACAGAATGTTCCCTAGGGTGTAATGAATGTTGTTTTCTCCATATCCTCGGATGCCATCTTTATTTGATTATAACCGGAAAATCCATCCATAACGGAAAAGATATTTGTTAGTTCTTGTAATTGGCTACAATTTTGGTAAAACAATGTTGCTGTCATGTGATGGTTAATCAAGATGCTGAAACAAGATGTTCTTGCTTACTGCATTCAACATGTCGGATAAAGATGTCCCATCCTGGATCATAGGACATCGCGTCTGTTATTGGATTGAAAGAAGATTATGTTAGTTGTTATTTGTTATTGAATATTCTGTGAATATTTAGTTACCCATGTGGCATCCAAAGTATTTGGGTTGAGATTTTGTGTTGGTTTTCAGATTTTCACTACTTTCTAAATATGGAGACATATTAGGAAACATTTGATTGAAGACCTATTATATAGCAGAAGGTTCTGCTGATTTGTAGCAGCTGATATGCTGTGATTTGAAGCCCAAATCCAGTTGGGATATAGGTTATAAATAGGAGTGTTTGCAACCTGATTCAATAACGATTCCAAGATGTAAAATTGTTAGGGTTTCGTTCTTGTGAACCACTCTCTAGGAGAGTTGGTATGTGTGAACCACTCGGATTGTGAGATGGTCACTGTACTCCTCGAAGCTTTTAAGCAAGAGAGATGTATTGTTCTTGGAGGAAGCTTTGAAGCAACTCCAGGTTGTGGTCTTAGTTAAGGGAAGAAGCTAACAAATGGTGGAGTTTGGCATCATACTTAGCTAGGTATTGTTCTCATCAGATGTTGATGTGTCATAGGAGTGTGGCTTCATGTCTATTTGTGTAATCAGAATGTAGGCGAAGGGTTGTCGATGCAGTGGCTGAGATGTTGATTGCTAGACATCATTGCGATGATTGGGAGTGAGATGAAGTCTCTTATCTAGGGAGGACTTAGATAGAAGGGTCATTGGGTAGTGATTAAGTTAGTGGATTGTCAACTAGTTTGTTGAGTCTGTAATTTGATACTGCTAAGAGTGGACTTCCTTCCTGGCTTGGTATGCCCCCAGATGTAGATTGTTAGATCAAACTGGGAGAAAAAATTCTATGTGTGGTTTATGTTTTTCTGTACTGGTTTTATTTTTTTATACCTTACCATGTTGTTCTGTTCAGATCAGATGTCCAGTCATTCTATAGGACATCTGTAGTCTGGTATACCAGAATTTCAATTGGTATCAGAGCAGGCATCCTGTTCTGTTTCTGGGTGAGATCCTAGGGAAGATACTTTCTGGTCATGGGCAAGGTAGGTGGTACCTACTAAAAAGTTGTTTGAACTTGAAGAAGTTCATTTTGCGGTTTGAATGGTCCCTAAAAGTGGAGGATGGACTGTTCATGACAGGGTGTGTTTTGGATCTATCTTTTGTTATCAGGCTTATAGCTTTGGTGGTGAGCTGTTGTGTGGTTTAATTTATTTTCAAACCTATGGATTGTGGTGTTTGTGCAAAGGTATTAAGTTTTGCCTGAAGGTTGTTGAGGGGTTTTCTTCTTCTGTTCCACTGCCTATGTATCTGTTAGAAAACTCCTGATGGTTTTGGTTGAAGGTTTATCACATGGTGTGGTGATACTTGAGGATAGCTTCAACTAGCTTGTTAGAGTTGCCAAAGATAATTGAGGCTCATCCCAAGTCCACTCATAAAGGCACTTTTATATGAGTTTGTTGAAAAAAGATCTAGAAGCAATTTAGTCTTACTTCCAACCCTAAAAGGCCAGTCTCTGGGCTTTGATAAAAGATCTTTTGGTGTGTTTCTTGAGAAGGGAACTAATGTCCTACCAGATGTTGGAACATCAAACCAGCAGAGTGTTGTTGGATAAAGGTATGACATAACAGATGCTTGGGGGGCTAAACAAACGTGTATTGATCACATCTGTTTGGAACCTACTCCTGGCTTAGAAGAGGAGGCATCTGGGTTGGCAGAAACATGTCTTAGATAAGTGTGTTGGATTAGTGTACAAAGGCCATTTGTTTTGTGTGGAGGTCAAGCTCAAATGTCAAGGACACTCTCTTTGAAATTTGGAAGTTCCTTCTGATCTAATGGGCCAGATGTATGGAATCTTATTTATGGCCATGGAGCAGATTCTAATTGAGTTATATGTGCGTACCAACCAAAGGATGTGCAACTATTGGATGGGAGAATGAGTAATGTCCTTAGGAGTTCTTAGCAGTTAAGGAGAGTCCTTAATTTGTTGTTGGAAGAACTCGGAGAAATGTCACACATAATGTCTTAACATCTTTGTATTGAGAATTTATTTTTCTCAATATGTCTGGTGATATTTCTCAAAAATAGGATGGGGGTTGTTTACTCAAACTTGATATCACTATCGAGTCTATGAGAGCATGGAACTCTTGTTCTAGTGGAAGAGAAACTCAAAGGGCTGTGCACAGAGGAGATATATTAACCTATCTGGTTGGCTGGTGTCTTCATTGTTGGGTTGTCATCCAACCCATCTAGGAGGAGCATTTCAGATTTGTGTTTGGAGCAAAGAGGAGTTGGTGTTTTTGGGACCAAAGGATTATGGTTCCCTGGTATCTGCATGAGAAGTTTGAAAATAATATTCTTGAGACGTAGAGTATGCAGGTTCCTACATGTGTGTATGATCTGGTTTTTGAATGGTTGTCATGATGAAAGAAGAATGTCAGACCAATTGTCCTACCTGGTGAGAGAAGGTAGTCTTATCTGACTAATGATAGATACTTTGACGGGAGCTAAGTATTTGTCTGATGTGAGTATGCAATTCTGCAGTCTGAACTCTTTGCTTTAGAGAGGGTGTGCGAGTTTATTTCTCTCTATGGTGTTCAGGTTAACCTGAATAAGCTGCTCTGGCTGTGTTTTATTGGGAGCTTCTTGAAGGACTTCTATGCGCAATGAGTCCTTTGAATGGCGATGGGAAGCTGATGTCCCAAATGATGTTGTAACATCATGATTGTTGATGGTTATATTTGGAATATGATTGAGACTGTGCATGTGGAGTTGGATGCTCAAGCGTATTTTTCAGATGAGGTGATCTGATCAGGAAGGTTTGTTAAAGAGATGTTCTTTCTCTTGAAGTGATTAGATCTCAGTAAGCTTGTAAGTAAGTTGAGAATTCGTGGAGTTTGTGAGCAGTGTCAGTGTTCTCTAGGAGTAAGAGTATAGTATGTGAATGTGCTTAGAAATTGTGTGAAGATCCAATGCTGAAATGTTAATCTTCATCTAGAGCACTGGGTATCTTAGATAGGGGGAGTTGGACTTCTGTTTTGGATTTGTTGCTACAGTAGTACAGTTGTTTATCAAGATTGTTTATGGTGAGGGTGTAATGTCAAGACATTGTGTGACTGGTTTAGTTCTGGGTTGTCAATGTATTAAATCAAAGTTGTATGTGTTCTACTACTGGTTGATTGTCCTTATCGCATAGTTGCTTTGTTTCCAAAAAGGGAGAGTAGAGAGTAGAGAGTAGAGAGTGTTGTAGTGTAGTATTTTGTGTGCTATGGTGGTTGGTATCATGCAGTGTTGTAGCATTCTGAAGTAGATGTTCTGTGATGATGTGATGCTCTGTGTTGTTTGGTTTTCTGGTTCTTTGGTTCCTTGGCTTAAAGGGGGAAGCTTGGAGATTCTGTTTTAGAATGTGGTGTTTTTCTTAGTGCAGCTGGATTATGTTCATGATGTCAAGACTGATGTCTTAACATCTATTAACAGAACATTCTGTTCAGAATGTTATGGTTTTTGTCTCCTAAGATCACAAGCTTCTACCTGATTTATGTACTATTGTGAAAGTCAAGCAGTAGGTGAATGTGTTCAGCAGGTGTGTTGAACAGAGGGTGCGCTCTTGAAGACATGAAGATGAGTCTCATGTTCTCCATTCATTTAAGGTGTCCTTCTTGCAAAGGAGTACTGGTTGTTTTAGATATAGAAAAGCTGATCAGCTTGGCATCATGTGAGTATTGGTACAAGGGATGATTGTGTTCAACTTGTGAGTTGAACAAAGAGTGAGCTTTTGAAGACATGAAGATGCGTCTTATGTTTTCCATTCATCAAGGTACAGAGAAGCACATGTTATTCTTGATAGGGGGAGAGTGTTACAATTTTGTGCAGCTGGACTTGTGATGTTAAGGGGGAGAATTAAGAAACATCAGGTGGGTGTTCAAAGAAGAAGGTTTTAGCCAAAATATGCCAAAGGGGGAGATTGTTATTGATAATTCTGCAGCTTTTGGTGTTGGCATTTATTTTGGTAAAACTGATTGTGATTGATATATGTCTAAAAAGATGTTCTGACTTCTATTTTCTGCTGCTGTATTTTCCTTTTATATGATGTGTTTTGGCCAGAAGCAAATAAGGAACTTGCATACATGAGGATTAAGTGTGCTGGGATGTGTCTTATGCAGTTGTGATCTTTATTGCATATGTTTAGTTTAAAGGAAACAGAATTGAAACAGAATTTTATTGCACAAAATTTTATTGCACTGCTGAAAGCATACAAGATTAGAAAAAGCAACAAACAAAGGATCTAAAGATTATCCCAACCCCCTGAATCAAGAAAAGTTTTCCAATCTTCATCCCATTCATCATCAGAAGCATGAAGTTGCACTAGAGATTTTTTTATGGTTTTCATCCTCGTCTCTGATGTTTTTCTTGTTCTTGTTGCTCCTGAAGTTGCCCCAGCTGTAGACAGTGTTTTGTTCTTCAACTTTTGTGGATCTGGTTTCTTGACTTCCTGCATGTGTCTCTTTCCTGCATCTTTGTTAGACTGACTCATGGTTCTATCTGTGATATGCTGTTAGAAGCAAGGAGGCTTGGTTTTTATACTGCATAAAGAGTCCTTGTTTGTATCGCCTGACCAGTCAAAGTGGTCTTTGGCTTGGGAAGTTGTTTTTCTTGGGAACGTGTTTTTCTTGGGACCTTGTCAAATTGGATGTCAGAACTTCGTGTTTGCTGCCTTAAGAGGTTGTCCAATTGTGGCTAAAAAGGGGGAGAGTTAGCCTAGGTGTTGTCTAGTTGTATGGTGTGATTCTAGTTTGTGCAGCTGTTTGAGTTTGTTTTTGGTGTTGCTGATGCTGGTTGTGAAATTGTTTGGAGTTTGGTGTTTATCCGCTGCAAGTCTTTCCGATGTTGGCTGAGATTGTTTTAGCCAAAATTAGCCAAAGGGGGAGATTGTTAGTTCTTGTAATTGGCTACAATTTTGGTAAAACAATGTTGCTGTCATGCGATGGTTAATCAAGATGTTGAAACAAGATGTTCTTGCTTACTGCATTCAACATGTCGGATAAAGATGTCCCATCCTGGATCATAGGACATCGCATCTGTTATTGGATTGAAAGAAGATTCTGTTAGTTGTTATTTGTTATTGAATATTCTGTGAATATTTAGTTACCCTATGTGGCTTCCAAAGTATTTGGGTTGAGATTTTGTGTTGGTGTTCGGATTTTCACTACTTTCTAAATATGGAGACATATTAGGAAACATTTGATTGAAGACCTATTATATAGCAGAAGGTTCTGCTGATTTGTAGCAGCTGATATGCTATGATTTGAAGCCCAAATCCAGTTGGGATGTAGGTTATAAATAGGAGTGTTTGTAACCTGATTCAATAACGATTCCAAGATGTAAAATTATTAGGGTTTCGTTCTTGTGAACCACTCTCTAGGAGAGTTGGCATGTGTGAACCACTCAGATTGTGAGATGGTCACTGTACTCCTCGAAGCTTTTAAGCAAGAGAGATGTATTGTTCTTGGAGGAAGCTTTGAAGCAACTCCAGGTTGTGGTCTTAGTTAAGGGAAGAAGCTAACAAACGGTGGAGTTTGGCATCATACTTAGCTAGGTATTGTTCTCATCAGATGTTGATGTGTCATAGGAGTATGGCTTCATGTCTATTTGTGTAATCAGAATGTAGGCGAAGGGATGTCGATGCAGTGGCTGAGATGTTGACTGCTAGATATCATTGCGATGATTGGGAGTGAGATGGAGTCTCTTATCTAGGGAGTACTTAGATAGAAGGGTCATTGGGTAGTGATTAAGTTAGTGGATTGTCAACTAGTTTGTTGAGTCTGTAATTTGATACTGCTAAGAGTGGACTTCCTTCCTGGCTTGGTATGCCCCCAGATGTAGATTGTTAGATCGAATTGGGAGAACAAATTTTGTGTGTGGTTTATGCTTTTTAATACTATTATTGGTTATACCTTGCCATGTTTTCTGTAACAGACCAGATGTCTCGACATCCTGTAGGACATCTGGGATCTGTCATACCAGAATTTCAATATTAAACTTAGCCGTATTATCTACCAGCATATCAATGTTTGGCAGTGGAAAATCATCTTTCTGACTTTCTTTATTCAAATCCCTATAGTCATCACACATTCGTACTTTTCCGTATTTCTTTGGAACAGGCACAATATTGGCCACCCATTGAGGATACTCAGTAGTCACAAGTAAACCAGCATCAATCTGCTTTTGAACCTCCTCTTTGATCTTCACAGCCATGTCGGGATGAGTTCTTCTCAATTTCTGCTTCAGAGGCGGACATTCAGGCTTCAGTGGCAATCTATGCTCCACAATATCAGTATCAAGACCAGGCATGTCTTGATAGTACCAAGTAAATACGTCAACATATTCTCTGACAAGCTGCATAATCCTCTTCTTACCATACGACTGAAGCAATGCCCCGATGTTGACTTCTTTTATATCATCCTCTGAACCCAAATTAGCCAATTCCACCGGCCCTTTATGAGGTTGAATGGCTTTTTCCTCGTGCTCAAGCAACCGAGAAATTTCATCTAAAATCTCCTCAATATCCTCTTCTTCAGCTCCAAACACAGGGAACTCAAAGTTGGGAGAGGGTATAGGGTCATTGTTTTCAATGGGTTTAACTATCAATCTGCACAATGATTTATGTTTGATTTTAGAATATGAACAAGAAGTGCAAGTATCATGCAGATAAAAGTGATTATCACATAATTACTATTTTTGGTTTTTTATGTTACCATTTTTTCATAAATAAAGCAAAAAGGGAAAACATAATATGGATAAACAAAATAACATTTTATTGATGATGATAAAATTTGAAACAAAGCCCTCACAAATTCACTTTCACCTTGGGCAGAGTGAAATGATTTTTGAAAGAAACAAAAACAATTTACTTTGAAATATGAATAACAGTGGGAACATCAACAGCTATCCAATTCTGGCAGATCTGTCTATGTGTCACAAAATTGGGAAGTTCTTCCTCTTCATCATCTTTAATGATGGCAACAGTAGAGTGATCTTTGTTGATCAATCTGACGTTGTGAAAGGCCTCATCAATACGCTTCAAATCTCTTCTAACTGTACCGAGAGTAAAGCCTAAACCAGTTTTGCCCAGGTTATCAACCACATCAATAACTCGGCCCCAACCGTCAGACCGACCAGTCTCTAATACATGCAGAGCATCTTTCAAAGAAGACATGGGCAACCCATTCTTTTTAACAACTTTATCATTGACGGAAAGAGTTTGGAACGGAGTCCCAATAGTTTCATCGGCATCAACATATGGAAAGGATGAAAGATGGCTCACTAGATCGCTTGCTCGCCTCCAACAATTACCAACTTGTCATTCTTAACAAATTTCAATTTCTGATGAAGAGTCAAAGTCACTACCCCAGCTTCATGAATCCAGGGTCGGCCAAGTAGACAAGCAGGATGAATATCCATTACTTGGAAAGTAATTTGGAAGAAGCATGATCCTATTTTGATTGGAAGATCAACCTCTCCAATCACAGTTTTTCTAAAAAGCTTTAACCACAGCCCCACTATACCTCATGGGAGCACCTTGGTACGAAAGCCTCGACAAAGTAGATTTTGGCAACACATTCAAAGAAGAGCCAGTATCAACCAACACATTAGAGAGTGCATCTTCTTGATAGTTCATAGAGATATGTAAAGCCAAATTGTGATTTCTCCCTTCCTCGAGTAATTCTTCATCACAGAAACTCAAATAATTACATGATGTGAGGTTGGAAACAATTCCATCAAACTGATTAACAGATATATCATGCTCAAAATATGCTTGTTCCAATACCTTCTGCAAAGATTCTCTATGAGCCTCAGAATTCACCAGTAGGGACAACACTGAAATCTTGGACGGGGTCTGCAAGAGTTGATCTACCACACTGTACTCACTCTTCTTGATCAATTTAAATACCTCATCCTCATAAACCTTCTTATTCAAACCACTGGATTGACCGAAAGTATCGACATTATTCTCATCTTGAGGTCGTTTGCCAGCAACAACATTCTCCACAATCTTTAGAGGCTCAGAAGCAAAAACTCGACCACTCCGGGTCACTCTACTAACATCAGCGATGCTTACAACAGAAGACAAAGAATGAATGGGCACTTCTTTACCCTCTTCTACCACGGTAGCATTGTACTTATACGGAATAGCCTTGTCAGATTCATAGGGTACTGGACCGGGTAACCGAATAACCAAAGGTGTAACAACGGTCTTTTGACTGTCATAAGAGATAATAACTCGTTCAGGAATATTAAAATGTGGCACAATAACATTCACCTCATTCTGATATTCATCTCTTTTGGCGGTGACCTCAATCAAATTCTGATCCATCATCCCTTGAATATCCCTGTTCACTATCACACAACCACGCAGATTCACGGAACAGATGTAACAAGCTGCATAATCATGATCAATATCATGGTATTCACTCAAAAGCGAATGCATTTCCATAAGAGATCTTCGAATCCAATGAATATCAAAGATTTTGAATGTACCAGGACAACCATAAAGTATATTGACAGACACCTTACCATGATTGGGCATCGGGTTCGATTGTACATTAGGGTTGTTGTCTTTGAAAGATAAAATACCACTTCTAACCAACCTTTGAACTTCCATCTTCAATGGATATAAATTTTCGGTATCATGCCCAGCTCATCCCTGATGGAAAGCACAATGAGCTTCAGGCTTATACGACCACGGAGAATCTTTTGGAGCAGCAGGTGGTGCACTGGTCTGAACAAGATTCTTTTGAATTAAACCAGGAAGCAAATCTGTATATGTCATCAGAATTGGATCAAAATCCTTCTGAAAACGGCTCCGTTGATTTTTCTGTTGATTAGAGCATTGTTGATGAGCAGCTTGAACAACTCGAGTTGAATTGATAACAGGCGTAACAGATGCAAGATGTTGCTGACATTGGTTATTCTTACCATAACTTTTTCTGCGTCTTCCACGAGAAATAGCGTTGGCCTCACCTTCTTTCTTCTTGGAAAGTCCTCCCCCATATTTCTTGGAATTACCAGTAGGATTAACATCTTTTGACAATCGTCCCTCACGGACACCATCTTCTAATCTCATCCCCATATTAACCATCTCAGTGAAATCACTCAGGGCACTAGCAATCACACGCTCATAATAGAAAGGACTCAGAGTTTTCAGAAAAATCTTAGTCATCTCTTGTTCTTCCAAAGGAGGATTGATCTGAGTAGCAATCTCATGCCACCTCTGCGCGTATTCCTTAAATGTCTCCTTATCTTTCTGAGCCATTGCTCGAAGCTGGTCCCGATCGGGAGCCATATCCACATTATACTTATACTGCTTTACAAAAGCCTCACCCAAATCTTCGAAAGTGCGAATTCGAGTACTGTCGAGTCCCATATACCATTTCAAGTCTGCACCAGACAAACTGTCTTGAAAGTAGTGAATGAGAAGGTGATGATTATCAGTCTGAGTCGACATCTTACGAGCATACATAGCAAATGGCTCAACGAACAAGAATTACCCTTATACTTTTCAAAGTCAGGGACCTTGAACTTATGCGGGATCTTCACATTAGGAACCAAGCATAACTCATGAGCATTCTTCTCGAACAGTTCTTTACCCCTCAAAGCTTTGATTTCTTTCTGCATTTTAGCAAATTGATCTTGGATCTCTTCCATTTTCTCATAAGCATCAACACTTTCGCTTGGAGTAGTGTGGAAAATCTGTTCTTCACCAAAAGGAACGGTATGAACCACAGGCGGTGGTACAGACATTACATGCTGGATAGTAGGAACAACTGGAAATTTAGGAGGTGGTGGTGGTTGATAACCTTCAGGAACAAAGTTAAAAGGCATGCCCCAGGGGAAGCCAGGAGGCATGGAGTGTTGAGGAACACTAGCAGGCGCCACAGAGATGGGCGTAGAAATAATCTCAGAAATGATTGTCCTTTGCACAGGAGTTGAAAGCGGAGGAGGAGGGGGTGGCTGATTCTGAGCAGCCACCAATGTTTCCATCATAGCATTGAGTCTTTCCAAACTATCCTTCAAAGTTGTCACTTCCTCACGAAGCTCACGATTCTCTTGTTGCAATTGATCCATCTTTTTCTTCAGATTAGCTCGAGTATTATACTGGTGCGACAACTTGGCTGGATGAAGACCAAGAGAAATATAAGACACATGGAAAAGGAAAGAAACAACGCAAGAGATGATGCTTGATGTGCAATATGCAAATGCAAAGCCTTCAAGGAACTTCAAAGATATAAAGCAAATATTGCAAACATTATATTGAGACAACACATTGTGAAATACTGAAAATCTCATTTAATTGATAATGGAAAGGATTACAACTTTTGGAGTACATTTTCAAGAATCTTAATCAAAACAGAAGATAATAGAAAACTAGAAACTATAAATCCTAAGAAATTCCATGAGAAGAAGATCCTTTTTACAACTTCTTACTGAGCTCTTTGATCTGGTCCTCCATCTGAGTCTTCTCAACTATGAGCTTCTCGACAACCAACTTCCAAGAAATTGAGGTAGAGGGAGTATCTGAACTCTGAATGCTAGAGGAAAATAAATCCTTTTGCACTTTTCTCTTCTTGTTAGCCATTTCTTCTTCATTTCTTTACTTCAGCTGCTTCTGAAGTTCTGCATTCTCCATGTCAACAATCTGGTACTTGTTCTTCCAAGCATCCCTATCTTAAGGTATCTCATTCAAAGCAATCTGAAGTTTCTCGACATCATTCATGAAAATAAGAACGGGTGCTCTAGCAGCTAAAGGTAAAGGCTCTTGATGTGGATAAGGCATCTTCAATGTGATAGCTCTAGCTTGTACCCATTGGAGATAAGGCTCCAAAGAAGCACAATTCGGCTTTCCCAAATCTTCCCTTCCTTTTCTATGGATGTGACACCAAGCTCGTGCAATCTTCTCCTTGAATGCTTTGTTGTCTTCATCCTCCTTGAAGAAGAAACCCTCCAAGTGGATATTACTTTGTTTGTCTTTCAAAGGATACCTTAACTGACGATACCTCCTTTTGTACCTAGAAGAGGTACATTAGGAAATCTGCAATAACTATCAATGATCTTCACTTTACTATAATCAAAGTTGTACCAAACAATATCTGAATGAGTAAGCGACATGATTTTCTGCGACCATAATAGACCATACTTGAGGTCCCAAAAAGCAATAGACCGAGGCTAGTGAGAAATAAATTACTTGTATAACAACGGTGCACAACAAGTAATCATCCCTCCACCATGAGAATTCTTGAGATGAACGGAGTGATAAGCATCAGCGATTAGAGTGGGAAATGGGTTTCCAATCAAGAAGATTTTAATAGCATTAATGTCGACAAAGTTGTCAACATTAGGAAAGAGGAACAACCCATAAACAAGCAAGGCGAAGATAGCCTCGAAGGCATTCATGCTCATCATGCTAGCAAAGTAACGGGCCTTATCCATCAGAAACTTAGCAGGTAACTCAAGAATACATCCCTTGGTAGACATGTGAGCTTCAATCTCAGATACCTTCAAATGAGTAGCTTTAGCAATATCTTGATACTCATGAGTCTCTTCCAAACCAGAAAAAGGGAATCGATCAGGGATAGGTAACCTAAGTAGACCAGAATACTTCTCAAGTGTGGGCATAAGTTTGTAATCAGGGAACGTAAAATAGTGGTTCACCAGATCATAGAACTGAATCAAAGTAGCCAGTACTCCATTTACCATATCGATCTTCAGAAGAGACATCAACCTTCCATATCTAACTTTGAAAACCTCAGGATTAGCAATCAAAGACCCTAGCTCTCGCAGACCTTCTAACATAGGACTCTTGAAAGTGTACTTTTGAGTTTTCCTTCTTCCAAAATCCATATTGAAAAAATCCTACAATGTTTGCAACAAACATCTTTAAGTTCCTTGAAGACTTGGTCAAAATGATGCTATGAATGCATGAATGGATGGATGCAACACCCACAAACAAGATCACATAAAGGTCGTGACCCAAAGGATAGGTGTAGGACCAAGCGAAGGTCGTAACCAAAGGACGGGTGTAGGACCGAGCGAAGGTCATAACATAAAGGACGGGTGTAGGACCGAGCGAAGGTCGTGACCCAAAGGACGGGTGTATGACCGAGCGAAGGTCGTAACCTAAAGGACAGGTGTAGGACTGAGCGAAGGTCGTGACCCAAAGGACGGGTGTAGGACCGAGCGAAGGTCGTAACCCAAAGGACGGGTGTAGGACCGAGTGAAGGTCGTGACCCAAAGGACAGGTGTGGGACCAAGCGAAGGTCGTGACCCAAAGGACGGGTGTGGGACCAAGCGAAGGTCGTGACCCAAAAGGACGTTCAGTACACTTACTGAACAAGCAGTACTTGACCGAAGAAAAAGGGTATTTGAACCAAAGAAAGGTTACTAACTCAAGGGTGCAAGTATTCGAACCAAGAGAAGGTTGCTAACTGCTGGGGATTCGGTTTTAACAGAAATACTATGATTAACCGGGAAGAAACAAGTGATTAACCAAGAGAAGATGATTAACTCGAAAGGAGCTCAGTGTTAACAGATAGAATGTGATTAACTGAAAAATGGGTGATTAACTAAGAGAAGGTGATTAACCAACAGAAGGTGATTAACCCAAGAGGAACTCAGTATTAACAGATTGACTGTGATTAACCGAAAAAATGGGTGATTAACCAAGAGAAGGTGATCAACCCAAGAGGAACTCAGTGTGTTAATAGACAGGCTGTGTTTAACTGAAAAAATGGGTGATTAACCAAGAGAAGGTGATCAGCCCAAGAGGAACTCAGTGTGTTAACAGACAGGCTGTGTTTAACTGAGGAGACGCGCAAATTGGTGTTTTAACTAACAGATAGTGGTTAACCAATCAAAGGGAGAAGAACCAAGAGAAGGTTGTGAACTCCGCAAGGGTTTTGGTGTTTAACAAAAAAATTGTGTTTAACCGAAGAAAGAGTGCGATTGCAGGGGAATAGAGCATTGGTTTTAACAGTATGACTGTGATCAACCAAAGGAAGAATGAATACAACTCTCGTGGGGAATCAGCAAAAGAAGTGACTAGCCACAAGAAAAGGTGATTGAAACCCTCTTAAAGAGAACAAAGGGAAGGTATTCAACAAGGGCAAGAGATTGAATCTCTGAAAATTGCTAACTATCGTGAACCAAAGGGAATGGTGATAGATCAAAAGACTGATTGAAAGAGATAAGAGTGACCGAGGATCGACTCGACTGAGGAAGAAGATACACTACCGCATGGATATAGAGGTGACTAATCCAAGCACAGGGTCATTCGACCCCTACCTAAAATAGTCAGAATGAGAGTAGGAATTCTCCCTTCTCATTCCTTCTCTAACACACAGGGTGTAGTGCAGAAGTTGAAACGGACAGTGTAACATCTCCAAGTTGTACAGTGCTCCAGTGCGTGCGTTATGCGTCGTGTGTTGCGCGAAGCTCTGACTCCGTAGGGGGGAAAGAGAGAAAGCTCTAAAGGAAGCCTAAAGAGATGAGCAAAGGAAGGATCATCCAATCGAATCACGGTTTTAATTAATTGATCAAGCGGAATTGATTATGCTAACAATTTTCCAAAGAGAATGGAAAATCATTAAAGCAAAAGGTGTAAATTATTGATTGTACATGATTAAATTTTCTCAATAATGAACAAACTTAATGTGATCAAAAAATGAAAGTGTAAAACAGTGCCAAACCATGTGTCAAGTGATCCAAGATTGTGCAAAACTAGCATGTTCAAACAAATATCAAGAACACACCTAATTGCAAGAATTGATAAATCAATCATTGAATTATTGTAAATATGCTTTAAATAGAGGTTATCAGCACTTAAAACATCCATAAATATCAAGTATGTCAATCCATGGAAGTTAGAGGAAGAAAGAATGTCAAACAAGCTTGAGAAAACTCAAAATGGTCATTCTGTACAGTGGTAACCAGTTACTCACCACAGGGTAACCGGTTACTTGCTTGGTGAAAAATACACTGAGTAACCGGTTACCACTGTGACAGTGGCAAAAATAACAGCAGAAATAACTTTTTAAAAGTGATTTTCAGCACTTAATCACTTACACCAACCACCACATGCTAGGGTATGAACTTGTGCACGAAAATTACATCATGTAAGAGCAATTAAACACAAATTACAAGCATTAATCATGGAGATCAAAGATCAAGCAAAGGATGTGCCTTGGTAAAGTGAGATCCACCAACCTACAAGGCTGAGATGTGCCTTGGTAATTGTTGCAAAGGATTCGTGATGCAGAAAATCAAAGAATACCAGAGGAATCTTCAATTTGTTGACAAAATGTATCGAAACCAAGCAAAATGTGACGAAAACTCCGAAATGAGAATTATCACCGAAGAATCTTGAAATGATCACTTGAGATGAATCCAAAAACTTATAAAACTCTAGAAATCCAAGTATAATAGCAAGACGATAAAGGTTGAGCTCAAGAAATAATCTTTTTTGATGGAAAAGTGATTATCCTTTAATGTAGAAATTGAGCTTTGGCGAGGTTTTGGAAGAGAATTGAGATGAAGATGAAGATGTAGCAGAAAAAAATCAGAGAGAATGTGAGAGAATTGAGAGTGAAGAAAGCGTGAATTTATGTGAATGATTGTGGAGGAGTGGCAAAATGATGAACCTTTATTTATATAGAGTTTTGGTTTGGAGTGTGAGAGGTTTGGGATTAGGCTAGGCGTTAGCTTTGGGTGGTTTGGGATTAGTCTAGGATTTAGTTACACTTGACTCACCGAGTCAAGGTGGTTAACTCGGTTAGTTAGAATCAACTCGGTAACAATCCCAATGTGAGCTCCAACATCCAAAGGTCCACATACTTGGAAACCAAGAAACATGGTGCACTTAAATTAGAGTGATGCATTGGAATAAATACACTTGGAATGTCTTGAATAGTCTTGAAATGTCTAGAGATGTCTAGAATGTTCCCCATGCTGCTAGAACTGTGTATAATCAAAGACCAAAGAGAGTACAGAGTTGTTGTCCCAAAAATACAGCAGAATCTGCAACTTTGTACTGAGTAACCGGTTACTCACCAGAGGGTAACCGGTTACTTCAGTCAATTTTGCCCAAATTTGCCCAGGAAATAACGCTGAAGTCCCGATTTTGATTTTACACCTCTTGTATTGATGAATAGACATGGAAACCCTTGTTTTGTGCTTGTTTTGGTGATGAGATGATCTTGAGAGGATGTGATTAATCGAGCTTGGAAAACCTGAATATCCCTGCAACAAAACCATAGCGAAAAAGTGCGAATGCATATGTCAGGTATGTGAATGAACATGCTCATGCAAGAAGAGAAAAAGGAGGTCAAATTTCGGGTTACGACAGCTGCCCTTATTTAATCCTCTTGGACCCAAATGTTCGAATTGCGTTCAGCTTTTCGATGATTCGAGGTAGAAGGGGATTAAATAAAAGAGTATCCCAAAAATTTGGCCTACGACGACAAGTGAGAGGTGCAAGTGTAGAGAGTGTTGAAAAGAAGTTTGGCTGAATATCTGCTGGGGAGATGAATCAGTCAAACGGGAGTATGCTTGATGCATATGCTATGTATGTGAGACCTACATGATGCTTGGTACCATGTTATGTAAGGATGCAAGTTAAGGTAAAGTGCTGCAGGTTTGCAGAATCTGGACGTACCAGAGAAACTGGGAATGTTTGGGCCAGGCTTAAGATAAGGGAAGAACTTTGAAAAAGTTTGCCAGCCGCGAACTGGACTTGAAAATAAAAGATGTGCAAAATGAAAACTGGACGTTGAAAACTTTGACCAGAAGAGAACTGGGATTTGAAGAGACAAGTTAGACGAGAACTGGATTTTGGTTGGGACGCAAGTTTGAACCTGCAAGGCATAATGCTCCATGTTGAAGATTATGATATGCGTTTGAGGATGCAATGATATGCGATGATGATTACTATATGCAGAATGTCAGTGATCGGGTTCTGAAGAGATGTCAAGTATGATCGGGCTTATATCAAAGCTCCATGCTATGCCAGATGAAGGATATACATGAGCGAAGCAACGTGATTAATGCATAAGAGCGGTCTGTATAATGGTTCTAGTGTTTTTATGGTGGGAGGCAAAAGAGTTGAGGTTAGGGTGTAAGCCATAAAGACGTGATTCCCTGACACCTACTCCAGGATCTGCAGTTGGTGATGCACCATTGCTCTTGCCTAAAAATAAGGAGAGAAATTGTACTTCGGTAGCCTGTACCTGCCCCCAGTCTGTTGGGTATTTGCACATGGATTGCCCCAGTCACAAGTTAGGAAGCAGTTGTGTCACAGGATGATCCTAATCTGACTTGCCCCAATGTAACAGAATAGTGTGCCCCAGATTAACCATCTCTTGGAGAGGTTGACTTCTTGTGCTCTTGAGGTGGCCTGCCCCAATTTGAGCTCTGGAGTGATTTTTCCCCTGTCTAATCGATCTTTTAGAGGAATGCCCCTGACCAACTGATCTTTGAGAGATTTGTCAAATGTCGACGTGATTGACTCAGATTGACTAAATCTTGAGATGGTTTGGCCCTGTTTGCTCAACAGAGTTTTCAAGCGTTTTGCCCCTTGAGATGATCCAACCTTCCATTGCGGAAACTTTCGTGATGTCAAGTGCTTGTTCGCAAGTGAAAAATGTTTGTTTTGAAAGTGATAATGCTAATGCCATGCATAAGTCAGCTTTGAAATCCAAGTATGTTCACTAAGATTATGTTATATAGTGAATGAATCACCATTTAGAATGCCATATCAATACCGGCACAAATGATAAGCAAATCTTTAGGAGTCAGCTTTGACATGATCTCATTGTAGTATGCTTTTGAAATAAACCCTGCTTCAGTTAGGTTTTTTGAGGGTTGTAACGCGGCCTGGTTCACGGTTTAAGAAAGAAGGGATATAAGGCACAAAATTTATTTTACCCACCCATTCTCCTTGATGTTCTCCAGTCCTACGTTCAGCTAGTTTGACATAAGCGTTCATCTTTTAAAAAGATTTTGAATAGTAGATGTGATGGTAGAGGAACCGATGAAGGTTTTGGAATGACAGTCATTCACCTTTTGTTTTTGTCACACGAACTCGTTCCTGCTGAGGATTTTTCTCTTGATTCTTTGTTTTGTTCTTTTTGTTTTCGCTAATTTTTGCACAGACTGATTATTTTGAACTTGCAGTCTACCGGGATGCCCTAACTTTTGCCTAAGTCGTTTGCTTTTGACTTAGCGGGATTTTTGTCTTTTACTTTTTTTTTTATGATTTTGATTTTTTTTCGAACAAAATTGTGTGACATGTGTTGGATTTGTAGGGTGAGTTGTGACTGCATCATTCCTTTGGTCGGTGAGGGATAACCAATGTGGATTTGTGATTTTCCAACTCTTGCAAGGGATAGGATGCGGTTGATCCGCTGATGGGGTATTCCTCTTTCGAAATTTGAACGCATGGTCAAACTAACTGAAGACTACCCTGCCCCTGGTTAAGATTAAGGGTTTTTGTATACAGAAAGAAACTCCTACTTCAAGGCCCAAAGGGGTTGACTAGGGATTATCTTCCTTATAACTCCAGTGTTTGGGGATTTGAACAAATGCCTTACATCGTCAGCAGGGTTTTATTCAAAAGCATACAGACATCAATCTCATATCTTTTTGATTTCATCATTCTCCTTTTGATTTTGCTTGATCAAATGTGTAATACAGATAAAAGTATGAGTGAACACAAATGAATTTATTCAAAGCATGCATATTCATTTCATTATTATTATCATTTGAAAACAAACAAGTTTTACAAATGAACAATGCTTAACAAACAAAAACATTACAAATGGAAAAGATGGAATGACGTGATGATTGCCGATGTTCAGGTAGTGCTCACAGGCTTATTCAAGGGATTCTTTTGTAATATGGCCCTTACACGGACACAGGATTTCCATTCACCCACAGTTTCTCACCTTGAACAGTTAAGTGTTTCTTGTCAATCAACTGTTGGACCTTAGCTTTAAAAGCGTTGCAATCCTCAGTCGAATGCCCAGCTGACCCAGCATGATATCCGCATTGCACATTGAGATCATACCCAGGTGGGAATGGTTCTGGCGGAGGCTTCAGAGCTTTAGGAACCACCAGTGAGTTTTGAACCAGATATGGGAGAAGTTGAGTGTATGTCACAGGAATCAGATCTAAAGGAGCATTCCTTCATTCAAGATTGTTATGGGGTTTGCGCTGGTTCTGGCGCTCTTAGTCTTGGGCTTGCTGATTATGAGCCTGAGGAGGCTGTTGATATTCGGTTGCAACAACCTGCGAGAATGAATAGTATGGCGTAGGAGTCAGAGGTGCTTGAGGATGAATCTGATGAGTAGCGTATTGCGGGAACACTTGAGCAGGGCACATCAAACCAGGGTTAACCGCCTGATTAACCATATGACCAAATTGGATCCCATACGGAGTGTAGGGTGCCCCAAGATAAGCAACTGGAGGTGCAACAGCAGAGGGTGCCCCATGATAGGCAAAAGGTATTCCAGAGTTAGCAAACTGAACACCTTGGTAGGGGTATTGCCCAACAGGTTGAACAGCTAGAGGAATCAACACATGAGTAGGAGGACCTATATTCTCAGCTTCAGCAGATGTTTTGGCAATCATAAGTGTAGAATTCTGGCAAGGTTTCTCTATAAAGCAAAGCAACTTCTGATCAATGAGCTCTTGGACTATGTTCTTAAAGACGACACAGGCTTCTGTAGAATGCCCCACATATCCAGCATGGTATCCACATGGGGCACTAGGATCATGCTTAGGATGATAAGGGAACTTGGCTGGCTCAATCTCTTTAGGAACAATTGCCCCAGCATGAATCAGAACAGGAAATAGATGCGTGTAAGTCACGGGAATTGGATCAAGACGAGGACGTCTCCTCCCTTGATTGTTGTTCCTTTTGCTGATTTGCTTACACTTTTGTTTCTGATTGCCATTAGTGGTCTTCTGATTAGGCAAGGGGTGAACCAGCAGATTGTTTCTGTTTCTATTCGTGATCTTATCCACCTTTGGTCCATTCTGGGTTTGCTCATCAATCACAATCTGATCTAGGTAGTTCATTGTCATACTGTCCAAAAGTAGTTCCACAACCATGTCAACCTTGCCTTCCTTGTGTATTGTGATCTCATACCCAACCTGTTCCATGATTCGTTGGCTTTTGGCGTCAGAGAATCGTTGTCTTTGGGCTGATGAAGGGAAGAAAGTGAGCTTTCTATGGTTTGGATGTATGCAATGCAAATGTATGTATGCATACATTACTTATGCAGATGGAATGCAAATGAGATATGCAACACCCAATGATACAAAGGTTAGATGATGCAAAAGTCCAGCATACATATGATGACGCAATAACTCAACTTCAAAAGTTTGGCATGATGATGTAATAACATTATGCAATAACATTATGCAATAATGTAAGTTAGAGATGCAACATCTTCTGGATAATCTGCCCATGTAGTTCTGTGTAGATGGGAAGATCTGACATGAGAGAACAAAGGTATGAAGTGGCTTGGTTTCCTGTAAAACCCATATCCCCCTCACAGGTGTGATCTAGACACAACAAGGTGGTCCCTAGAAAGGTCGCCTAAACCATAGAACTCAGAGTAAAAACCTCCCGCCGTTGCGAATTCTCGCAGGATGGAAGTATTCTCAAGCGAATCACGATCTACGTTGTGGCTCTCGTGGTAACCCAACGCGTGAAACGCAAGCCTCACGACTATCCACGCTCTAGCCTATGTGTATGTTAAGCCTGGTGTTAGGACTTTTCTCTCCAATAATATCTACCCATCCCAACAACAGCAGAAAAAAGCAGATATCCAGAATATGCAGCATATGAATATTCAAAGCAGTAAAGAAATGCGATAAATAAACATAAAGCTAAAGCAAGTAAAATAAAGCGAGTAAAGCGCGAAAGATAAACACCCAGACAAGCAAGAAAAACAAACAAAACTAGGCGAGACCCCAACCTGCAAGTGCAAGGACTCCCCAACAAAGTCGCCAGCAGAAGATGGCTGGTTTATACTTGAGTGAATCGCACACTCAAAGATTAAACAGAGTCACCACCGAACTTTATTTAGTCCCAAAGGAAAGGGTAAATATCGATAAAACCCAAGGGGAAGAGAAACGGGAACGGGGGTCGGTTATGCGAAAGGAAGGTACTAGCACCTAACGCATCCGTCGTACTCGACGGGAACCATTTCGCTTGCTTCTAGGCTTGGATGGGTTATCTATCTAAAAGATTCTAACTAAAAGAAAAGAGAGAGAAGAGAAAAGAGAAAAAGAAAGAAAATGAAGAAGAGTGCTCGCGGAGGATTGGGGCCCTCGTGCCTGCCTACCCTCATAGTGCAATGAGGAAATCAGAGCGCCGTAGTTCAGAGGAACCAGGGAAAAGAAAGGGGAAAAGAAGAAGGAAGAGTGGAAGTGTGCTCGCCAAGATCATCGCGATCTCGTGCCTACGTATCTGACATTTGAACGAATGCAGAATCAGAGCTTCCGTAGTTCGTGGAACCAAGACGAAAAAAGAAAAGGAAAGTGGTGTCAAAACCAAGAGCAAAAGAGGTAGAGAAAGATCCGTCGGGGATGTAAAAGAATTGGTGTCATAACCAAGAAAGGGAATGCAATAGAAAAGAATAGAGATTGTGCTGAGAATAACGTGCAAGAGTGGTGTCGAAACCAAGAAAGCAACTCCGCTAGGAGATAAAAGAAAAAGAGCTCGAAAAACAAGGAATGGTGTCAAAACCAAGAGCACAAGGTAAAGGAGTGGTGTCAAAACCAAGAGAGAAGAGCAAGAGCATTGGTGTCAAAAGAAAGAAAGAGAGATCGATAGAAAGAGCAAGGGAAAACTCCGCTGGGATAGCGAGAAGCGACATGCTAGAGATTGACTCTGTGGGAATTAAAGTATAGGTATCAACATGCTGAGGAATAACTGGTGATCTGATGAGCAGTGCTTAACCGGAGAACGGGTGTAAGACCGAGCGAAAGTCGTGACCCAAAGAGTGGGTGTGGGACCAAGCGAAGGTCATGACCCAAAGAGCGGGTGTAGGACCGAGCAAAGGTCGTGATCCAAAGGACGGGTATGGGACCAAGCGAAGGTCGTGACCCAAAGGACGGGTGTAGGACCGAGCAAAGGTCGTGACCCAAAGGACGGGTGTAGGACCGAGCGAAGGTCGTGAACCAAAGGACGGGTGTAAGACCGAGCGAAGGTCGTGACCTAAAGGACGGGTGTAGAACCAAGCGAAGGTCGTGATCCAAAGGACGGGTGTAGGACAGAGCGAAGGTCGTGACCCAAAGGACGGGTGTAGGACCGAGCGAAGGTCGTAACCCAAAGGACGGGTGTAGGACCGAGCGAAGGTCGTAACCCAAAGGACAGGTGTAGGACCGAGCAAAGATCGTGAACCAAAGGACAGGTGTAGGACCGAGCGAAGGTCGTAACCCAAAGGACGGGTGTAGGATCGAGCGAAGGTCGTGACCCAAAGGACGGGTGTAGGACCGAGCGAAGGTCGTAACCCAAAGGACGGGTGTAGGACCGAGCGAAGGTCGTGACCCAAAGGGCGGGTATGGGACAAAGCGAAGGTCGCGACCCAAAGGACGGGTGTGGGACCAAGCGAATATCGTGACCCAAAAGGACGTTCGGTACACTTACTGAACAAGCAGTACCTGACCGAAGAAAAAGGGTATTTGAACCAAAGAAAGGTTACTAACCCAAGGGTGCAAGTATTCGAACCAAGAGAAGGTTTCTAACTGCTGGGGATTCGGTTTTAACAGAAAGACTGTGATTAACTGGGAAGAAATGAGTGATTAACCAAGAGAAGGTGATTAACCCAAGAGGAACTCAGTACTAACAGATAGATTGTGATTAACTGAAAAAATGGGTGATTAACCAAGAGAAGGTGATCAAACCAAGAGGAACTCAGTGTGTTAACAGACAGGCTGTGTTTAATTGAAAAAATGGGTGATTAACCAAGAGAAGGTGATCAACCTAAGAGGAACTCAGTGTGTTAACAGACAGGTTGTGTTTAACTGAGGAGAAGCGCAAATTGGTGTTTTAACTGACAGACAGTGGTTAACAAATCAAAGGGAGAAGAACCAAGAGAAGGTTGCGAACTCCTAAGGGTTTCGGTGTTTAACAGGAAAACTGTGTTTAACCGAAGAAAGAGTGCGATTGCAGGGGAATAGAGCATTGGTTTTAACAGTATGACTGTGATAAACCAAAGGAATAATAAATACAACTCTCATGGGGAATCAGTAAAAGAAGTGACTAGCCACAAGAAAAGGTGATTCAAACCCTCTTGAAGAGAACAAAGGAAAGGTATTGAACAAGGGCAAGAGATTGACTCTCTGAAGATTGCTAATGATCGTGAACCAAAGGGAATGGTGATAGATCAAAAGACTGATTGAAAGAGATAAGAGTGACCGAGGATCGACTTGACTGAGGAAGAAGGTACACTACTGCATGGATATAGAGGTGACTAATCCAAGCACAGGGTCATTCGTCCCTTACCTGAAATAGTCAGAATGAGAGTAGGAATTCTCCCTTCTCATTCCTTCTCTAACACACAGGGTTTAGTGCAGAAGTTGAAACGGACAGCGTAACAACTCCAAGTTGTACAGTGCTCCAGTGCGTGCGTTGTGCGTCGTGTGTTGCGCGAAGCTCTGACTCCGCAGGGGGAAAGAGAGAAAGCTCTAAAGGAAGCCTAAAGAGATGAGCAAAGGAAGGATCAACCAATCAAAACACGGTTTCGATTAATTGATCAAGGGGAATTGATTATGCTAACAATTTTCCAAAGAGAATGGAAAATCATTAAAGCAAAAGGTGTAAATTATTGATTGTGCATGATTAAATTTGCTCAATAAAGAAAAAACTTAATGTGATCAAGAAATGAAAGTGCAAAACAGTGCCAAACAAATATTAGCATGTATCACAAATCATGTGTCAAGTGATCCAAGATTGTGCAAAACTAGCATGTTCAAACAAATATCAAGAACACACCTAATTGCAAGAATTGATAAATCAATCATTGAATTATTGTAAATATGCTTTAAACAGAGGTTATCAGCACTTATAACATCCATTAATATCAAGTATGTCAATCCATGGAAGTTAGAGGAAGAAAGAATGTCAAACAAGCTTGAGAAAACTCAAAATGGCCATTCTGTACAGTGGTAACCGGTTACTCACCACAGGGTAACCGGTTACTTTCTTGAAAAATGCATTTCTGGTGAAAAATACACTGAGTAACCGGTTACTCACCACATGGTAACCGGTTACCACTGTGACAGTGGCAAAAATAACAGCAGAAACAGCTTTTTAAAAGTGATTTTCAGCACTTAATCACTTACACCAACCACCACATGCTAGGGTATGAACTTGTGCATGAAAATTACATCATGTACAAGCATTAATCATGGAGATCAAAGATCAAGCAAATGCATGGCAAATCAAACCGAAAAACAAATCGGAATTACATCGTAAACGCGCGAAAATGATCGAAACAATGAGTAAAGTGAGATCCACCAACCTACAAGGCTGAGATGTGCCTTGGTAATTGTTGTAAAGGATTCTTGATGTAGAAAATAAAAGAAAACCAGAGGAATCTTCAATTTGTTGGCGAAACGTATCGAAACCGAGCAAAATGCGACGAAAACTCCGAAATGAGAATTATCACCGAAGAATATTGAAATGATCACTTGATATGAATCCAAAAGCTTATAAAACTCCAGAAATCCAAGTATAATTGCAAGACGATGAAGGTTGAGCTAAAGAAATAATCACTTTTGATGCAAAAGTGATTATCCTTTAATGTAGAAATCGAGCTTTGGTGAGGTTTTGGAAGAGAATTGAGATGAAGATGAAGATGTAGCAAAAAAAATCAGAGAGAATGTGAGAGAATTGAGAGTGAAGAAAGTGTGAATTTTGTGTGAATGATTGTGGAGGAGTGGCAAAATGATGAAGCTTTGTTTATATAGAGTTTTGGATTGGAGTGTGAGAGGTTTGGGATTAGGCTAGGAGTTAGCTTTGGGTGGTTTGGGATTAGGCTAGGAGTTAGTTACACTTGACTCACCGAGTCAAGGTGGTTAACTCGGTTAGTTAGGATCAACTCGGTAACAATCCCAATGTGAGCTCCAACATCCAAAGGTCCACATACTTGGAAACCAAGAAACATGGTGCACTTAAATTAGAGTAATGCATTGGAATAAATACACTTGAAATGTCTTGAATAGTCTTGAAATGTCTAGAGATGTCTAGAATGTTCCCCATGCTGCTAGAACTGTGTAGAATCAAATACCAAAGAGAGTGCAAAGTTGTTGTCCCAAAAATGCAGCAGAATCTGCAACTTTGTACTGAGTAACTGGTTACTCACCAGAGGGTAACCGGTTACTTCAGCCAATTTTGCCCAAATTTATTCACGAAATGACGCTGAAGTCCTAGTTTTAATTTTACACCTCTTGTATTGATGAATAGACATGGAAACCCTTGTTTTGTGCTTGTTTAGGTTATGAGATGATCTTGAGAGGATGTGATTAATCGGGCTTGGAAAACCTGAATATCCCTGCAACAAAACCATAGAGAAAAAGTGGAATGCGTATGTCAGCGATGCGAATGCACATGCTCATGCAAGAAGAAAAAAAGGAAGTCAAATTTCAGGTTACGACACTTAGGTTTTATCAGCACCTGTAGAACAAGGTTCTAAAAAGTTCCCAAAGTCCTCAATCCTCTTTCAGATATTACGAGCACGCCGATTACTCAGGAATCAGTAATATTCTCAAGAGAACCTCATCTGAGTGTAGTATCGCGTATCAACTATTTCAGGTTTACACCCTCATAGTCACCGCACTACGTCCTAATTGGCCAAAATGGGTTAAAGGAAAGCTAAGGTCCTCAGCTTCTCAGGCTCCCAGGTCAAAAATAGCAATGTTTTCACGATTACTCTATCGACACATACCATCCTCAAAGGGGCCTCCATTGAGTGGTGGATTCTCAAGTTCACTTGTTCGGAATTACTCCCTAGAAGATTCATTGACTATACCACCGCCTATCATAAGAGCTCTCAGATCTGGGTATAGAATCTATCTCACCTCTCAAGATCACCCAAACAGAATAACCAATAATAACCAAATTAAACAAAAAGCGATAAATAAATCATAGTAGGTTGAACTCACTAGGAACCAGAGATTCCCCAACAGAGTCACCACTTTTCTGTAGCGGTAAAAATTGTGAGTGTAAGCTATTGATTAACTTAACTCATAAAGCAAGAGTCGCCACCGCACTTTTATTTTATCCAGAAAAAGGAAAGGAAAAAGAGAGAACAAAACCTAAAGAGTTCTGAAAAAAAGAACAAAAGAACAGAGAATGGGTAAGGGGGTTGGTTACACAATGGAAAGGTGTTAACACCCAAAATGTCTATAGTACTCTATAGGAACCCTTTGAAATATCTACGCTTTTTGGTTTGAAAAGGTTTGTTTGAAAAGAAATTGTGGGTGAGAAGAGAAATATTTTTTAAGATTTTTGTGTTTGGAGAGACTTATCGCCTCATGCCTACGTACCCATAAAGTGCAATATAGGATCAAAACCTCGTATTTCGTGGTACAAATAACAAACTTTGTTTGTTATAATTCATTTTAACTTGAAAAGACAACTTGTCATTCTCAAGAGAGAATACTTAACTAATTACCCAAAGGTATGGGAAAGAGGCATTTTCATCACATAAAGATGGAGGATTTGCTTGAATTAAAATCAACAAGACTATCGCTTCAACATCCAAGTGGAAAATGGCCATACTTTACACAAAATACCATGGTTAGGAGCTTTACATCTCATCAAAGAAGATGACTCATGTCTAATCTTTTTGAAAAGTTTAAAAGAAAAAGGTGCATAAAAGCACAAAAAGTTTGAACGAGTTTTGTATTTTTTATATCTTTTTTGAAATGGTCAAAATATGATTAATATTGATTGTCATTTATTAAAGAAACAAAGTTTGAAAATCACTTGACAAAAGTCAAGGTTTTTATTATGAAAGCGGTTTTGAGTTTGAAAACAAGAAGGTTTTGAAAAAGAGAGAAGATTTTGAAAATTTAAGAAGGGGTGGAAAAGAAGTGGCTATCCAATTGCATAAAATAAAAGCTAAGGTAAGAAAGATCTAACCACATTGAGGAACTCTTCAAAGAATAATTAAAAAAAATCCATCCTCTTGAGCCAATAAGCAAGCCAAATAAAGGCTAGAATACCAAACTCCATAATGATCCAAAGCATAAGGGAGAGAATCCTAATTCTAATTCTATAAGTCCATAATCAAGCCAAGACGTCTAAGGGTAGAGATCCTCTAATGCATGGGATAATGACCATAGTCTACAATTAAGAGCACAAGTCTTTTAGTGGTTTAAGCCTTTATTAATGTTTTGGGTTCAAATGGACAAAAGAAAAACAAAAGCACAAGATAATATGGTCCAAGTGGACAAAAGAAAAATGACATAAACATAAACATGATATGATATAATGAGAAATGAGCAATAAAAAATAAAGAGAGATAGGGAGCAAGAGGGGAACGTAAACAATATATCACAATAATATCACAAAGGTACCAATGCCAAAAGCCTTCAAAAGGCAACTGATTTGAGTATTTCCCGTCTCGCGTCATGAACTATAATGAATGAACAATGTACTTAGGCCAAGTTTAATGAAGAATTATTAGAAGATTGATAGAATCAAAGCCTCTACGCAACAAGCTTCATAGATTTTGAACCTAATACAAAAGATCAATCATCCTTGGGCTTACAATCATAAGTTTGGGCCACGAAAGTTCATGTTCTGATTCGGAGAGGGACAAATGTAACACTATATTAAGCCATCGCCAAGTGACTTATATAGAAGTCACCCTACTCGAGGCCGGTCAAAATGATCATTGTGCTAATGTATGCTAAATGAACAATATGTAGATTGTCATCCGAAAGCAATACCACACGAAAAGAAAAAAAAGGTAATGATCTAATCTTGATCAAGAATTCAACAAAGAAATTCTAAGATCCATAAGAATTTCATCGATCCAAATAAAAGAGAAATTGATGAAGAGAAATCCAAATTAAACCACAAAATTATGTGATCTAAGACTAAGAACAAAGGGAAGGGGAAGAAAATGGCAAAACAACCAAAACAATCCCAAAAATGGACCAAAAACACAATTTTGTCCAAGGGTAATCGATTACCTTGATTCCTCAAGGAATTAAGTAATCGATTACTCTGTACGCAGAGTCAAAAAAATGTGCAAAAATCAGCATGATCATCTTTCAAAACTTTCTCCAAACACCTTATGATCATAGAACCAAAATTGCACGAAATTTCAATGTAAACAACAGTAAAAACCAGCAATCAAACACAATTACAAGATCCAAAGGATCAAGTAACAAGAACCGCCAAAGATCTACATTGTGGAAGATGAAGATGAAGCTTAAGGATGAAGAAATGAGGATTACCACTCCAAATCTGAAAATTGCTTCAAATTACTCCAAGATCCAAACTACAAAGCCTTGATCTACAAGAATTGATGAAGAAAACAAGTTTGGATGAAGGTTTAGCTCAAAGTTGAACAAGATTCAATGTGAAAACTTGTTAACTTTCAAAAGAAGAAAATGAGCTTTGAGTGAATTTTGTGGTTGGGGAGAGAATTTGCAAAAGGTTTTTTGGCTATCAAAAGCTTGCGAAGTGAATGAAATGAGGCCTCTATTTATAGGATTTAGGTTTGGAAAATTTGGTGGTTTGGAATTTGGTTTGGAATCAAAATTAGGATTGGAATTTGAATTTTGGAGGCAAAATCAAAATCAAGTAGTAATTCATGAGGGTGTATGGTGAGAATTAATTATGATGAGGTAGGGGAATTATTTAGAAGTGATCTAGAATATTCTCATGATGCAAGATTTGAAAATTGGTTACAAAATGCTGCTGAATTTTAATTTGGCACATTTTTTCCAAAAACGCACGGAGTAATCGATTACCCTAATGCTGGTAATCGATTACCACAGTGAAAATTTGTGAAAATTGGCCTTTTGATGTGTTGTCTTGGCTCTGGCTCTGGCTCGATTCTTTTTGCCTGTCAAAGAAGGCATGGAAATAAACACATGAACCTTGGAGTCTCGTGAATAGCCAATTAAATCTTGGAAACTCTTGATCAGATGATTTTTGAATTATGTGCAGATCAACTTTGACTTTATCAGATGAAATTCATTCGAGCTGAGGGACTGATTTTGATATTCTTGATCCAAATTCTTCCGAAAAAGTTAGTAATTGGAAAAAACAAACATATTTTTGGATTTTAGTTAGGGGTTAGTAAACATAAATAAATACAAACATCAAACAAACAAGAGAATAGGGGTGCTTGGCAATCTCACTCAAGAACAAACCTTCAGAGGAGGGTAAGAGAACCAAAGCTTGTGATCTTATTTGTGGTATGCAGTGCGAAAAGACATGTGGAATCTTAGGGGTAAACATTAGGGTATTACAGTGTCATACCCTAAATTTTTACCACAAGATTCCACATAATTGTTCAAATCATCACCATAATATGGAGGTATCTTCATACCTCATTAATCCTCTCAAAGATGGTTGAGCATTCACCTCAATCAAGAAGTAAAGGTTTTGAGCCATCTCAAAGCACTGAGGCAAAGGATCAATCAAGAATTAACATGATCTTTAACTTACCAAGCCTCTCAAACATCCATAAAGGATCAAGAGGTCTCCCACATTAAGAATCAAGCATAAGAATGCAACATTTCAGGCTGATCAAGCCTTAAGATCACCAGTGTCACCAAATTAGGGTTTTAGTCGACCAAGGCTTCCAGAGGAAAATTTTCATCTAGGCATGAGCCAATACTTCAAAACATGATTCAAGAATCTCAAATGGACCTCATGGATCCAATCATGAGTTCAAAATAGCCTCAGGGGATGCATTCATCAAAAATCAGGAATTAGATTTTCTTGACCTAATTCACCCCTAAGTTGACTTTTCGAGCAAGGCATGAGCCAAGACCTCAAGAAATGTTTTGGAGACCTCAAATATCTTATTTTGATCCTCTCAAAAGTTTAAATTGACATAAAGAACTTGATTCATGAGCAATGCAAGGATTCAAATTCATCTGGACCACAAACTAGGGTTTTTGAGAAAAAGTCAACCATACCTTTGACTTTTGACCAAGACATGATCTCAAACCTTGGGAAATGATTCAAGACACTCTAAAACACCTATTTAATCCATCCATTAGGTTTTATTTAGCCCAAGAACTTGATTTCATAAATGATCACAAAGTTTGAAATTCATCTGAGAAAAAGTCAATTGTGCCCAAAACCAAGTTTGACTTTTGAAATTTTTTTACAAACATGACTTCTTCAAGTCAAAAACAATGTTAAATTATGGTTTGGATCATCATCCATCAAGAAAAATCAAGAAAAGTGAGGTTACTTGCAAAAATGGTAATCTTAAGAAACTTAAAATTTCACTAAGTTGTGGAAAAAGGATGATTTTTACCCAACTTTGCAAGACCATAACTTATGATCCAAGCAGCCATTTTCTTCCATCCAAAGCTTAAATGAAAGCTCTCATTAAATACTACTAAAGTTTCTTCCTGGCCCATAGTCAAAAGATGCATGGATTTTGAGTTATAAAGCCATAAAGTTAAGGTTTCATGGGATTTCCACTTTGACACTTAGTGAAATTTTGAGACAGAATCTGATTTCATTTTTTCCAACTTTAAGGTCATTTTTCTCCATGATCCATAATGATCCAAGACCAAAGGTAAACATCAAAGTTGAAGTATGATGTGCAAGCTTTCCAAAGAGTACAAGAACATCATCAAACTCCATTTGAGCAAAGAGATATGAAGTGATCAACATGCCTTGCTGCAAACTGCCTACAAGACAGTTTTGGCCATTTCTTGCTAGCCACGATTGTTTTGTCAAGTGCAATGATCATGGGAGCACTCACATTCAATGCATAACAGATGAATCACAACAAACCTGCAAAGTTAGGCCAAAGAGTCAAGGGATATCTCAAGTTGGAATGATGAACTTTGTCTTCTTATGCCTTGAATTCAAATAGCATTTATGTGCAATAGTGCACATTCAACAAAAGGACACTCCTCAGTCAAGATGCTCACATAAACAACAATAAAAATGATTATGGAATTGGTCAAAAGTTAACTATGCCACTTGAGAGAGATATTGTACCTTGCATAAGAAGTAATGATACCAATCAAAAACCATTGAACCAAGTTCTTATCTTCCAATCCGAAGCTATTCATCGAAGACAAATCCATTCTCCTATAAATAGAGGTCACATTGCTTCATTCAGATCACACCAAAACAACCACAATGTTTGTTTTCTCACAAATCCTTCTTCTTGCAAAATTCAAAGTTCTCAAAGAGTGAAAACTTGGAATTCTCAAACCAGTCCAATTCCACTCAAACCAAGCATCCAAACATTTCACATAAGCATCATAGAAGTGATCCATAATCTCAAAACACTTCTGTAATATCAGAATCACCAAGTCACTATCCTTTTGCTCAAATTTTCTTCAAAGCTGCAGATAGGGTCGAGCCAAGTAGAGGTTTTCAATCCATTCTAATCATTGACACACTATCCTTGGGTGTCAAGGGAGCTATACAGATCATTATCTTGCATATGTATCACCTACATTGTAGAATTCGATTCTCACTTGCAAGGTAACCTTCGTCAAATCTGAACTCTATGATCCATGCATCATAAATGTGTTTTCAAGTTACCAACATGTTTCTGCACTTATGTAGAGTGTTTCCCCTCAATTAATTGCTTTGTATCTATCGTGTATGGATTTTCATAGTGTTCTTGCAAAAATTAGGGTTCATCTGTTCTTCACATGATTTCTCACTCTACACTTAAAAGAAATGCAATTAATTGGTACCATTGAAATCCTAGTTCAAAAACACATAACTTTCATGTTTGAATCGTGCAAAACCATTGCGTATTGAGTGAGATATGTGAGCTTTTGCAAATCAACCATGGCGGGCACGAGCGAGGAAGAAGGTGGCCTTTGCGCCATTTTTCAAATTTTTGAATTTTTAAATATTTTCAATTAATTTCAAAAATTCATATCTCTCTCATTTTTAATCTGTTTCAAATGATTTTTTAAACACAAATCATTTATACATTTTAATATTTAATTCCACAAAAATCAGAAAAAAAAATATTTTAGATTGATACATTTTTTAATATTTCAAAGAATTTCTTTTTAATTGTTTTAAACATTTTTAAATGAATTATTTTTCTTGATTTTTCAAAATCAATTGAATTTCAAATCATCTTGTGAATTAAAACATCTATTTTCAAACATTTCTCAAAGTTCACAATATTTTTATTAAATATAAAATGATATTTTATATCATTTTTATTTAGTTTTTCTTTAAAAAATGTATTTTTATTTAAATTAGGGTTTTTCCTTGATTTTAAATATTTCAAAACTTAATTTGAAACATTTTGGACCTCTATTAGAGTGTAAGACCCAACCCCTTTTGTAAATAAATAATTTTGGCCCTCTGTCATAGTATAAGTCCTAGTGCGATTTTCAAAAATAACGGTGCGTCTACTATTTTTTCATCTGGGTCTCTCCTTGAGTATAAGTCCGGCTTTTCTTCTTTTCAAACACATTTTGTGCCTCTAATAGAGTGTAAGACCCAAACCCCTTTGTAAATAATTAAATTTTGGGCCTCTGCCATAGTATAAGTCCCTCAACGTCTTTCGGTATCGCAGTGCGATCACTGTTTTCAAATAAGTCATCTGGGCCTCTCCTTGAGTATAAGCCCCTTTATTCATAAACTTGGTTTTAAACAATAAAAAACCTCCATGGGCCTATCCTTAAGTTGTAAGCCCCATACCTCTGTTTTCAAAATCATCTTTCTGTTTTTAAAACCAGTACTAAGAGGAGCATTATTTTCGGTGAAACTACTCTTAGACCACTTGGGCCTGTCTTTGAGTTATAAGCCCCAAACATTCTTTTCAAATAACAACACATTTCTCTCTTAATTTAAATTCAAGTTCAAAGTTTTCTCAAAACTTTCTTCAATTTCTCAAAACCCTAATCACACAATCATCATCAATACAATCAATCACAATGTACTTGGGCCTCTTTTCAGAGTGTAAGACCCAACATCTTTTCCATGCATACTTATTTATATACCTATTAATTCACTTATTTGTATATACTTGTGCATATCTGTCTAGAGTTTCCCCAGCAGTTAGGTATACACTTAGGTCAAACTAAAGGTTACTTCTAACTTAGTCAATAACTAGTTCCCTCATAGGAAACTTCCCTAAATATAGTCTACCTCCTCTTGGGCTTTATTCAATATGAAACAGAGAAAGGCATTATTCCCGGTGAAACTTTTCTCAAGACTGTCAAAACTTATAAACATATATATAAAATGAATTCATTCCCCCAGAGAGGATTATTCCTGGTGAAACGTCTTTTGAATTTCTTCAAACCTTAGAACTGTTCAACAAAGAAAGGACTTATTCCCGATGAAATCTTTCTTAAACTTTTCTCAGGCTTGGACCAAGAGGCTTCTTAAAAGTTCCCCAGCCTCCTCTTAGGCTTAGTACAAGGACCCACAGGCTTCTTAGAAGCATCACAACCTCCTACTGGGCTTAGTACAAGGACCCAAAGGCTTCCTAAAAGCATAGGGTAGAATTCAGTCATCTCTATTAGTTCAGTCCTCAGGAAAGTCAAAACTCTAGAACATCCAATCAATCAAGGGTTGATCTTCATCCTTTAAACCAACAGCCTCCTCTTGGGCATCATACAAAGATCTCTCTCTCCAACCTGAGTCTACCTCTTCCTAAGAGACTTGGATAGTCTCAGCCTCCTCTTGGCCTTCATTCAAGTAGACTTGGAAAGTCTCACCCTCATAGTCTCCTTTTGGACTTAACACACAGACCCACGGGTTTCCTAAACGCATAGGATAGATCCTGATCATTTTACCAATACATCAATCCCCAGGAAAGTTAAAACCTCCAAGGTTTTCAAATTCACCTTTAATTCCCTCTGACCCCCGACAAGGCTTAACTTTCACCTTGAAAATCCCAGCCAAGGTCAATTTAACATCAACAAAACCTCAAAAGAATCAGAGCCTCATGGCATATGGTAAATTAACTCTGCTCAAATCAACAGCAACAGTTAGTTTCCCTTTGGATTCCCCAATACAATTTAGAACTTTTCCAGGATTTCAATAATCCTCAGCAAGAGTCAACCTCTTCTTAAGCTTTATATAATGATTTTCCCATACAGCCTCAATCCTGGGCTTTGTACAAGATAGATATAACACTCCCCAGAGGAGCCATTTTTTTTCAGCTTAATCATTTTGGGCTTCAAACAAGATACTCAAATAAAACCCTCCCCAGTGGAGTCAGTTTCCTTTAGCTTCAACCTTGGGTTTTGAACAAGGCACACAAAAAATAACATCCCCTCAGATGAGACCATGAGTCCTCTCTGTAGGAGGATATTTTTTCTATACATCACATATCTATACAAATAATCAAAACCTTTTCCCAGATAATTGCTATAAGTGGCACACTTGTTGATTCAAAATCCAAGTTGGAGTCCTTCCCTTATCCTGGCTAAAACCCCTCTTTCATCTAACAGCTATAAGTGGCAAGCCTCTGGATTATATAAATCCAAGCCAATGTCCCTCTCTTAGCATGAATGATTCATAAAGGAAAAAGTGGCATTGCTCTACACTGAGTTAAAGCTTCTTCCTTTATGACATATCTCTTATAAAGGAAATTATGGCATTGCTGGATTCCACACATCCCAGTTAAAGTAATTTCCCTTATAACCAATTACTCAACATCTGTGATGAATAGGTGATGTTTCTCCCTTTAGAGATGATAAATTCTCTCTTAGTCACCCTTTTAGCTTCAATCTTGGGCTTTGAACAAGACATAAATACCCTTTTAGCTTCAATCTTAGCTTTAAACAAGACATAAACACCCTTTTAACTTCAATCTTGGGATTTGAACAAGACATAAATACTCTGATAGCTTCAATCTTGGGCTTTAAACAAGACACTAAATTTTCCTCCCATAGAATAGGAGGAACTACAATTGCTCTGATTTTCCAAATCTCTTTACGGGAATACATAGGCATAAGATTGCGAAATCTTAGCGAGCACACAAATAAAAAATCTTAGGTCCAGTACCTTCCCAAAAATAATAGAAAACCCGAAATCAACAAAAACATTTCCTTAATCTTCTCAAAGGAGAAACTTTCCCAATCCATAGCAGATAAACACAAGAAAGCATTTCAAACAGTAGAAATACATGCAAAAGAAGGTTCCTATAGATTACTATAGATACTCTGGGTATTAATAGCTTCCCTTTGTATAACCAAACCCCGATCCCCGGTCTCAGCATTTGTTAAAGAAAACACTTGCGTGCAGGGTTAGTTTAAGAAATCTTCCCCTTCCTTTTAAGCTTCATAGGATAAATACAGAAATCAGAAAGTAACACCAAAATGCGGTAGGTGGTCGCGTCACCAAAAGACCGACGCTACAGAAAAATGGCGACTCTACAGGGACATTTTAGAGTTAGATTTCTTAAGAGGTTTAGGCCTTGCTTTGCCTTTACTTTTCTACTATTTTACTTGCTTTCTAATTTTTATATATCATATGTTGTCATATTAATTGATATATTTGTTTAAATTATTGTTATTTGGGAATGCGATTAATACGCATGTGGTGAGTCCGAGAGAACATTATGATAAGTGGTGGCAAATTCAGGAAGGCTTATAGGGAGTGAGTCCCGACCAAGCTAACTTGAGAGTCCGCCGAATCAGTGGAGGTACCCTCGCGGAATTATTAATGTTGAATGAGCAAGTCATGAAAACATTATTTTTCCCATTGGGCACCCTTGAAACTGAGGATTAGTAAACATTTAACCATTTAACCATTAGGTAGTGCGGTAACTATCAGGAATAGTTGATACGCGATACTACACTCAAAGGAGATTCATCTTGGGATATTACAGCTCTCATGGGTCAGTCGGTTTGCTGTTAATATCTTTGAGAGGGGTTAATGATTTAGGGAAACTTTGTTAGAACTCGTTCTACAGGTACACAAATTGACCTTTAAACCCATGTTTTCAAATGTTTTTGTTTGTTGCATTCATGTATCCATGCATTCCATTCATTAAAAAAATCTTTTTCTAAAAGAACTAAAATAATAATTGCAAATATCAGAAGTTGCGTTATGGATGAAGAAAAACGCACAAGTACACCTTCAAGGTTCCAAAACTGGAAGACCTAAGGAAATTGGGAAGAATGATTACTAATCCCGAAGGCTTCAGAGCTAAGCACGGAGGACTATTGTCTCTTTTGAAAGTCAACATGGTGGAAGGAGTCATGTCTACATTGGTTCAGTTCTACGATCCAGTATACCACTGCTTCACTTTTCCAGACTATCAACTCACACCCACATTGGAAGAGTACTCTCACCTGATTGATTTACCTATCACTGATCAAGATCCATTTTTTTGACTAGAAGAAATTCCAAAAGATCAAGCCATTGCAAGAGCAACCTCTTTGGAAGAGTCAGATATCATAACTCACATGACCACCAAGGGAGGAATCCAGGCTTTACCAGCTAAATTCTTGATGGAGAAGGCCATATACTTTGTAAGTATATGAAATATAACTACTTTTGAGGATGTCTTTGTTTTGCTCATATATGGGTTATTCCTCTTTCCCAACATTGACAACTTCGTCGACACCAATGCTTTTAAGATATTCTTAATTGGGAACCCAGACCCAACCTTGCTCGCAGATGCTTATCATTTTGTACACTTAAGGAATTTGTACAGTGGAGGGATGATCACATATTGTGTACCATTACTCTACAAATGGTTTATTTCCCACTTACCCAAATCTGCTGCTTTTAGGGATCACAAGAGTGGTCTGCGATGGTCGCAGAAAATTATGTCTCTTACCAATTCTGACATAGATTGGTACAATCGGATCTATGACGGAATAAAAATCATTGACAAATGTGGAAGTTTCCCCAATATACCCCTCATTGGTACTAAGGAAGGGATCAACTACCATCCAATTTTAGCTCGCTGTCAACTTGGATACCCAATGAAGAATATACCACATAATATTAATCTGGAGGGTCTTTTATTCAAGGAAGGAGAGAATGGCAGGGCACTAAAGAAAGAAATAGTGCATGCCTGGTAACATGTTCACAGGAAGGGGATAGATTCCCTAGGAAGGCCAAATAGCATCTCTGCAGAGCCTTATCTCCACTGGGTACAAACTAGAGCCATCAAACTGAAGATGCCTTACCCTCATCAAGAAGTTTTTCCCTTGAAGGAATTTGTCCTTCATTTCATGTCTGATGCGAAAAAACTCCAGATCGCTCTTAACAAGGTCCAGCGTTAGAAGAACTCTTGGAAGAATAGGTACCAGATTATTAATTTAGAGTGCACAAAGATCCAAGGACTATTGAAGGGAAAGGATGCTCTGATTGAGATATTGGAGCAGCATGCTATAGAAAGTCAAGAGGAGCGTAGAAGTCTACTCTCTCCTTTCACTTGGAAAAGGATCATCGACCCGACAACGGTTGAAGGGGCCCGATCAAAGAAAAGAAAAATTCAGGAACCAGCATCTGAGCTTTCCTCAGAGAAAACTTAGGATCCATATGCCTAATTTTCCTTCTCGCACTTTGTAAAATATTGTACTTTTTCCGGTAAAATACTGCAATCTTTCGAGTTCAATAAAAGGGTTTCCACCACTATATGATATTTGCAACATAATTGTTAAAAGCTCTTTAAGAAAAAAAACTAAAAAAAAATCATTCTCATTTTTTGCATATCATTCATCATTCTCATATAACACATCTTTGTCATTGAGTCCCACACATGTGTCGCACTCTAGAGTCAAACTGTCTCATTCGTACAATACTCATGCCAATCGACAAAAGAAAATGGACGATCTCGAAGAAGAGAACATAGAACTGAGAGAAGAAATCAACGAACTGAAGGAGAGTTTGGAGAAACTCCACAACACAATGGAATCCCTGGCAGCAGCTTAGGATCAAAAGCCTCAAAGTACTGCAATCTTAGAGATTATGCCTACACCAACGTTTGAGACACCTGGAAGTCATCCTCAGTATAACATGCCTAAAGGTTTTCCCTGGGGCATGCCTTTAAATTTTATACCTGAAGGATATATACCTCCGGTCCCTGAAGACCCAAAAGCCGTAGTAGGAACCTCAAGACCTGAAGGTTTCAAACTTCAGGTAAATGAAGATGCAAGGGTTACGATAGAAACTCCTGAAGGTTACAAACTTTAGGTCGCTGAAGCGCCAAGAGTTACCGCTGTAATGTCTATACCACAATCGGTAGTACACACTATTACAGAGGAACAATTTTTGCAGGCCACTTCTGGCAGAAACGAAGAAGTATACGAAAGGATGAATGAATTACAGGAACAGTTCTTGGAAATGCAGAAGGAACTGCATGCCATTCGTGGACAAGACTTGTTTGGAAAGGACGCCACTGACCTCTATTTGGTCCCTAATGTAAAGTTATCGCACAAATTCAAGGTGCCTGACTTTGAAAAATACAAAGGCAACTTTTTCCCCCAAAGACATTTGGTAATGTACGCTCTGAAAATGTCTACCCAGACAAAAAAAAGCTACTGATCCATTACTTCCAAGACAGTTTAACCGGTACCGCACTTAAATGGTACATGGGTTTAAACCGCACCAAGATCAGTACTTTCAGAGATCTTGGGGCAGCCTTCATTCAGCAGTATAAATACAATTTGGACATGGCGCCAGATATGGACCAGCTCAGAGCAATGTCCCATAAAGACAAAGAAACCTTCAAGGAGTATGCTCAGAGATGGCGTGAAATCTCCGCCCAGATCTGTCCTTCTCTCGAGGAAAAGGAAATGACAAAGATCTTCCTGAAAACATTAAGCTCATTTTATTATGACTGAATGGTTGCAAGGGCACCTACTGACTTCATTGAAATGGTGAACATGGGAGTATGCCTTGAGGATGCAGCCCGAGAAGGACGATTGGTAAAAGATGCAGAGCCATCCAGCAGTACTAAAAGATACGGGAGTGCTTTACAAAAGAAGAAAGAGCAAGATATCAGTAACATCTCTCAGGGTAAGCAAAGGTGGAGGTATCAAACGGTATCAGCAGTAACTCCCGCTATCAACCCAGCGCCAGCTCTGACATATCAACCTCAGGTTGCTCAGAGCCAACCAAATTAACAACAATATCAGCAAAGGCAGCAACAACCTCTTCAGCAGGCCCGCCTGTAGTACAATAATAATAATCGTACTACACGATCACCAGGGTTTGACCCTATACCAATGTTATATGCAGAGTTATTTCTACTTCTGCTGGCCAAGGGGCACGTTCAAACCATGACTCCTCTCACAGTACCGGACAATTCACCTTTATGGTTCAAAGCAGATAAAACTTGCCCTTACCATCAAGGAGGATCAGGACATAACATTGAGAATTTCCTCAGCTTTAAATTTGATGTACAGAAGCTCGTCAGAAACGGGGTTTTATCTTTCAAAGATACAAACCTGGATATTTAGACAAATCCGTTGTCGCAACATGAGAAAACTTCTGTAAACTGGATAAAAGGAGAACTCGACGGCAGCTATTAAATTCGTAATGTGTGCCTACTGGGAACAAACTTGGTGAAAATGCATTACAGACAGAGCGGGTACGACCATGTACCATCTCACAACTATCACCAGTCTGATATTTGCTCTGAAAACAACCAAGGATGTGTCATTGTACAAACAGCTCTTCAAGAGCAATTGGGTCTAGGCTGGATTCAGGATCACAGGATTCGTGAAGTAAACATGGCCCAAGCACATCCAAACATTGTTCAAAATCATGACATCCGTGCAATGAATGTCAACTTAGTGGCTATGCATTCAAGACAAAGTCAGTATTACAACTTGCCACTACATGACTACAGTGCTTGCCCAATTTGTTCAAAAGACAATCAGGGATGCTCTTTTGTACAAGAGGCCCTCCAGCGTCAAATAGATCTTGGATGGATCCAAGACTACCATGAAAGGAATTACCATCAAGTCAATATGGTTTAGATCTTTGACATTCGCTTAATGAATACCAATCTAGTGGAATTGCATGCCAAGCAGGCCAGACTTGGTTTCCTGTCCCCGTATAATTATCAAGACTGCAAAGGATGCTCCAAAAATGAGCAAGGTTGTGTACTTGTACAAAGAACTCTTCAACATCTATTGGACCACTGGTGGCTCCCAATCTACCAGGATGAAGACACGCAACAAGTTAGCATAACTAATGGAAATTTTGATAGACACCAAAGTTGTGATATCCGCTTACTAGAAATGGATCTGGTAAGGATACACTACATACAAAGTGGGTACGGTCGGGTGCCACCTCATAATTATGAACGATGTGGAATATGTTCAGAAAATAACCAAGGATGCTTCCTCGTGCGAGCAGCTCTCCAGCAACAGTTAGACCAAAAGGAAACTCAACCATGCTTGAATTCTCAATCAATCAACGTGGTGCAAGGTTACCCCCTGTTCAAAACAAAGTCCGAGGACTACTGACAAAAGCATTGTCACGGTCTCCAATAAAAGAGAACCTGTCAATCATTGAATTACCAAGGATATTTTCACCATAATTCCTCTGCTCAATGAGTAAAAAATCCCACTTGATAGTAGAAAACTATCTGACATTCCCAACTTGGAACCAATTGAGGTTACTTATGACGGTCAAAAGACCTAAAAAACCCTTGTGGTTATCTACCTTCCAGGACTCGTATCGTACAAGTCAGAGAAAGCTATTCCATACAAGTACGGTGCAACTATGATAGAAGATGGAAAAGAAATTCCACTGCCATCTGTTGTAAACGTCGCTGATATCAGTCGAGTTACCCGGAGCGGTTGAATCTTTAACAGAGGAGTTGGAGAACCTGCAAAAGAAAAGAAACCTCAATTTGATGTTCCTAATCAACAAATTAGTCAATCCAGCAATACAGAACCTGTAAAGAATAACGCTGAAATGCTAAAGCTCATCCACAAAAGCGAGTACAACATTGTGGATCAATTGTTATAAACTCCTTCTCAGATATCCGTTTTATCCCTCCTGCTCAGTTCAGAAGCTCACAGAGAAGCTCTACAAAAGGTCTTGGAACAGGCCTTTGTAGAACAAGATGTGACAGTGGGTCAGTTTGACAGCATTATCTCCAACATCACTTCCTGCAACAATTTGGGTTTCAGTGATGAAGAACTTCTAGAGGATGGCAAGAACCATAACATGGCACTCAATATCATAGTCAATTGTCAGGACGATGCTTTAGCCAGTGTACTAGTAGACATAGGTTCATCCTTGAACGTCCTGCCAAGGTTAACTTTGGTACAACTATCTTTTCAAGGTACTCCCATGAGAGGCAGTGAGATCCTCGTCAAAGCCTTTGACAGATCCAGTAAAACAGTTATCGGCGAAGTCGATCTTCCCATAACCATCGGTCCCTACACTTTCCAAGTCACTTTCTAGGTCATGGACATCCGAGCAGCATACAGCTGTTTATTAGGAAGACCTTAGATACATGAAGCTGGGGCAGTCACTTCGACACTTCACCAGAAGCTGAAGTTTGTGAAGAATGACAAGTTGGTAACAGTATGTGGAGAACAACCTTTAACTGTGAGTAACCTATCATTATTTTCATATTTAGAACCAGAGGAGGTTGTTAAGACTTAATTTCAAGCACTCTCGGTGAGCAATGAGAATCACCAAGAAAGAAGAACGTCGATTTCCTCGTACAAAGATGCTCTCCAAGTAATGGGGAGTGATAACATAAAAAGATGGGGACATATTGTAATTCCTGCTAATAACAAGACAAGAAAAGGCCTTGGTTTTTCTCCAACATGTACCCTGACTACAAAGAAGGATGAAAGCTTTCGTCCCATTCAAGAATTCTTCCACAGTGGAGGTTTCCTTCACCCGATATCTCAAGAAGTCCACACCATCGAGGAGAACAACTCTTTTGATACAGACGAAGAGTGGAAATCCTATTTTAATGATGAAGGTTATATATCTCAGGGAGAAACGTACATGGCATTCTGCTCTCCAAAGCAAAGTCCCAGATATTTACCAAGATCAGATGTCAGAATGATCTACGAAGATTATGGTCCCGAAGGATGTCATGCTCAACCCAACTCATTAGAGGAAGACACTCTGATGAAAGACAACGTTGACTACAATTCTTATGATCCCACTGATGATTTATCATCTGGAAGCCTTACATGGAAAACTCGAGGCAAAAGAGTCAGTCGGATAATGCATATTTGCTGAATGATCTTGAAAAGAATACGTTTGTTCTCCCAGATTCATGGAATCCTTACCCAGAACATTCCGAGAATGTCCAACACCACGTTGATGAATTTGCAAAGATCGCAGGACAAGAATTATCAACTTTGCATTTCTTGAAGTCAATGTTATTGAGGAAGATGACTCATCTATCCCCTCAGAAACTTGGGATACCTTGGGGCAGCCAAGCAGCAAGTACGACTTTCTAGTAAAATACACTGCTCCCGAAAGCTCTCACATCATATACGAGGACATCCAACCAACTGGATGGGGAGATTCTTTTGAGAATGAAAGTATTGTCCAAGATATAACAGAAGAGTCCTCCTATGATAACTCTGCATGGGAATAAGACTCTAATAATCTCACTCCGCCAAAAATCAATGTTATTTATGAAGACAAACTGAGAAGAAAGATACCGGACTTTGTGATCCACAAAGGAGTTCGTCACCATTGGGCCGCGGTCAATGTCTCGAATGTCGTTCATAAATCGAAGTAATTGCCGCGTCTTTGTATTTACCTTTCTCGTTGCCCGGGTGAAAAGGATGTTTTATAGGGCTTGCTTTTCTGTAAATGTCCCTCTTCGCTTCGCCCAAAACGACAGAGTTTTGTTGTATAGGGTTGTGTTTCAAGAATTGACAAATCAGAAATAAATAATGTTATTCTGAATTCCTGCATTTATTGCTATTTTCACTTTTTGCTTTTTTTCAGAAAATGGTAATCCTAAAAAACAACATAAAATAAAAACAAGCTTTTTCAAAAAAATACACTGCACACACGTTTGCATTCTCTTTGTCTTTTCTAAAAAGGGAATCACCACGTCATGCAGATTACTAGTTTTAAACCCTATTGAAACATATGATCCAATGCCTTATCCCAACTTTGAGTTCTTGGTACTCGAGGCTGAAGAAGAAGAGGACAAAGAAATTCCAGAAGAGATCTCCCGACTACTCAGATAAGAGGAAAGGTCCATTGAACCTTACAAAGAGCCATTGGAAACAGTCAATTTGGGTTCAGAAGAAGAAAGGAAAGAAGTTAAGATTGGAGCACTGCTCAGTCCAACTATCAGAGAAGGCTTGATAAAACTTCTCAAAGAATTTCCATATGTGTTTGCTTGGTCATACCAAGACATGCCAAGGTTGGATACCAGCATGGTGGAATATCACTAACCGTTGAAAACAGAATGTCCTCCGGTAAAACAAAAACTAAGAAGGACTCATTCAGATATGGACATCAAAATTAAGGAGGAAGTGCAGAAATAGATTGACGCAGGTTTCCTTGCCACTTCAGAGTATCCTCAATGGCTAGTCAACATAGTGCCAGTTCCCAAAGAGGACGGAAAAGTCAGAATGTGTGTAGATTACAGGGATTTAAATAAAGCAAGTCCAAAGGATGATTTTCCCTACCACATATTGACATGCTGGTTGACAGCACAGCAAAATTCAAAGTCTTCTCCTTCATGGATGGATTCTAGGGCAATAATTAAATCAGAATGGCGCCGGAAGACATGGAGAAAACTTCATTCATCACCCCATGGGGAACCTTTTGTTACAAAGTAATGTCGTTCGATTTAAAGAATGCAGGGGCAACTTATCAAAGGGCAATGACAACTCTGTTTCATGACATGATGCACAAAGTAATCGAAGTATATGTCAATGACATGATTGCCAAATCTAAAACAGAAGAAGAACATGTGGAACACCTATCAAAGTTGTTCCAGCGTCTGAGGAAGTACAAACTCCACCAGAACCCCAATAAATGTACATTCGGTGTTCGTTTAGGAAAGCTCTTTAGATTCATCGTCAGCCAAAAAGGAATTGAGGTTGATCCCGACAAAGTTAAGGCCATTCTAGAAATGCCTTCACCAAAAACTGAAAAACAAGTAAGAGGATTTTTGGGACGTCTCAATTACATCTCAAGATTTATATCCCTCATGACCGCGACATGCGCGCCAATCTTCAAACTACTCAAAAAGAATCAAAGCTGTATATGGATAGAAGACTGCCAAAATGCTTTCGACAACATCAAAGAATATCTGTTGAATCCACCGATTATGTCTCCTCCAATGGAAGGAAGACCACTGATCATCTACTTAACAGTCTTGGAAGACTCAATGGGTTGTGTGCTTGGCCAACAAGACGAGACAAAAAGAAAAGAGTCTGCCATTTATTACTTAAGTAAGAAGTTCATGGACTGTGAAACTCGATACACTATTTTCGCTCCCGAAAGATTCGCATCCAATGGTACAAACGCGAGAGTGGCGCAGAAGACACAGAGTCGCCAGCAATATGTATTTATCCCGGGAGAGGGAAAGGAAACACTGCATAAACCTGAAGAGAAAGGAGGAAAGACATGGTCATCGGAACCATAGTCCGGGTTCGGGAGTCGGTTATGCGAGGGGAAGGTGTTAGCACCCCACGCATCCATCGTACTCGATGGGATCCACGCTTGTTGTCTAAACGGAGGGTGAGCTGTCCTACTACCTATGGCTGAACAAAAGAAAATGGGGATGGGGGTGACTAAGACGGACTCGGTAGGACATATTCAATGCCCTAGGCCTACGTACTCCTTCAGTGCAATGGGAAAGTCAGAGTCAACGTAGTTAGGACGGGAACTGTGGGGGAAGGTTGCTCACCAAGACAATCACTGTCTTGTGCCTACATATCCTCAATCGGACGAGAGAGAGGAATCAGAGCTAATGTAGTTCGTGGGTACGACCACGGATGGGTTAGTGTTTTTTATGAGCGATGTTAGATTCGCGTCCGGCAATTAGGGTCGATGCCTGTTTGCGACTTAGACGGAAGGTAACGTGCTCTTTTCTGAAAATGGAGTTTAAAACCCAATAATCCCGAAGGATAAAAAGATTTGAATTTGTTTTTGTGTTTTTTAGACAGAAGTGTTTTAAGTTAGTTCATAACTTGCATTGCACCAAAGTCTAGGGCACAGGGACGAATACTTAACGAATCGTCCCAAGACAGGACGCCCGCTAAGCACTCTAGAAAGATGAGAGGAAGCCCCTCATTTCTCATTCCCCACGCTTAAGGCTCGTGCGCAATACACTTTATCTTTATTAAGTGTTTTCAAGAAATTTTGAGATGAGAAGAGAGAAGACACAAAGGAAACTCTAAAGGGAAACTAAGAGTCCTAATGTTATCATGCATGGGTAACCTATGGTTAGTGAGGCTTAGGAGGGACAACTACCTAAAACCTAATGCTAATCCTACTCCAAGCTTAATCAAAAATTAAGTTGGACTAGGTAGCTCTAAAGGGAGAGAATCCACGACTTAAACAAGTCTTGAGATTCATGGGAGGAAGAGAGTGAAAGAGAGGAATGAGAAGGAGAAGGATGAGATGAGATACAATTAATGGCAGCAAGCACATCACATCATAAATGTCCAACTCAAATCATCAAAAATGTTTCAAAGATCAATGCAAAACAATTCAAGTAAGCATGCAAAGATAAACATGAAAAAAGGCAAGCATACTTGTATGGAATACACAATTAAGCATACATGGACTTCATATCAAGATGAAATGGTAAAAATAAGATGAAGTTGAAAACAAGTCAGAACCAAGATCATAACATCATCAACAATTCTCATGTGCAAAAGAAGATCAAAGCATGAAACAATATGCACCAAAGAAAGTCCACAACACTTAGCACATGCCAAACATGATTCATAAATTGCAAAAATAAGTCTCAAAGGACCTCAACCAAGGGTAAACATCATATCAAATGCACATATAAAGAATCAAGAAGAAACTTAAGCAAATAGGCATGGCAAGTCAACTTGTGTAAAGAGGTGTCAAGATATAGTCATGCATAAGTCATTTAAGCACAAATAAACAAACATATATCAAATGACACTAAAAAATTGTGAGATTAAAACTTAAATGACCTAAGTCAGTAGCCAATCCCATGTCAAAAGATCTCACAAAAATTCACAAGTTAAGCACCTCAAACAAATGAGCAAAGATCACATAAGAAACATGACACAATATGCAAAGGAGAGGGACTAAAATGCAATATGCAAAGAGTTTTAAAATATGAGAAAAATATTTTTAAGGACCTCAAGATGTCTTCTGAAAAATACAAAAAGAATGAGATGCAAATCATGTATAGATGATGAGAACAAAAATCAACAAGGCAGGGTGTGCATATATGAAACAATCCAAAAAGAAATTAATTAAACAATTAATTCAGATGCACAAAATAGAATAAAAATGAAAAATAAAATTTGACAAAATTTTATAAAAACCTAAACATGCTTCATGAATTTTTTTGGGGGTTTTGGATGCATAAAACTATTTTTAAAAATTAAAATGCAAAACTATGCAAAAAAAATAAAATAAAAAAGGAATAAAAGAAACCCAGGGGTGCAACAAGCAAGAAAATCACATTTATAAATGGAATGGGCTCAAGGAGGGGTGCAGATAGCCAGCCCAATCCACAATGAACAAAAAAAAGGGCGCAGTCCAACAAAAAAAGAAATAGTCAACATGATTGACTCACACACGCCACAAGATTAATCCAACGCATTACAATCAGTCAACAAACCACACAGTATTCCAGATGAAGGGCTCATATCACACGCATATAGTAATTAATGTACACACGCGCACACCAAACATTCAAAATTAAAAAAAAGAACACGTGAATAGCATATGGACATTTTAATGTGTTGGCTCAGCAACAACCATCAGATCTGATCAACGTGCCAGATCAAGTCAAACAATCACAAAACATGCAAGATCAAGGGCACAGATCAGTGGCACATGATAAATAACATGGATTAAAAACACACAAACCACAAAAATAAAAGAAGATTTAAAAGACGTGGCTGTACATGAACCACCAGATCTGGACCACCAACGGTCCAGATTTCATCTCCACCTGCCTGAAAAAAAAAACCAGGTACCGAAACCCTAGCTCCGGTCACCTTCTCCGGTGAACACCACACCAAAATTTTCCAGAAATCAAACATGAGCATACTATCTTGACCAGAATTCAACAAGGATTCCATATATCATATTCATTTCATCAAATAACAAACACATAGTGCAAATCAAAGGAAAACATAAATGAATCTAAAACTTCAACTCCAAAATACACACATGTTACACGTCCAAACTCACAAAAAAATACATCAGCATCATCAGTGAAGCATGAGGATCATTTTGCACACCAAAAAAATGAGTTCTATGATGGTGAAAATCACACTAACCTGAAACTTGTAGAGCTCGAAATACACCAAGAACTCCTTCCAAAAGCTGCAGATCTTCCTCTTTTGAGCTCTATTTGCAAAATAAATGCAAATAGAGACCTGAAATAGGCTGGATCTAAGACTTTGAACTTGAACCAACTTGAAATGCACTTATGGAAAACCTCACTCTCAGCTCAAAACAGTGGTAGTTTCTTACTCTACCAAGTGTGTAGGTCACAAATATGAAAAAAAATCTTCAGAAACCCTTGTAATGAATGAGTTTCGAAGAGAGAAAGTTTGGGTGAGAAAATTGAGATTCTGAATAAAATAGAGTGCATGACCTAATTGTGAAGGCATGAGTAAGCTTATATACATCCCATTAGAGCTCTGATCACAGTTAAAACTTGATTAATCCCTTGGTTAATGAAATTGGATGGTTTATGCCAAAATGCACTTTGTGTTGTACCCACTAATCCACACGTACACATCCATCCTCTTCATGATGGATCATTCACATTTATCATGCTGATCAAAATTCAAATTAACTTGGGCCTTGCACTTGCTTGGACAATGAGATTTGATCCATTATGCATTTTGGTCATTTGATGAATACCACATGAATAAGGCACGGGTAGGCATGAAGTAAGGGTCAAAAATGCTCCTCTTGACTTGTACTTTGATGATATAACATGACTTGAAGCAATTGGAAACATTACAAGTCCTTTTGAGTGAAAATGCAAATGATGTAAAGTTGGTACATGTGGAAATCCCTAAAACACACCTTGCCTTGCCTTAGCCATAACCTGAGTTTCACAAATGCTATGGAGATGTTCTAGTACTTGTTGGAAAGGGGAGAAAACGATCTTCAACTTTCATGTTTGAGGAAAATTCATTTGAAGCTTCTTTGATGATGAAAAGTCAAGTTGAATGTGGTGGAAAAACTGCCAAAAATGGAAAGTTTCAAATTATAGGTCATTTCCATATTTAGTAACTTTTGCACAAACTCTTGATTCTTGATGAATGGCATGAATCTTGACATTTGAGGACCATATGAGGGCATAAGACCTTAAAAATCATGAAGAGGACCTCAAAATTCCATGGTTGATTTTCCTCCTTACAGTTGACTTTTGCTTACTTCACAAGTAACTGATCCCCTGAACATCTTCCACAATGAACCACTAGCCAAGCCTTCCTCTATGAGCATTTGTGATCAAATGGAAACCATGAGAGCATGCTTGAATCCACAAAGCCCTTCAAGAAGTCCTTTGGGTCAAAACCCCTAATTTGGTCCCTCTGGTTAGGAGGGAAAGATTCACTTGAAATCCTTTGCCATTCTTGACCTTATGAAGATATGATGAACTCCTCAAACCACCTTGAGGCTTGAGACTCCTTTGAGATGAACCAAGTACCTTGATCCCATGCTAAGAACCAATGCTATTCACAAATGCTAATGCAAGAAATGCAAAGAAACATAAGCCAGTTAGCTAAAAGTAAGAGGGCAAATTTTGGGGTGTTACAGCTGCCCCTATTCAAACTCCTTGGATCTGAGGGTGTGGAAGCAACGACTTTCAGACAATTGGGATACAAGGGGATTGAATACCAAAAAAAACCCATAAATTTGCAAACTGGTGGTAATGAAAATGAAAACTAGCACGACCGAAAGCGGACTCGAAAAGGATAAACGAGTACGACCAAAAGCGGACTCAAAAAGGATAAACGAGTACGACCGAAAGCGGACTCGAAAAGGATAAACGAGTACGACCGAAAGCGAACTCGAAAAGAAAGACCGGCCAAAAACGTTCTTCCAACAACAAACGAGTACGACCAAAAGCGGACTCGAGAATAATAAACGAGTACGACCGAAAGCGGACTCGAAAAGGATAAACGAGTACGACCGAAAGCGAACTCGAAAAGAAAGACCGGCCGAGAACGCTCTTCCAACAACCAACGAGTACGACTGAAAGCGGACTCGAGAAGAATAAACGAGTACGACCGAAAGCGGACTCGAAAAGAAAGACCGGCCAAAAACGCCCTTTCAACAACAAACGAGTACGACCGAAAGCGGACTCGAGAAGAATAAACGAGTACGACCGAAAGCGAACTCGAAAAGAAAGACCGGCCGAAAATGCTCTTCCAACAACAAACGAGTACGACCGAAAGCGGACTCGAGAAGAATAAACGAGTACGACCGAAAGCGGACTCGAAAAGAAAGACCGGCCGAAAACGCTCTTTCAACAACCAACGAGTACGACCGAAAGCGGACTCGAGAAGAATAAACAAGTACGACCAAAAGCGGACTCGAAAAGGATAAACGAGTATGACCGAAAGTGAACTTGAAAAGAAAGATTGGCCGAGAACACTCTTCCAACAACCAACGAGTACGACCGAAAGTGGACTCGAGAAGTACAAACGAGTACGACCGAAAGCGGACTCGAAAAGAAAGACCGGCCGAAAACGCTCTTTCAAGAGCAGACGAGTACGACCGAAAGCGGACTCGAAAAGAAAGACTGGCTGAAAATGCTCTTTCAACAACGGTTATACCATATAGGATAACTCTACCGGGGATAACGAAATAACAAAGAGTGCGAGGACGACCGAAAGCGAACTCGAAAAGAAAGACCCAGCCGAAGATGGACTTTCCAACCCAAGATAAGTAGAATCAACGGATCTACAAAGATAACTCCGCTGGGGAATAGAGAAATCTAAATAGACACTCTGCGGGGGAGTGTAGGAAGGACCAACAAGAAGAACGAATCCACTGGTTGCGGTGTAGTGTTAACCAACATCTTCTGAATCATGTCACTTTCTGCTAGGGAAAGGAACTGGTAAGGGAATCAAACCTGGCTTATGCTTCGAATGCATATGTTTGAATTTTTCTATGGCGTAATGCTCTATACGAAATGGAAATGCTACGCGTTTGGGAGGATGCCATGCAAGAATGCTTATGCAATGCAAAAGAGGCGCCTCAGCAAAATAGATCCTGAAGGCGAAGGCAAACTCCACTGGGGACGACAAAATAAATTGTCCTCCGAAATAAGAGACCCTACTGAGAAAGATTTCACTCTGCTGAGGAAGACATTGATCATAAATTCTGCTGGAGATGAAAGCTCCGAGAGAAAACCCATTCTGTTGGGGATGGCTAGGAACGAATATTGAAGATGGAACCCAAAGAGAGACTCTCTCCACTGAGAATTACCAACTGACTTCTACCTGGATCTGAAAGGATGCTAATAACAATTAGGCTTAAGACCTGCTGGGGATAACAGTTTGAACAAACCACTGAGAGGATCACCGCCAAACTCTGCCTGGGGAGACAAGTCAATAATTTTGAACCTGCTTGGGAGATGCTTTTACCTTTACCCTGTCGGGGAATATTAGTACTTTTACCCTGCTGGGGAACGGTAGATGCTGACATCTACCCTGCTAGCGGATAACATCGAGCTTACCCATCCAGAAGGGATTAACTCATACTGTGGCTAGTGAGAAAAACATTTGTTGACTAGCCGAGTGCTCAGATCCTGCGGGGAAAATAAATCCTTTGTCCCAAGAAGATATTTTGTAAGTCTCTTGCTGGGGAAACAATAACCTGTTGAGGAGGATGAACTTTCCAATGTCGAGGAGAGTAGCTCTACTGGGGAAGGACAAACCTGTTACCCTGCAAACAAAATCCATAGAAAGTTCTATGCAAAATAGCTACTTCAATTACCATTACAATGACCGTCGCCCTAGCAATTTCCCCTGTTTTCCAATATGTTTCGCAAAGCTCAACATTTTAACATGTAATGTTTATAAAAAATATCAGACATTTTTGCAAACAAAATAGGTAAAACAATAAACAAAAGCTCTTTGACTGAAATGAAAGTTTTATTGAATGGATTGGCCTGTAAATAGGCATTTACATCTGGAAGCAATTCCTGAAAAGAGATAATTGCGCAAAAAGCAAAAGAAAATACACATGTCGGCAATGTGGGGAATAGACATCCACCATGACTCGACTCAGCTATAACCCATATGACTTGTTTATCCGCAGATACTTTGGCCTTTGAAGATGACTGACTAGACTGATTCCTTTTCTTCGAATTTTCCAAGTGTGAATATTGATCACAGATCGAACGCGGATCGTAGTCTTTGCTTTTAAATCCCTAAATTTTGCCTGGATCGCCCTTTTCGGGTTTTCGATCCACCGGGATACCCATCTTTGCAAAAGTTTCCTTTTCAGGTTTTCAACCTTGCGGGTTTATTTCTTTTTTCTTTTTATCCCTAATTTTTGCCCGAACCTTTTCTTTTTATTTTATGGTTCGCCGGGATGCCCCTTTTTTGCCTGGACTTTCTTTTTATGTCCAGCGGGTCTCTTTTATGCAAAGTATTTTTTGACTACGTCCGCGTTCACAGGGGACGTAAAATCTTCGCCATCCATAGTTGAGAGTCACAAGGCTCCACCAGAGAAAACCTGTCTTACTACATATGGCCCTTCGTAGTTTGGAGTCCATTTGCCCCTGTGATCTGTTTGGGGAGGAATGATCCTTTTCAAAACCAATTCACCAGCCTAAAAACACCGAGGATGCACTTTCTGATCAAATGCTTTTTTCATCCTGCTCTGATACCACCGACCATGCGCAATGGCTGCCAATCTCTTCTCTTCAATGAGGTTCAGTTCATTCAGCCGGGAACGCACCCACTCAGCTTCATCAAGCTTCACGTCCGTCAGAATTCTCAAAGAAGGAATCCCAACTTCTAATGGTAGAACTGCTTCCATACCATATACCAGTGAGAAAGGAGTTGCCCCGGTTGATGTGCGTACCGAAGTACGATAACCATGCAAAGCGTAAGGCAACATCTCATGCCAGTCTTTGTATGTCACTACCATCTTCTGCACAATCTTCTTAATGTTCTTATTTGCCGCTTCAACAGCCCCATTCATCTTTGGACGATAGGGAGAAGAATTGTGATGTTCGATTTTAAAGCTCTAACATAGCTCCTTCATCATCTTATTTTTCAAATTCGAACCATTATCAGTAATGATCCTTTTCGGGACTGCATACCGGCAGATGATGTCCTTCTTAATAAACCGGGCTACCACTTGTCTGGTGACGTTGGCACGATGCTGCTTCCACCCACTTTGTGAAATAATCAATAGCCACCAGGATAAAACGATGTCCATTCGAAGCAGTTGGCTCGATCTTTCCAATCATGTCAATGCCCCACATGGCAAAAGGCCAAGGTGACGACAAAACATTCAGAGGAGTAGGCGGTACGTGCACCTTATCAGCATAAATCTGGCATTTATGACATTTCCGGGCATATTTAAAACAATCAGACTCCATAGTCATCCAATAATACCCCGCTCTCAACAATTTTCTTGCCATAGCATGCCCATTGGCATGAGTACCAAAGGAACCTTCGTGAACCTCTTCCATTAACAAGCATTCCTCGTGTTCATCAACACAACGTAGTAAGACCATGTCAAAGTTTCTCTTGTATAACACATCGTCTTTGTTCAAAAAGAAGTTTCCTGATAACCTCCTCAATGTCTTTTTATCCTTGGAAGATGCCCCAGCTGGGTATTCCTGACTCTTTAAAAAGACTTTGATATCATGATACCAAGGCTTGCCATCTGATACACCATCAACTGCAAATACAAAAGCAGGTCTGTCCAAGCGCATGATTCTGATTGAAGGAGTTTCATTCCAACGATTCACTTGATACATTAATGACAACGTTGCCAACGCATCAGCCATCTGATTCTCTATCCGGGGAATGTGATGGAAGTCCACTTTGTCAAAGAAAGGTAACAACCTTATGGCATAGTTGTTATACGGAACAAGATTCGCTTGACGAGTCTCCCATTCACCTGTAATCTTATTAACCACCAACGCAGAATCACCATAAACATCGAGGTTCTTGATTCTCAAATCAATCGCTACTCTGCCTCGTTGTTGGTGCATATGAACGCTAATCGGGCAGTAAAGGGTATATGAGAACCCTGTGGAATCGTAATGATTTCCCCGATTCCGTTACCATATGAATTAACAGCTCCATCAAAAACCATCTTCCACTGAGATCCAATCTCAGGTCCTTCATCAGGCAAAGGGTCTTCATAATCCTTCATCTTCAGATACATGATATGCTCATCCGGAAATTCAAACTTCATTGGTTGATAATCCTCAATTGGCTGTTCGGCAAGATATTCTGACAAAACACTTCCCTTAATGGCCTTTTGGGAAACATACTGAATATCGTATTCCGTCAGAACCATCTGCCAATAAGCTATTCTGCCAGAAAGCGCTTGCTTCTCAAACACATACTTGATCGGATCCATCTTCGAAATCAAGAGGGTTATGTGGTTTAACATATACTGCCTCAAACGCTTAGCTGCCCAAGCGAGTGCACAACATGTTTTCCCCAGCATCGAGTACCTTGACTCACAATCAGTAAACTTTTTACTTAGGTAGTAGATGGCGTGCTCTTTTCTACCTGACTCGTCGTGTTGACCGAGCACACAACCCATTGAATTCTCAAGAACCGTAAGATACATAATCAAAGGCCGTCCTGGCACTGGTGGCATAAGGACCGGAGGTTCCTGCAAGTATTCTTTTATCTTTTCAAATGCCTTTTGACAATTTTCATTCCACCTGACCGCTTGATCTTTTCTTAGCAACTTAAAGATTGGTTCACACGTGGCTGTGAGATGCGAGATGAACCTAGCAATGTAGTTTAATCTCCCCAAGAAACCACAAACCTCTTTTTCTGTTTTTGGCACAGGCATTTCTTGTATGGCTTTTACCTTTGCAGGATCAACCTCGATACCTTTTTCACTAACAATAAACCCCAGCAATTTTCCTGATCTCACCCCGAAGGTGCATTTGTTAGGATTCAACCTCAGTCTGAACTTTCTCAATCTTTCAAATAGCTTCTGAAGATTCACCAGATGTTCTTCCTCCGTCTGTGACTTCGCAATCATGTCATCAACATAGACCTCAATCTCTTTGTGAATCATATCATGAAAGAGAGTCACCATCGCCCGCTGATAGGTTGCCCTTGCATTTTTCAATCCAAAGGGCATCACTTTGTAGCAAAAAGTTCCCCACGGTGTTAGGAATTTCGTCTTCTCCATGTCCTCTAGGGCCATCTTGATTTGGTTATACCCAGAGAATCCATCCATGAAGGAAAACACCGAATACTGAGCAGTATTGTCAACTAACACGTCAATGTGAGGGAGCGGGAAATCGTCCTTTGGGCTTGCTCTATTCAAATCCCTGTAATTAACACATATCCTGACCTTTCCATCCTTCTTAGGTACAGGCACGATGTTAGCAACCCATGGAGGATAATTCGTCACGACAAGAAATCTGGCGTCCAACTGTTTCTGAACCTCTTCTTTGATTTTGACAGACATCTCCGGTTTAGTTCTTCTCAACTTTTGTTTGACCGGAGCACAACCTTCTTTAAGTGGTAGCTGATGTACAACAATATCAGTATCGAGCCCAGGCATGTCTTGGTAGGACCAGGCGAAGATGTCCACATACTCACAGAGCATTTCAATCAATCTTCCCTTGACACTGTCTTCCAATGCAGCCCCTATCCTTACTTCCTTTTTGGCGTCCTCGGTTCCCAGATTCATTATCTCAATTTCCTCCTGGTGAGGTAGGATGACTTTCTCCTCTTGCTTTAACAATCTGGCCAACTCTTCGGGCAGTTCACAATCTTCGTCAGTCTCTTCTTCAGCCTGATAGATTGGATTGTCAAAGTCATACCGAGCTATAGCTGAGTCATGATCGGTGTCATCTGAACAAAGAGACTTGCATGATTGATGAGGTATGTTTTATTATGCATGCAACAAAAGAAACACATTGCCATTTTGATGTGGGTTTTTAATGCATAAAAAAAACAGAAAGACAGAGATCAAAATATTTGAATGTGAAAAGTCCTTTATTGATGATAAAGCAAAACATGTAACAGTTAAAAGCCCTACAAATAAAATCACTACGTCTTGGGCAGAACGCAGGATTAACATAATAGGAAAACAAAGCAATTACTCGAAGCTAGTCACTTGAATGACTTTTTTAAAAGACCAGTTGTACAGACTTTCTCCCTGGACGCAAGGGCGGGTCTAGCTATCCATGTCACAATCACTGTCCCCTTCTTACTCAATGGCATTAACCCTGTCGAAGAAAACACCAGCACTGGTGAAACGGATTGGGCCATAGAATTTGGGAGGATCCCCGTCTCTCCTGGATGGCTTGTGTCCCAATCCATAGGTATCCCTCTTCTCCTGAACTTCAACCACTTGGCCCCACCTTTGTGAGCTACCAGCCTCAACCACAGCTTTGGCGTCTTTAAACGAAGACATAGAAACCTTAGGTTGATCTGTCACTGCAGGCTGCTCTATAGCTTCAGACTGGACAACCTCTTCAGAAACCTTCACTTTTTCAAACCCCTGACACAACGTCTCATGGATTTCACCATCCACTTCCACGTATTTAAAAGTTGACAGCTGACTAATCATTATGTCTTCTTCTCCGCACACCGTCACCACGTGACCATCAACCATGTATTTCAGCTTTTGATGCAAAGTGGAGGTTACAGCGCCTGCACCATGGATCCAAGGATGACCCAACAAACAGCTGTATGCTGGCTGAATATCCATTATATAAAATGTTGCATCAAAGATTTCTGGTCCAACCTTGATCGGAAGCACAATCTCACCAAAGACAGATCTCTTCGAGCCATCAAAAGCTCGCACCACCAAGTCACTTGGTGTACAAATAAGTCCCCTGGTATCTAACTTCATTAATGCTTTCTTTGGCAATACATTCAACGATGATCCAGTATCAACCAGCACATGTGACATCAGTGAACCACGACACTCGATCGAAATATGCAGGGCATTGTTATGATTCCTCCCAGCGGGAGTCAAATCAAGATCGGTAAAGCCCAAGCCATTGCCAGCGTTCACATGTGCTACAACCCCTTCTAGCTGATTGACAGATATTTCTTGAGGAACATAAGCAGCGTTCAAAACTCTCAAAAGTGCATTTCAGTGAGCTTCTGAACATAACAACAGAGATAGTATGGAGATCTTTGACGGTGTCTGATGTAATTGGTCCATAATTTTGTAATCACTTTTCCGGATAAGTCTCATAAACTCCTCTACATTTTTAGAAAAGGCATCATCAACCGGCTTTACTGTAGAATCAATAGTCACTAGGGTCTGAACAGAACCATTTATTGCCTATTTCCCCTATCTTGCCTAGAAGTACTGGGTTGATCATTAACAGGAGTAAGCTCTCTACCACTTCTGGTTATAGCATCAGTCTCAACTTTAGCTTCTGAACTAGTACTCACTGGTGGAGTAGTCATTAATTCCTGCTTTTGTCCATTAACAAATACACTGGCATCATAATTCCAAGGGACGGCTTGGGTACTTTCATACGGAATGGGTTTAGGACCTGAAATAACAATCGGCGCTGGTCTCACTGGCCCTGATATTACAACTGTCTTGAAAGGAATAACAATAGTAGCAACATCATCATTAACAACCTCTTTTTGCTAAATACCTCTATCAAACTGTAAGCAGCCCTCATTAATCATAATCTGGATACCCCTCTTCAGCGAATCACAACCATTGTCCTTTGTCAAACAATCTGAACAGTTCTCATCACAACCCAGATAGACGCCACCCTTCAATAAACTGTTTTTAACCATAGCCAGCGGAGTTTTCAGCTCCTCAACATCCATGATCAAATTCAAAGCTTCACATTCCTCGATTATCGCATTCACCCTCGGCCCATTGTGATCAGGCATCGGGTTTTGTACAACATTAGGTCCATCATTAGCAAAGCTGATAGCCTTTAAATCTACCAAGTCCTAGACTTTATGCTTAAAAGCTTTACAGTCCTCGAGATGATGCCCCGGTGCCCCGGAATGAAAATCACGATGGGCGTTAGGATTGTACCCGGGAGGAGGATTACCAACAGGAGGAGCCAAAGTCCTCTTTTCAACTAACTTCAACTGAAGCAAATACTGAAACAATTGTGAATATGGTAGAGGTGTAGTATCAAAGTGTCTGTTCTGCTTAGGTGTGAATTGTTGTTGGCGCTGTCGCTCCCAGGATTTTCATCCAGGTACAAATGCGAGAGTGGCGCAGAAAACAGAGTCGCTAGCCGTGTAAATTTATCCCAAGAGAGGGAAAGGGAACACCACATAAACCTGAGGAAAGGGGAAAGGAATGGTCATCGTAACCATAACCTAGGTTCGGGAGTCGGTTACGCGAGGGGAAGGTGCTAGCACCCCACGCGTCCATCGTACTCGATGGGATCCACGCTTGTTATCTAATCTAAGGGTGAGTTATCCTATCATCTATGGCTGTACTAAGACGGGGAAGGGAAAGACAAAGACAGACTCGGTAGGACGTCGTCGTCCTAGGCCTACGTACCCCCTTTGTGCAATGGGGAATTCAGAGTCAACATAGTTCGGACCAAGTTCTTTTTGTGTTTTTTATGAGCGACGTTAAGTTTGCTTCCGGCAGTTAGGGTCGATGCATGTTTGCGACTTAGACGGAAGGTAACGTGCCCTTTTTGAAAACAACCTTTAGTTTGACGATCCCGAAGGACAAAAAGGTTTAAGGTTGGTTTGTATTTTTTAGGACAGAAGTGACTTAAGTTAGTTCATAAGCTGCATTGCACCAAAGTCTAGGGCACAGGGGCGAATACTTAACGCATCGTCCCAAGACAGGACGCTTGTTAAGCACTCTAGAAAGATGAGAGGAAGCCCCTCATTTCTCATTCCCCACACTTGAGGCTCGTGCACAATACAATTTATCCTTATTAAGTATTTTCAAGAAGATTTGAGATGAGAAGAGAGAAGACACAAGGGATACTCTAAGGGAACTAGGAGTCCTAATGTTATCATGCATGGGTGACCTACGGTTAGTGAGGTTTGACGACAACCTAAACCTAAAGGAAAAAGATGAGGGAAGGAAAGAGTAAGGGTGACCATGGATACTTATCCATACCCTTAAATAACTTACCTTAGTCCCTGCATAAAAGTTAGTACGAAACAGATATACGTAGAAGTTAAAACAAATGAAAACCCAAACAATAATGATTAAATGACCTATAACAATCCAAACGTGAATTAAAAGGTCAAATAAACAACCCCAAAGCAATGGCACAAGTGCCTTTTCAAACAGATAACCAGACAAGGTCAAGGATGCGCATACAAGAAAATCTCACACAAAGAGCCATTAAACAAATAGTAAAGCAATTTCTAAAATCACCAAATTAAATATCTATATTGCCCCAACCAGAGACAAACTAAATACCAAAAACTCCTGCAAAAAATCAAGATGTTAGTCACTCAAACAATTGGGCAAAGTTCAGGTGAGAAGTATGGTTCAATGTGCCAAAGAGGAAGATTAAAATGCAATATGAAATAATTTTAAAAATGATAGAAAAATATTTTAATGCATTTTAGAATGTTAGTGAATGAATGCAAAAGGAACGGATTAAAAATATTTTATGGATGCAGATAAATAAAATAAACAAATTTAGATATGCATGATATGGATAATTCAAGAAGAAAATGAATAAAATAATTAATTTAGATGATAAAAATAAAATTTGTGAAAATTTTATAAAATGATAAAAATGATGCATGAATTTTATTGGGATTTTTTAATGCAATTATGTATTTTTAAAAATTAAAAATGAAATGTAGTAATTAAAATAAAAATAAAATGAAGAAATAACGTGGGGGTGTAATGAGTAAATACAATGCGTTGAAAATGCTAATGGGCTGAAGAGTGGGGGGGGCGCAGATAGTAAGCCCAAGTACTAAATCCATCAGAAAATAAAAAACAAAAAAGGGGTGCACGCATGGACCAAGTCAACCCAGTTGACCCATGCTTACCTTTGGATCCATCTGACGGTTATCATCCAGTCAACAAAACCTGCAGGTAAGCAAGATCTATGGCTGTGATGAAAAGACACACCATACTTACCAAACGCGCACACACACGTGACCCGTCAGTACACTATACTCCCCATGTGCCTGGCACATGCCAGTTTTAATGTGCTGGCAACCTGTCATTCGTTTGATGCATCCAACGCATACAATAAAGTCAACAAAAATAAAAGTAAATAAAATGGAATAAACTGATTGGATACCCATGGTAGGCACGGTGGGGTAAATAACACCTGATCATTAAATTAGAATCAGAAAAAAAAAAAACATGTGGCAACATGAGAGCCGTTAGATCAAGGGAATGGATGGTGGAGATTTCATCTTCAACCTTCCTTCGCCGGAACCCTCACAGCCGCCGGAGCTAGGGTTCCGGCCACCGTCCTCCGTCACCTACAACCTGAAACAACCCAGAATCTTCGTGCAAATATAATGTTCTGACTAGAATTTCACAAGGATTAATAATATTCAATCAAAAATTACAAACAATGCATGGATAATGAGATTCGATCAAAATAAGTTTAGGGCTCAAAACTTGAAACACACGTATCAAGCAACATACACGTCCAAACACAAAACAAACCACATCAGATCCATCAGCAATCATCACACAACAATATACACGTAAAAAAGGAGAGTTTTGGGATCATCAAAAAACCTCCAACCTGAGATGGTGCAACCTGAATCTTTGCTTTTAGCTGCGAATGATGGTTGGTCTTTACTCTATGGATCACCGGGAAGAGGTTTGTGGAAGAAGTTCTTGCAAAGACCTTATGGATTGTGAGATTTGTTGAAGAAAAGCTTTAGGGTTCAAATTCTCCACTCCTCCAAATGTCACGTGTTGAAACCCTAACCAGTGCATGGATAGGTTTAAATAGACTAGGGTTTTCCACTGATAATGAATTGGGCTTGGCCAATTCCTTGTTTAATGAGTTTTGGACAATTTTGGAATTTTGCATTATGTTAAGTACACCCTCTTCCATGCATAGATATTCAAACATCTCATGATGGATCACTTGTATCTGAATTGCTAATCACACCACATTTAAATTGGGCCTTGAAACTTTTTTGATTCATGAGTTTTTGATGACTTGGCTTTTTTGAATAATGGAAAATAAGTGAAGAATAAACCATGGAATTTTTTTATTCTTGGGCCCAAAATAATCCTCAAGGAATGTATTTTGATATTAGAATGTGGCATGAAGCAATGGAATTGATTATAGGTCATTATGCCCAAAGTTGTGAAAATGGAACCATGAGAAACCCTAAAAACCACTTTGCCTTCTTTTGATCATAACTGGAGTTTCACAAATGATATGGAGACCCACTAGTACTTGTTGGAAAGAGGAGAAAACGATCTTCAAATTTCATGTTGGAGAAAAATTCATTTGAAGCTTTCTTGATGATGAAAAGTCAAGTTGAATGCAGTGCAGGAACTTGCCCAAAAAGGAAACTTTCAAATTATAGGTCATTTCCAAATTTAGTAACTTTTGCACCAACTCCTGATTCTTGGTAAATGGCATGAAACTTGGCTTTTGAGGACCATATGAGGATGTGAGACCTTGAAAACCTTAGAGAGAACCTCAAAATTCCACAGTTGACTTCTCCTCTCACTGTTGAGTTTTACCCAATTCACCTGATTCTCAATCTTCTGATCAATTAAGTCTCTCCTGAACCAAACTGATGGACAACCTCCCATCCCTAGATACTTGGGGACCCAAGGAATACCATAGAATCAAGTCTTGCCCAAAAAATCAGAAATAAACTGACTTTATAGCAAACCCTAGTTTTGGTACCCTCAGTCTAGGAGGAAATAGCACAGTCTCCAAATCCAGATTCCTCTGAATATGATGTGTATCCTCTCCAAAAAAGATAAGATATGTCGTTTGGTGATGATAAAAATCCAAGGAGCTTGCCCATTGGAACAATAAACCCAAGAATCTCAAAACCCTAATTCATGCACTGGTTAGGAGAGAGTGATCCATTTGAGCTCTCTTGCTTGACCCTTTGAAGAACATCTTCTCCTCTTGAACATGCCTCAGGCACCTTGACCCCATGCTAAGAACCACTGATATACACACATGATAATGCAAAAATGCAATGAAACATAAGCCAGTTAGTAATAAAGTAAGGAGGGCAAATTTTGGGGTGCAACAGGCGCGGAGCGTGATTCTGTCGTTGAGGTGCTACCGGAGGTGGGAGTGCTGCAGGAATAACCACTGAAGCCACCTGCTGGTTATGGTTTTGTTGTTGTTTCCCCTTTCTCCTATATGATACAACATTGGCCTCTCCTTTCTTCTTATAACCATCAAATGGCTTCTTTTCATGCCCGGAAGACGATCGCAATCACATCTGCAAACTTGCCTAGTGAACAAGGCAATAGCCTTTCATAATAGTGCTTAGGCAGTGTGTCCATAAACATATCCAACATCTCTTTTTCCAGCATTGGTGGCTGCACCCTAGCCGCCAATTCACGCCACTTTTGCGCGTATTCTTTGAAACTTTCATCATTTTTCTGGGACATGCTCAACAGCTGAGTTCTGTTGGGAGCCATGTCTGTGTTGTACTGGTAATGCTTGATAAAAGCTGTAGCTAGCTCTCTCCAAGTATGAACATCTCTACTTTCTAGCGCCATATACCATTCCAAAGACGCGCCGGACAGGCTGTCTTGGAAAAAGTGCATCATTAGCTTCTCGTCCTTGACATGGGCAGCCATCTTCCTGGTATACGCCTTTACATGAGTTCTCGGGCAGGTAGAACCATTATACTTCTCCAGTGTAGGAATCTGAATCTTTTGTGGAATGACAATATCAGGGACCAACCCTAGGTCGTCCAAATCTATTCCCAGATTATCCTGCTTCACAACCCCTTTCAGTTACGCCTCGATTGAACGGATCCTCTCATCACTGACCACAGGAAGACCAGCGTCCAAGCTTCTGACTGAAAAAACATCATCTTGTTGATCATCAAAACGATGACCATGGATAGCTCGAACAGTGCTTCCTTCTCCAACCACTAAAGGAATCCCACCCTGTCCACCAGCGCCAGGAATAGGAATGTTGATACCAGCACCACCTTCGCCCGGAGGAATAACACAATTAAGAAGGCCACCGTGTAAGATACCATTTTCATCAACCTGCGACACCAAAGGTTGAACTAGAGTTCTGAATTCATTCTGACTCTACACCACACCCTGCATCATCTCCATGAATTGATCGATGTGAGCTTACATAGCTGCCATGTCTGCCTAAACTTTGTCCATCACTCTGCTTTGATTAAGCCTGGTAGAATACCGATGAGTTGGTTGATCAATCCTGACTGTCAAAAAGAGAGAGCATAATAAAACCAGAGAAACCAAGATAACCTGCAATGCAAAATGAGATGATTATGCAAATGCAAACATGTATGAACATTATCAAGGCGATCTATCCCTTGATTCCAGTTTTAACAACAGAAGAGAACTGAATTCCTGATCATATAAAGAGAAAAAGCATCTGTTACAACACAAGTCTGAATAAGCATAAACAAAGATCCCGACCAACAAGCCTGGCGGTGATCCCAAAAATACAAAGAAAACAACAGCAAGGAAACTAAAGCATATCATCAAGACTCAGCCGTGCTAGAATTCCCCATTCGTCGTTCTTTTTGCACCAATTCTGCACTTCCTAGAGAAGCTTCTTGGTATTAGAATGCTCTGGTCTCTGAATCAACTCCTGAATCAGAAGATCTCTCCTATGCAAGATTCCTGTTAAATAACGACTATGCAACTCCCAATCATCTTCTCCAGAAGCTCCACCTGAACTTGGATCTTCGCTCCTGGCTCTTTTCACTTCGGCTTGGATCTTCAGCTGTTCCATATCTGCCATGGTTCCCTTGAGCTTTTTCTCAACAGCTCCCCTCTCAAAGATCCCTGATAAAATCTCCTTATCTTTTTTCCGAAGCTCTGTCTTTAAACCTTCAATCTGCTCAAATACTTGTCCTCTTTCAACCTATAGGCAGTAATTGCTATATTTCGACGGTCACTGAACCTGTGAATTCTGGACATAGCATAAGCTAACTCTTTCTTTTTGGTCGAAAGGACCTTGCTAACACTTTTCAACGCTTGAGCCACTTTCTCTCTGGCTGTGGCTTCTTTAGACAATTCTTTCTCCTTCGCAGCCAACAGTTCTGATTTTAACCTGGCAACATGGATAGCTTCGCCTCTTTCGTGCTTCAACTGACTAACCTCTCTGCCCAGCTCACGATTCTCTTCTTGGAGTTTCTCCTTCTCAGCCTATAACTTATCATACTTCTCTATATCAACAGTCGTGGGAGCCTCGATCATCAAAGGATACAAAGGTGGTTCCACCGGGAAAGGAAGAAGCTCCTCTTCTGCTCTTTTCTTAATCCACTCTTCATAGGAAGGAAATGCCCGGTTGTTACATTTCCCGAATGAAGTTTTTCCCTTCTTGGTCACCTGCTTCCAAGCATTCACAATCTTCCTTATCATCTCTTGATCCCCAGTACCATTGAAGACTCTCTGATATCTCGCTCTTCAGGTGGACCTCTCAAAGGATAACCAAACTGCCTGATAACAAGGGAAGGATTATAATTAATTCCACCTCTTCTCCCTATCAAGGGTACATTAGGGAATTCTCCGCATTTGCAAATAATCTCCATTCCTAGCAAGTCATGGTTGAACCAAACAATGTTGTCAGCAGTCAAGCCCATTAACCTTTTTTACCACTTTACAGAATCTCTCGTATCAACGAAAGTGCCAGCTTCGGGGAGGTGACTCAGAAACCAAGTAGATAAGAGTGGTGCACAGCAACTCACAGTTTTTCCACGCCTATTTTCATTATTATAGTGGACTAAGTGATACACATCACCTAGCAAGGTAGGTATAGGATTCTTTGAAATAAAGATCCTGACAGCATGCATATCCACCAGATCAGGAACATTGGGAAACAGGACAATCCCATAGATGCACATAGCCAGGATAGCTTAGAAAGCAGTCCAATTTCTCTCCTTAACATGTATGCAAGCTTGATCAAACAAGAACTTTAATAAGAAACCCTTAGCTCCTTGTTTCTCCACAATATTACTGCTCAGAGCAGATTCACCAATATGAAGAGCAGTGGCCATTTCCTTTATCCCGGGGCGTTCTTCAGAAAAGAATACTATGTCATGCCTGATGGGGATTCCCAAAATAAATGAGAACTCCTCCAACGTTGGAGCCAAAATATAGTCTGGGAAAGTGAAGAAACGCAAAGACGGATCATAGAACTAAAGAAGTGTATGAATGACATCCTTCTCATACTTGGAGATATTATAGACAAACTTCAGAAGTCTCCCATACTCTTCACTGAACTCTGTACAAACTCCGGGACCAGCCATACTAATCAGCTTGTGAATCAACGTCAAGGTCAGGTCTGGGAACGAATAAGCAACAGTCTTCTTTCTCTGGACATCCATGTTAAGGCAAGAAAAATGTCAAACATGTTAGAATGCAAGAAAAATGATATGCACATGCAAACATGGGATCAAGGCATCACTGTTGGATGTGCTGTGCTGTTAACTGAACGAGAACCACAACCTAGAAAATCAGAATTCTAGAATACCGAACCATTGAGATAACCAGAAACCCAGATAATCAAACACTGATGTAAAATCCAGAAAACCGGGTAGGTTGAAGGTTTTGGTTTCTTGCAAACCTGCAAACACCCATCCTATCTCTCATGAGGGTTTTAGAAAGGCGAGGATCTTCAATATCACGGACTCTCAGGTCGAGAAATGATGATACGTTCACCATTTCTGGTTTGGCATCATCATCAATCGAGGAGGCCTCAACTGATTCCCCTAAAAAATAAGGTCATCCTATTTGAGTCCCTCAGCATTGGGTCCTCAGATCGACAAGTGTAATGGGTTTGCCATTTCTAGTCTGCCATTATCACAGGTCGGGAGGAGAGGCGCAAATGAGGTATCGGAGAAACGGTCACCAGAGTCGATAGCTCTCTAGATCAACACCCTGAAATGCGCAAGACACACACGTCAGAATGCGTCCCAAGATAGCCTCGTCTGGTTGTGAATTTCGTGAACACACAAATGCACCAAGATGGCACGTAGGTCCCACTACTTTCCACTCTAGTCCTAGGGTGTACTCAAGCCTGGGTATTGGGCTTATCTCTCAGAACAACCCAACCTGCCAAACAGAAACCAGCCAGCACAACACAGCAATATCCAGCATGACAGTAATAAAATGAAATGTAATGCAATAAAAGCTGTAAACAGTAATATACAACATAATAAAGCACAACAAATAAATACCCAACGAAAAAAATAAACAAGCGCTAGGATCGACTCGCTAAAGGGTATGGACCAGCAAGAGGTCAACCAGAGTCCCCAGCAGAGTCACCAGTTGTCGCTCCCGAAAGATTCGCATCCAAAGGTACAAACGCGAGAGTGGCACAGAAGACACAGAGTCGCCAGCAATGTGTATTTATCTCGGGAGAGGGAAAGGAAACACTGCATAAACCTGAAGAGAAAGGGGAAAGACACGGTCATCGCAACCATAGTCCGGGTTCGGGAGTCGGTTATGCGAGGGGAAAGTGTTAGCACCCCACGCATCCATCGTACTCGATGGGATCCACGCTTGTTGTCTAAACGGAGGGTGAGCTGTCCTACTATCTATGGTTGAACAAAAGAAAATGGGGATGAGGGTGACTAAGACGGACTCGGTAGGACATATTCGATGCCCTAGGCCTACGTACTCCCTCAGTGCAATGGGAAAGTCAGAGTCAATGTAGTTCGGACGGGAACTGTGGGGGAAGGTTGCTCACCAAGACAATCGCTGTCTTGTGCCTACATATCCTCAATCGGACGAGAGAGAGGAATCAGAGCTAATGTAGTTCGTGGGTACGACCACGGATGGGTAAGTGTTTTTTATGAGCGACGTTAGATTCGCATCCGGCAGTTAGGGTCGATGCCTGTTTGCGACTTAGACGGAAGGTAACGTGCTCTTTTTTGAAAATGGAGTTTGAAACCCAACAATCCCGAAGGATGAAAAGATTTGAATTTGTTGTTGTATTTTTTAGACAGAAGTGTTTTAAGTTAGTTCATAACTTGCATTGCACCAAAGTCTAGGGCACAGGGACGAATACTTAACGAATCATCCCAAGGCAGGACGCCCGCTAAGCACTCTAGAAAGATGAGAGGAAGCCCCTCATTTCTCATTCCCCACGCTTAAGGCTCGTGCGCAATACACTTTATCTTTATTAAGTGTTTTCAAGAAGTTTTGAGATGAGAATAGAGAAGACACAAAGGAAACTCTAAAGGGAAACTAAGAGTCCTAATGTTATCATGCATGGGTAACCTATGGTTAGTGAGGCTTGGGAGGGACAACTACCTAAAACCTAATGCTAATCCTACTCCAAGCTTAATCAAAAATTAAGTTGGACTAGGTAGCTCTAAAGGGAGAGAATCCAAGACTTAAACAAGTCTTGAGATTCATGGGAGGAAGAGAGTGAAAGAGAGGAATGAGAAGGAGAAGGATGAGATGAGATACAATAAATGGCAGGAAGCACATCACATCATAAATGTCCAACTCAAATCATCAAAAATGTTTCAAAGATCAATGCAAAACAATTCAAGTAAGCATGCAAAGATAAACATGAAAAAAGGCAAGCATACTTGTATGGAATGAACAATTAAGCATACATGGACTTCATATCAAGATGAAATGGGAAAAATAAGATGAAGTTGAAAACAAGTCAGAACCAAGATCATAACATCATCAACAATTCTCATGTGCAAAAGAAGATCAAAGCATGAAACAATATGCACCAAAGAAAGTCCACAAAAGGAAACTCAAAGTCCAAACACTTAGCACATGCCAAACATGATTCATAAATTGCAAAAATAAGTCTCAAAGGACCTCAACTAGGGGTAAACATCATATCAAATGCACATACAAATAATCAAGAAGAAACTCAAGCAAATAGGCATGGCAAGTCAACTTGTGTAAAGAGGTGTCAAGATATAGTCATGGATAAGTCATTTAAGCACAAATAAACAAACATATATCAAATGACCCTAAAAAATTGTGAGATTAAAACTCAAATGACCTAAGCCAGAAGCCAATCCCATGTCAAAATATCTCACAAAAATTCACAAGTTAAACACCTCAAACAAATGAGCAAAGATCACATAAGAAACATGATACAATATGAAAAGGAGAGGGACTAAAATGCAATATGAAAAGAGTTTAAAAATATGAGAAAAATATTTTTAAGGACCTCAAGATGTCCTCTGAAAAATGCAAAAAGAATGAGATGCAAATCATGTATAGATGATGAGAACAAAAATCAACAAGGCAGGGTGTGCATATATGAAACAATCCAAAAAGAAATTAATTAAACAATTAATTCACATGCACAAAATAGAATAAAAAAAAAAAAAAAATTTTATAAAATTTTATAAAAACCTAAACATGCTTCATGAAACAATCCAAAATTTTATAAAAACCTAAACATGCATAAAATTTTATAAAAACCTAAAAATTAAAATGCAAAACTATGCAAAAAAATAAAATAAAAAAGGAATAAAAGAAACCCAGGGGTCAACAAGCAAGAAAATCACGTTTATAAATGGAATGGGCTCAAGGAGGGGGTGCAGATAGCCAGCCCAATCCACAATGAACAAAAAAAAGGGCGCAGTCCAAAAAAAAAGAAATAATCAACATGATTGACTCACACACGCCACAAGATTAATCCAACGCATTACAATCAGTCAACAAACCACACAGTATTCCAGATGAAGGGCTCAGATCACACGCATATAGTAATTAATGTACACACGTGCAAACCAAACATTCAAAAATTAAAAAAAAGAACACGTGAATAGCATATGGACATTTTAACCTGCTGGCTCAGCAACAACCCTCAGATCTGATCAACGTGCCAGATCAAGTCAAACAATCACAAAACATGCAAGATCAAGGGCGCAGATCAGTGGCACATGATAACTAACATGGATTAAAAACACACAAACCACAAAAATAAAAGAAGATTTAAAAGACGTGGCTACACATGAACCACCAGATCTGGACCACCAACGGTCCAGATTTCATCTCCTACCTTGAAACCTCTACCTGCCTGGAAAAAAAAACAGGTGCCGGAACCCTAGCTCCGGTCACCTTCTCCAGCGAGCACCACACCAAAATTTTCCAGAAATCAAACATGAGCATACTATCTTGACCAGAATTCAACAAGGATTCCATATATCATATTCATTTCATCAAATAACAAACACACAGTGCAAATCGAAGGAAAACATAAATGGATCTAAAACTTCAACTCCAAAATACACACATGTTACACGTCCAAACTCACAAAAAAATACATCAACATCATCAGTGAAGCATGAGGATCATTTTGCACACCAAAAAAATGAGTTCTATGATGGTGAAAATCACACTAACCTGAAACTTGTAGAGCTCGAAATACACCAAGAACTCCTTCCAAAAGCTGCAGATCTTCCTCTTTTGAGCTCTATTTGCAAAATAAATGCAAATAGAGACCTGAAATAGGCTGGATCTAAGACTTTGAACTTGAACCAACTTGAAATGCACTTATGGAAAACCTCACTCTCAGCTCAAAATAGTGGTAGATTCTTACTCTACCAAGTGTGTAGGTCACAAATATGAAAAAAATTCTTTAGAAACCCTTGTATGAATGAGTTTCGAAGAGAGAAAGTTTGGGTGAGAAAAATGAAATTCTGAACAAAATAGAGTGCATGACCTAATTGTGAAGGCATGAGTAAGCTTATATACATCCCATTAGAGCTCTGATCACAGTTAAAACTTGATTAATCCCTTGGTTAATGAAATTGGATGGTTTATGCCAAAATGCACTTTGTGTTGTACCCACTAATCCACACGTGCACATCCATCCTCTTCATGATGGATCATTCACATTTATCATGTTGATCAAAATTCAAATTAACTTGGGCCTTGCACTTGCTTGGACAATGAGATTTGATCCATTATGCATTTTGGTCATTTGATGAATACCACATGAATAAGGCACGGGTAGGCATGAAGTAAGGGTAAAAAATGCTCCTCTTGACTTGTACTTTGATGATATAACATAACTTGAAGCAATTGGAAACATTACAAGTCCTTTTGAGTGAAAACGCAAATGATGTAAAGTTGGTACATGTGGAAAGCCCTAAAACACACCTTGCCTTGCCTTAGCCATAACCTGAGTTTCACAAATGCTATGGAGATGTTATAGTACTTGTTGGAAAGGGGAGAAAAATATCTTCAACTTTCATGTTTGAGGAAAATTCATTTGAAGCTTCTTTGATGATGAAAAGTCAAGTTGAATGTGGTGGAAAAACTGCCAAAAATGGAAAGTTTCAAATTATAGGTCATTTCCATATTTAGTAGCTTTTGTACAAACTCTTGATTCTTGATGAATGACATGAATATTGACATTTGAGGACCATATGAGGGCATAAGACCTTAAAAATCATGAAGAGGACCTCAAAATTCCATGGTTGACTTTCCTCCTTACAGTTGACTTTTGCTTACTTCACAAGTAACTCAATGAACCACTAGCCAAGCCTTCCTCTATGAGCGTTTGTGATCAAATGGAAACCATGAGAGCATGCTTGAATCCACAAAGCTCTTCAAGAAGTCCTTTGGGTTAAAAAACCTAATTTGGTCCCTCTGGTTAGGAGGGAAAGATTCACTTGAAATCCTTTGCCATTCTTGACCTTATGAAGATATGATAAACTCCTCAAACCACCTTGAGGCTTGAGACTCCTTTGAGATGAACCAAGTACCTTGATCTCATGCTAAGAACCAATGCTATGCACAAATGCTAATGCAATAAATGCAAAGAAACATAAGCCAGTTAGCTAAAAGTAAGAGGGCAAATTTTGGGGTGTTACAACTATGCTAGAGAAAACTTGCTACGCTCTGGATTGGGCAGCCAAACATCTTTGCCAGTACATGATTTATCACACTACTTGGTTAATCTCCGAAATGGATCCGATCAAGTACGTCTTTGAAAAGCCTGCCTTAACAGGAAGGATTGCCCGTTGGCAAATGTTGTTATCGGAATACGACATCGAGTGCCATGCCCAGAAAGTCGTCAAAGGAAGTATTTTAGCCGATCATTTGGCTCATCAACTGATTGACGATCAAGAATCAGTCAAATTTGACTTTCCAAACGAAGATGTGATGTACTTAAAAATGAAATATTGCGATGAACCACTACTAGACGAAGGGCCACAGCCAGGATCCCAATGGGGATTAATATTCGACAAAGCCATCAACGCTTATGGAAATGGAATTGGGGCAATCATCGTTACACCTCAGGGTACCCATATCCCTTTCACTGCCAAATTGACCTTCAAATGTACAAACAATGAGGTCGAATACGAAGCTTGCATCATGGGTCTCGAAGAAGCTATTGACTTAAGGATAAAGAACTTGGATGTGTATGGAGACTCAGCCATGGTTATAAATCAGATCAAAGGAGAGTGGAACACATATCAACCAGGATTGTTTCCTTACAAAGACTGCGCAAGAAGGTTGTTGCCCTTCTTCAACAAAATTGAATTTCATCACATTCTTCGTGAAGAAAACCACATGGCTGATGCACTGGCTACCCTATCTTCCATGATTAGTGTGAGTCGATGGAACAACGTACCCAAGATTGACATAATGCGCCTTGATAGGCCTGCTTACATATTTGCATTTAAAGCAGTCATAGATGACAAACCATGGTATCATGATATCAAGTGTCTCTTTCAAAGACAGGAATACCCGCCTGGGGCATCAAGAAAAGATTGGAAAACTCTCAGAAGATTGGATGGCAACTTCTTCCTAAACAATCTTGTACTCTAAAGAAACTTCAACATGGTTTTGCTCAAATGCATGGACAGACACGAAGCAAACATGTTAATAAAAGAGATTCATGAAGGCTCCTTTGGCACTTATTTTAATGGACACACAATGGCAACAAAAATTCTGAGAGCGGGATATTATTGGCTGGCAATGGAATCCGATTGCTACAAGTACATGAGGAAATGTCACAAGTATCAGATATACGCCGACAAATTCATGTACCACCAACGCATCTCAAAGTTCTTTCTTCTCCATGGCATTTTTCTATATGGGGAATCGGCATGATTGACATGATTGAACTCTAAGCCTCAAACGGACATCGATTCATCCTGATAGCCATCGATTACTTCCCCAAATGGGTCAAAGCAGTATCATACACCAATGTGACCCGACAAGTGGTGGTCTGATTTATCAAGAACAATCTCATCTGCTGTTATGGTGTTCCAAGCCAGATCATTACGGATAATGGATCCAACCTGAACAACATGATGATGAAAAAGTTGTGTGCTGAGTTCAAAATCGAACAACATAACTCGTCTCCCTACCGGCCTAAAATGAATTGAGTGGTATAAGTGGCTAACAAAAATATCAAGAAAATCATTCAGAAGATGGTTGTAACCTACAAAAACTGGCATGAGATTCTACCCTTCGCTCTTCACGGTTATCGCACATCTGTCCGCACCTCAACAGGGGCAACCCATTTCTCTCTAGTATATGGCATGGAAGCACTGCTCCCCATAGAAATAGAAATCTCGTCAATAAGAGTCTTGATGGAAGCCAAGTTAACATAAGTTGAATGGTGTCAAAGCCGACAGGATGAACTGAACCTAATCGAAGAAAAAAGAATGACGGCTTTATGCCATGGACAGTTATATCAACAAAGGATGAAGAAAGCGTTTGACAAAAACGTCTGACCCCGTGTCTTCAGAGAAGGAGACCTTATGCTCAAGAAGATACAATTATTTCTCACTGATTCCAGGGGCAAATGGACTCCGAATTACGACGACCATTACGTTGTTAAGAAAGCCTTTTCAGGCGGTGTCTTGAGACTCGCAACCATGGATGGAGAGGAGTTTGCTTATCCCATAAATTTTGATGTAGTCAAGAAATACTCCGCCTTAATGAAAAATAAAAAAAATTTAAAAAAAACAAAAAAAAACACGTCTCATTGGATTGAAAACTCGAAAGGGCGGTCCAGGCAAAAATTAGAGACATAAACAATGACCATCCCGATGGATTGAAAACCTGAAAAGGAAATCTAGGAAAAAATTAATGATTTATGGCAAGTAACTGTATCCGACAAGATTGGCTCCTCAGAGGTAACGCCATCTCTTAAGAAATTCTCAATCAAGGTCATCTTCGACAGAAGCTCAAAAATACCCAGAATCCAAAGTTGGTGGAAGGATAGCAGTCGTTATGTTTCAATGTAGCCCATTTTCCTTTAAATTACCATTTTCTAAACTTTGTAATGCTCCATGGGATCATGCATTTGGCTGATTACCATTCTATCAATAAAAATTTGATCCATTGTGCCTTTTGTTTGCAATTCTCATTCATTCTGCTTTGCAAAATGACATGTTTATTTGATTAACATTCTTGAAACAAAAAAAATGAATTTACTTTTGCTTTTAAATTTACTTCTGCCTTTGAAATAAAGATGGCAATTTTCTTTCGATTACTGAACACAAAAAGGGAATATCGACGGCTTCCCCGGAAGTGATCAAACCTCAAAATGCAGAATCAAAATACTCCTTGTGATCACTACACCCTGAATAAAGGATCAATTGTTTCAGATGGAATGTCCCATCTGTCATCCCCGGTAGATTTTTCACCTCTGAGAACCAATGATTGGTTTTTCTCCAAGTTGAATCTACCCTTGAAAAGCAAGAACGGGTTTCTATCCCTAGCAGGGTTGTACCTCTAGAAACCAGAACAAACGCAGGAATCCCCTTGCCCAAACAAAAATACAACTTTTAAAATCTCTAGTGATACCCCCATCTCCCAGAGTGGCCGAGTATCCAGTTGTGTTCATTACCAATCCGTATATCATGTATGTTTTGTCAGCATTCCATACATACATCATGCATAATTGATTCATGTTCATATTCATATTCATGTTTCATTAATATCACTATGTTCATACTCATCCCCCAAGTGATAAGCGTCCTTTCTCCGATAGAGTTGTTAGTCTTCCTTTCTATGTCAGATAGGACAAAATCCCGGTTTGAGTTCTTTCCTTGTCAGGAAATGTACCGTCTAAACAATCTCTCTCCAGTTCATTCCTGGATTGAAATCATTCCTCGGCCACTTTGATAACTTGAACCTCTGAAAGACTAGAAGACATTTGGATATGCACCTTTGGAACTTTGCTCTTCACCAATGAAGATGATATTTTGCTTTCTCGGATTAAAGAAAATCCCCAAGAAATTTGCCTTCAATAGAGTCATCAGCACCTCAAAATTGGATTACATCACATGGCATCTCTTCGAAAAAACGGAAGTATGATGTAATTTCCCCCAGCAAATGGCATCTCCAACAGGGAAGTTTGCACACCTCTACAATTTAGACAAATGGTTATCCCCAGTAAGTCTGACATAAAATCTTTTTCCATCAAATGGCATCTCCCTAGTAAATCTCGGCGAGAAGTTTGATAAAAAACCATCACAGGTAACCTTCCTTGTCAAGAGAAGAACTTGATAGGAATAAATTGAGACCAATTCCGTGGCTGAAGACCAGGATCGAGGGGAAGTTTATTTCAAAAGAAACTAAGGCCAGTTCCGTGGCTAAAGACCAGGTTCGAGGGGAAGTTTATTTCAAAAGAAACTAAGACCGTTCCATGGCTGAAGACCAGGATCGAGGGGAAGTTTATTTCAAGAAGAAACTAAGATCAGTTATGTGGCTGAAGACCAAGACCGAGGGGAAGTTTATTTCAAAAGAGACTAAGACTAGTTCTGTGGCTGAAGACCAGGATCGAGGATAAGTTTTACCCTTTTCACAACCATTCACAACCACAATCAAAATTTCGAGTATTCCGATATTTAATCCTCTTTTACCTTGAATGTCCGAACGTCTTCGCCATCACACCTGCATTTCCAAGAAGATTAAATAGAGGAATCTGTGATACCCTAAATATTGACCACAGATTCCACATAATTTTGCAAATCTTCACCACAATATGGAGGTATCTTCATACCTCATCAATCCTCCCAAAGATTGTTAAGCATTCACCTCAATCAAGAAGTAAGGGTTTTGAGCCCTCTCAGAGCACTCAGGCAAAGGATCAATCAAGAATTGACATGATCTTTAACTTGACTAGCCTCTCAAACATCCATAAAGGATCAAGAGGTCTCCCACATCAAGAATCAAGCATAAGAATGCAACATTTCATGCTGATCAAGCCTCAAGATCACCAGCGTCACCAAATTAAGGTTTTGGTCGACCAAGGTCTCTAGAGGAAAATTTTCATCTAGGCATGAGCCAATACTTCAAAACATGATTCAAGAAGCTCAAAGGGACCTCATGGATCCAATCATGAGTTCAAAATAGCCTCAAGGGATGCATTCATCAAAAATCAGGAATTAGGGTTTCTTGACCTAATTCACCCCTAAGTTGACTTTTGGAGCAAGGCATGAGCCAAGACCTCAAGAAATGTTTTGGAGACCTCAAATATCTTATATTAATCCTCTCACAAGTTTAAATTGACACAAAGAACTTGATTCATGAGCAATGCAAGGATTCAAATTCATTTGGACCAATTAGGGTTTTCTGATGAAAAGTCAATTGTACCTTTGACTTTTGACCAAGATATGATCCCAAACCTTGGGACATGATTCAAGACACTCTATAACACCTATGAAATCCATCCATTAGGATTGAATTAGGTCAAGGACTTGATTTCATAGAGGATCACAAAGTTTGAAATTCATCTTAAAAAGTCAACTTACCCCTACCTTTACCCCGATAAGAAGAAATAGAATTGGTGTCCCCTTCCCGTCTCTTGGTATTACCCGCATAAGGCTTCTTGCCTCCTCCAGACGAGGAGCCATTTCCACTTGGGATCTTTCCTGCCTTGATTCCACTCTCTACTTTTTCCCCTGCCAACACAAGATCTAAAAACTCAGCTGACATACACCCAACCATTTTCTCATAATAAGGCCCCTGAAGTGTGCCCATGAACATATCAATGAGTTCTCGCTCCATCATTGGAGGTTGAACTCTTGCTGCCAGTTCACGCCACCTCTGGGCGTATTCCTTGAAGCTTTCGATTCCCCTCTGAGACAGATTTTGTAATTGCTTCCTATTGGGAGCCATGTCACTATTATACTGATAATGTTTGACGAAAGCTTCCGCCAAGTCTCTCCAACTTCTGACATGGGTCCTCTCTAATCCCATATACCACTCCAGTTAAGCCCCAACCAGGTTGTCCTAGAAGAAATGCATTAGGAGCTTTTCGTCATCTGAATAAGCCGACATTTTCATGTAGTAAGCTCAGATATGAGTCTTGGGAAAAGTCATCCCCTTGTACTTATCAAAGTCTGGGACTTCGAATTTGGGTGGGATTCTTACTCCAGGAACCAGCCCGAGATTAGTCATGTCGAGACCAAAAGTATTTTGGTTCTCATATGCACACATTCTTTCTTCAATCATCTTGAATTTCTTGTCCGCCTCAGATGGGAGACCAACATCCAGGTCACGCATAGAGAATGCATCTTCCTGATGATTCTCCTTCCATTGATGAACACCAGCGCCATGGACAACACACACACACTTCCTCCTCCACCAACACTGGGAACTCTATTAGCAATACCTCCGCCCGGAGGAATGACAACACCAGGACCACCTCCGCCCGGAGGATTGGCACCACCAATAGCACCTCCGCCCGGAGGAATAACACCAGCACCACCATGGTGGACCACACCATTATCATCAACTCGAGCAGTCTCAATCAACGGTTGGACCAAAGTCCTCAGTTGTTCCTGTCCTTGGGCCATGTTCTGCATTAACTCCATGAATTGAGTCATGCGATTGTGCATCTCCAAAAGTTCAGCTTGGATTTATTCTATTACTCGTCATTGGTTTTCCCTTGTGCAGTATCTATGAATGTTAGAGTCTGCAATCCTGCTGAAGAAAACCAGGCAAAGATAAGAAAAAGCTAATCAGGAACACCTGTTATGAATATGCAATACAAATGCAAATGTCATGCTCGAATATTTCTAGGGTGATCTACCCCTTGATTCCAGTTTTATAATAATAATAACTGCTCATAGATTATTGAATAAGATAATAACCACAAGTCATTACGTACAACCCATACAGAAAAGATAAAGTCAAATACAAGAGGCAATGATCCCATCCAACAAGCCTGATGGTGATCATATACAAAAGAAGAAAAGCCACTAAGATATATCGTCATTATCCACCAGAGACAACCCTCTCCAACCATCACGCTCCTCGCACCAGGCTTGAATCTCCTTGAATAACTTCTTGGTGTCCGGATGCTTCAGTCTTTGGATCAACTCCTGAATGAGAACATCGTGTTCGTGCACGGTTCCCTCCAAGTATTAACACCGCAACTCCTAAGCATCTTCACCGAAAGAATCCTCGAGTCTAGGATCCTCAAGTTTAGGCTTTTTTACCTCTGCTCGAATCTTAAGCTCCTCGAGGGCTGACAATGTCTCTTTTAGCAGCTTCTCACTTCTGCATCTGTGAGATGATTCTTCTATGACCTCTCTTTCCTTGTTCCTGAGTTGTAGCTTCAGCTTTTTTATTTAGTCTCGAAGTTCATCTTCTTTCATTTTGTGGCAGTAACCGTGGTGTTCCATTGACTATCAAACTTAGAAATCTTGACACGAGCTCTTTCTAAATCCTTCTTCCTCAGCTGGAGTATGTTGTTGGCGCTTCTCAGATCTTGACCTATCTGTTCCGTGTTCTTGACCTCTTCTGCTAATTCTTTTTCTTATTTGGTCAACAATTATGTCTTCACTTTGGCTATGTGAGTGGCTTCATTCTGATCATGCCCTAGTTGATAGACCTCCCTTTTAAGTTCTTCATTATCCTTTCAAAGTTCTTCCTTTTCTACCCAAATTTTATTGTACTTTTCTGCATCCACAGTGGTAGGTTTCTTAATCATCAGTGGGTATAAGGTGCCTCCACAGAGAAGAGCAAAAACACATCCTCCACCCTCTTCTGGATTCACTCCAGGTAAGGAGCATAGGCTCTGCAATCACTCTTGCCCAGAGAAGTTTTTCCTTTCCTATGGATCTTTCCCCAGGCATCCACAACTCTTTTTAGCAAATCTGGATCAGCCCCTACGTGGAAGAAAAGAGAATCCTGAACATCTCGATCTTTCGGTGGATCTCGGAATGCATACCCAAATTGCCTAATAGAAAGATAAGGGTTGTAATTAATTCCCCCATTTCTCCCTGTTAGAGGCACATTCGGGAAATCTCCACAACTAACAACAATTTCCTTACCCAGCAAACCATGGTTGAACCACACAATATCTTTGGCAGTTAGACCCATTAGTCTTTTTTACCACTCTGATGACTTCCAAGTGTCCACGAAGGCTCCAGAACAAGGGAGATGATCCATGAACCATTTATGAAAGATTGGTGCACAACAGAAAACAAGCCCTCCCCTCCCCTTCTCGTTCTTATGATGAAGTGAATGGAACAAATCATTGAGAAGAGTTGGCACCAGATTTTTCATGATGAAGATATTAACAACACTCATATCCACAAAATCAACCATATTCGGGAACAAGACGATTCCATAAACACACAGGGCCAGAATAGCATTAAAGATAGTCCAACTGTTAGCCTCAGCATATTTTTGAGCTTGACCAACCAGAAAACACAGATGAAACCCCTGAAAGCCTCCCTTGCTAGCAATGTTATCAGCCAAAATAGACTTGCTCAAATAAAGAGCAGCGATGACATCTTCCAAATCAAGGCTTTCCTTGGAATAATAAAAAGGCGTTCTCTCCTTGATGGGGACCCCCAAAATGAAAGCATATTCCTCCAAAGTTGGAATTAATTGATAATCTGGGAAGGTAAAGCATTGCAGCAGATGTTCGTAGAATTGTAGCAGAGTATGTATAGCCTTGTATTCTTACTCAGTGACGGTATGTAGAAAACTCAGAATTCTCCCATAATCCCTTTAGAAATCTTCTAGAATACCGGGATCTGCCAAGGCAACTAATCCATTAAGAGAATCCAAGGTTGGAACTGGAAACTTATACACGATGATCTTCTTCCTACCGGCGTCCATCCCTGAAGGTCTTCAGTAACAAGAATCAAAGATAAGATGAAAACCCTTGAAATAAACGAACATGAATGTTAGAATGCATAGATGATGTTATGCAAATGCAAACATGGGATCAAGGTATCCAATATGTTCAGAATAGCTATTGTGCTGCTGATTGAATAAGACCAGAATTCCGCTCTAACAAGAAATCTAGAATACCAGAATACTGAGATAACCTGAATACCACATTCATAAATTTATACTGATAAGAAGACCAGAAATCTGGGTAGGTTAAAGATCAAATTTCCTGCAAAAACCCATCCCCTATCACATGTGGGTTCTAGTCTTGGACACGTCATCCTAACAGGTCCTCAGTATCACGGACTCTCAAGTCGAGAAATGATGATACATTCACCATTTCTAGTTTGGAATCATCATCAATCAAGGAGGCCTCAACTAATTTCCCATGAACGGTCTCCAGAGTCATAAGCTCTCTAAGTCAACATCCTATCATTTGCACTAGGCGCGCATGATAGAATATCCCTAAATAAAACATCATCTGAATGTGGGTCTCGTGTCAACCAAACATAACCAGAGGCTACGCAGGCCACACGACTATCCACTCTAATCCTAAGTATGTACTCAAGCCTGGGTAGTGGGCTTATCTCTCATAGAACCAACCCAACCAACAACACAGCAGCAACAACATAAAAGGATAACAATAATTATATGCAAATAATGACATAAGATACAGTAATATACAACAGATAATGTACAACAGATACAACAAATAAATGCACAAAAATAAACACCCAATGAACAGAAACAGATAAGCGCTAGGATTGACTCACATAGGGAATCAGAGTCACCAGCTGTTGCAACACAAAAAACAACTAGTGGAAAAACAGAGTTGCCACCGAACGTTATTTATCCTGATGGGGAAAGGAAACGATCGAAGAAACCTCAAAAGGGATAAGACATGGTCATCACAACCAAATCCTGGGTTGGGATGTCGATTTCGCGAGAGGAAGGTATTAACACCCCCTCGCGTCCATTGTACTCAACGAGATCCATGCTTGTTGTCTAATCAAAGAGTGTGTTATCTAAAGCTCTACTGCTAAACGGAAAGGAAGAGTGAAAAAACAAAAGGATGCTTGATAAGGCATCGTCGCCCTAGGCCTATGTATTCCCTCGTACAATGGGAAAGTCAGAGTCAACATAGTTATGAGGACTACGGATGGATGGGGGGGTTGCTCGCCAAGACTTCACCTTCTAGTACCTACGTATCCTAATTCAGACGAGAATGAGGAAGTTAGAGCAATCGTAGTTCGACCATACAACCACAGATTGGTTAAGTGTTTTTAATGAGCGACATCAAATTCGTGTTCCAGGAGTTAGGGTCGATGCCTGTTTGCGGTAGAACGGAAATAACGTACTCTCTCTGAAAATGATTTGACAAATGATCCCAAAGTATCAAATGATTTGTTGTTTGTTTGTGAGTTTTAGACAGAAGTTAATTGAGTTGGTTTGAGACTCATATTGCACTAAAGTCTATGACATATGAGCGAATGCGTCGCAAGATCGCCCCTAAACGGGACGTATGCTAAACACTCTAGATGGAGTAAGGAGAGACTCCTCACCCGTCATTTCCCATATACTTAAGGCTCGTGGTGCACAATACTCGTCGTATTTATTAAGTGTTTTGATTTTGTTTTGTGATGAGAAGAAAGAGGACTCAAAGGTTTAAAAGAAAAGACTAAAGGAAACTGATTCCTAAATGTTGGTATGCATAATGGCCCTAAAGTTGGGATGAGAAAGGGAATTCTACTTAATGTTAGCATGCAAAAATATGGACCTAAGGTTAAGGTTTGAAAGGGACTATCCTAATTGTTATCATGCAAAAGATTGAAAGCCTAATGTCTCTCCTACCTCTAACTTAATCAGAAATTAAGTTGAGCTAGGAATCCTAAGGGATCAAGTGAGCAAACACAAGTAAACATTACACCATTAAATCACAAACATAAGCAAACCCAAGACTTAATCAAGTCTCAAGACTCAAAAGAAAAGAAAGAAGAATGATAGATGAAGGAGAAGTAAGTCAAGTGAGAGAGAAGAAGTCTCATGACAGGAAGATGCAACAGCAAGTAACCAAACAATGAGGTTCAAACAATTAGACATAAGCATCAACAATGCAAGCATTAGGTTCAATCACACAATGTAAACATCAACTTCAAGTCAAAATAACAAGAATGTACACATATTTCAAACCAAGTTCAAAGATTGGAAGTGAAAGCAATTAGGCAAAACAATACACCAATGCATACACAAATGACTTAAGATCCACCAAAAAGTATTATCAATTAACAAAAAAAGATAAATGAAGTCAAACAAGATAAGAAATAAGGTAGGTAAGTAGCTACATCATATCACATCCAACTCAAGTTAATGATCAAATAAAGTGCAAGAGGATTCAGGGCATGTATCTGAACAACATTCAATCATTTGTCAACAAATAGACCATGTAAAACACACCTCAAAAGAGTAGACATGTGAGATTAAGGTATGAACCCAAGTAGGGGAAGTAGTGTGTATGTGGATATCAATTCAAACTCAAGTTTAACATCACAAGAAAGAACCAAAGGCATCATATCAAAACAACTTCCCACAACTAAGCATGCATCAATAAACACTTTCCATAAAAAGAAACAAAGGCTCATGTAAAGTTCAAGAAATGAGAAACATGCAATTGAGCAATAAAGACAAGTCAAGGTAGCATTAAAAAACAAGCATTCATATCCTCTAAACATACTAAGCATCAATCAACCATATGTAATCAAGTAAGATCAAAACTAGGTCAAGTGAACATGTATACACACCACAAAGCAATATCACATGGATGCATAAATTAAAGATAGGAAGAAGGTAAAGTTGGACTAGGAATGAGGCTATACTGTCATACCCCAAATTTTGACCACAAGATTTCCCATCATTGTAAAAATCATCACCACAATATGGATGTACCTTCATACCTCATCAATCCTCTCAAAGATTATTGAGCATTCACTTCAACCAAGAATTAGGGTTTTGAGTCCTCTCGGAGTACTCAGACAAAGGATCAATCAAGAATGGATGTGATCCTCAACTTTTCAAGTCTCTAAAACATCCAAGAAGGATCAAGAGGTCTCACACATCAAGAATCAAGCACAAGAGTGCAATATTTCAAGTGGATCAAGCCTCAAGATCATCAGTGTCACCAAATTAGGGTTTTGGTCGACCAAGGCCTCCAGAGAGAAATTTTCATCTGGACATGGGCCATTACTTCAAAAGATGATCCAAGAAGCTCAAAGGGACCACATGGACCCAATCACAAGTTCAAAATAGCCTCAGGGGATGCATTCATCAAAAATCAAGAATTAGGGTTTCTTGACCTAACTCACCCCTAAGCTGACTTTTGGAACAAAACATGAGCCAAGACCTCAAGGAATGTTTTGAAGACCTCTAATACATCATATTGATCCATTTACAAGATTGGATTGATCCAAAGAACTTGGTTCATAAGCAGTACAAGGATTCAAATTCATCTGGACCAATTAGGGTTTTCTGATGAAAAGTGAACTGTACCTTTGACTTTTGACCAAGATATGATCCCAAACCTTGGGACATGATTCAAGACACTCTATAACACCTATGGAATCCATCCATTAGGATTTAATTAGGTCAAGGACTTGATTACATAGAGGATCACAAAGTTTGAAATTCATCTTAAAAAGTCAACTGTGCCAAAAAACCAAGTTAGACTTTTTGAATTTCTTGACAAACAAGGCTTCCCTAAGTCAAAAACAATGTTAACTTATGGTTTGGATCATCATCCATCAAGAAAAATCAAGAAAAATGGGGTTACTTGAAAAAGGGGCAACCATAAGAAACTTGAAATTTCACTAAGTTATGAAAAAAAGTTATTTATACCCAACTTTGCAAGACCATAACTTGTGATCCAAGTAAACTTTTTCTTCCATCCAAAGCTCAAATGAAACCTCTCATTACATACTTCAAGATTGTCAACTACAATAGATTCCAAATCCTCATGGATTTTGAGTTATGGATTGATCAAAATCACAAAAATATGAAAATGGTCATTTTTCCAACAATTTGTGAAATTTTGAACAGAATCTGTTTTGCATTTTCACCAACTTTGAGGCCATTTTTCATTATGATCCAAGATGGTTCAAGACCAAAGTTAAACATCAAAGATAAAGTATGTTATTGGGGCTTTCTAAAAATTACAAGAGCCTCCCATGGTTCAACTTGAGCAAGAAGTTATAAGCCTCCAAAAATGGTATTTTTCACCCTGCCTACATAAAAGCATGAAAACCAAACTTGTGTCACACGATTTTGTCACTCAAGTTTTACCATTTTGCCAACTTTGTCATCTTCCAAAAGCACAAAACATCTGATAACTTACTTGGTTCTTGATCAAGAAGGCAAGAATTTCAACTTGGCATGTGAAAACCATCATGACATAAAACTTGGAATTCAAATTTCGCAAGGTAACATCAATGCTATACATTGAGGTGTCATGAACCAGACCATAACGCTCCAAGCCAGTCAAGATTCAAGTCCAAACTATGAGCATTCAAACCTGTAAAATTGAATGGAGTCAAGATAAGAGAGTTGACTTGGCACTTTTGGATTATCCAAGTCAATGGCAACAAGCTACATGCCATGATCAGCCTCCAATCACTATTGCTCCTAAAACAAAGTTGATATACTATAAATAGAGGTTCTTTCTTATCAATTCAAGTACACCAAAGCATAACAACTCATGTTTTCCTTCCAATCACTCTAAAAAACCAGATTTGCTTCTCTTACAAGTCACATTCGAATTTTCAAATAGAGAGCAATTCCACACAAACCAATCATCCTAACACCTCACATATGTCATATACAAGTGATCCATAACCTCAAAACACATATGGAACACCAGAATCACAAAGTCACCATCCATTTGCTCAAGCTTTTTGGCCTATTTGCAGTTGGGGTACCACAATCAGTTTCAGGTTGTTTCAATCTATTCCAAGCTTTTAAACAGACTACATAAGGTCCAAGGATGCTGTCCAGATCATCACACAACATCTGTAAAACCTACAAATGAGGATTTGATTTCCTCTTGCAGAGATAAGCCTGACACTCTCAAACTCTTTGATCCATGCATCATAAATGTGTTTTCAAGTTACAAGCATGTTTCTGTACTTATGTAGAGTGTTTCCCCTTAATCAATTGCTTTGTAGCTATCATGTATAGGATTTCATAGTGTTCTTATAGAAATTACGGTTCTTGAGTTCATCTTTTGATTTCTCACTCCACACTTAATATAAATGCAATTAATTTATATCACTGAAATCCTTGTTCAAAAATACACAACTTCCGTGTTTACAAAAGTCAAAACTATTACGTATTGAGAGAGATATGTGAGGTTTTGTAAAACGACCATGGAGGGGAGGTCGTGAGGAGGAAGATGACTGTTGGCGCTATATTTTGAATTTTTGAATTTTTGGTCTTTTTCTTAATTGATTTCAAAAATTAATTTCTCTCTCAATTTTTATCACTTTTTATTGGTTCTTTTTTTCAAAATTCACAATAATGTTAAAATATTTTATTCTACAAAAAAATCAAATTTATATTATTTATTTGATATAATTTGAATTTTTGTAAATAATTTCATTTTATTTGATTTTAAATATTTTTAAATGCAATTTCCACCTTGGTTTTTCAAATTCAAATATATTCCAAGTTTTTGTTGGAGAAATTTCCAAAATATTAAATTGATAAATAATAATGGTTAAATTACCAAAACAAATGGCCAAAAGTTGCAACTCTCTACAATTGAACCAAAGACCTTATTGGGATAAGGCGCGTGGTCATAAGGTGCAACCACTAGATCAACACACCTTTTCATGAAAAAGTTTGTTGCTATTGATATACAATGGTTCGTGAATGATCATGTTGGAATCAAATGAAACGTTGTTTCTCCACACCAATTGGTACAAGTTTTCTTATAAATAGAGATACTTGTCAGCCATAAAAGATATACGAAAATTATTTGTTTCAAGTGGCAAAAATTATATCTAAGTCATTCTTTTATTTTTCTAGTGCACAAGAATAAATAATGGAACTTTATTCTGTAAAATATCGTTGATCGATATGCTTAATGTGAAAATGCGATTCATGTTAAGGTTTCCAAAGTATCCTGAAGGGGATTCACCAGTTAACCCTTTTGCATCCAATTTGCATAAATTGGTGGGGGCGAATCGAACCTAAAGCTTAGTGTAAACACACGCTTTGGAATTATTTTATGCAACTTCATCGTACCGTCTTCATCATCTTCTTCTGGTTCATATTTTGCAGCAGACCCCAAAACAAGATCTAACAATCTTTAGGTTCGATTATGATTTTTTGTGATTAATTTATGGTTGCAACTTTGATGGAAAAATAGATCCATGCTCTCTTATTCATAACCATGGTGAAAGGTACATAATAATTCAATTACATTAATATTATATTTTAACTTTGAATAAAGTGTTTTTCTTAAACTGTAAGAATAAGGATGATAAAAAATCGCAATCATTCGGATTCAAACCGAAAACACTTACACCAAGGGGTGTGTATGAACATGAGTGCTGCCATTGAAACAATGTGATGTTTTGACACTTTTCACTGCATAATCAAGTTTTCTTCGGTCTTGCGCAAATTCGATAAATGATGAATTATCCTGGGTATTCCTGCGTTCCAACTCTAAGACATGTTTGAGAGTGCTTGAAATACTTTTAAGGAAAGTGATTTCGTTCACGATTCTAGCCTCGATCCATTCGGTTTATATTAATTTTCCAACAATCTTAAAAGTATTTCAAGCAATGGAAATCGAGACTTTCGTATTAAGAATCGTCATCATAGATCCGGTATATTCTTATTGTTTTTAATTGGAATTATAGCAACGTGAAAATAATAATATATATGATTCTCTAAATCATTTATATATGCAATGTTTGAAAATGATTTATTATGTGATTCGTTGAACCATGGAAACTTGTGCCATACTGTTTCAAACATACATTAGATTATATCCTAAAATTTACATGTAATTTTTAATACCGTACAAAATAAATTATTTATGTGAATGAAAATTGAAGTACGTAATATAATTATTGGTACTGTACAATATACTAAACTTCATATCATTTCAAATCAATTTTATCCTTTAATATACATATTATATCAAATAGTTGTATGTAAGATATGTTGTTTAAGATTTTGGTATAAATGGATATAATATTCACTTTGCTTTCTTAAGATTATGTATGTATGCATCTTAATTGCACATGAATCATGACTCGGTGTTAGTTTGTCTAACTTCATTAAAAGAATGAATAATTTGTATTTGTATACGTGTCTTGTTTTGTCTTCTTATGAAATGGAAACTTATAGCATTATGCTAGAAGATTCAGTATTACAAGTATGTGTCGCGATCACAAATATCTCATACGAAGACTTGAAATCAAATTTGTATGATCATGATTGTCAAAATGGTTAATGTATTAAATATATTTTAGATATATTTAAGTGAAAGTAAAACTTTAAAATAAAAAGGTTGGTAAATGAAGATTGACATAAAAATTTGTGTATATGACAAAATGAATGACAAAAGTGTCATGATGATAGTTTATGAAAACTATCAAGAATATAGAATATATGTTGTATATGGAAATTGTACAAATATGAAAAAAGTGTCATAATTTGATGATAGTTGGTAAATACTATCAAGAGTACATAAAGTAATCATATGCATGATTAGTTAAAAAATTGTATATTTGAACATTAATAAAGTTTGGAAAAATATTGCAATTCTTTGACGAAGGAATTAACAAAGATATGATGTCTTTGGATATAATTGAAGACAGTGAAGACACCATTAGGGATGTGGAACAAGCCCATATCTAATTAATCATCAATAGTGGAAACTCAACTCACACTTGATTAACATTAAGTCTTGAGTTCAATGGTGAAAGTATACTATTAGAGTGATTGAAGTACTTAATGATAGATACATCCCAAGGGGTAAAAGTACTTGAACCATAAGAATAAGTGTGGTAGGATGAGGTTTTCCTCTTAATAGACATATAGCATATGTTTGCTGGAATGCATAATTATGGGTGTGTTTCTGATATAGTCTACCTATATGAGAATGAAGTGGTGCCGCTTCATAGAGTTCAAGGGCTTAACTCTTAAATTCTCATGAAAAGGATATGAGACACAAGGCCTTATCAAATGTGTCATATTAATAACTCGATCAATGGTACCGAGATTTCATGTGTGAGTTATGCATGCTTGTTCTAATGAATAATTGGTTCAAAGCTTGTCTACCAATCTATTCGGGGATGAGTGAAAACTTAACTTACTAAGTATTGTTTAAATCATAAGATACCTTTATCTGAAACCATGAAATTTCCTGAATAATGGATTTAGATATATTTTGAAAATGGTGAGGGATTGTTGGAGAAATTTCCAAAATATTAAATTGATAAATAATAAGGGTTAAATTACCAAAATAAATGGCTAAAAGTTGTAACTCTCTAGAATTGAACCAAAGACCTTATTGTGATCAGGCGCGTGGTCATAAGGTGCTACCACTAGATCAACATACCTTTTCATGAAAAAGTTTGTTGTTATTGATATACAATGGTTCGTGAATGGTCATGTTGGAATCAAATGAAACGTTGTTTCTCCACACCAACCGGTACAAGTTTTCTTATAAATAAAGATACTTGTCAGCCATAAAAGATATACGAAAATTATTTGTTTCAAGTGGCAAAAATTATATCTAAGTCATTCTTTTATTTTATTAGTGCACAAGAATAAATAATGGAACTTTATTCTGTAAAATATCGTTGATCGATATGCTTAATGTGAAAATGCGATTCATGTTAAGGTTTCCAAAGTATCCTGAAAGGGGATTCGCCAGTTAACCCTTTTGCATCCAATTTGCATAAATTGGTGGGGGCGAATCGAACCTAAAGCTTAGTGTAAACACACGCTTTGGAATTATTTTGTGCAACTTCATCGTACCGTCTTCATCATCTTCTTCTGGTTCATATTTTGCAGCAGACCCCAAAATAAGATCTAACAGTTTTCATGTGATTAAACATGATTTTTCAAAACATTTTTCAAAGTTGACAACTTATTTTTGAATATATTTGATATTTTATATCATTTTTTATTTAATTTCCTTTGAAAATTATATTTCTAAATTAAAATTAGGGTTTTCTTAATTTTAATTTTTTTTAAACACATTTTAAATAATTTTAGGCCTCTAATAGAGCATAAGACCCATCCCCTTTATAAATACAAAATTTTGGGCCTCGGTCATTGTATAAGTCCCGATACGATTTTCAAAATAACGGTGCAATCGCTGTTTTTCATTTGGGCATCTCTTTGAGCTATAAGCCCCATTTCTTGTATAAAAATAAATTTTTGGGCCTCTAATAGAGTGTAAGACCCATTCCTTATTGTACATAAATAAATTTGGGCCTCAGTCATTGTATAAGTCCCTTAGTGGTTTTCAAAATTACGGCGCGATCGTCGCCTTTTCAAATAAATCATCTGGGCCTCTCCTTGAGTATAAGCCCCATTTTTATTTCTTCACAAACACTTTTGGGCCTCAAACAGAGTGTAAGACCCAAACCCTTTTGTACATAAAACAATTTTGGGCGTCTGCTGTAGTATAAGTCCCACAACGTCTTTCGATATGTCAGTGCGATCAATGTTTTCAAATAAGTCATATGGGCCTCTCCTTGAGTATAAGCCCCAATCTTTTGTACAAAACTTTGTTTTAACAAATAAACAACTTTTATGGGCCTCTCCTTGAGTTGTAAGCCCAATACCTTTGTTTTCAAAATCATCTATCTGTTTTAACTGGTACTAAGAGGGGCATTATTCTCGGTGAAACTGCTCTTAGACCACTTGGGCCTCTCTTTGAGCTATAAGCCCTGTCGCTCCTGGGATTTTCATCCAAGTACAAACGCGAAAGTGGCACCGAAACAGAGTCGCCAGCAATGTGTATTTATCCCAAGAGAGGGAAAGGAAACACCGCATAAACCTGAGGGAAAGGAAAGAGCATGGTCTTGCGACCAAAAGAAATTGGGTTCGGGAGTCGGTTATGCGAAGGGAAGGTATTAACACCCTCACGCGTCCATCGTACCCGATGGGATCCAGGCTTGCTTGTCTCGATCAAAGGGTGTAGAAATCTGGACCTCCACTGCTACTGGAAAGGGAAAGGAACAGGAACGAAAGAGAACGGAAACAAATGTAGGGAAAATAAAAGAAGTGCTCGAATGGGCCCTACCCCACTGCCTACGTATCTCATCGGGAACATGAGAATCAGAGCGACGTAGTTCCCCTCAATGAGGGTCGCTTTGTTTGTGTTTTTAGGGAACGGCTAACGTTCTAGCTCAGGTGTTGCAGGCTCGCTGGACCGAGTGCGTTACCATCTTGCAGGAGAACGAGTAGGAGCACGTTCGTACATTGAGAGTGAGTGAGATGAGAAAAGAATTCCCGAAGGAAAGACGTTATTGTTGGTTTGAAGTTTTTTAAGCAAGAAGTGTTTTTTACAGTTATTTGTAACTTGCATTGAACTAAAGTCTTAAATACAGGAACGAATACTTCGCGCATCATCCCCAACAGGACGTACACTAGGTATCCTAGAAGAATGAGAGGAAGCCCCTCATTCCCCATTTCCCACATAGAAGGCTCAAGCGCAATACGCGTTAATCTTTATTACGTGTTTTTTTACTTTTATTTTGAGATGAGAAGAGAGAAAACCCGAAGGAAACTCTAAAGGGAAACTAAGAGTCCTAATGTTATCATGCATGGATGTCCTATGGTTAGTGAGGTTTAGGAGAAAAGACTACCTAAAACCTAATGCTAATCCTACTCCAAGCTTAATCAAAAATTAAGTTGGACTAGGTAGCTCTAAAGGGAGAGAATCCAAGTCTTAAACAAGTCTTAAGATTCATGGGAGGAAGAGAGTGAAAGAGAAGAAAAGAGAAAGAGGAGATGAAATACAATAAGTGGCAGCAAGCACATCATATCATAAATGTCCAACTCACATCATCAAACATGTTTCAAAGATCAATGCAAAACAATTCAAGTAAGCATGGAAAGATAAACATGAAAGAATGCAAGCATACTTGTATGAAATGCACAATTAAGCACACATGTACTTCATAACAAAATGAAATGAGAAAAACAAGATGAAGATGAAGACAAGTCAGAACCAAGATCATATTATCATCAATAATTCATGTGTGCAAAAGTAAATCATATCATGAAGCATTATAATCCAAAGAAGTTACAAAGCAAAAGGTAATGATGTTTATCATGCATTCAACCATGCTCAAGTGAAATGAAAACCAAGTATAGAACTCAAGAGGCAGTAGCATATGCATCAATATCATATCAAAACCAAACTCAAGTCATACAAGTCCAAACATCAATCAACACCTTCAAAACATGCACCAAAGTAAACTACAAAAAGAGGACAAAGTTCCAACACTTAAGCATTATCAAACATGATCCACAAATTGTAAAATTAAATCTCAAAGGACCTCAACTAGGGGTAAACATCATATCAAAGGCTCATTCAAAGAATCACAAAGGAACCCAATCAATTAAGCATGGCAAATCAACTTGTGTAAAGAGATGTCAAGAGATGATCATGCATAAGTCACTTAAGCACAAATAATCAAACATACATCAAATGACATTCAAAAAATTGTGAAATTAAAACTCCAATGATCTAGGTCAGAAGAAAATCACATGCTAAAAGATCTCACAAAAATTCACAAGTTAAGCAACTCAAACAATTAAGCAAAGATCAAGTGAGAAACATGAACCAATATGCAAAAGAGGGGGACCAAAATGCAATATGAAAAAGTTTTAAAAAAGAAACAAAAATGTTTTTATGCACTTCAATATGTCATCTAACAAATGCAAAAAGAATGAGTTGAAAATGTGTTATAGACTATGAGAAATAAATTCTACAATGCAAAGTATGCACATGTGGAACAATTCAAAAATAAAATCAATAAAACAATTAATTAAGACACCAAAAATAAAATAAAATAAGAAAATAAAATTTAGAAAAAATTTATAAAATGCTAATCATGCTTCATGATTTTTTTTATGATTTTTGGATGTATAAAAATGATTTTAAAAATTAAAATGCAAAACAAATGCAAAGAAAATAAAATAAAATGAAAAGGAAATCAGGGGGTGCAAACAGTAGCCCAAACACGTTGAAACAAACAAAGGGCCCAAAAGGAGGGGTGTGAAAAGCAAGAAATGTCAAGCCCAGTCCAAAAGCACAGTCAAAGAGGAACACAAGGCATTCAGTCAACCATCAGCTTTAATCATGACCATACACTTAATCCAACGCATACCAACAGTCAACACAATCACAAGTATTCAAGATCTATGGCTCAGATTAGCACGCACATGGTAAGAAGAGTATACACGCGCACACCATATATACTCAGAAAATAAAAAATAACACGTGAGCAGCACATGCATTTTTAATGCGTTGGCTAAAATCAAACCGTCAGATGCATCAGACGTATCACATTAAGTCAACAAAACAAATATTAAGCATGATGAAGGGCTATGATTGGGTGTACATGGAAACAAGCATGGGCTAGCACACACACACACACACACACAATGAAATAAAAATAAAATAAAAAAAACAAAATTTGGCACGCTGATGACCGTAGGATCAAAGCAATGGACGGCTAAGATTGTGTCTTCCTCCTCCAACCCTTCACCGGCCGGAAAACGCACCAGGTGCCGGAGCTAGGGCTCCGGTCACCCTCTCCGGTGAGCTGCAACTCCAAATTCTCCAGAAATTGCTCATAAGTATACCAAATTGATCAGAAAAACAAGAGGATCACAAATATCATGCTCATTTCAACAAACAATCAACATACCATGCAAATCGAAGGAAAGAAAGTTTGGATCCAAAACTTAAATCATCAAATACTCTCATAATACACGTCCAAACTTAAAATAAAATAGATCATCATGCTCAGCACACATCACAGATCATTATGCACACTTAAAATTCAAGTTCTATGAGTATGAAATCAACACCAACCTGAACCATGAAGAGCTCAAAATACCACAAGAATGCCTTCCAAAAGCTGCAGATCAAGTCCTTGGAACCTCTAATTGCAAAATAAATGCAACTAGAGCTTGAATATGGTCTAGATCTTGAGATTGAACTTGGATCCTCTTGAACTGAACTTGGTGAAAACGTTGCTCTCAGCTCAAAATGAAGGTTGATTCTTGTTCTACTCTCTTCACTGATCAAGAATATGAAATAATTTCTCAAGAAAACCTTGTGTAGAGAGAGAATCGAAAAAGAGAAAGTGAGGAGTAAAAAATGGATTCTGAGCCAAAATAAATGCATGACCTAGTTTTGGAGGCATGAGTTAGCTTATATACTCTCCATTAGTTCCCTGATTATGATTAGCAAGTGATTAAACCTTTGGTTAATGAGATTGGAGTGGTTTTGCAATTTTGCACTTTGTGTTTAAGCCACTAATCCACACGTGCATTCCCTTGCCTCTCATGATAAACCACTCACACTTTCCATGCTGATCACAAATGAAATGGAATTGGGCCTTGAAATGTCTTTGTTGGTGAGTTTTGAATCAATTTGCATAATTGTACTTTGTTGAATAAGTGAAAAATAAGTCATGGAATGAATTGATTCAAAGGGCAAAAATGATTCTCTTGACTTGTATTTTGATGTTGTAATGTGACATGAAGCAATTGGGAACATTACAAGTCCTTTTGAGTGAAAATACAAAAGGTGGAAAAAAGTGATATATGGAAAACCTCAAAATGCACCTTGCATTGTTTTGACCATAACTAGAGTTCCACAAATGATATGGAGATGTTCTAGTACTTTTTGGAAATGGGAGAGAAAGATCTTCAACTTTCATGTTGGAGGAAAATTCATTTGGAACTTCTTTGATGATCAAAAGTCAAGTTGAATATGGTGGGAAAACTGCCAAAAATGGAAAGTTCTCATTATAGGTCATTTTCCAAATTTAGTAACTTTTGCACAAACTCTTGATTCTTGATGAATGATGTGAAACTTGACCCTTGAAGAACATATGAGGATGTGAGACCTTGAAAACCATGAAAAGAACCTCAAAATTCCACAGTTGACTTTCTCCTTTACAATTGACTTTTCTTGGTTCACAAGCAACTGATCCATTGAACATCTTCTTTCAATGACTTGTGAGATCAAATGGAGATGATACATGATGTAAGAGATCCTTGAGGCTTGTGAGAAACACTTGGTCTTCTTCTTTAGCTTTGGATGATCAACACCTTAAAGGATCACCTGATCACATGCCCTTATGCAAGATGCAATGCTAAATGCTTGATGTTTTATTTTTCTATGCTTGAATGCAATGCAATGCAATGAAAGCTCATGCTAAAAGATATGAAGAAAAGAGAGGGCAAATTTTGAGGTATTACAGCGGCCCCTATTCAATCACTGTAGACCTGAATGGATGATAGCGATTGCTGTCAGACTTTCAAGGTATGGAGGGAGGGATTGAATACCAAAAATAACCCAAAAATTTGCACTCTGCAGGGAAGAAGAAAAAGGGATACAAACCCAACCAAATGAACTCTGCTTGAATAAAACCCTGATGATGAAAAATACCACTGGAAAGATGTCTTTTATACAATGCCAGACGACTACTGGCCTGCCACACTACGGGTGGACCGTAACAACGTCTTTTGTACAACGCCAGATGACTACTGGCTTACCACACTACGGGTGGACCTTAGCAATGTCTTTTGTATAACGCCAGACGACTACTGGCTTGCCACACTACGGGTGAACTGTCTTTTTTGAATGGAGTCAGAAGACTACTGACTTGCCACACTACGGGTGGACTTTTGCCAATCTACGGTTGGAATTTGCAGCTGAGGTGCCACACTGCGAGTGGACTTTTGCCAATCTACGGTTGGACTTTTCCTTGCTTTTCCACCCTTGGATAGTCTTTTGCCAATCTATGGTTGGACTTAGCTGCGGTCTTTTAAAGGGAGTCAGACAACTACTGACTTACCACACTGCAGGTGGACTTTTGCCAAGCTACGGTTGGACTTTAAGAATTTGCCACCCTTGGATGGACCTTTTGCCAATCTACAGTTGGACTTTAAGAATTCCAATACTGGACTACTCTCTGCATCCGTGTCAGACATCTCTGCTGACTCTGCTGAGGAACAACGATTAATGATTTGATCTTGGAGACTCTTGAAAGGATAATATCTCTGCTAGAGAATGAATGAACAATCCGTCTACTTCAAATTATCACGTCTGCCAAAAATAAATTGGAAATCACTTCATCTGCTTGGGGATGAATTCTGGTCACAGCAACTCCGCTGGGGATGAGAATTTCTTTGCATGACGTCTTGCTAGGGAAGAAAAGTCATTAAAACTCTGCTTGAGGATCTATCAAACTCGAGATCCTTTGCGGGGAGAATCAACCTTCTAACCCGGCTGGGGCAAGAATATACTATCACTCTGTTGAGGAATAGATTTTGTTGATCAATAAGCCTCTTACGGGAAAAAACAACTCAGCTGGGGAGTATTGTTGACAAGATTCAATGCTGAACTCTGTGGGGATACCATTACCAGAGATACGATCTTGCTGGGAATCAAGGCTACTCTGTCGGGGATAAGCGAATCCTGGTTAGAAGACGTTCTGCTGCAACATGCTGGGAGAGAGTCCTTAGATCTGCTGGGGAAACCCAAAGCAACTCCACAATAGTCTGCTGAGGCATAAGACTGTTGAGCTTAAGATAAGTGCTATAATGCCCCATGTTAGGCGAACTTTCCATTTGACAATTCCATTGGGGATGATGAGTTTATAACCAACTCTGCTGGAGAAAACCGCCTTAAAGCGTTCATGCTGGGGAATGCCCTTTTGAGAGGATTTTACAGAAGACCAAATGTCCTCAAACTCTACTGGGGATAATAGATCTGGAACATCTCCTGCTGGGGAAAATCAAAATGCCCCATGCTTGGGAAGGTCACCAACTTGCTTCCTGCTCCATGATACAAGACTTACCTGAAGAAACATCATAAGAGGATTTTACATGAGATTAAGCATCTTCAAACTCCTGACGACTTCACTGGGGGTTAACCATCAACTTCCGTGTCTGCGAAGCAACTCTACTGGGGATTCGCAACCGTTATCGACACAGAAAAGCTTGTAACTGTTGGAAGTATTGAACGAGATAATCGACTTAATAAGATACAACGATACCTAGTTGAACTCAATTCACTGATATCGAGACGTCGTGGACGACCGTCGACCGAATGATGGACTCAATCAGTAAACGTTATGACAAAAGGGTGACAAGTGAACCCTTCCCTGAACATGATTGCCCCAGTCTCCTGCGTGGGAATAAGTGATTACCCGTCTTGTGCTTGAAATCATCTGAATATGTTACCTGCAACAAAAGAATACACACACATACCCCAGAATATTGCATGGTTTGAATTCACCATCCAGGATTATTCAACATTCAAAGTAATTTTAAATGTTTTTCTACGCATGTTATTGTAAAGCAACCATGTTTTCAAATGCAATGTTTTATCAAAAATTTGGACGTTTTTGCAAACAAAGCAGTAAAACAAAATACGAAGCTTTTAACTGAAATTCAATTTATTGATCGAAAAGCCCAGAATAGGCAATTACATCAGGAAGCAATCCCTGGAAAGAGGTGATCGCTGAAAATTGAGAAAAGAAACTATCCTAATGGCAATGTGAAAACGGCGTTCCACTGAGTTTCAATTCTGCTATGGCCAATATGTCTTCAAGACTCCTCTACCTTGCCTTCTGAGGAATGATCAGACCGATTTCTACCCTTTGGAATGTCAGTTGTTGAAACGATGATGGAGTACAGATAACTCAGATCGTAGTCGTTCGCTTAAATCCCTCTTTTGCATGGACCGCCCTTTCAGGTTTTCAATCCACCGGGATACCCTTTTTTGCCTGAGTTGTCCTTGCGGATTTTCAACTCACCGGGTGTACACTTTTTATTTATTATCCCTAATTTTTTCCCGAACCTTTTTATTCTGTTTTTGTGGTTCGCTGGGATGCCCTTTTTTTCCTGGACTTTTCTTTTCTTTTTTTTTATCCAGCGGGTCTATTTATGCCAAGTATTTTTTGACTACGTCTGAGTTGACAGGGGATGAAAAGTCTTCGCCATCCATGGTTGTAAGTAACAAGGCTCCGCCTGAGAAGACTTTCTTAACCAAGAATGGACCTTCATAATTAGGAGTCCATTTGCCCCTGTGATCTGTACTTGGAGGAATGATCATTTTGAGTCCACATCTCCCACTTTGTAAGCCCGAGGACGCACCTTTTGGTCAAATGCCTGCTTCATCCTCCGTTGGTATAACTGCCCATGACATACAGTTGCCAGTCATTTCACCTCAATAAGGCTCAACTGATCAAATCTAGCACGGACCCACTCAGCTTTGTCTAACTTGACATCCATCATGACTCTGAGGGATGGAATTTCAACTTCAATCGGTAGTACTACCCCCATACCGTATACAAGTGAGAATGGTGTTGCCCCAGTGAACGTGCGTACTGACGTTCGGTATCCATGCAAAGTAAATGGTAACATCTCATGCCAATCTCTATATGTAACAACCATTTTCTGCACAATCTTCTTAATATTCTTGTTGGCCGCCTCCACAACGCCATTCATCTTCGGGCGATACGGAGAAGAATTGTGATGTTCGATTTTCAAGTCCCGGCACAGTTCAGCCATCATTTTATTATTCAGATTAGAACCATTATCAGTAATGATTCTCTTGGGCACTCCATAGCGACAAATGATATCCCGCTTCAGGAAACGGGCCACCACCTGCTTAGTGACATTGGCATAAGACGCTGCCTCAATCCATTTAGTGAAATAATCAATGGCGACCAAGATGAAACGATGGCCGTTTGAAGCAGTAGGCTCAATCTTTCCGATCATGTCAATGCCCCACATGGCAAAGGGCCAAGGAGAGGACATGACACTCAACGGATTTGGAGGAACGTGCACTTTGTCTGCATAGATCTGGCATTTGTGACACTTGCGGGCGTACTTGCGGCAATATGACTCCATAGTCAACCAATAATATCCTGATCTCAATAATTTCTTAGCCATTGCATGTCCTCCGGCATGGGTACCAAAAGAGCCTTCATGTACTTCCTGCATTAACAGGTCTGCTTCATGTCTATCCACGCATCTGAGCAGAACCATGTCAAAATTCTGCTTGTACAACACGTCATCCTGATTCAAGAAGAAGATACCAGATAACCTTCTCAACGTCTTCTTATCTTTGGCAGATGCCCCTAGCGGGTACTCTTGTCTTTTCAAGAAACACTTGATGTCATGAAGCCATGGTTTGTCATCAGACGTTGCATCAACAGCAAACACAAATGCAGGTCTGTCAAGGCGAGACACTTTGATCTTAGGTACATGATTCCACCCTTGCACTTTGATCATCGAAGACAAAGTAGCCAAGGCATCTGCAAACTTATTCTCATCTCGAGGAATATGGTACAGCTTCACCGTTGTGAAAAATGTCAGTAATCTCCTTGTATAATCTCTATACGGAACCAAATTCGCTTGGTGCGTGTACCAACTCCCTTTCACCTGATTAATTACCAAAGTTGAATCACCAAAGATATCAAGGGTCTTAATTCGTAAATTAATCGCCTCCTCAATCCCCATTATACAAGCTTCATATTCTGCTTCATAGTTGGTGCATCCGAAAGTTATTCGGGCAGTGAAAGGCATATGAACACCTTCCGGCGTGATAAGAACTGCTCCAACTCTGCATCCATTCATATTGACGGCCCCATCAAACATCAAACTCCATTTGGATTCAGGGTCTGGCCCCTCCTCCGGGAGTGGTTCCTCGCAGTCTTTAGCTTTGAGAAACATGATGTCCTCATCAGGGAAATCAAATTTCATGGGTTGGTAATCATCAATTGGCTGTTGCGCAAGATAGTATGACAAGATACTTCCTTTGATGGCCTTTTGGGAAATGTATTGAATATCATACTCTGTCAAAGCCATTTTCCACCGTGCAACTCTGCCTGTTAGCGTTGGTTTCTCAAAATTGTATTTGATAGGATCCATTTTGGAAATCAACAAGGTTGTGTGCCTAATCATATACTGCCTCAATCGCTTAGCGGCCCATGCAAGTGCACAGCATGTCTTTTCAAGCATTGAGTACCGGGACTCACAATCATTGAACTTTTTGCTCAGGTAGTAGATAGCATGCTTCTTCCTACCCGTCTCGTCGTGTTGACCGAGGACACAACCCATAGAACCTTCAAGCACTGTCAAATACATTATCAAAGGTCTTCCTGAAACTGGAGGCATGAGAATTGGAGGTTCCTGCAAGTATTCTTTTATTTTATCGAATGCCAATTAGCAATCGTCATTCCACCTGACCGTTTGATCTTTTCTTAGCAGTTTGAATATTGGTTCACACGTGGCTGTTAGGTGAGATATGAACCTTGCAATGTAGTTCAATCTACCCAGAAAACCACGAACCTCCTTTCTATTCTCGGTTCAGGCATTTCTTGTATTGCTTTCACTTTGGCAGGATCAACCTCAATTCCTTTTTCACTCACAATGAAACCCAACAGCTTTCCAGAACGCACCCCAAAAGTGAACTTATTTGGATTCAACCTTAAGCGGAACTTTCTCAACCTTTCAAACAGCTTTTTCAAGTTAATCAGATGTTCTTCTTCCGTTCTTGACTTGGCAATCATGTCATCTACATAACATTCAATCTCTTTGTGAAACAAGTCGTGAAACAAAGTTACCATTGCCCGCTGATATTTTGCCCCTGCGTTCTTCAACCCAAAAGGCATCACTTTATAACAGTATGTACCCCATGGAGTAATGAACGTGGTCTTCTCCATATCTTCAGGTGCCATCTTAATCTGGTTGTACCCGGAGAAACCGTCCATGAACGAGAACACTGAAAACTGAGTTGTATTGTCGACCAGCACATCAATGTGAGGTAGTGGAAAATCATCTTTCGGGCTAGCTTTATTAAGATCTCGATAATCCACACACATTCTAACCTTTCTGTCTTTCTTTGGTACCGGCACAATGTTGGCAACCCAGGGAGGATAGTGAGTCACTGCAAGAAACCCTGCATCCCATTGTTTCTGAACTTCTTCTTTGATCTTTATGGCCATGTCGGGATGAGTCCGACAAAGTTTTTGCTTGACTGGCGGACATTCTTCTCTCAATGGCAGCCTGTGTACAACAATATCTGTATCCAACCCTAGCATGTCTTGATACGACCAGGCGAAGATATCAACATATTCACACAACATCTCAGTCAAAGCTTTCTTTACATCTGCTTGTAGGCAGGCGCCAATCTTAATTTCTTTCTTAGCATCCTCGGTACCAATATTGATGATCTCTATAGTCTCTTGATGAGGCTGCATAGTCCGTTCCTCTTGTTTTAACAATCTGGCCAGTTCCTCAGGGAGTTCACAACCCTTCTCATCCCCTTCTTCGGCTTGATAAATCGGTTTGTCAAAGTCATACATGGCCATAGCAGAACCGTTATCAATGAAATCCGGAGGATCAAGTCTGCACGAACGGGTTCATGCTTTATTTTAGAATTTATTTTAAAACAAAAAGAAATGAAACATTGCCATTTTATTATTTTTGTGCAAAAATAAAAAAACTGAAAGACAGAGAACAAAATTTGAGTGCAAAACGTCCTTTATTGATGATTAAAATTGCAAATGCAAACAGGGTGGCCCTACAAATGAATCTATACGCCTTGGGCAGAGCGCAAGATTTTGACATGCATTATGGTTAGAAAAACAAAGAAAAAATTACTCTGTTTGAAGAGTAACTCGGATGACTTCTTCAACAGACCAGTTATGCAATTGTTGTCCCATAGCACGTGGGCGTACCCAGTTGTCCAAGTCACAGTCTCTATCAACACCATCTTCTGTAGCCGCACAAGACTGATCTGTGTAAATAATTCCCCCACTGGTGAAAGTGATGGGTCCACTGTTTTCCACAACTGAAGTCATAGAGGGATGATAACCAATACCAAATTTGTCCTCCTTCATTGGTGTCTCTATCAGCCTGCCCCAGCCTTGGGCATTGCCGGCTCTGACAACCTCGACAGCTTGTTTGTAGGATGAAATGGAGGTACCGGCTCTATTTGGTGTAGAGGAAGATTCAGGCACGTTGTCAATATTTACCGCTTCAAATGACTGGCAAAGCATCTCGTGAATTTCCCCATCCATCTCAACATACTTAAACGTGGACAAATGACTAACAAAGATATCTTCTTCACCACACACTGTCACGACCTGTCCTTCAAACTCGTACTTCAGCTTCTGGTGCAAGGTGGATGTAACAGCCCCGACCACATGAATCCAAGGGCGGCCTAATAAGCAGCTATACGCAGGCTGTATGTCCATCACGTGGAATGTGGATTTGAACACCTGCGGTCTAATTTGCACGGGCAGTTCCACTTCACCAAACACAGATATTTTCGTCCCATCGAAAGCTCTGACAACCAATTCACTTGGCCTTAATATCAAACCATCAACTTCCAACTTCATTAGCGCCTTCTTAGGCAATACATTGAACAAGGAACCAGTGTCTACCAGCACGTGAGACAACACTGCGCCCTTACACTCCATTGTGATGTGCAAAGCTTTATTGTGGTTTCTTCCTTCAGAAATCAAATCCCTACTTGTGAAGCCCAAACCATGGCTGACATTAACATTAGAGATTACACCCTCGAGCTGATTGACAGTGATTTCCTGTGGCACATATGCGCTCTTCAACACTTTCAACAAAGCCTCCCGGTGTGCATCAGAACACATCAACAATGACAAAATTGAAATCTTCGAAGGCGTCTGGTTCAGTTGATCGACAATCTTGTAATCACTTTTCTTTATTATCCTCATGAACTCTTCCCCCTCATTGTCAAAAGTAATCTTGGTCTCTGTTTCAGGCACATGCACGCTCTTAACCACCTGTTTTCCTTTAGCTTTTGTCGCGGCCTCAACTTCTTGATCACTGCGTAAAGTTTGGGGAGCAAACAGCCTTCCGCTTCTTGTAAAGCCACCTACACCACCCACATTATCAATATTTGAACTGGTTGATGTCCCAACTTCTTGCTTTTTACCTTCATAATACACGTCTGCCCCATAGTGCCATGGGATTGCCTTCGTAGTTGTAAATGGAACAGGTCCTGGCACCGTGATGGTAACAGAACTAGGTCTTTCTTACACAACACTTGCTACAGGAGCCGTACTTGCAGGCACCTGGATCTCTGCGGGAGTATAATAGATGGTCACATTCGACACCTCATCAGTTTCTTTCACAACCCTGTCAAACTGTAGACGTCCTTCATTGATCAGATTCTGCAAACCCACTTTCAACTTATCACAGCCATTCTCTTGATTCATACACTCAGAACAATCTTGGTCGCAACCTGGGAACACCTGTCCCCTCAACAGACGATCTTTTACAACCAACAAAGAAGTCTTCACCTGATTGATATCTGCTACCAAGTTTAATCTCCTTCCATCTTCAATAGCATGCACGTCTGCCACACCATGATTAGGTATGGGGTTCTGGAGAACATTAGGAGGTAGAGAGAAATTGATTGCTCTGGCATCGATCAAGTCTTGCACCTTATGATGAATACCCAACACTTTTCAATGGTGTGCCCTTGAGCACCTGAGTGGAACTCGCAGCGAGCGTTTACATCAAAATTAGGTGGAAAGTTGCCAACGGCAGGAGGTCTCATAGTACGAAGCTCAACCAACTTCAACTTGATTCACTGTGGTAACAACGCAGAATAAGTCAAAGGGAGGGGGTCAATCTTACGGTCCCTCTGCCTAGCCCTCTGTTGGAAAGGAGGTTGTTGTTGTTGCTGCTGAGCTTGCTGTTGTGGTTGTTGTTGCTGAACAGACGGTGTTGGGATTGTCACTGCACCTACCTGATGATAAGCTTGAGAACGTCCTCTTCCTCGTCCTCTATACACAACATTTGTATCACCTTCTCTTCTTTTCTGATCACTAGCAAATGGTTTCTTCGTTCCAGAAGAGCCAACCCCACTTACATCTTGAATCTTTCCAAGCTTCAATAGACTCTCGATCCTTTCACCCGCAATCACGATATCAGCAAATCCGGTTAATGGACAAGCAGCCAATCTTTCAAGAAATGCCCCTTACAGGGTGCCCATAAACATATTTGCCATTTCTCTATCCAGTAAAGGAGGTTGAACCTGGGCAGCTATTTCCCTCCACCTTTGAGCGTATTCCTTGAAACTTTCCTTAGCATTCTGTGACAACCCTTGCAATTGAGTGCGATTGGGTGCCATGTCAATATTGTACTGGTACTATTTTAGGAATGCTTCTGCCAGATCCTTCCAACTTCTCACAGCAGCTCTGTTCAATTTCATATACCAGGTCAAAGAAGCTCCAGCCAGACTGTCTTGAAAGTAATGCATCCATAACTTCTCATCATCTGTATCGGCTGAGATCCTCCCAAAATAAGCTTGGATATGTGTCTGGGGACACGTATTGCCATGATATTTGTCAAAAGTGGGCGGCTTGAATTTTGGAGGAATCCTGACCCCTGGTAGCAGCCCTAGACTAGTAACATCAATACCCATAGAATTCTTGCATTCCATAGCCCGTATCTTTTCAGCCAACTCATCATACCTTTTATCATTAGGAGTACCCATCTCAGCATTCAACAGGGTGAATTGATCTTCCAGAACATCTTCTTGAATACCACCAACATTTCTGCCATTTCCATTACCCAGATTACCACCAGGAGGAGGATTGCCAACAGGAGGAGGAGTGCCATGAGTCTGTGAATTGTCATTCTAATTACCTCTAGAGGTGGCCTCTAGACGCTCGACCAGAAGCCTCAGTTTTTCTTGAGTTTGTGCCATACCAGTCATAAGAGTCATGAACTGATCCATTCGTGCCCTCATTTCAGCCAAATCATTCTGCATTTGATCCATTATCCTTGCTTGATTTCTTCGAGTTAAGTATCGGTGAATGTGATTCTCATCTATAGTGCCTGAAACCAAATAAAGGTTAGAGATCTCCTGCAACAAGTACCTGTTATGCAAAAATGCTTATGATTATGAGGATGCAAATGCAAAATGCAAACAATCATATTTAAACATTTCTAGGCCGAATCTGCTTTGATTCCAGCTTCGAAATCGGGCAAGGGATCGCACACAACATCAGAAAATAAATCTGAATCCAGAAATATTGCAGAATCAATCAAAAGATAACCCCTTTCAAACAACTGAGAGCTATTGAGACAAATGTTGCAATATCATAGCATAAGAAGTCATACAAATAGGTTCAATACAATCAAAAGTGATTCCATCAACAATCCTGATGGTAATCACAGCAAAAACAAGCAACATAATTACTACAAGTCAATTCCAAGTAAACCGGTTTCAATCTCCTCAAGAAGGTTCACAGTATCTGGATGAGTAGGTCTTTCTAGCAAACCCTTGATCAGCCTGTTTCTCTTCTCGACATCCTGATTCAACCTAGCAATCTGCTCTTCAACATCGTTGCCTTCGTGCTTTGACTTCTTGATTCCCCTTGCAGTTTGAGCTCTTCAATTTCTTTCTGTGCTTCTTTCCACTTGGCAAAGTAACGATCTTTCCTTGCTTTCACTACCTGAAGCTCTTCTTTCAGCTCTTCATTCTCAATCTTGGCCTCCTTCCATATATCCTGATACGTGGCAAGCTTGTCTTCTGCTTTAGTTAAAAGCTTCTTGTTTTTCCTCCTAGCTTTGCCTGACGATTCAGCAGCCATACTGACCTTTTTGAAGTGTTGAGCCCTGTCAGCAAAATCCTTCTCTTTTTTCTCTAGATGCGTAGTCATGTCTTGAACTTTCCATTTCAACTCCAAGTTTTCCTGTAGAGCACTCTGTAGCTGACTACTCATGTCAGAGTTTTCCACCCTCAGATTAGATACCAACTTACGCTGCTTGTCAAATTCTTCTAATGGTACAGTGAGTCTTTCTTCCACAATCTCTGGATATAAGGGAGGCGCCCGATCAAAAGGCAAATAGAACTCTTCTACCCTCTTCTTCACCCATTCAACATATGGAGCGAAAGCTTGATTATTGGGCTTACCCAAAACAGTTTTACCTATCTTTTGTCTGCAGAGCCAAGCTTGAGAAGCTTCTTGTGCAATAGCCACACCATCAGTTATATGAAAATACAAAGATTCTTCCAAATCTTTCCCAGCTGAGGATCTTTTAGAGCATATGCAAACTTCCTGATAGCCAAAGACGGGTTGTAGTTAATACCACATTTTCTTCCGACCAAGGGTACATTAGGATACTTGCCACAGCTATGCAAAATATCAGTCCCCACCAATCCCTTGTCCACCCAAAGAATATCTTTAGCAACTAAGCCCATCAGACGCTTACTCCACTCTAAAGAAGTCTTTGAATCAATAAAAGCACTAGATTGGGGCAAACGTTTGGCAAACCACTTGTAAAAGAGAGATGCGCAACAACAAACCACCCCACCTCATCTTTTCTCATTCCTGTTGTATAGGGCGTAGTGGAGATCACCTAACAAAGTCGGCACCGGATTCTGAGCTATAAATATCTGAATAGCATCCGTATCGACGAAATCAGACTCATTAGGGAATAACACAATGCCATATATACACAGAGCCAATATTGCATTGAAAGCCATCCACCTCTTTTCCTTTGCTTCTTCTTGGGCCCTCTTCACTAAGTACTCCAAGTGATAGCCTCGAGATTTTCCCTTCTTAGAAAAGTCAGCCTCCACTGTAGATCTGCTCAAATAAAGAGCCTCAGCCACTGCTTGGAAATCACAATCTCCTCGGGAACCACAGAAAGGAACACCTTCTTTGACAGGAATCCTCAAAATGTTGGAGTACTCCTCCAGGGTAGGAACCAACACATAATTTGGCATCACAAAGCACCTCAAGGAAGGATCATAAAACTGCATCAATGTGTGTAGCCCATTGTATTCATATTCACTGAGACACCGAACCAGGGATAAAATCCAACCATACTTCTCTTCAAAGGCTCCTAAAACTTCTGGACCAGCTATACTCTGCAAACTGTTCAACGGGCCAAGAGTGATCTTCGGGAACTTATAGACGATGATGTGCTTCTTACCCCTCTTAGTGTCCATCCCTATGAATGCCCTCTGTCTGGAATCAAATACTAGATACTACCTAAAAATGCACAAACATGAATGTCAGAAAAAAGGAATACAATGCAGAGCATGGGATCAAGGTGTCCACACAAACTGGCTGCACTGCGCTAACTGAAAAAATCAAGGCTCTGTACCAAAACTCAGAACAACACCCACCATAGTGATAAAACCAGAAAACTAGGTAGGTTGAAGGTCACGGTTACCTGCAAACCTGCAAACACCCATCCCTCTCACATGTGGGTACTAAGATCCTCAATATCCCGGGCTCTCAAGTCGAGAAATGATGATACGTTCACCAATCGAGGAGGCCTCAACTGATTCACAAAAATGAAAGATCCTCAGCTTCAGAGGTTTGAGAAGCAATAGCACATTCAGCCCGAAGGATACAATGCTATCGCCAATCAAAGAGGTCGTCCGCTGATTCACTTCAAAAGGAAATCCTATAGCAAGTTCCCAGCATTGGGTCCTCGGATCGAGAATGTGCAATGGATTTGCCACAGAACATGGTCTGCCACTGTCACATCTCGAGAGGAGTGCCGTTACTGAGTCCTCGGGAATGGTCATCAGAGTCTACAATTCCTCCAGAGAATAACTACTGGCCTGTATCAACAGACAGTAGTAGATAGCTCTGGATAGAACCTCGTCTGATGCAGGGATCGTGATCACCCGCACGTGGCCAACACCACGGGAGCGTCACGCCTGCCCACGCTAAAACCTAGGTGTAAGCTCGAGCCTGGGTATTGGGCTCATCTCTCAAAACCTCCCAACCTGCCAAACAGAAAAACAGCACAGCGCAGCACAGTCCAACATAACAATGCAATGCAGCAAAATGCGATAAAAACAGTAAAGCGGTAAAGCAAAAATATAGTAAACAACAATACAGTAATATACAACAAAGCAAAGCACCAAAAAAGAATGCCCAATGAAAAAAAACAGACAAGCGCTAGGATTGACTCGCTAAGGAAACCAGAGATTCTGGGTTCAATCCCCAGCAGAGTCGCCAGCTGTCGCTCCCGGGATTTTCATCCAAGTACAAACGCGAAAGTGGCACCGAAACAGAGTCGCCAGCAATGTGTATTTATCCCAAGAGAGAGAAAGGAAACACCGCATAAACCTGAGGGAAAGGAAAGAGCATGGTCTTGCGACCAAAAGAAACTGGGTTCGGGAGTCGGTTACGCGAAGGGAAGGTATTAGCACCCCCACGTGTCCATCGTACCTGATGGGATCCACGCTTGCTCGTCTCGATCAAAGGGTGTAGAAATCTGGAGCTCCGCTGCTACTGGAAAGGGAAAGGAACATGAACGAAAGAGAACAGAAACAAATGTAAGGAAAATAAAAGAAGTGCTCGAATGGGCCCTACCCCACTGCCTACGTATCTCATCGGGAACATGAGAATCAAAGCGACGTAGTTCCCCTCAACGAGGGTCGCTTTGTTTGTGTTTTTAGGGAATGGCTAACGTTCTAGCTCAGGTGTTGCAGGCTCGCTGGACCGAGTGCGTTACCATCTTGCAGGAGAACGAGTAGGAGCACGTTTATACGTTGAGAGTGAGTGAGATGAGAAAAGAATTCCCGAAGGAAAGACGTTATTGTTGGTTTGAAGTTTTTTAAGCAAGAAGTGTTTTTTACAGTTATTTGTAACTTGCATTGAACTAAAGTCTTAAATACATAAAGAATACTTCACGCATCGTCCCCAACAGGACGTACACCAGGTATCCTAGAAGAATGAGAGGAAGCCCCTCATTCCCCATTTCCCACATAGAAGGCTCAAGCGCAATACGCGTTAATCTTTATTACGTGTTTTTTTACTTTTATTTTGAGATGAGAAGAGAGAAAACCCGAAGGAAACTCTAAAGGGAAACTAAGAGTCCTAATGTTATCATGCATGGATGTCCTATGGTTAGTGAGGTTTAGGAGAAAAGACTACCTAAAACCTAATGCTAATCCTACTCAAAGCTTAATCAAAAATTAAGTTGGACTAGGTAGCTCTAAAGGGAGAGAATCCAAGACTTAAACAAGTCTTGAGATTCATGGGAGGAAGAGAGTGAAAGAGAAGAAAAGAGAAAGAGGAGATGAAATACAATAAGTGGCAGCAAGCACATCATATCATAAATGTCCAACTCACATAATCAAACATGTTTCAAAGATCAATGCAAAACAATTCAAGTAAGCATGCAAAGATAAACATGAAAGAATGCAAGCATACTTGTATGAAATGCACAATTAAGCACACATGTACTTCATAACAAAATGAAATGAGAAAGGCAAGATGAATATGAAGACAAGTCAGAACCAAGATCATATTATCATCAACAATTCATGTGTGCAAAAGTAAATCATATCATGAAGCATTATAATCCAAAGAAGTTACAAAGCAAAAGGTAATGATGTTTATCATGCATTCAACCATGCTCAAGTGAAATGAAAACCAAGTATAGAACTCAAGAGGCAGTAGCATATGCATCAATATCATATCAAAACCAAACTCAAGTCATACAAGTCCAAACATCAATCAACACCTTCAAAACATGCACCAAAGTAAACTACAAAAAGAGGACAAAGTTCCAACACTTAAGCATTATCAAACATGATTCAAACATGATCCACAAATTGTAAAATTAAATCTCAAAGGACCTCAACTAGGGGTAAACATCATATCAAAGGCTCATTCAAAGAATCACAAAGGAACCCAATCAATTAAGCATGGCAAATCAACTTGTGTAAAGAGATGTCAAGAGATGATCATGCATAAGTCACTTAAGCACAAATAATCAAACATACATCAAATGACATTCAAAAAATTGTGAAATTAAAACTCCAATGATCTAGGTCAGAAGAAAATCACATGCTAAAAGATCTCACAAAAATTCACAAGTTAAGCAACTCAAACAATTAAGCAAAGATCAAGTGAGAAACATGAACCAATATGCAAAAGAGGGGGACCAAAATGCAATATGAAAAAGTTTTAAAAAAGAAACAAATTTTTTTTATGCACTTCAATATGTCATCTAACAAATGCAAAAAGAATGAGTTGAAAATGTGTTATAGACTATGAGAAATAAATTCTACAATGCAAAGTATGCACATGTGGAACAATTCAAAAAGAAAATCAATTAAACAATTAATTAAGACACCAAAAATAAAATAAAATTAAAAAATAAAATTTGGAAAAAATTTATAAAATGCTAAACATGCTTCATGATTTTTTTTATGATTTTTGGATGCATAAAAATGATTTTAAAAATTAAAATGCAAAACAAATGCAAAGAAAATAAAATAAAATGAAAAGGAAATCAGGGGGGTGCAAACAGTAGCCCAAACACGTTGAAACAAACAAAGGGCCCAAAAGGCGGGGTGTGAAAAGCAAGCAATGTCAAGCCCAGTCCAAAAGCGCAGTCAAAGAGGAACACAAGGAATTCAGTCAACCATCAGCTTTAATCATGACCATACACTCAATCCAACGCATACCAACAGTCAATACAATCACAAGTATTCAAGATCTATGGCTTAGATTAGCACGCACATGGTAAGAAGAGTATACACGCGCATACCATACATACTCAGAAAATAAAAAATAACACGTGAGCAGCACATGCATTTTTAATGCGTTGGCTAAAATCAAACCGTCAGATGCATCAGACGTATCACATTAAGTCAACAAAACAAATATTAAGCATGATGAAGGGCTATGATTGGGTGTACATGGCAACAAGCATGGGCTAGCACACACGCACACAATGAAATAAAAATCAGAAAAAACAAAACGTGGCACGCTGATGACTGTAGGATCAAAGCAATGGACGGCTAAGATTGTGTCTTCCTCCTCCAAACCTTCACCGGCCGGAAAACGCACCAGGTGCTGGAGCTAGGGCTCCGGTCACCCTCTCCGGTGAGCTGCAACTCCAAATTCTCCAGAAATTGCTCATAAGTATACCAAATTGATCAGAAAAACAGGAGGATCACAAATATCATGCTCATTTCAACAAACAATCAACATACCATGCAAATCGAAGGAAAGAAAGTTTGGATCCAAAACTTAAATCATCAAATACTCTCATAATACACGTCCAAACTTAAAATAAAATAGATCATCATGCTCAGCACACATCACAGATCATTATGCACACTTAAAATTCAAGTTCTATGAGTATGAAATCAACACCAACCTGAACCTTGAAGAGCTCAAAATACCACAAGAATGCCTTCCAAAAGCTGCAGATCAAGTCCTTGGAACCTCTAATTGCAAAATAAATGCAACTAGAGCTTGAATCTGGTCTAGATCTTGAGACTGAACTTGGATCCTCTTGAACTGAACTTGGTGAAAACCTTGCTCTCAGCTCAAAATGACGGTTGATTCTTGTTCTACTCTCTTCACTGATCAAGAATATGAAAGAATTTCTCAAGAAAACCTTGTGTAGAGAGAGAATCGAAAAAGAGAAAGTGAGGAGTGAAAAATGGATTCTGAGCCAAAATGAATGCATGACCTAGTTTTGGAGGCATGAGTTAGCTTATATACTCTCCATTAGTTCCCTGATTATGATTAGCAAGTGATTAAACCTTTGGTTAATGAGATTGGAGTGGTTTTGCAATTTTGCACTTTGTGTTTAAGCCACTAATCCACACGTGCATTCCCTTGCCTCTCATGATAAACCACTCACACTTTCCATGCTGATCACAAATGAAATGGAATTGGGCCTTGAAATGTCTTGGTTGGTGAGTTTTGAATCAATTTGCATAATTGTACTTTGTTGAATAAGTGAAAAATAAGTCATGGAATGAATTGATTCAAAGGCCAAAAATGATCCTCTTGACTTGTATTTTGATGTTGTAATGTGACATGAAGCAATTGGGAACATTACAAGTCCTTTTGAGTGAAAATGCAAAAGGTGGAAAAAAGTGATATATGGAAAACCTCAAAATGCACCTTGCATTGTTTTGACCATAACTAGAGTTCCACAAATGATATGGAGATGTTCTAGTACTTTTTGGAAATGGGAGAGAAAGATCTTCAACTTTCATGTTGGACGAAAATTCGTTTGGAGCTTCTTTGATGATGAAAAGTCAAGTTGAATGTGGTGGAAAAACTGCCAAAAATGGAAAGTTCTCATTATAGGCCATTTTCCAAATTTAGTAACTTTTGCACAAACTCTTGATTCTTGATGAATGATGTGAAACTTGACCCTTGAAGACCATATGAGGATGTGAGACCTTGAAAACCATGAAAAGAACCTCAAAATTCCACAGTTGACTTTCTCCTTTACAGTTGACTTTTCTTGGTTCACAAGCAACTGATCCACTGAACATCTTCCCCAAAGAACCAATGACCAAGATTCTATCCATGAACACTTAAGAACATAAGGAATACCATGAGATCAAGTCTTGCCCCAAAAAATCAGAGATAAACTGATTTTCGGTCAAACCCTAATTTGGCACCCTCTGGTTAGGAGGAAATAACACATCCTCTAAATCCAAATTCCTCTAAATATGATGTGTATCCTCTCAAACAATGATGAGATATGCCCTTTGGAGATAATAAAACCTCAAAGAGCTTGCCCATTTGGGGGTCAGATCCCAACTTGGGACTACCTTGTGTAGAAAATTATGCACTATCCAATCTCCTTGGTAAATTCCCTTCTTTCAATGACTTGTGAGATCAAATGGAGATGATACATGATGCAAGAGATCCTTGAGGCTTGTGAGAAACACTTGGTCTTCTTCTTTAGCTTTGGATGATCAACACCTTAGAGGATCACCTGATCACATGCCCTTATGCAAGATGCAATGCTAAATGCTTGATGTTTTATTTTTCTATGCTTGAATGCAATGCAATGCAATGAAAGCTCATGCTAAAAGATATGAAGAAAAGAGAGGGCAAATTTTGGGGTATTACAAGCCCCAAACACTTTTTTTTAAAAAAATAAATTTCTTTTAATTCAAATGTAAATTCAAAGTTTTCTCAAAACATTCTTCAATTTCTTGAAACCTTAATCAATCATACAATTGTAGTCAATACAACAGATCACAATACACTTGGGCTTCCTCTCAGAATGTAAGTCCCCACATCTTTTTCAATGCATATTTGTTTATATATCTCTATCAATTCAATTGTCTGTATATACTTGTGCATATCTTGCTTAGAGTTTCCCCATCAGTTAGGTCTATGTTTAGGTCAAACCAGAGTTTACTTTACAACATAGTCAAAACTAGTTCCCTCATAGGAAACTCCCTATACAGTTTGCCTCCTCTTGGGCTTATACAATATGGAGCAGAGAAAGACATTATTCCCGGTGAAACTTTTCTCAAGACTGTCAAACTTAGATATATATGTGTATAATAAATTCATTTCCCCGGAAAGGATTAATTCCCGGTGAAACCTCTCTTAAATTTTTTCAAATATTGGAACTGTTCAACAAAGAAAGGATTAATTCCCGGTGAAACCTTTCTTGAACTTTTCTTTGGCTTGTACCCACAGGCTTCCTAAAAGTATCCCCAGCCTCCTCTTGGGCTTAGTACAAAGACCAACAGGCTTCTTAGAATTTCCCCCAGCCTCCTCTTGGGCTTAGTACAAGGACCCAAAGGCTTCCTAAAAGCATAGGATATAAATTAGTCATCTCTACTAGTTCAATCCTCAGGAGAGTCAAGAATTCCAAAACATCAGACCATGCTAGGGTTGATCTTCATCCCTTAAACCCTCAGCCTCCTCTTGGGCCTCATACAAAGACCCATCTCTACATTAGAGCCTACCACTTCTTGAGAGAGTTTGACAGTCTCAGCCTCCTCTTGGGCTTCATTCAATTAGAATTGGAAAGTCTCATTTCCTCCTGGATCTCACCAAGAAACCCTCAAGTTTCCTAAAAGCACAGGAAAAACCATGATCATTTCATCAATATACTAATCTTCAGCAGAGTTAAAACCTCTAAGGTTTTCAAACTCAGCTTTAAACTCCTCTGACCCCAACAAAGTTTAAACTTTCACCTTAACAATCTTAGCCAGGGTCAATTTACCATCAACAAATTGCCAGTAGAATCAGAGCCTTATGGCATCTGATACTTCCACTCTTCCCTGATTCTCAACAAGAGAAAACTCTTTGGATTCCCCAATACAATTTGGACCTGCTTCTGGATTTCCACAAATCCTCAGCAAGAGATACCCTCCTCTTAGGCTTCATATAAGAAGTTTCCTCAGTCATCCTCAATCTTGGGCTTTGTACAAGACAGATAAAACCCTCCCTAGTGGATTCAATTTCTTCTAGCTTCAACCTTGGGCTTTGATCAAGGCACACAAAAATCAGCATCCCCTCAGATGAGACCATGGGTCCTCTCTGCAGGAGGACATTTCTTCTATACATCACATTTTAAAACAAATAATCAAAAGCCTTTTCCAGATAATTCCTATAAGTGGCACACTTGTTGATTCAAAATCCAAGCTGGAGTCCTTCCTTTATCTTGGCCAAAATTTATCCTTCATCTAACTGGTGTAAGTGGCAAGCCTCTGGATTCCTAACATCCAAGCCAATGTCCCTATCTTAGCATGAAATATCCATAAAGGAAAAAGTGGCATTGCTCTACACTGAGTCAAAGCTTTCTTCCTTTATGACATCACCCTTATAAAGGAAATTATGGCATTGTTGGATTCACATATCCCAGTTAAAGTAATTTCCCTTATAATCAATTTCTCAACAATTTGTGATGAATAGGTGAGATATTATCCCTTTAGAGATGACAAATTCTCTCTCAGTCACCCTTTTAGCTTCAATCTTGGGCTTTGAACAAGACACAAATACTTAGATAGATTCAATCTTGGGCTTTAAACAAGACACAAAACATCTTTCCTCCCATAGAAATAGGAGGAACTATGATTGCTCTGATTTCCCAAATCTCTTTACGGGAATACGTAGGCATAAGATTGCAAAATCTTAGTGAGCACACAAATCAAAAACTTTAGGCCCAATACCTTCCCAAAAACAACGGAAGACCTGAAAACAACAAAAACATTCTCTCAATTCTCCCGAAGGAGAAACTTTCCCAAGCCATAGCAGATAAACACAATAAAACATTTAAAGTTAACAGAAATACATGCAATAAAAGGTTCCTATGGATTACCATAGATACACTGGGTGTTAACAGCTCCCCTTTGTATAACCAGACCCCGTTCCCCGATCCCTTAGCATTTGTTAAAGAAAACATTTGCGTGCAATGTTAGTTTTAGATATCTCCCCTTTCCTTTTCAGCTTCATAGAATAAATAAGAAATCAAAAAGTAGCACCTAAATTCCAACATTACGGTAAGGTGGTCGCATCACTAACAAAAATCGCACGCTACAGAAAAATGGCGACTCTGCTGGGGAGTTTTAGGATTAGAGTTCCTAAAAGGTCTAAGCCTTGCTTTACATTTATTTTTCTGCTATCTTACTTGCTTTCTCATATTATATATATCATCTGCTGTCACCTTACTTGATACCCGTGTTTAAATTACCGTTAATTGGGAATGTGATTGATACACATGTGGAAGGTTTGAGAGAACATTAAGATAAGTGGAGGTGTCTCCAGGAAGTCTTATAGGGAGTGATTCCCGACCAAGTTAACCTAGAAGTCCACCGAATCAGTCGAGGTACCCGTGTGGACTTGCTAATGTTGAACGACCACGTCGTGAAAGCATAGTTTTCCTAGTGCGGCACCCATGGCACTGAGGATTTAGTAGACATTTAACCATTAAACCATTAGGTAGTGCGGTGACTATCGGGAATAGTTGATACGCGATACTACACTCAAAGGAGATTCATCTTAGGATATTACAGCTCTACTAAGTCAATCGGTTTGCTGTTAATATCTCTAAGAGGGGTCAATGATTTTGGGAACTTTTGTTAGAACTCGTTCTACAGGTACAAAAATTGACCAATTAGTACACACCTTTGGGGATAGGTAGATCCATGGCTCCATGCTCGTGACGACGAACCCCTAAACCCATGTTTTCAAGTGTTTTTGTTTGCTGCATTCATGCATTCATTAAAAAACCTTTTTTAAAACAAGAAAAAAAATCTTTTTCTAAAAGAACTAAAACAATAATTGCAAATATCAGAGAGGTTGCGTTATGGATTTCGGAAGAAGAAAAACGCACAAGTACACCTTCAAGGTTCCAAAACTGGAAGACCTAAGGAAATTGGGAAGGATGATTACTAATCCCGAGGCTTTCAGAGCTAAGAACGGAGGATTGTTATCTCTTCTGAAGGCCAACATGGTTGAAGGGATCCTGTCAACACTGGTTCAGTTCTACGATCTGGTTTACCACTGCTTCACTTTTCAGGATTATCAACTTACACCAACACTGGAAGAATACTCCCACCTGATTGATTTACCTATCACTGATCAAGATCCATTTTTTGGACTGGAAGAAATTCCAAAGGATCAAGCCATTGCAAGAGCAATCTCTTTGGATGAGTCAGAAGTCAAGAATCACATGACCACCAAAGGAGGAATCCAGGGTTTACCAGCTAAATTCCTGGTGGAGAAAGCACTATACTTTGCCAGTATAAGAAATATAACTGCTTTCGAGAATGTCTTTGTTCTGCTCACATATGGGTTATTCCTCTTTCCCAAAATTGACAAATTCGTAAACATCAATGTTGTTAAGATATTCCTAATTGGAAACCCAGTACCAACCTTACTTGCAGATGCTTATAATTCTGTACACTTAAGAAATTTGTACAGTGGAGGCATGATCACATGTTGTGTAATATTATTCTACAAATGGTTTATTTCCCACTTTCCCAAGTCTGCTGCTTTTTGGGATCACAAGGGTAATCTGCGATGGTCACATAGGATTATGTCTCTTACCAATTCAGACACAGATTGGTACAATAAGATTTACGAAGGGATAAAGATTATCGATAGATATGGAAATTTCCCCAATGTACCCCTCATTGGTACTAAAGGAGGGATCAACTATCATCTAATTTTAGCTCGCCGTCAACTTGGATACCCGATGAAGAATATCCCACATATTGCTCATCTGGAAGGTCTTTTCTTCAAGGAAGGAAAAAATGACAGGGCACTAAAGAAGGAAATAGTGCATGCCTGAAAGCATATTCATAGGAAAGGGATAGAATCCCTGGGAAGACCAAATTGTTCCTCTGCAGAACCTTATCTCCACTGGGTACAAACTAGAACTATCAAGCTAAGGATGCCTTACCTTCGTCAAGAAGTTTTTCCCTTAAAGGAATCTGTCTTTTATTTCATGTCTGACGCGGAAAAAATCCAGGTCCCTCTCAACAAAGTCCAACGTGAGAGAAACTCTTGGAAGAACAAATACCAGATCCTTAATTTGGAATGTACCAAGATTAAGGAACTGCTAAAGGAAAAGGATACTCTTATTGAGATATTAGAGGAGCATGCTATGGAAAGTCAGGAGGAACGAAGAAATTTGCTCACTCCTTTCACTTGGCAAAGAATTGTCGACCCGACAACGGCTGAAGGAGCCCAATCAAAGAAAAGAAAAGTTTAGGAACCAGCATCTGAGCTCTCCTCAGAGAGAACTCAGGATCCATAGGCCTAATTTTCCTTATTCGCGCTTTGTAAAATAGTGTACTTTTCCTTGTAAAATACTGCAATCTTTCGAGTTCAATAAAAGGGTCTCCCCCGCAGTGTGATATTTGCAATATAATTGTTAAAAGTTCTTTTGAAAACAATAAACTAAAAAATATATTATTCTTTGCATATCATTCATCGTTCTCACATAGCACATCTTTGTCTTTGAGTCTCACATATGTGTCGCACTCTAGAGTCAAACGGTCTCATTTGTACAATACTCGGGCCAATCGACAAAAGAAAATGGACGATCTCAAGGAAGAGAACAGAGAGCTGTGAGAAGAAATCAACGCTCTGAAGGATAGTTTGGAGAAACTCCACCACGACATGCAATCCCTGGTAGTAGCCCAGGAACAACAGCATCAAAGGACTGTAATCCTAGAGGGTACATCCACACCAGCATTTGAGACACCTGGCAATCATCCTCAGTATAACATGCCTAAAGGATTTCCCTGGGGCATCCTTCTCAACTTTATACCTGAAGGATACATCCCACCGGTCACTGAAGACCTGGAAATCGTAGTAGGAACCGCCAAACCCGAAGGTTACAAACTTCAGGAAAGTGAAGATGCAAGGGTTACAACAGAAACCCCTAAAGGTTAAAAACTTTAGGTCACTGAAGCGCCAAGAGTTAGCACCGTAATGACTATACCACAACTAGTGGTACACACTATCCCGAAAGGACAGATTCTGCAATCGATTTCTGGTGGAAACAAAGACGTATACGAAAGGATGAATGAATTCCAGGAACAATTCTTGGAAATGCAGAAGGAACTGCATGCCATTCGCGGTCAAGACTTACTCGGAAAAGACGCCGCTGACCTCTGTTTGGTCCCTAATGTAAAGATACCGCACAAATTCAAGGTGCCTGACTTTGAAAAATAAAAAGGCAACTTTTTCCCTCAAAGTTATTTGGTGATGTACGCTCGAAAGATGTCTACCCAGACAGAAAATCAACAGCTACTGGTCCATTACTTCCAAGACAGTTTAACCGGTGTCGCACTCAAATGGTACATGGGTTTAAACCGCACCAAGATCAGTACTTTCAGAGATTTCGGGGCAGCCTTCGTTCAGCAGTATAAATACAACTTGGACATGGCACCAGATAGGGACCAGCTCAGAGCACTGTCACAAAAGGATAAAGAAACTTTCAAGGAATATGCTTAGAGATGGCGTGAAATCGCCACCCAGATCTGTCCTCCTCTCGAGGAAAAGGAAATGACAAAGATCTTCTTGAAAACGTTGAGCTCGTTTTATTACGATCGAATGGTCACCAGAACGCCTAGTGAATTCATTGAAACGTTGAGCTCATTTTATTACGATCGAGCCTCTTCAGCAGGCTCGCCCGCAGTACAATAACAATAATCATTCTACACGACCATTAAGGTTTGACCCTATACCGATGTTGTACGCAAAACTATTTCCACTTCTACTGGCCAAGGGGCACGTTCAAACTAGGACTCCTCTAACAGTACCAGAAAATCCACCTTTTTGGTTCAAGGCAGATCAAACTTGTCCTTACCATCAAGGAGGATCGGGACATAACATTGATAATTGTCTCAGCTTGAAGTCTGATGTACAAAAGCTCGTTAGGAGCGGGGTTTTATATTTCAAAGATACTAATCCAAATGTTCATACGAACCTGTTACCGCAACATGAGAAGACTACAATGAATTTGATAGAAGCAGAACATGTCAACAGTTATCAAATTCACAATGTACGCTTACTGGGAACCAACCTGGTAAATATGCATTGCAAATAAAGCGGGTGCGGCCATGTACCATCTCACAACTATCATCAGTGTGATACCTGCTCCAAGGATAATCAAGAGTGTGCCATAGTACAAGCAGCTCTGTAAGAACAAATGGATCTGGGCTGGATTCAAGATCACAGGATTCGTGAAGTAAACATGGCCCATGCAAATCCCAACATTGTTTAGAACCACGACATCCGTGCAATGAATGTCAATCTGGTGGCATTGTATTTAAGATAAAGTCAGTATTACAATTTGTCGCGGCACGATTACATCGCTTGTCTAATCTGCTCAAAAGACAATGGGGGATGCTCTTTTGTACAAGAGGCCCTCCAACGTCAAATGGATCTCGGATGGATCCAAGACTACCATGAAAGGAATGATCATCAAGTCAATATCGTTCAAATCTTTGATATACGCTTGATGAATACAAGTTTAGTGGAATTACATGCTAAACAAGTCAGACTTGGTTTTCTGGCTTCATATGACTATCAAGACTGTAAAGAATGCTACGAAAATGACAAAGGGTGTGCGCTTGTGCAAAGGAGTCTTCAACGTCTATTGGACCACCGGTGGCTTCCGATCTACCTGGATGAAGACACACAATAGATTAGCATGACTGACAGGAATCCTGGTAGACATCAAAGATGTGATATCTGTAGCGTACAATTTTTGTCAGTGATGCGACCACCTTATCGCTATGGGTTTTCCCTCACCGCAATGGTAGGGATTGGGTGCTACTTTATAATTTCTTATTTATCCTATGAAGCAGAAAAGGAAAGGGATGATATCTAAAACTAACCTTGCACGCAAATGTTTAACTGAACAAATGCTTAAGAGATTGGGGAGTTCGGGGCCAGGTTATACAATGGGGAGTTGTCAATTACCCATCCTATATTTGGTTATCCACAGGTTGTTAGCAATTTCTACATTGTTTTCTACTTACTGGTGTTTGTCTGTTATGGGTTGGGAAAGTTTCTTCTTTGGGATCGTTGAGAGAGTTTTTGTTGATTTCGGGTTTTTTTTTCGATGGCAAGGTACTGGACCTAAGGTTTTTGATGTATATGAAGGTACTAACCTAATGTTTTTGATTGGTATGCTCGCTAAGATTTTGCAATCTTATGCCTACGTATTCCCGTTAAAGAAAACAGGGAAATCAGAGCAATCGTAGTTCCTCTTATTCTATGGGAGGAAAAGATGTTTGGTGTCTTGTTCAAAGCCCAAGATTGAAGCTAAAAGGTTGAGTATTTATGTCTTGTTTAAAGCCCAAGATTGAAGCTAAAAGGTTTGACTGAGAGAGAATTTGTCATCTCTAAGGGAGATATTTCATCTATTTATCACAACTGTTGGGTGACTGATTATAAAGGAGAATTACTTTAACTAGGATATGAGAATCCAACAATGCCATAATTTCCTTTATGAGGGATTTATCCTGAAGGGGGAAACTTTAACTCAGTGTTGAGCAATTCCATTTTTCCTTAGGAATCTTTCATGTTAAGAGAGGGACATTGGCTTGGATGTAAATAACCCAGAGGCTTGCCACTTACAACAATTAGATAAAAGAAAGGATTTACCAGGATAAAAGATGGATTACAGCTTGGATATTTGAATCAACAAGTGTGCCACTTACAACAGTTATCTGGAATTAGGATTTGTTTTGATTTTTTGTTTGATGTGTGATACACAGAGAAATGTCTTCCTACAGAGAGATTTTGATTTCCTCTGAGGGGATGTTTGATTTTTGTGTGCCTTGGTCAAAGCCCAAGGTTGAAGTTAAGAGATTGACTGACTCCTCTGGGGAGGTTATTATACAAAGCTTAAGAGGAGGCTGGAAAAGACTGACTCAATCAAGAGAGTGTTTATTTGTCTTGTACAAAGCCCAAGATTGAGGCTAAAAAAGAGACTAACTCTTTTGGGGGATATCATTATACAAAGCCTAAGAGGAGGCTAGAAGTTACCTTTTCCAGGGAAATATTTTGTCTTTCTTGTACAAAGCCCAAGATTGAGGCTAAAAATATTTTTGACTCCCCTGAGGAATATTTGTATGTGTCTTGTACAAAGCCCAAGATTGAGGCTAAAAGGGGAAACTGACTCTACTGGTGAGAGGTTTTATCTGTCTTGTATAAAGCCCAAGACTGAGGCTAGAAAGAGTTGACTCTACTAGAGAGTATGATTTGTCTTGTACAAAGCCCAAGATTGAGGCTGGAAAGAGGATTTGACTCTGTTTAGGGAGGTTTATATGATGTCTTGTGCAAAGCCCAAGATTGAGGATGGAAAAGAGATTGACCCAGCTGAAGATATTTATGGGTGTTTTGTACAAAGCCCAAGATTGAGGCTGGAAAGATGATTGACTCAACAAGAGAATGTTTTTATGATGTCTTCTACAAAGCCCAAGATTGAGGCTGACTTTTACTGAGGAAAAGAAGGATCATTATACAAAGCCTAAGAGGAGTCTGGGAGGTGATTAACTCAACAAGAGAGTGGTTTAAGGTGATTCACTCAACAAGAGAGTGTCTTTGTGTGTCTTGTACAAAGCCCAAGATTGAGGCTAAAAGGTATGATTGACTCAACAAGAGAGTGTTTTTATGATCCTTATACAAAGCCTAAGAGGAGCCTAACTTCTGTTGAGGATTATTGAGATCCAGAGGCAGGTCCAAAGTGGGGAATCAACTCTTACTAAGGATTATATAAGAGTTGGAATATCAGATACCTTGAGGTTCTGATAAAGGTTTATTGATAGTGATTTGACCCTAGTTGGGGAAAATCAAAGGGAGAGTTTAAAGATGGAGTTTTAAAACCTATGGAGGTTTTAACTCTTCTGGTGATTGATGAGATGACCAGGGTTTATCCTGTGCTTTTGGGAAACTTGAAGGTCTTTTTGAGATAAAAAAAAGGGTGAGACTGTCCAAGTCTACTGATTGTTTATCTTTTTATGATGCCCAAAAGAGGCAAGACTATCCAAGTCTGCTTGTATAAAGCCTAAGAGGAGGCTAATGTTGTAAGGGATGAGAATCACCCATAAACTGTCTGAGAATTTGACTCTTTGGAAAGACTGCTCTAACAAAGGATGACTAAGTTCTGTCCTATCCCTGTAAGAGGTCTTTGGGTCCTTGTACTAAGCCCAAGAGGAGGCATGAGAACTTTTAAGAAGCCTGAGGGTCCTTGTACAAAGCCCAACAGGAGGCGGGGATGCTTTTAGGAAGCCTGTGGGTCCAAACCTAAGAAAAGTTCAAGAAAGGTTTCACCGGGAATAATCCTTTCTTTAGTGAACAGTTCTAGGGTTTGAAAAAATTCAAGAGAAGTTTCACCGGGAATAATCCTTTCTAATAGTGACAGTCTGAGAAAAGTTTCACCGGGAATAATGCCTTTCTCTTTGTTCCATATTGTATAAGCCCGAGAGGAGGCAAGACTGTATCTGGAAATTCCTATGGGGAACTAGTTTTGACTGTGTTGAAAGAATGACCACTGGTTTTATCTAATCTTAGACCTAATTACCGGGGAAAACTCTAAGCAAATATATACAAGCATATATATACATATGAAATATATACTATATGTAAAAGAGGGTAGGAGGACTTCCTGGTGAGCAAGCTTCCAGCACAAACAAATATATATATATATATATGTGTGTGTGTGTGTGTGTGTGTGTGTGTGTGTGTGTGCAAGAATGTAGAAAAAAGTTGTTTAAAACTTACATGTGAGCAAGAATCCATTGTAACAGCCGTATGGTTAGTTGTTCAAGAAATTAAAGAAAGTTTTGATAACAACTATGAATTTGAACCTAAATCAAAAGGGAAAGTTATTTTGAAAAGATTGGGGCTTATACTCAAGGAGAGGCCCAGATGAAAAACAGTGGTCGTACCGTTGATATGAAAATTGTATCGGGACTTATACAATGACTGAGGCCCAAAAAGGTTTTCTGTACAAAGAGATTGGGTCTTACACTCTATCAATAGGCCTAAAGTGTTTGAAAAAGAAAAAGAAATGGGACTTACAACACAAGGGTAGGCCCAAATTACTTTTTTAAAAGGCGACGATCGCACCGTGGTTTTAGAAACACAGTGGGACTTATACAACAACTGAGGGCCAAAAGATTTTTATTTACAAGGGGGTTGGGTCTTACACTCTATTAGAGGTCCAAAGTTATTTTTATACAAGAAATGGAGCTTACAACTCAAGGAGAGGCCCATTTGAAAATTGTTAAAATTGGCGATTGCGCCGAGATTTTATCGGGACTTATAGAACGACTGAGGCCCAAAATTATTTATGTACAAAAGAGGGTTGGGTCTTACACTCTATTAGAGGCCTAAAGTGTTTTGTGAAGTTTGAAAAAATTCAAGAATTAGAGAAAACCCTAATTTTCGCATTTTTAAAATAATTTTCAAAGGAAATTAAATAATAAATGATATAAAAATACCAAATATATTAAAAACAAGTTGTATACTTTGAAAAAACAATTTGAAAAATCATGTTTAAACACATGAAAGTTTAAAATTCATTTAAAGTTGGAAAATCAAGAGAAAGAAATATTTTCAAATGTTTAAAAAACAAATAAAACATAATTCTTTACAAAAATACCAAATATGTGAAATAAATAATATTTTTTGTGAACTTTTTGTGGAATAAAATATTTTAACATTTTTGTGAATTTTCAAAAAAAGAACCAATAAAAAATGATTAAAATTGAAAGAGAATTTAATTTTTGGAATTAATTAATAAAAACCATAAAATATATGAAAAATAGCAAAAAGAGAGAAAATGGCAAAATGGTCTGGGTGGGTGTTGAACCCACGACCTGCCAAACCAACACACACGCGCGCTACCACTAGGGTGGTGATACATCAGTGTATCAAAACCACCCCATTAATAAATAAGGGTGCCTTTTTTCTAGGCCTGGCCAAGGCGCCATGGCCTGGCCCTTGCCTAAGGCAAGGCCTGATTTTTGGCCTCTTGCGTGAAGGCTCTAACTTCCTCATTTCTCCATGGATTGGGACAAAATTTAGGTGTATTCTGCCTAGAATTTCATGAGGAATCTAATGGTGCCTTTGGAATTTTCAGAAGATGTCCCTATTTTAAAATCCGATAGTGATTTCAAAATAGGCCTAGATTTGCATGTTATATGCTATCTCATCATACAGGCAGCAATAGCATGATAAATTGGTTCAAATACAACATATATGATATGTATGAGAGGTCCATGATCAATGAACCTCAAAGCAATGCATGATTTAAAGAGTTCAAGTTGTGATGTACTTACCTCTTGAAGCTCCTTGTGCTAACTGTCAATTTCCTTGTGCCAGAAGTAATCTAATGCTTTAGACACTCTTGATTGATCCCTTAGAAGCTTTTAGGATGATCTAAACCAGCTGGAAACCTCAGGAACAAGAACTGGCTCTTTCGTGCAAAAGTGGCAAAAGTGACCAAAATGGCAACTCACTCAAATGATGTTCCAGATGAGGGGAACCAATTGGGACAGATTGAGGATGATATTTGGAGTGTGTTTGAGGCCTTGTTTGGTTTTGGAAATGACTGAATCAAGACATGACTTGAAAAATGCAGAAAAGTTAAAATTTGAGGTTTTGGAGGTTGACTTTCTGATTTTGGTGTTTCAGATCAAGGGTGAGTGTTTGAACAGCATATATATGATGCATTGGATGTGTTTGGATCATGAGCTGTGGTGGAATTGCTCTCTAACTCAAAAACTCAGAGATGACTTGCAAAAGAAGGCATTTTGGCCTAATGAGAGAGATTTTGAGGAAAGCAAGTGTTGTAGTGCTTAGGTGTACTCAAACTGACCACAAATGAGCTCTATTTATAGTAGAGCAAGATTTTTTTGTAAGAAATAATGAATGGCAACTTGGACAGTCCCTTGGCCAATTGTAGCAAAAGGAATCTTTAGTCTCCTCTAGCCATTGACTTGAGGTTAGGACACAGGCCTATGGTTCTTTGATTCAGAGCTGAATCTTGACTCATTCAGTTAGCAATGTCTCAGTCCATGCCACCTTGATGCATCCATTGAATGCTTGGAAACAAAATTGGAGTCTTTGAGCTTTTTAGCCTTTTTAGTGCACTTATGGCTACATGTAGTTCCTTGGACTTGGGAGGCTTGTGGATCAGATCTTTTCTCTTGGATGTTATCCTCTGATGTGTCCAAATGGATGACAAGGCTTGGAATTGTCCAAATTAGCCAACTCGAGCAAAATGCACAAATCTTCCTTGTAAAAATCAGTCCATGATGCCATGTTCCAAGGGTTGTATCTCCCTACTCAAATTGAATTTGGAGATAATATGGTACTTGTTGGAAAGCCCTCATGGCATACTTCAACTTTGATGTTCACCAATGGATCTGGTTTAACTTGGATCAAGGTGAAAAATGTCCCTACATTTTGGAAAAAGAAAGACAGATTCTGACTTATTGAAAATTTCACTAAGTGTTGGAAAAGTGGTCAGTTTCATGTTTTTGTGATTTTGATCAATCCATAACTCAAAATCTATGAGGATTTGGAATCTCTTGTAGTTGACACTTTTAAAGTATGTCAGATGTACTTTCATGTAATCTTTGAATGGGAGAAAAAGGCCTTGTGGTTTAGGAGTTATGACCTTGCAAAGTTGGTACAAAATCATTTTTGTTCCATAACTTAGAAAAATTTTGGTTTCTCATGGTTGCCCCTTTTGCAAGAAACCTCACTTTTCTTGATTTTTCTTGATAAATGATGATCAAAACTATACATTAACATTATTTTTGACACAGGGGAACCATATTTGTGAAAAATTCCAAAAAGTCAAACTTGATTTTGTGCACAGTTGACTTTTTGTCAGATGAAATCCAAACTGTGTGATCCCTTGTGCAATCAAGTTCTTGACCTAATTCAAACTTAATGGATAGGTTCCATAGGTATTATAGGGTGTATTGAATCATGTCCCAAGGTTTGGGAGCATGTCTTGGTCAAAAATCAAAGATACAGTTGACTTTTTCTTCAATACCCTAATTGTGGTCCAGATGAAATTAAAACTTGTGAATCAAGCTTCTTGGATCAATCCATTGTTATAAATGGATCAATGTGGTGTACTTGAGGCCCTCAAATCATGTCTTGAGGTCATGGCTCATATCTTGCCTCAAAAGTCAACTTAGGGGTGAATTAGGTCAAGAAACCCTAATTCCTGATTTTTTATGAATGCATCCCCTGAGGCTAATTTGACTTGATGATTGGATCCACAAGGTCCCTTGGAGTATCTTGGTTTATGATTTGAAGCATTGGCTCATGCCCAGAGGAAAATTTCCATCTGGAGGCCTTGGTCGACCAAAACCCTAATTTGGTGACACTGGCGATCTTGAGACTTGATCCATTTGGAATGTTGCAACCTTGTGCTTGATTCTTGATGTGGGAGTCCTCTTGATCCCTTATGGGGGGTTTGAGATGTTAGACAAGTTGAGGATCATGTCATTTCTTGATTGATCCTTTGTCTAAGTTTCCAGAGAGGTTGAAAACCCTAATTCTTGGTTGTAGTGAGAGCTCAACAATCCTTGAGGAGATTGATGAGGCATGATGGCACATCCATATTGTGGTGATGATTTGCACAATGATGGGAAATCTTGGTGGTCAAAATTTGGGGTATGACAGATGCCCCTATTTAATCTTCTTGGACCCGAAGGTGTGAATGGCGAAGGTATTCGGGTATTCAGGGTGCAAGAGGATTAAATATCGGAATACCCCAAATTTTGTCGGTGGTTATGAATGGCAGTTCGCCCATCCATCTTCTTTTTCTAAGCAATGATACTCAGAAAAGGTAAAAACTTCCCCTCAATCCTGGTCTTCAGCCACATAACTGGTCTTAGTTTCTTTTGAAATAAACTTCCCCTAGATCCTGGTCTTTGGCAACGGAACTGGTCTAAGTTTCTGAAAGAAACTTCCCCTCGATCTTGGTCTTCAGCCATGGAACTGGTCTTAGTTTCTTAAACAAACTTCCCCTCGATCCTGGTTTTCAGCCACAGAATTGGTCTTAGTTTCTTTTGAAATAAACTTCCCCTCGATCCTGGTCTTCGGCCACGGAACTGGTCTAAGTTTCTGAAATAAACCTCCCCTCAATCCTGGTCTTCAGTCACGGAACTGGTCTTAGTTTCTTAAATAAACTTCCCCTCGATCCTGGTTTTCAGCCACAGAACTGGTCTTAGTTTCTTCTTGTCGAGTTTCTTCCTTGACAAGGAACGCTATGCGTAGCGGTTTTCATCAAACTTCTCACTGAGCTATACTGGGGGAAGACGCCATTTGATTGAAAAATTTGATGTCAGACTTGCTGGGGGTACCCATCTGTCCGAGTTGTAGAGGTGTGCAAACTTTTCTATTGGAGATGCCATTTGTTGACTCTACTAGGGAAAATGAGTCTTTTGATAGACTGCTTTTCTGCTCGGGGGATATTACATCATACTTTTCTTTGAGATCTTTTTCGGAGAAATGCCATGTGATGTAATCCAATTTGAGGTGCTGATGACTTCATTATTATTGACTTTCTCGGGAGAGAAACTAATGTGTTGCTGAGAGTCTTCAGTTGAGAGGCTTTCTCTGGGGATTTTCCTTAATTCGGGAAAGCAAAAATATCGTCTTCAATGGTGAAGAGTGACATTTGTCGAATGTCTCCTTGTCTTTCAGAGGTTCAAGTTATCAAAGTGGTCGAGGACCATCTCCAATCCTGAAATAAACTGGGGAGAGAGATTGTGCAGACAAAATATTCCCTGACGAGGAAAGAACTGACAACTCGATTGATAAAAGGGCTTTTATCACTTGGATAAGTATGACCAAAGTGATATTAATGCAATATGAATGTGAATCAATAATGCATGATGCATGTATGTTTATGCTGAAAAAATTGACACGACATACAGACTAATAGATGAACACGACTGGATACTCGGCCACTGCGGGGGGTGAAAAGTATCACTGTTTCAAAATAGCAATCCTGCCTTGCTTAGGAGAGGTAGTCCCTGCGGGGGAGAAAGAATCATTCAATTGGTCTTAAGAGGTAAGAACTCTGTCGGGGGTATCAGATGGGACATTCACATCTGAAATAATCGATCCTTCTTTCAGGTGTACTGGTTTAGAAGGATTTATTTGATTCTGTACTTTGAGGTTCAATCACCTTCAGAGAAATGATCGATGTTCTTTTTGATGTTCATCAGTAAAAAAGAATTGCCATCTTTATTTAAAAGCAGAAGAATTTTGACAAGTAAATTCATTTTTGTTTTATTTCAAGAATCGTTTATCATGTTAAAAATGTCATTCTGTAAAGCTAAAACAAATGAGAATTGCAAACAAAAGCACTAGGGCTCAAATTTTATTGATAGAAGGGAAATCGGCCAAGCGCGTGATTCCATATAGCATTTACAAAGTTTAGAAAATGGTAATTTAAGGGGAAAGGGACTACATTGAAACATAACAACCGTTATCCTTCTACCAACTTTGAATTCTGGACATCCTGAGCTTCTATCAAAGATGACCTTGATTGGAGTTTTCTTGATGGATGACATGACTACTGAGGAGTTGAACTGATCAGACGTAGTTACTTGCCATTAATCCCTAACTTTTGCCTGGATTGTACTTGCCATCAGGATGATTTTTTTGCTCATGTCTCTAATTTTTGCCTGGAACACCCTTTCGGGTTTTCAATCCACCAAGACGTTTTTTTTAGGTGAAGTATTTCTTGACTACATCAACATTTGTGGGGTAGGCAAATTCTTCTCCATCCATGGTTGCGAGTCTCAAGGCACCGCCTGAGAAGGCTTTCTTGACCACATAGGGGCCGTCATAATTCGGAGTCCATTTGCCCCTGGAACTAGTGAGAAATGATCGTATCTTCTTGAGCACGAGGTCTCCTTTCCTGGAGAGGTGAGGTCGAACCTTTTTGTCGAACACCTTCTTTATTCTTTGCTGATACAACTGACCATGGCATAGAGCCGTTATTCGCTTTTCTTCGATCAGGTTTAATTCGTCGTATCTGCTTTGACACCACTCATCTTCTGTTAGCTTAGCTTCCATCAATACCTAGATTGATGGGACTTCTACTTCTATGGGGAGCACTGCTTCCATGCCATATACTAGAGAGAAAGGGGTTGCCCCTGTTGAAGTATGGACAGACGTGCGATAACCGTAAAGAGTAAAAGGCATCATTTCGTGCCAGTATTTGTAGGTTACAACCATCTTTTGAACAATCTTCTTGATGTTCTTGTTAGCTGCCTCTATCACTCCGTTCATCTTAGGTTGGTAGGGAGATGAGTTATGGTGTTCGATCTTGAACTCAGCGCACAACTCTTTTATCATCTTATTGTTCAAGTTAGATCTATTATCAGTAATGGTCTGGCTTGGAACACCATAACGACATATGAAGTTGTTTTTGATAAAGCGGACCACCACTTGTCGGGTTACATTGGTGTATGACACTGCTTTGACCTATTTGGTGAAGTAGTCAATGGCCACCTGGATGAACCGATGTCCGTTTGAAGCCTTGGGTTCGATCATGTCAATTCCCCATATAGAAAAAGGCCATGGAGAAGAAAGAACTTTGAGATGTGTTGGCGGTACATGGATTTTGTCTGAGTATATCTGACACTTGTGACATCTCCTCATGTACTTGTAGCAATCGGATTTCATGGTCAACCAATAGTACCCTGCTCTCAGAATTTTTCTTGCCATCGTGTGTCCGTTGGCATGAGTGCCAAAGGTTCCTTCGTGAATTTCTTTTATTAACATGTTTACTTCTGGTCTGTCTACGCATCGGAGCAAGACCATGTCAAAGTTCCTCTTATAGAGTGTATCACTGCTCAAGAAGAAGCTGCCTGCCAGTCTTCTGAGAGTCTCTCTGTCTTTCTTGGATGCCCCAGGCGGGTATTCTTGTCTTTGAAGGAAGCACTTAATATCGTGATACCAAGGTTTGTCGTCCACGACTGCTTTGATCATGAAGATATAAGCGGGTCTTTCAAGGTGCATTATGTCAATCTTCGGTACGTCGTTTCATTGACCTACACTAATCATGGAAGAGAGAGTGGCTAGTGCATCAGCCATGTGATTTTCTTCACGAGGGATGTGATGAAACTCGATTTTGTTGAAGAATGGTAACAACCTTCTCACGTAATCTTTGTAAGGAATCAGTCCTGATTGGCATGTGTTCCAATCTCCTTTGATCTGATTGATAACCAGGGTTGAGTCTCCATACACATCCAAGTTCTTAATCCTTAAGTCGATCGCTTCTTCGAGACCCATGATACAAGCTTCGTATTCGGCCTCGTTATTTGTACATTTTAACGTCAGTCTGGCAGTGAAAGGAATATGGGTACCCTGAGGTGTTACGATGATTGCCCCAATTCCGTTTCCATAATTGTTGACAGCTCTATCAAAAATTAATCCCCATTGGGAATCTGGTTCTGGCCCTTCACTGGGTAGCGGTTCATCGCAATCTTTCATTTTTAGGTACATGACATCTTCGTCTGGGAAGTCAAATCCTACTGATTTCTGATTGTCAATTGATTGATGAGCCAAATGATCAGCTAAAATGCTTCATTTGACGGCTTTCTGAGCATGGTACTCTATGTCGTATTCTGATAACAACATCTGTCAACCGGCGATCCTTCCCGTGAGAGCAGACTTTTCAAAGACGTACTTGATCGGATCCATTTCGGAGATTAACCAAGTAGTGTGACAAATCATGTACTGGCGAAGATGTCTGGCTGCCCAAGCCAGAGCACAACAAGTTTTCTCGAGCATAGTGTACTGAGTTTCACAGTGGGTAAATTTCTTGCTTAAGTAGTATATGGCAGACTCTTTTCTTTTGGTTTCGTCTTGTTGGCCAAGTACACAACCCATTGAGTCTTCCAAGACTGTTAAGTATATGATCAGTGGTCTTCCTTCCACTAGAGGTGACAGGATTGGTGGGTTCAACAGATACTCTTTGATACGGTCGAAAGCTTTTTGAAAATCTTCTGTCCATACACAGTCTTGATTCTTCCTAAGTAGTTTGAAGATCGGCGCGCATGTCGCGGTCATGAGGGATATGAACCTGGAAATGTAATTCAGATGTCCCAAAAATCCTCTGACTTGTTTCTCTGTCTTTTGTGAAGGTATTTCTTGAATGGCCTTGTCCTTGTCAGGATCAACCTCAATTCCTTTTTGGCTCACGATGAACCCTGTCGCATCTGCGAAAATCAACTGGCAGAAAAGAACAGAAGAGTCGCCACCGAACGTTATTTATCCCGACGCAGGGAAAGGAAACGATTGAAGAAAACCTCAACAAAGGGAAAGGAATGGTCATCACAACCATAGCCTGGGTTCGGGAGTCGGTTACGTGAGAGGAAGGTATTAGCACCCCTTCGCGTCCATCGTACTCGATGGGATCCACGCTTGTTGTTATCGATCAAAGGGTGTAGGTTATCTGAAGCTCAACTGCTAAACGGGAAGTAGAACGGGGGAAAAGGGAAGGTGAAAACCAAAAGAGGACTTGCAAGGATCATCGCAATCCTATGCCTATGTATCTCCATGGACGAATGAAGAATCAGAGTCGACGTAGTTTGACGGACTATGGAATTGTGCTCTCCAGGCGTCGCGCCTATGCCTACGTATCTCGTTCGCACGCGAGAATCAGAGCGATGTAGTTCGGATCACTACAGGTTGCTAAAGGGAGACAAAAGGATCGCCGGCCAAAGGCGGACTTACGACAAAAGGAAGGGTGCTCCTACTATCTGTCAGAATTGGTAGAAAAGAAAGGAGAAACATAGAGGTTGATAAATAAGGTTGTGCTCGCAGATATCTCGCACGATCTCCTGCCTACGTATCTCCATTAGCCAATGAAGAATCAGAGCGACGTAGTTCCCCTCACTAAGGGTGACGGTTGCTTTGTTTGTGTTTTTTAACTGGGCAATGCTAATGTTCTAGCTTAGGTGTTACGACTCGCTGAATCGAGGCTCATGTTTTGGCTTGCAGTAGAACAAGGAGAAGCATGCCCTTACATCGAGTGAGAATTTGAGATGAGAAGAGAAAGACGCTTGTCTGTTATTGTCTTTTAGAAGAAGTGTTTTGATTGTTTTGTTTGCGATATGCAAAGTGTTAAAGTCTATGACATAGTGAACACTTTGCGTAACTATTCACACACCTCGCGCGACAAAGCATACTATGTACTTAAGGCTCATGGCACATAAAGCACATCTTTATTCATTAAGTGTTTTAGCTTTTCTTTGAGAAAGAGAAGAGACTCAAGTTGTAAAGTAAAATCTAAGGGGAAACTAATTGTAGTCCTAATGTTAGCATGAATTTGTTGGTCCTAGGGGTTGAGTTATGAAGAGGAAAGAAGGAACTTCTACCTAGATTGACAAGTTTGGATTGCATTACCAAATGCTCATCATACCTTAACCTTAATCAAAAACTAAGGTTAAGCTAAGATCCCAAAGGGGTGTGAAAGAGTTATACAAACAACCATTATATCACACAATCCACTAATGAAAGAATAAGAGAAAGAAAAATAGAAAAAGATGAAAGAAGAGTTGAGTAATCATGTACTCATGTTCCTTACCTCATAATCCAACTTAAGCAACCTTGGTTAAAAGAAGGTAAATCACAAGCACTAGTTACCAATTACTTGAAAACTTATACATTAAGTTACTAAACTAAGACTAGGTGTCCTATACTCGTGTTAGATGCAACATACAATTATAAACAATGCAAGATGAGTTCTAAGAGTGAAGTAACATGCATAGGTCAGTAAGTATACCTAATTAACTTCTACTTATGTTAACATGTCAAAAGAAATCAAACTAGGTCAAACTATGCACTAAAACACCACACAATTACATATCGCTCACAAACTAGGTGAGATAAGTGTTTAAGAGTCATGTAAATGGATTAGGACATGAATATTCATCAAAGTCAGAAGTTAACATCATGTTGAATGTAGTTAAGAATGTGTATATGGGATCATGGTATTCATATTTAAACACTTTCAAAAGATCAAGACAATCTTACTTAAGAACATGCCATTTGAAGTGAAACTACCACATGAAAAGGTATGGCGCACAAGTGAAGATGAAATGGGCATACAATGGAACCAAGTCAGTATGTAAACCATCTTACAATGTCTAAACATGTCTTATAATCATCACATGAATCTCAAGTCATTACATGTTTAAGGATTAACGCAAAGTGAACACAAGGCACAATCAACTAGTTCTCAAAAATCAACAACTTGTGATGTAAACAAAGGTGAAACATAAAGAGTATATACACATGTTAGACAAGCTTAGGTCAGTACCTAATGACTCCTAATGAATCATGTCTAAGTCCTATAAGCATTGGGAAAATTGAATCTAAAAAAAGGTTAGACAAGTTGATCAAACAAAGTGCAATTGAAAGATGCAAGTCAAGGTTATGTTTCATTGATCATGGGATGCAATTATGGGTCATCATGCTTCATGTAAGTTAATGTTCACATTAGAGGTCATACAAAATGAAATTAGAAGTATATTGAATGCATCATGTCAAAGCATATTGAACATCCATACAAATGAGCACAACCTAGCATTTATGCACACATAGGAGTTATACAACTTCAAACAAGTGAGATAAGATTATAGGTCAAGTAAACATGATTAGAGGTGTCCTAAGTCAGTACCTACAATATGTTTAATTTGGTTTTCAAGCTTCAAGAGATTTAGTAGGAGAATGGTCTCAAAAGACCCACGAAGAAGGAGCAAACACAAGATGCATTTCATGTTCAACTTCAACATTTTGCAAGTCAATCAAACTCACCAAGACATGACCTATAATGGACTATGAAAGCATACAAATGTGTCATAACATGTAACTGTAAATGCCTTAAGAGGTCCTCAAAAGTGGCATTGATACATCATCAAAATATCCTAAGAAATGGCTCTAACAATCACAAACATCAATGAAGTATTGAGCACATATCGAATGAGATTAGAGGACCTAAAAATTAAGGTATACAAGTCATGTTATCATAAGATCAGTGATCAATTACACCAAGAAGATAGGCTCACAATTCATCTTTTAACATGCTCAAATTAAGCCAAACAAATCACTTATGATCAATTGCTAAACATTCATAAAATGGCACCACAAACACATCCAAAACTGGCCTAAAAAATCCCCAAGAATTGGAAAAGGTCTATCAATGTACCCTAAAATCAAGTGTTAAATCTCCTGCAAAAATTCAGTTCTCAACTCCTTGCCGAAAATCAATTATGAATCATATAGCACAAAATATGATCATAGGAATACATCACAAAGTAAATTCAAAGAAAAATGCCAAAACTAATTAAAAATGGAAATAAAAATTATCAAAAACTATTTGACACATTTATGAACGCACATGAATTTATTTAGAATTTTCAGACAACAAAAACTATTTTTAATGAAATGATTTTGTGCATGCTTTTTAAAAGAAATAGAAAATGAGAAAAATAAAGCAGGGGGTGTTGCAACAACAAATTACCCAGTTCATATTATCTTGGGCTCAAAACAGGGTGGTGTGGATAGCATGAATAGGGAGGCCAAGGCGCCTCAGGCCTGATGGCTTATGATATGTTCTCTGGTCAGCCTTATTGACTAACTGTGGTGCGTTGGATCAAGAATCCCATGATGATCAATAAAAGTATACAGATCCTAGAGCTAGCAAGCGGAAGAACACCATAACACACGTGGCCACACACATAGTATCAGATTAATCACTCAATTATTTAAAACGAAAGTGGAAGCACGTGAGGGAGGGGTGATATTCATTAATGTGTTGTCAGCGCGGTATTGGCTAGCATGGAAAACACGGACAAAATGACACACAACCACGCATGCAAATCGGAGAAAGCTAGGGTTTATGATAACAGTCACCGGAGAAATTTTCAGTCATCTTCTCCGGTTATTCCCCACCGTGCACGGCCAAAACAGTTTCCAGAAATTGAAAAGAGGGACACCACTTCCCTCAGTTTTTCGCGTAGATTTCAAAAATGCAGTGGGTTTCTCCTAATTCTACCTTTATCACACAAAACGAAGCAAAATAAATTAAGATCTAAAAATCTAAAAATCACATTTCACCTATTTCTCTACACAACAAGCAATGCCTCACGAATGAGGACCCAAGTAACACCTACCACACGATTCTAGCTATGAAATTCGATACAAAAGCTGCAAAAAGTTGGTGATCCTAACCTGGCCGGAGATGTGTTCTTTAGCTTCAGTAAACCTAGAGGTTCCTTCCTGCAATCTTCAAATCAACTCTACTGGCAAAATAAACGCGTGAAACAGCTTATAAATTGCTTAAAACCAAGATTGATGGAGATGAAGGTGAACTTTGAATCTGACAATGTGGTGATTACAGTTCCATTTCAACGCCTACAGAAGCTTCTTTGATGCTTGTTGATGATGATTCTTGAGGAAAATTGTAGAAAGAACCTTTGTGTAGAGAGATTCAAAGGAAAATGCAAGAAAGTGAAAATTTTTGGAGTGAGTGATTTTTTGTTGTAACCGTCTTCGTTTTTGGGTGGTCAAGAGATTATATATGCAAAGTTTACATGCGGTTTAGTGTGTAACCATGATTAGTTTTTTTTATTGGAGTGTGGTTAACAGTTAGAGAGTGAGGTTAAGAGAAAGTGTGAAAATGAGAGATGTTTTGGTTTGGCACGGGTTATGGTGATAGGCATGTAATGATGCATCATGGTTTACAAGATGATGATGATGATGGTAGGGATTATGTTAGTACAGTCAGGATGCTCCATGTACATGAAGTTTGGTTTTTGACATTTCATGGTATAGGAGGTAAGTGTTGTGTATGCATGGCATGGTGTAAGATTTTGCATGGCTTTATAAAGTAAATGTGATAAGCATATGCGCATGAGATTGGGCAGCATGGAAGGCAATGTGTCTTGTTTAGTACACAATTCATGGCATAGAGTTAACAACCATATTCATGGTGTGGATTTTGAAACCTTGTATCTCAATGGGTATTGCATCAAAACGCATGGTTTTGGTGGCTTTAGAAAGAGGATGCTGGCTAGAACAACATTGGTGCTTGAGGATAATTCATCTGAAGCTTCTAGCATGGTGAAATATAGAGTTGAAGTAAGAAACATCAAGGCTTCCATGGCAAGAACTTTGCATGAGCTTCACAAGTGTATTTTTTTGTGATTTTGAATAAATGTATCTTCATGGATTTGGAGCCAAATACCATGGTTCTTGTAACCAAATTGAAGGAGAGGTTTGATACTATACTTTTCATGTTGGAGGGAGATGGATTTGAAACCTCAAACATGATGAAAAATAGCATTGAACATTGCTTCCCATGAGCTGCCTAACCTTCAAAATTTTCTAAGTTATTTGTTATGTTGAACAACTTGATGATCCTATCTTCCATTGATCATAACTTTTGATTCACAAAGCCAAATGAGGAGTTCTTGATATGGTTGGAAAGGTGAGAAATCATACTACAACTTTCATTTGAAAGAAAAATTCAAAAGATGTTTGGATCATGGAGAAAAAGGGCTTGGAAGTAGGCTGCAACAAGTGAAAATTTTCCAAAAATGGAAAGTTCCTTTAAAACCCTAATTTTTCCAAAATAGTAACTTTCACAATTCTTGATTTTTTCATGATCCTCTTGACATTTCTTAATTATATTTCACCCATTGGCCATGTTTAACATGAGGAACAAGATTTTGACTTTAAAAAGCCAAGAGTTGACTTTTTCCCTGATTAATTGACTTTTCCCCCAATTTATTGATTTTCAATCAATCTTCCAATTAAAACCTTATGAATGTAATTGATGGCTCATATTCCAATCCTAGACACTTGGGAACATGTAGGATGCCATAGAATCAAGTCTTGCCCAAAAATCAGAAATAAACTGACTTTTATGCAAAACCCTAATTTGGTCCCCACAAGTTAGGAGAAAATGATTTATCTTCAAAACTCAAATTCCTCTGACTATGATGTAGATTGCCTCAAACTAAGATGATTCATTTGATGAGATGATGTCAAAGGCCCAAGCCCCTTGCTTATAGGGGTGTCTCAAGCTCAGATGGTCAAAACCCTAATAGAGGATCGATAGTCAGGAAAGTGTAATCCTCTTTTATCCCTTTGCCACTTTCAAACTCTTGGTAACATGGTGGATCATGTGAGAGGTCTTTGAGATATGATGAACCCTTGTGACTTGATCATTTGACATATTTCAAACTCCTTGCCTTATATAATCAATGAGGTTGACACCCTTGATACTATGCCTTGAGAAGCTCAATGATGCATATGTAATGTTCATGACCTAAATGCAAATGAAGTGTGAAGCATAAGCCACTTATTGGGTATAAATAAGAGGGAAAATTTTGGGGTATTACAAACCCTAAAAGTTTTCCCGAGCAGACATCGAACGTGCATTTATTGGGATTTAAGCGGAGTTTGTACTTTCTCAGACGCTCGAATAGTTTTAACAAGTGGGTCACATGCTGCTCTTCTGTTTTAGATTTGGCAATCATATCATCGACATACACTTCGATTTCTTTGTGCATCATGTCGTGAAATAGAGTATTCATGGCCCTTTGATAGGTTGCCCCGAAGTTCTTCAAATCGAACGACATTACCTTGTAACAAAAGGTGCCCCATAGGGTGATGAATGAAGTTTTCTCCATATCTTTCGGTGTCATTTTGATTTGATTATAGCCTGAGAATCCATCCATGAAGGAGAAGACTTTGAACTTTGATATACTGTCTACCAGCATGTCTATATGCGGTAAGGGAAAGTCATCCTTTGGACTGGCTTTGTTCAGATCCGTGTAGTCTACACACATTCTGACTTTTTCGTCCTTTTTCGGAACTGGCACTACGTTGGCTAGCCATTGAGGATATTTTGAGGTGGCAAGGAAACCTGCGTCGATCTGTTTATGCACTTCCTCCTTGATTTTGATGTCCATGTCTGGATGAGTTCATCTCATCCTTTGTTTTACTGGAGGACATTCTGACTTCAACGGTAAATGATGTTCCACGATGCGGGTATCAAACCCTGGCATGTCCTGATAGGACCAAGCAAACACATCGGGAAACTCTTTGAGAATTTTTATCAAGCTTTCTTTGACAGTCAGACTGAGTAGTCCCCCAATCTTGACTTCTTTCTTCTCTTCTTCTGAACCCAGGTTGACCGTTTCCAACGGCTCTTTATGAGGTTCAATGGACCTTTCCTCTTGTCTGAGTTATCGGGAGATCTCTTCTGGAATTTCTTCATCCTCTTCTTCTTCAGCTTCAAATATTGAGAATTCAAAGTTGGGAGAAGGCCTTAGATCGTATGTTTCAATGGGGTTTAAAACAAGCAATCTGCAAGACGTGATGATTCGTTTTTTTAGAAGAGAAAGAGAGAATGCAAGAGTGTGTGCAGTGTATTTTTTTGAAAAATGCTTGTTTATTTATGTCGCGGCCGGCAAAAATATCGAGTCGCCATCATATTTTTTTAAGGAAAATAAATGATAAACCTAAAATCCTAATCCTAATCTTAATCTTAATCATAATCCTTTATTTATACTCTTGGATTACCAAAGTCCTATCCCATATCCTTATCCCTTATTTATACTCTTGGGTGAAGAGTTTTATCCCTTAAATCCTATCCATTATTTATACTCTCGAAAGAAGAGTTCTATCCCTTAAATCCTATCCATTATTTATACTATCGGAAGAAGAGTTTTATCCCTTAAATCCTATCCATTATTTATACTCCCGGAAGAAGAGTTTTATCCCTTAAATCCTATCAATTATTTATACTCTCGAAAGAAGAGTTTTTATCCCTTAATTCCTATCCATTATTTATACTCTCGGAAGAAGAGTTTTATGCCTTAAATCCTATCCATTATTTATACTCTCGGAAGAAGAGTTTTATCCCTTAAATCCTATTCATTATTTATACTCTCGGAAGAAGAGTTTTATCCCTCAATTCCTATCCAATATTTATACTCTCGGAAGAAGAGTTTTATCCCTTAAATCCTATCCCTTGGCCTATATTTATACTCTTGGAACCTAAGAGTACTATCCCCATTCAATCCCTTCATATTCCTTATATAACCCTTATTTAAAATTAAAATTCTCGTAAACACTTTTATAATGTAATATAAAAATTAATCAAAAAGAGCAATTTAATTCAATTATCATTACTTCTCTTAATAAATAATTAACTATAATAATTTCCCCAAATAAATAAACCACAATTTTTAAAACCATGCCAGAAATTAAAACCCATACCAAAATTGTAAACCCAAATTTTCAATATTATGAAATATAACAAACCCATATTTTAAATCCAAAAAATTGTAAAATATCACATACCCCATATTTTAAATTACATCTTAATTTATATAAATAAACTATAATTTATTATACTAAAACCAAAATTATAAATTGAACTCCAAATTTATAAAACAACGTTATTTAATTATAAAAATAAGATAAGTTAGATAAGACCCAAATTTACAAGTTATAAAATTATGATAAATCCCAAAATTATACGTTAATCCAAAATTAATTATAACTTTGTTATAATAAACCCCAAAATATAAATTAACCTCAAAATTATAAATAAAACCCCAAAATATAACTTAATATTATTAAGTTAACCTCCATAATATCCCAAAAATATAACTAATCCCAAATACTTAGATATAGAATAAAAATCCCTATTAAATAATTTTTAAATAAACTTATAACAATAATTTTCCCTAAATAAATCCCCATTTTAAAACCCAAAATTAAATCCATATAACCAAATTATAAACCTGTGTGAAAATCCATATTTTTAAATCCCCTTTTATTATAAATCCATATTGAACAAAATACCAAAAATTGTAAGAATAACATAATTAAACAATTTTAGCAAATTATAATAAAATCCCGTTTTCAATATTTAAATTCCAAAAAATCCCAAAACATTTATTCCCCGTCATTGATCTCCAATATCCATGTTAATTCCCAAAAATCTTCCAATTTAGATGTTAAAAGAAAACAAGTTTCCAAATAATTCTTTATTAAATTTTTATATTAAACTCATTAATTATTTAATATTAACGAATAATTATTAAAACCCTAATTATTAAGCCAATTAAAATCATAAATTAAAAAATTTATTAATTTTCAAAATAAATAAACTCAAACCATGAGTTACAACCCACATTTATTATAAATTAAACCCATATTTAAAAAGTTTTTATTTTTCCAAAATTATAATTAAAGTCCAAAGATTAATTGTAAAAAACAAATAAATTATAATATCCAAAAATATAAATTAAACCCAAAAATAAATATAAAAAAAAAACAAAATTACCATACCCAAAAATATAACTTAAACTCAAATCATGTTAATCCTAAATGTGTATAATCTCTTAATCATTATGATTAAAACATTTAATTAAATTATTCAATTTCCAATCTTAATATTTATTATCCTGATTATATACGTCTTGATCCCTTAATCCTTAATAAAAATTAATTAAAATATTTTAATTTATTTATTTGATTCATAATCCTGATCATGGTTATGTTGTGAATAGTCGTTGAGATCATTACACAGTGATGTTGAATTCATATGAATATACAAATTCGGGTAAAGACACGTTTTCCCTTTTTTATTATGTTAATAGTCATATTAACCATAATAAGACTTAACTAAAATTAATCATATACTCCAAACAAAATTAAATATATACAAACCCCAAAAATTAATCATATACATATACACACAGTAATTAATCCAATCATTAAATTGCATGTAAAAAAAATCAAGAGTGAATATATACAATTGATAATAACTTGATGATACCAACCTGGTGTGTCGTGACCCACTTAAGCTGCTTCCTCCCTTCTTTTCTTTGCGTTCTTTCTTTTTCCCTTTCAATCTTTCACTATCCCTCGCGTCCTTCTTTCGATCTTTCCCTATTCCTCGCGTTCTTCCTTCGATCTTTCCCTATTCCTCGTATTTTTCCTTTTTTCTTTCCTTATTCCTCGCGTTCTTCCTTTTTCTTTCGATCTTTCTTGATCAGCAAATGATGGAGGCTAAGGTTTATTTGTTGTTCTTCTTCAGTGTGAAGAACAATTTTTAGGATTTTGTTTATGTGAATAGTCCCCCCTTTGTGAATGAATTATGTAATTATTTATATGGACACAATTAAGTTAAATAAAAAGGAAATTAATTAATTAAAATAAAAACTCATAAGTCAATTTTATGTGATTTTGATTTAGTGATCATTCACATTAATTTTCCTTTCAAAAAAAGAGGATTATTATCCTAAAATGTAATATGAACAAAATCTTTTCAAATATGCTTTTATTTTATAATTTTTGGATATTTTTTGCTAAAAAGTGAAAAAAAGTGAAAATTAACATTTTTTAAAAATGCCTAAAAAATAAATACGAAAATTAATAATTAAAAAATGAAAAATACAAATTTTATGATTTTATATTTTAAGTAATAATCAAATACAATCATTTTACTTAAAACCTAGATTTAGTAGAATTAAAAATAGAATAATCTAATTAATTTAAATAAGAATGCATTTAAGACAAGATATCTTTTTTTATTTTTTGGATATTTGCTTTTTCACTAAAACACATGCAAAAAGTGAAAAAATAATATTTTTTTAAAATGCCTAAATAAAAAAATACGAAAATTAATAAAAAAATGATTAAAAAATGCATTTTTTGTGAATTTTTAAAAGAAAAATAAATAAGATGGAAAAGCCTTAAAAAGTGATGAATATGAGATTTATTTATACTAAATAAAATTAGGTTAGTAAAAGAGGAAAAACATGAATGATAATTAAATCCATTATTAGCCCTAATGATTGTTTTAATTTTGACTTGCCAAAATAGAAAAATCAAATCAAAAAATTTCTTTATTCATGTTTTTAATATATTTATGATTTTTGGCTATTTTATGCATGAAATTATGGTTTTAATGAAAAAAAGGATTTTCTTAAAAATGCAATAATAAAAAAATACGAAAATTAATAATAAAATGATAAAAAAATATTTTTTTTGTGATATGAGAGATAAAAATAAATAAAAGAGGAAAACATCCTAAAAGTGAGAAATGTGGGATTCGAACTCACGATCTTCCTCCCTCTTGTAACTCCCTATACTCCCATTGCTACCAACTATACCATTTTATTTATTTAAAATAAAACAACATTAGCGAGTATTTACTAAAAATTTTTATAATAATAATTCCATGATAATATTAATATTAATATTAACATTAATCCTTTAATAACCCCACTATGACCCTAGTATAATTCGATTAAAAATTAATATAACCCTAATTAATCCCTATATATTAAAATAAAAATAATAGTAATCTAACTCTATCTAACTGATAACGCTATCATACTTTACTCTACCAAAACAATCCCTTTACTACTTACTATTATTATCTTTTATAAAGGAAACAAAAAAGCAAAAAAAGAAATAGAAAGGTGGTCAAATTTTGGGGTACGACAGATGCCCCTATTTAATCAGCTTCGATTCAAAAAGATGATGTCGACGAGCCTTCATTCTTTGGAGAAGGAGATGATTAAATACAAAAGGACCCCTAATTTTGACCATGGATCCTTTGACAAGTATAGTGTTAACATGACTCCGTCATTAGTATTCCGTTAATATCCCATTATCCCTTATGTAATATCCCTGAGTACAGAAGTTAAGTAGGATTATGACAATCTTCCAATTCCGTAGTAATAAACCCTTATGGAACCCCTGATGAAATCATGCATTTGATAGAACCCCTGTAACGCTTATCGATGGAACCCCTAATAAACCTTGACGAGGTTGTAAAACCCGGTGGAACCCCTTAGATAATCCCTGACAATCTGTTTCGACCCTTTCGGGTGGATCTTGTCTATGATTCCTATGATTATTCGATCATATTATTGGAATCAAGTAGAACTTTAGTGATATCCTGTTCACTCTTGATGAAACCCCTGGATGAAACCCCCTTTAAAAATCCTGATCAAAACCCCTTGATAAATATCCTAGAAAAAATCTGGTATAGCCCCTTGATAAATCCCTTGGATAAAAATCCGATAGAACCCCTTGATAAATCTCTTGGCTAAAAATCTGATAGAACCCCTTGATAAATACCTTTTTGAGAAACACTTTTTGATAAAACCTATTGATGAAACCCCTTTTGATAAAATCCCTTGACAAAATTCCAGTGGAACCCTTTAATAGGAAATTCCGGTGAACCCTTTGATAAATCTCTGATGGAACCCCTTAATAGTAATACTTGAATAAAAATCCCTTGGTGAAATCCCTTTGGAAAATCCCTTGGTAAAACCCCTTTTGTTAAATCCATTGGTAAAACCCCTTGAATAAAAATCTGGATGAAATCCTTAATGAAATCCCTTTTAATTGAACCCCATTGATAAACTCCATTTGATAAGATTCCTTTTAATAAAAACCTATCGATAAAATCCCTTGATGAAACCCCAGATAGAATCCCTTGATAAAACCCTTTCGATGAGATCCCTTAAAATTTCCCGACAATCCTTGATGAACCCTTAGTAGATAATGCTCTTATGAAAACCCCTAAATAGAATCCATTTGTTAAATCCCCTTTTGTGAATCCTCTGTACGCTAGATAAAATCTGATAGAACCCCTTTCTTTTTTATTAAACCTTCTTAAGACAATCCTTTAGTACAACTCCTAATAATAACCCTGATATGTTTGATGGCACACCCACCGTGGGTGAGATAAGCTGCTTAAGTGAAAGGTGAAGACCTACTCACTGATAGATGATAATCCTGAAAGATCCTTTACTGAAGTGTTATTTTTCGCGATATAGTCGAGAATTAAATCCTTAATGGTGATTATGAACCCTATGCATGTATGCATGTTTGCGTATATGAGTGCATATATGCATGTTCATGTATGCATATGATGCTCTGTTATATATGCATGATTAGGGCATGAAAGAGTATGCCCCAGTATTTTAACCTTGAAAAATATGGCCCATATTATTAGGGCATGGAAGAGTGTCTCTTGGATCCCCCCATACTGTAGTATAACTTTGATATGAACTGCCCCCATTATTTGAACCTTGAAAAGTGTGTCCCATTGTTTGAATCCTTGAAAGGTATACCCTGATTAGATTGATCCTTGGAGTGATTGGCCTCCCTATTCCCTTGAGTTGGTATGCCCCAGTATGAATGTCTTGAAAGAATCTTCCACTAATCATTAGGGTCATGGAATTGTTTTGACATAGTTATGTCAAATCTTGAAACGTTTTTTCCCTAATCAGTAGGATCTTCAGATGATATGCCCCTATGATCCTTAAAGATTTGCCTCTTACTTGGAAGGATCCTTAGGTGACTTGCCCCTAGTCAGAAATTCCTTGAAATGATATGCCCCTGATTAGACCATTGTTGATATTTCCTTGGTGCTAAGTATTGATTTGGAAGGAAAATGTCCCTTTGAAAAGTAATTATAATTCCATGTTCATGCAAGTTTTTGAAATCCGAAATTTATACAAGGTGTATGATAGATGGTATTCGTCCATGAGGTTGGCGCGAATGAGAATGAGAAAATGATGATTTAACAAATATTCAGATTCGGAGTCAGTTTAACAACGACTTTGTCGGGTATGCTTTTATAGTGCCCCTAGCTTCAATTAGGACTTTTATATGTTGTAACGTGGCCTGGTTCACGGTTTTAAAAACAAAGATACAAGGCTTAAAATTTGAAATTTAACCCACCCCATTCTCCTTGATGTTCTCCATTCCTAAATCTAATTAACACAACAAATGCGTTCATCCTGCAAGAGAAACTTTTCAGTCATGGTGATTAAAAGGTATACTAGTTTAAGAACTTTATGAGATTTTTTTTTGAGGTGAAGTCACCCACTCCCGTTTATAAGATTGTTCCATTTTCCCTTTTTTTCCTTGCTTTTAATCCCTATTTTTGCATAGACCAATTCTTTCGAGTTTGTGGTCCATCGGGATACCCTAATTTTTGCCTAAGTCAAAGTCAACTTTTTTCAGTTTTTTCTTCTTGACTTAGCGGGCTTTTTCCTCTTTTTTGTGGAACAATTCTTGAGTGATTTTGCTTTTGATTTCGAAAGTTGTAACTGCCATGTTAGCTATTGTGAGCTTTATCCCCATTGCTTCCTCGATGTTGAATGATGTGAGGAAGAAGTTGTGGTGAACTTTTGCTTCCTCGATATTTGATGTGGTACATGAGAAAGAGGATGTGCTTAAACCCCTTGCTAAGATAGATGATTCTCTTGAGATTAGAATGCATCATTGAGTTAATTGAAATCTACCCTTCCCCTGGTTAAGATTAAGGTTTTTTTGAAAATAGAAAGAACACCAACTCCTGGTTCAAGGGGGTTGACTACAGATTATCTCCTTATTTCTCCAGTGTTTGGGGAGTGAAACAATGCCTTGCATCTTCAGCCAGGTCATACCATTAAAGCATACATCAGCAAATTCGTTTGTTTATTTACATCCTTCTCCTCCTAAGTTTGTTCAATAGGTGAGGTGAAATGGAAAAGCGTTGATTCCCTTTTTTATTTTTTTATTTTTTTATTTTTTTATTTTTTAATAAGAAAGAGTGAAAACGAATGGATGAATTCCAAAAACATGCATGTTTATTTTATTAAAATTATATCCCGAAAGGTATAACCTTTAATACAAACAACACTTAGCAAAAAAGAAATTACAACTGGAAATGATAAAGTCCCTTGATCCCAGAGGTAAGCTTCCTTGTTGATCCAACCAATTTTGGGAGACTTCTTGGTGTCCTTCCACTTGTAAAAATAAGGGGTGACTTTTAATCCATGGGACTCCTCCTTTGAAATTCGGTTGCAGGTCTTGTGCTTTGAGCTCATAACTTGTAGTGTCTGAATAGGGTCAAGTAATTGCAGCTTCACTAAGGCACCTCCGATCAAGTCATGAGACATTGGTGTAGGATCTAGTTTCCTTCCAAACTTCCTTTGTTGTATAGGCATCATCCAAGGTTGTTGTATTTGAGGCTCTAAGTATGCCTCTGGAAGACATGGTGAAGGGTTACCTTCTTTCCTCAATGGTACTCGCCCCTCTTGATTTCCTCCATAGCTTCTTGAGATACCCTTGAGTTCATTAGGTAGTCTACTATGTATGTATATGTATGTAAACACATGAAAATGCATGGGGTATGCAAAAGTATTTTTTTTCCGTCTTGCTAAAAGTTTTTTTTTAGAAATGTAATACAAGTGTCACATTAGGATAGTGACAGATAAAAGGAAACCCTTACGGGTTTAGGGATGTGTAAGATAAATGCAAGCATGTCCAATTAAAGGTAGGCTCCCTATGATAAGCTAGATCTACGTTTAGTCTATCCAATCCCCCTCACACGTAGGATATATAGTTTTGGATAGCATAACGGCCCTAGAATTTACGGACTATACCCTTGTTTTACCATGAGAAGGATCAAGCCTTCCTACGGTAAACCTTTGGGATAAGTCTCATCTAGGAAGACTCTAGTAACGACCCTTGAGGGTTGAATACTTAGGATCACCATGAGTTGATAAGGTTTTCTAAAGGTCCTCAAAATCTTGGACCACATCCAAATCATCAACTATGTTAAGGGCTAGCCTTAAAGGAAGACAACTTTGGAGGGTCTATCTGAGTGTGGCATCAATGCATTGTCGGGATGTTACACCCCTTCAATTAACATTTCCGTTCCCGTCTTAACTTAGGGTATCCTCCAAGCTTGGGTTTAAGCTTCACACATCACAATATCCCAATCCAATGCATGATGACAATATAATCAATATGAATAACAAATATAATAAATAAAAACAAAATATAAAACATATAATAATCATGAAAATGTATAAGCAAAACAACAAACAACCAAGACAAACAAACAAGGACCCTAAAACTTAAGGTTAGGATGGACTATCTTTAGGGAGGCTTCCCCAGCAGAGTCGCCAGCTGTCGCGGACGGCAAAAATATTGAGTCGCCATCATATTTTTTTAAGGAAAATAAATGATAAACCAAATATCCTAATCCTAATTTTAATCTTAATCCTAATCCTTTATTTATACTCTTGGATTACCAGAGTCCTATCCCATATCCTTATCCCTTATTTATACTCTTGGGTGAAGAGTTCTATCCCTTAAATCCTATCCATTATTTATACCCTCGGAAGAAGAGTTATGACCCTTAAATCCTATCCATTATTTCTACTCTTGGAAGAAGAGTTTTATCCCTTAAATCCTATCCATTATTTATACTCCCGGAAGAAGAGTTTTATCCCTTAAATCCTATCCATTATTTATACTCTCGGAAGAAGAGTTTTATCCCTTTAATCCTATCCATTATTTATACTCTTGGAAGAAGAGTTTTATCCCTTAAATCCTATCCATTATTTATACTCACGGAAGAAGAGTTTTATCCCTTAAATCCTATCCATTATTTATACTCTCGGAAAAAGAGTTTTATCCCTTAAATCCTATCAATTATTTATACTCTCGGAAGAAGAGTTTTATCCCTTAAGTCCTATCCATTATTTATACTCTCGGAAGAAGAGTTTTATCCCTTAAATCTTATCCATTGGCCGATATTTATACTCTTGGAACCTAAGTGTACTATCCCCATTTTCATTCCATTTTTATCCTCATTCAATCCCTTAATATCCCTTATATAACCCTTATTTAAAATTAAAATTCTCTTAAACACTTTTATAATGTAATATAAAAATTAATCAAAAAGAGCAATCTAATTCAATTATCATTACTTCTCTTAATAAATAATTAACTATAATAATTTCCCCAAATAAATAAACCCCAATTTTTATAACCATGCCAGAAATTAAAACCCATACCAAAATTATAAACTCAAATTTTCAGTATTATGAAATATAACAAACCCATATTTTAAATCCAAAAAATTGTAAAATATCACATACCCCAAATTTTAAATTACATATCAATTTATATAAATAAACTATAATTTATTATACTTAAACCAAAATTATAAATTAAACTCCAAATTTATAAACCAACGTTATTTAATTATAAAAATAAGATAAGTTAGATAAGGCCCAAATTTACAAGTTATAAAATTATGATAAATCCCAAAATTATACGTTAATCCCAAATTAATTATAACTTTGTTATAATAAACCCCAAAATATAAATTAACCTCAAAATTATAAATAAAACCCCAAAATATAACTTAATATTATTAAGTTAACCTCCATAATATCTCAAAAATATAACTAATCCCAAATATTTAGATATAGAATAAAATCCCTATTAAATAATTTTTAAATAAACTTATAACAATAATTTTCCCCAAAAAAATCCCCATTTAAAAACCCAAAATTAAATCCATATACCAAAATTATAAACCTGTGTGAAAATCCATATTTTTAAATCCCCCTTTTATTATAAATCCATATTGAACAAAATCCCAAAAATTGTAAGAGTAACATAATTAAACAATTTTAGCAAATTATAATAAAATCCCCTTTTCAAATATTTAAATTCCAAAAAATCCCAACACATTTATTCCCCGTCATTAATCTCCAATATCCATGTTAATTCCCAAAAATCTTCAAATTTAGATGTTAAAAGAAAAAAAGTTTCCAAATAATCCTTTATTAAATTTTTATATTAAACTTATTAATTATTTAATATTAACGAATAATTATTAAAACCCTAATTATTAAGGCAATTAAAATCATAAATTAAATAATTTATTAATTTTCAAAATAAATAAACTCAAATCATGAGTTACAACCCACATTTATTATAAATTAAACCCATATTTAAAAAGTTTTTCTTTTTCCAAAATTATAATTAAAGTCCAAAGATTAATTATAAAAAATAAATAAATTATAATATCCAAAAATATAAATTAAACCCAAAAATAAATATAAACAAAAACCAAAATTATCATACCCAAAAATATAACTTAAACCCAAATCATGTTAATCCTAAATGTGTATAATCTCTTAATCATTATGATTAAAACATTTAATTAAATGATTCAATTTCCAATCTTAATATTTATTATCCTGATTATATGCGTCTTGATCCATTAATCCTTAATAAAAATTCATTTAAATATTTTAATTTATTTATTTGATTCATAATCCTGATCATGGTTATGTTGTGAATGGTCGTTGAGATCATTACACAGTGATGTTGAATTCATATGGACATACAAATTCGGGTAAAGACACGTTTTCCCTTTTTATAATGTTAATAGTCATATTAACCATAATAAGACTAAACTAAGATTAATCATATACTCCAAACAAAATTAAATATATACAAACCCCAAAAATTAATCATATACATATACACACAGTAATTAATCCAATCATTAAATTGCAAGTAAAAAAAAAATCAAGAGTGAATATATACAATTGATAATAACTTGATGATACCAACCTGGTGTGTCGTGACCCACTTAAGCTGCTTCCTCCCTTCTTTTCTTTGTGTTCTTTCTTTTTCTCTTTCGATCTTTCCCTATCCCTCGCGTCCTTCTTTCGATTTTTCTCTATTCCTCGCGTTCTTCCTTCGATCTTTCCCTATTCCTCGCGTTCTTCCTTTTTTCTTTCCTTATTCCTCGCGTTCTTCCTTTTTCTTTCGATCTTTCTTGATCAGCAAATGATGGAGGCTAAGGTTTATTTGTTGTTGTTCTTCAGTGTGAAGAACAACAACTTTTAGGATTTTGTTTATGTGAATAATCCCCCCCTTTGTGAATGAATTATGTAATTATTTATATGGACACAATTAGGTTAAATAAAAAGGAAATTAATCAATTAAAATAAAAATTCATAAGTCAATTTTATGTGATTTTGATTTAGTGATCAATCACATTAATTTTCCTTTCAAAAAAAGAGGATTATTATCCTAAAATGCAATATGAACAAAATCATTTCAAATATTTTTTTATTTTATAATATTTGGATATTTTTTTTGCTAAAAAGTGAAAAAAAGTAAAAATTAACATTTTTTTTAAAATGCCTAAAAAATAAATAGGAAAATTAATAATTAAAAAATGAAAAATACAAATTTTATGATTTTATATTTTAAGTAATAATCAAATACAATCATTTTACTTAAAACCTAGATTTAGTAGAATTAAAAATAGATAATCTAATTAATTTAAATATGAATGCATTTAAGACAAGATATATTTTTTATTTTTTGGATATTTGTTTTTTCACTAAAAAACATGCAAAAAGTGAACAATAATATTTTTTTAAAGTGCCTAAATAAAAAATACGAAAATTAATAAAAAATGATTAAAAAATGCAATTTTTGTGAATTTTTAAAAGAAAAACAAATAAGATGAAAAAGCCCTAAAAAGTGATGAATACGAGATTTATTTATACTAAATATAATTAGGTTAGTAAAAGAGGAAAAACATGAATGATAATTAAATCCATTATTTGCCCTAATGATTGTTTTAATTTTGACTTGCCAAAATAGAAAAATCAAATCAAAAAATTTCCTTATTCATGTTTTTAATATATTTATGATTTTTGGCTATTTTATGCATGAAATTATGATTTTAATGAAAAAAAGGATTTTCTTAAAAATGCAATAATAAAAATTACGAAAATTAATAATAAAATGATAAAAAATATTTTTTTTTGTGATATGAGAGATAAAAATAAATAAAAGAGAAAAACATCCTAAAAGTGAGAAATGTGGGATTCGAACTCACGATCTTCCTCCCTCTTGTAACTCCCTATACTCCCCTTGCTACTAACTATACCATTTTATATATTCAAAATATAACAACATTAGCGAGTATTTACTAAAAATTTTAATAAAAATAATTCCATTATAATATTAATATTAATATTAACATTAATCCTCTAATAACCCCACTATGATCCTAGTATAATTCGATTAAAAATTAATTTGACCCTAATTAATCCCTATATATTAAAATAAAAATAATAGTAATCTAACTCTATCTAACTGATAACGCTATCATACTTTATTCTACCAAAACAATCTCTTTACTACTTACTATTATTATCTTTTATAAAGGAAACAAAAAATTGAAAAAAGAAATAGAAATGTGGTCAAAATTTGGGGTACGACAATTTATTTTTGGGCTGTTTTAGGATTACCTTTTTTTGAAAATCGAAAGGTGAAAACAACAATAAATGTGGGAATTACAAAACGACATTATTATTTATGATTTTATCGATTCTTGAAACTATAGCCCTATAAAACAAATCTCCGTCGCTTTGGGCGAAGCAAAGAGGGACATTTACAGAAAAGTGAGCCCTATAAAAACATCTGTTTCACCTAGGCAGGGTGAAAGGTCAAAACAAAGATGGCAATTACTTAGACTTATGGACAACTTTCGGGACATCGACAGCAACCCATTGGTGACGAATTCCTCGGTGAATCAAAACGCCTGGTACCTTCTTTCTTGGTTTATCCTCAGAAATAACGCTGATTTCTGTCGGGGCAGGATCATTGGAGTCTTCCTCCCAGGCAAAGTTGTCGTAAACAAACTCTTCTGTTGTATCTTGCATAGTGTTTTCATTCTCAGGCGGATCTCCCCATCCAGTTGGCTGGATGTCTTCGAGCCTGATACGAGAGCTTTCAGGAGCGGTGTACTTGACCAGGAAGTCGTACTTGCCACTCGGTTGTCCTAAGGTGTCCCATACTTCTGCGGGACTGGAGGAATCATCCTTCTCGATGACGTTGACATCTGGAAAAGCATAGTTGATGAACTCTAGTCCTGCAATCTTTATAGATTCATCATTGTGCTGGATATTTTCAGAATGCCCTGAGTATTGATCTCATGACTTGGTGGGGACGTAGGTATTCTTTTCAATATTGCTCAGTTGATATGCATCGTTTGGCTGACTCTTTTGTTCCAAGTCTTCTGGGTATGGCTGCCAGATAGGAAAGTCATCCAGTGCGTCATAATAGTCATAGTCGAAGTTGTCTTTCTTCAGAGTGTCCTCCTCTAATGAGTTGGGTGGAGCACGGTATCCCTCAAGATCACAATCTCCGTACATCATCTTGACGTCTGATCTTGGTATATATCTCAGACTCTGTTTGGAAAAACAGAATGGCATGTGCGTTTTTTCCTGAGACATATAACCGTCCTCGTTGAGATAGGACTTCCACTCTTCATCTGTATCGGAGAGTCACCCTCATTGATGGATGTACTTCTTGAGACACTGGGTGGAGGAAACCTCCACTGTGGAAGAAGTCCTGAATGGGATGAAAACTTTCATCTTTAGTAGCAGTCTGGGTACAGGTTGAGGAGAAACCAAGACCTTTCTTTGTCTTGTTATCCGTAGGAATTACCAGCTGTCCCCATCCTTTTGAGTTATTACTCTCGATCATTTTGAGAGCGTCTTTGTATGAGAAAATCGATGTCCTTTTCTCTGATCGATTCTCATTGCTCACTGAAAGTGCTTGGAACTGAGTTCCAACAACCTCCTCGGGTTCTACACAAGAAAATGATGATAAATTGCTCACGATTAAGGCCTGCTCTCTGCATAATGTGACTAACTTGTTATTCTTCACGAACTTCAGCTTTTGATGAAGTGTCGAAGTGACTGCCCCAGCTTCGTGTATCCAAAGTTTTCCTAATAAATAGTTGTATGCTGCCCGGATGTCCATGACCTGGAAAGTGACTTGGAAAGTGTAAGGACCGATAGTTATGGGAAGATCAACTTTGCCGATAACTGTTTTTCTAGATCCGTCAAAGGCTTTGACGATGACCCCACTTCCTCTCATCGGAGATCCTTGAAATGATAGTCGCTTCAGAGTAGATTTTGGCATAACATTCAGAGCTGATCCTGTGTCTACCAGTACGCTGGCTAGAGCATCGCCCTGGCAGTTGACTGTAATGTTAAGCGCCATGTTATGATTTTTGCCTCCTTATGGCAATTCTTCATCACTGAATCCTAAGTTGTTGCAGGAAGTGATGTTGGAAATGATGCTGTCAAACTGTCTTATCGTCACATCTTGTTCCACAAAGGCTTTCTCTAAGACTTTCTGTAGAGCTTCTCTGTGAGCTTCGGAACTGAGCAATAGAGATAGCACAGAGATTCTTAAAGGAGTTTGGAACAGTTGGTCTACAATGTTGTACTCTCTTTTTTGGATGAGCTTTAGCATCTCATCGTTGTTCTTTGAAAGGTCGGGATTACTGGATTGCCTGACTGGTTAATTTGGAACTTCTGTTTGGGGTTCCTTCTCCTTGGTGGGTTCTCCAACTCCTCTGTTGAAGATCCGACCGCTCCGAGTGACTCGACTGACGTCGGCAATGTTTACGACGGAGGGTAATGGAGTTTCCTTTCCATTTTTGATTGTTGTTGCACCGTACTTGTAAGGGATAGCCTTATCGGATTTTTACGGTATTGGTCCCGGCAGATAGATAACCACATGAGCCTTTTGATTTTTTCAACCATTATTGGAAGCTTCAATTGGTTCCAGGTTAAGGATTCTTCTACTATCAAGAGGAACTCTTGATTCATCGAGTAGAGGGATTATGGCACAAACGTCTTTGGTCCACCCATGATCGGAGATTATGACAACGTCTTTGTTTTGATCAGGGAGATAGTCTGGCATCACGTTGATCGACCCAGAACTTAAACACTGTTGAATTTCTTTCCGGTCTAACTGATTTTAAAGAGCTGACCGTACAAGGTAGCATCCTTGGTTGTTCTCTGAGCAAACTCTACAACGCTCATAGTTGTGTGGTGGCACCCGGCCACGTCCGCTTTGTATGCAGTGCATCTTTACTAGATCTGTTTCCATCGAGCAGACATCCTGACTTTGATGCCTATTAGGATTCTCGTCAGTCATACTGATCTGTTGTGTAGCCTTATCCAAGTAAATTGGAAGCCACCAGTGGTCCAACAAGTGTTGAAGTGTTCTTTGGACAAGTGCACACCCTTGGTCGTCTTCATGGCATTGTTCACAGTCCAGATAATCGTGTGAAGCTAGAAAGCCAAGCCTGACTTGCTTAGAATATAGTTCTACCAGACTGGTATTCATCAATCGTATGTCAAAGATTTGAATCATATTGACTTGATGGTTATTTGTCTCCTGATAGTCCTGGATCCATCCGAGATCCATCTGCCATTGGAGGGCCTCTTGTATAAAAGAGCATCCCTGATTGCTTATTGAGCAGATCGGACAGGAATTGTAATCGTGTCGTGGTAGATTATGATATTGACTTTGCCTTGAGTGCATCGCCACCAAGTTGACGTTCATTGTCATAATGTTGTGGTTTGTGTGGGTCATATTGACTTCACGGATTTGATGATCTTGAATCCATCCCAAATCCATTTGTTCTTGTAGAGCTAATTGCACTACGAAACATCCCTGATTATTCTTTGAGCAGATATCACACTGGTGATAATCGTGAGGCAGTACATGACCGTACCTGCTCTGTCTACAATGTATCCTGACCAGATTAGTTCCCAATAGGAGTACATCATGAATCTGATAACTGCGGTTAAATTCCTCTTCTATAAATTTACGGCAATCTTTTCATGTTGAGGCAACGGGTTCGTTTGAACATTTGGATTAGTATCTTTGAAAGATAAGACCCCGTTCCTGATAAGCTTCTATACATCAGATTTGAAGCTGAGATAGTTCTCGATGTTATGCCCCAGTCCTCCTTGATGGTAAGGGCAAGTTTGATCCGCTTTGAACCAAGAAGGCAGATTTTCCGGTACTGTAAGAGTAGACCTGGTTTGGACATGCCCCTGGACCAGTAGAAGTGGAAATAGTTCTGCGTACAACATCAGTATAGGGTCAAACCCTGATGTTCGGGTCGTAAGATTGTTGTTGTTGTACTGAGGACGAGCCTGTTGAATAGGTTGTTGTGTCCTTTAATGATACTGTTGTTGATTTGGTTGGCTCTGAACAATTTAAGGTTGATAAGTTGGAACTGGCGCAGGGTTGATAGCAGGAGTTACTGCTGCTACTGGTTGATACCTCCACCTTTGCTTTCCGAGAGAGATATTACCAATATCTTGCTCTTTTTCTTTTGGAAAGCACTACCGTATCTCTTAGTACTACTGGATGGCTATGCATCTTTGACCAATCGTCCTTCTCGGACTGCTTTTTCAAGGCAGTGAAGTCGCTGGGTGCACTGGCGACCATTCGATCGTAATAGAACGAGCTCAAGGTTTTCAAAAAGATCTTGGTCATCTCTTTTTCCTCAAGAGGGGGACAGATCTCAGCGGCAATTTCACTCCATCTCTGAGCATATTCTTTGAAATTTTCTTTATCCTTCTGCGACATTGCTCTGAGTTAATCTCTTCCTGGTGCCATGTCCAGGTTATACTTATACTGCTGAACAAAGGCAGCGCCGAGACCTCTGAAAGTATTGATCTTTGTGCGGTTTAAACCCATGTACCATTTGAGTGTGGCACCGGTTAAACTGTCTTGAGAATAATGGATCAGTAGTTGTTGATTCTCTGTCTAAGTTGACATCTTTCGAGCGTACATTACCAAATGACTTTGAGGGCAAAAGTTGCCCTTGTATTTTTCAAAGTCAGGCACCTTGAATTTGTGCGGTATCTTTACATTAGGGACCAGACAAAGGTCTGCGGCGTCCTTTCCGAATAAATCGTGACCGCGAATGGCATGCAGTTCCTTCTGCATCTCTAGGAATTGCTCCTGGAACTCATTCATTATTTCGTACATGTCTTCACTTCCACCAGCGACTACTTGTGGAATATATCCTTCCGGGACAGTGTGTACCACGGGTTATGGTATAGTCATTACGGCGGTGACTCTTGGTGCTTCCATGCCCCAAAGTTTGTAACCTTCAGGAGTTGCCGTCATAACTCTTGCGTCTTCGCTTTCCCGAAGTTTGTAACCTTCAGGCCCAGTGGCTCCTGCTGCAGTTTTTGGGTCTTCAATGACCGGCGGGATGTATCCCTCAGGGACAAAGTTGAGAGGCATGCCCCAGGGGAGACCTTTAGGCATGTTGTACCGAGGATCATATGTCTCCACTATGGGCATATATGTGATCTCTGAGATCACAGTTCTTTATTGTTGTCTCTGAGCTGCTGTCAGGGATTGCATGTCATTGTGAAGTTTTTCCAAACTTTCCTTTAGAGCGTCGACTTCTTCTCTCAGCTCTCTGTTCTCTTCCTCGAGATCTTCCATTTTCTTTTGTCGATTGGCCCAAGTATTGTTTGAGTGAGACAATTTGACTCTAAAATCGGAACACATACGTGAGACTCGAAGATAAGAAGAACGCGTTATGTGAGAATGATATGCAATGATATATATATATTTTTTATTTTTTTCTCTTTAATAAAAAAGAAACTTCAACAAATAGATTACAAATATCATACAGTGGGGAGACCCCCCTTTTATTGAATTAGAAAGATTGCAGAAAGGGAAAATACAGTATTTTACAAAGTGTTGTAAAAGGAAATGTCTAGGCTTATGGATCCTGAGTCCTCTCTGAAGAGAGCTCAGATGCTGGTTCTGGTATTTTCCTTTTCTTTAATCGGGGTTCTTCAGCCATTGTCGGGTTGTCAGTCCTTTACCAAGTGAAAGGAGTGAGCAAGTTCCTTTGATCTTCCATAGCATGCTGTTCTAGAATCTCAATCAGAGCATCCTTTTCTTTTAATAGTTCCTGAATTTTGGTACATTCCACATTGAGGATTCGGTACTTATTTTTCCAAGAGTTTTTCTCCCGTTGAACTTTGTTGAGGGCGACCTGAAGTTTTTTCGTATCAGACATAAAATAAAGGACAAATTCCTTTAGCGGAAGAACTTCTTGATGAGGGTAAGGCATCCTCAGCTTGAGGGCTCTAGTTTGTACCCAGTGGAGATAAGGTTCCACGGAGATACAATCTGGTCTTCCTAGAGACTCTCTTCCTTTCCTGTGAATGTGTTGACAGGCATGTACTATTTCCTTTTTTAGTGCCCTGTCATTTTCCCATTCCTTGAAGAAAAGACCTTCCAGATGAACATTATACAGGATATGCTTCATCGGGTATCTGAGTTGACGGCGAACTAAAATTGGATGATAGTTGATTCCTCCTTTAGTTCCTATGAGGGGTATATTAAAGAAGTTTCCACATCTGTCGATGATCTTTATCCCCTCATAAATCCTATTATACTAATCTATGTCAGAGTTGGTAAGCGACATGATTCTCTGTGACCAACGTAGAGTACTCTTATGGTTCCAAAAAATAGCCGACTTGGGTAAATGGGAAGTGAACCATTTGTAATGCAAGGGTACACAGCATGTGATCATTCCTCCGTTGTACAAATTCCTTAAATGTACAAAATGATAAGCATCTGCGAGCAAGGTTGGTACGGGGTTTCCAATCAAAAATATCTTAATAGCGTTGATATCAACGAAGTTGTTAATTTTGGGAAAGAGGAATAGTCCATACGTGAGTAGGACAAAGATATCTTCGAAAGCAGTAACGTTTCCTATAGTGGAAAAGTACAAGGCTTTCTCTACCAAAAACTTGGCTAGTAAACCTTGGATTCCATCCTATGTGGTTATGTGAGTCCTGACTTCTGACTCGTCCAAATAGATTGCTCTTGCAATGGCTTGTTCCTTTGGAATTTCTTCAAGTTCCAGAAAAGGGAGCTTGGTCACTGATAGGTAAATCAGTCAGGTGAGAGTACTCTTCTAGCGTTTGTGCTAGTTGATAATCCGGGAATGTGAAATAGTGATAAACCGGATCGTAAAACTGAATTAACGTAGATTAGATTCTTTCAACTACATGGACCCTTAACAGAGACAACAATCCTCCATACTTAGTTCTGAAAGCATCAGGGTTAGTAATCATCCTTGCCAACCTCCTTAAATCCTCTAGTTTTGGAGCCTTGAAGGTGTACTTGTGCGTCTTTCTTCTACCAAAATCCATAACGCAATCTTTCTAATATTTGCAATTACTGTTTTAGTTTATTTTTGAAAAAAGAAGAGCAGAGAAAAGAGAAGATTTTTCTTTGTTTAAGAGTTTTTTAAATGAATGCATGAATGCATCACACAAAAACATTGAAAACACATGGGTTCAAGGGTTCAACATCACGAGCATGGAGTCATGGCTCTACCCATCCCCAAAGGTTGTATTCTGGTCAAATTTTTGTACCTGTAGAACGGGTTAAAGGTTCCCAAAATCATTGACCCCCCTAGGGATATCAATAACAAGCTAGTTCACCCGAGCAAGCTGTAGCATCCTAAGGTAATCTCATTTGAGTGTAGTATCCTGTATCAACTATTCACGATAGTTACCGCACTACCAAATGGCCATATGGTTAATGTCTACTAAATCCTCAGGGTCACGGGTGCCGCACTGGGATAGCGTCTATTTTCACGATGATCGGTCGTTCAACATAATATCCACACGGGCCCTCACCTGATTTGATGGTCTACCAGGATCGCTTATTCGGGAATCACTCCCTGTAAGTCCATCCATCTATGCCATCACTTATCTTAGAGTTCTCTCAAACTTTCCACATGCGTATCAATCGCATTCCCATTGACAGAAAAATAAACACGGATATCAAGTAGGAAAAGCAATATATATATATATATATATATATATAGCATGTAGTAAAATTTCTAACAACCTAGACCTCTTAGGAATTTTTACCCTAGTCCTAGACAGATAAAAATGACCTCCCCAGCAGAGTCACCATTTTCCTGTAGCGTTCGATTATTGTCAGTGATGCGACCACCTTATCGCTATGGGTTTTCCGTCACCGCAATGGTAGGGATTGGGTGCTACTTTATGATTTCTTATTTATCCTATGAAGCTGAAAAGGAAAGGGAAGCTATCTAAAACTAACCTTGCACGCCAATGTTTAACTGAACAAATGCTTAAGAGATTGGGGAGTTCAGGGTCAGGTTATACAATAAGGAGTTGTCAATTACCCATCATTTATGTGGTTATCCACAGGTTGTTAGCAATTTCTACACTGTTTTCTACTTACTGGTGTTTGTCTATTATGGGTTGGGAAAGTTTCTTCTTTGGGATCATTGAGAGAGAGAGAGTTTTTGTTGATTTCGGGTTTTTTTTTTTCCGATGGTAAGGTACTGGACCTAAGGTTTTTGATGTGTATGAAGGTACTGGACCTAAGGTTTTTGATTGGTATGCTCGCTAAGATTTTGCAATCTTATGCCTACTTATTCCCGTTAAAGAAAACATGGAAATTAGAGCAATCGTAGTTCCTTCTATTCTATGGGAGGAAAAGATGTTTGGTGTCTTGTTCAAAGCCCAAGATTGAAGCTAAAAGGTTGAGTATTTGTGTCTTGTTTAAAGTCCAAGATTGAAGCTAAAAGGTTTGACTGAGAGAGAATTTGTCATCTCTAAGGGAGATATCTCATCTGTTTATCACAACTGTTGGGTGACTGATTATAAAGGAGAATTACTTAAACTGGGATATGAGAATCCTGCAATGCCATAATTTCCTTTATGAGGAATTTATCCTGAAGGGGGAAACTTTAACTCAGTGTTGAGCAATGCCATTTTTCCTTAGGAATCTTTCATGTTAAGAGAGGGACATTGGCTTGGATGTAAATAACCCAAAGGCTTGCCACTTACAACAATTAGATGAAAGAAAGGATTTACCAGGATAAAAGATGGACTACAGCTTGGATATTTGAATCAACAAGTGTGCCACTTACAACAGTTATCTAGAATTAGGGTTTATTTTGATTTTCTGTTTGATGTGTGATACACAGAGAAATATCTTCCTACAGAGAGATTTTGATTTCCTCTGAGGGGATGTTTGATTTTTGTGTGCCTTGATCAAAGCCCAAGGTTGAAGCTAAGAGATTGATTGACTCCTCTAGGGAGGTTATTATACAAAGTTTAAGAGGAGGCTGGAAAAGACTGACTCAATCAAGAAAGTGTTTATCTGTCTTGTACAAAGCCCAAGATTGAGACTAAAAAAGAGACTAACTCTTTTGGGGAATATCATTATACAAAGCCTAAGAGGAGGTTGGAAGTTACCTTTTCCGGGGAAATATTTTGTCTGTCTTGTACAAAGCCCAAGATTGAGGCTAAAAATATTTTTGACTCCCCTGGGGAATATTTGTATGTGTCTTGTACAAAGCCCAAGATTGATGCTAAAAGGGGAAACTGACTCTACTGGTGAGAGGTTTTATCTGTCTTGTACAAATCCCAAGATTGAGGCTAGAAAGAGTTGACTCTACTAGAGAGTATGATTTGTCTTGTACAAGGCCCAAGATTGAGGCTCGAAAGAGGATTTGACTCTGTTTAGGGAGATTTATATGATGTCTTGTACAAAGCCCAAGATTGAGGCTGAAAAAGAGATTGACCCAGCTGAAGATATTTATGGGTGTTTTGTACAAAGCCCAAGATTTATACTGGAAAGATGATTGACTCAACAAGAGAGTGTTTTTATGATGTCTTGTACAAAGCCCAAGATTGAGGCTAACTTTTGCTGAGGGAAAGAAGGATCATTATACAAAGCCTAAGAGGAGGCTGGGAGGTGATTAACTCAACAAGAAAGTGTTTTAAGGTGATTGACTCAACAAGAGAGTGTCTTTGTATGTCTTGTACAAAGCCCAAGATTGAGGCTAAAAGGTATGATTAACTCAACAAAAGAGTGTTTTTATGATCCTTATACAAAGCCTAAGAGGAGGCTAACTTTTGCTGAGGATTATTGAGATCCAGAGGCAGGTCGAAAGTGGGGAATCAACTCTTACTGAGGATTATAGAAGAGTTGGAATATCAGATGCCTTGAGGTTCTGATAAAGGTTTATTGATAGTGATTTGAACCTAGCTGGGGAAAATCAAAGAGAGAGTTTAAAGATGGAGTTTTAAAACCTATGGAGGTTTTAACTCTGCTAGTGATTGATGAGATGAACAGGGTTTATCCTGTACTTTTGGGAAACTTGAAGGTCTTTTTGAGATAAAAAAAAAAGGGTGAGATTGTCCAAGTCTACTGATTGTTTATCTTTGTATGATGCCCAAGAGGAGGAAAGACTGTCCAAGTCTGCTTATATAAAGTCCAAGAGGAGACTAATGTTTTAAGGGATGAAAATCACCCCTAAACTGTCTGAGGTTTTCACTCTTTGGAAAGACTGCTCTAACAAAGGATGACTAAGTTCTGTCCTATCCCTGTAAGAGGCCGTTGGGTCCTTGTACTAAGCCCAAGAGGAGGCATGAGAACTTTTAAGAAACCTGAGGGTCCTTGTACAAATCCCAAGAGGAGGCGGGGATGCTTTTAGGAAGCCTGTGGGTCCAAACCTAAGAAAAGTTCAAGAAAGGTTTCATCGGGAATAATCCTTTCTTTAGTGAAGAGTTCTAGGGTTTGAAGAAATTCAAGAGAAGTTTCACCGGGAATGAATCCTCTCTGGGGGAAATGAATTTCTTTGACAATTTTCTAATAGTGACAGTCTGAGAAAAGTTTCACCGGGAATAATGCCTTTATCTTTGTTCCATGTTGTATAAGCCCAAGAGGAGGCAAGACTGTATCTGGAAATTCCTATGGGGAACTAGTTTTGACTGTGTTGAAAGAGTGACCACTGGCTTTATCTAATCCTAAACCTAATTGCCGGGGAAAACTCTAAGCAAATATATACAAGCATATAAATACAGATGAAATATATACTGTATGTAAAAGAGGGTAGGAGGACTTACAGGTGAGCAAGCTTCCAGCACAAACAAATATATATATATATATATATATATATATATATATATATATGTGCAAGTATGTAAAAGAAAGCTGTTTAAAACTTGCAGGTGAGCAAGTTTCCATTGTTACAGCCGTATCGTTAGTTGTTCAAGAAATTAAAGAAAGTTTTGATAACAACTATGAATTTGAACCTAAATCAAAAGGGAAAGTTGTTTTGAAAAGATTGGGGCTTATACTCAAGGAGAGGCCCAGATGAAAAACAGTGGTTGTACCGTTGATCTGAAAATTATATCGGGACTTATACAATAACTGAGGCCCAAAAAGGTTTTCTGTACAAAGAGATTGGGTCTTACACTCTATCAAGAGGCCCAAAGTGTTTTAAAAAGAAAAAGAAATGTGACTTACAACACAAGGGTAGGCCCAAATTACTTGTTTAAAAGGCGACGAACGCGCCGTGGTTTTAGAAACACAGTGGGACTTATACAACGACTGAGGCCCAAAAGGTTTTTATTTACAAGGGGTTTGGGTCTTACACTCTATTAAAGGCCCAAAGTTATTTTTATACAATAAATGGGGCTTACAACTCAAGGAGAGGTCCATTTGAAAATTGTTAAAATTGGCGATTGCTCGGAGATTTTATTGGGACTTATACAACGACTGAGGCCCAAAATTATTTATGTACAAAAGAGGGTTGGGTCTTAAACTATATTAGAGGCCCAAAGTGTTTTGTGAAGTTTGAAAAAAAATCAAGAATTAGAGAAAACTCTAATTTTTGCATTTTTTAAACAATTTTCAAAGAAAATTAAATAATAAATGATATAAAAATACCAAATATATTAAAAACAAGTTGTATACTTTGAAAAAACATTTTGAAAAATCATGTTTAAACACATGAAAGTTTAAAATTCATTTAAAGTTGGAAAATCAAGAGAAAAAAATATTTTTAAATGTTTAAAAAACAAAATAAAACATAATTCTTTACAAAAATACCAAATATGTGAAATAAATAATATTTTTTGTGGAATAAAATATTTTAACATTTTTGTGAATTTTCAAAAAAAGAACCAATAAAAAATGATTAAAATTGAAAGAGACATTAATTTTGGAATTAATTAATAAAAACCATAAAATATATGAAAAATAGCAAAAAGAGAGAAAATGGAAAAATGGTCTGGGTTGGTGTTGAACCCACGACCTGCCAAGCCAACACACATGCGCGCTACCACTAGGGTGGTGATGCATCCGTGTATCAAAACCACCCCATTAATACATAAGGGTGCCTTGTTTCTAGGCCTGGCCAAGGCGCCATGGCCTGGCCCTTGCCTAAGGCAAGGCCTGATTTTTGGCCTTTGCGTGAAGTCTCTAACTTCCTCATTTCTCCATGGATTGGGACAAAATTTAGGTGTATCCGGCCTAGAATTTCATGAGGAATCCAATGGTGCCTTTGGAATTTTCAGAAGATGTCCCTATTTTAAAATCCGATAGTAATTTCAAAATAGGCCTAGATTTGCATGTTCTATGCTATCTCATCATACAGGCAGTAATAGCATGATAATTTGGTTCAAACACAACATATATGACATGTATGAGAGGTCCATGATCAATGGACCTCAAATCAATGCATGATTTAAAGAGTTCAAGTTGTGATGCACTTACCTCTTGAAGCTCCTTGTGCTAACTGTCAAGTTCCTTGTGCCAGAAGTAATCCAATGCTTTAGACACTCTTGATTGATCCCTTAGAAGCTTTTAGGATTATCAAACCCAGCTGGAAACCTCAGGAACAAGAACTGGCTCTTTCTTGCAAAAGTGGCAAAAGTAACCAAAATGGCAACTCACTCAAATGATGCTCCAGATGAGGGGAACCAATTGGAACAATTTGAGGATGATATTTGGAGTGTGTTTAAGGCCTTGTTTGGTTTTGGAAGTGACTGAATCAAGACATGGCTTGAAAAATACAAAAAAGTCAAAATTTGAGGTTTTGGAGGTTGACTTTCTGATTTTGGTGTTTCAGATTAAGGGTGAGTGTTTGAACAGCTTATATATGATACATTGGATGTGTTTGGATCATGAGTTGTGGTGGAATTGCTCTCTAACTCAAAAACTCAGGGATGACTTGCAAAAGAAGGCATTTTGGCCTAATGAGAGAGATTTTGAGGAAATCAAGTGTTGTAGTGCTTTGGTGTACTCAAACTGACCACAAATGAGCTCTATTTATAGTAGAGCAAGTTTGATTTGCAAGCAATAGTGAATGGCAACTTGGACAGTCCCTTGGCCAATTGTAGCAAAAGGAATCTTTAGTCTGCTCTAGCCATTGACTTGAGGTTAGGGCACATGCCTATGGTTCTTTGATTCAGAGTTGAATCTTGACTGATTCAGTTAGCAATGTCTCAGTCCATGCCACCTTGATGCATCCATTGAATGCTTGGAAACAAAATTGGAGTCTTTGAGCTTTTTAACCTTTTTAGGGAACTTATGGCTACATGTAGTTCCTTGGACTTGGGAGGCTTGTGGATCGGATCTTTTCTCTTGGATGTTATCCTCTGATGTGTCCAAATGGATGACATGGCTTGGAATTGTCCAAATTAGGTAACTCGAGCAAAATGCACAAATCTGCCTTGTAAAAATCAGTCCATGATGCCATGTTCCAAGGGTTGTATCTCCCTACTCAAATTAAACTTGGAGATAATCTGGTACTTGTTGGAAATCCCTCATGGCATACTTCAACTTTGATGTTCACCAATGGACCTGGTTTAACTTGGATCAAGGTGAAAAATGTCCCTACATTTTGGAAAAAGTAAGACAGATTCTAACTTATTGAAAATTTCACTAGGTGTTGGAAAAGTGGTCATTTTCATGTTTTTGTGATTTTGATCAATCCATAACTCAAAATCCATGAGGATTTGGAATCTCTTGTAGTAGACACTTTTAAAGTATGTCAGATGGAATTTCATTTGAGCTTTGAATGAGAGAAAAAGGCCTAGTGGTTTAGGAGTTATGACCTTGCAAAGTTGGTATAAAATCACTTTTGTTCCAAAACTTAGAAAAATTTTGGTTTCTCATGGTTGCTCTTTTTGCAAGAAACCTCATTTTTCTTGATTTTTCTCGATAAATGATGATCAAAACCATACATTAACATTATATTTTACTTAGGGGAACAATATTTGTGAAAAATTCCAAAAAGTCAAACTTGATTTTGTGCATAGTTGACTTTTTGTCAGATGAAATCCAAACTGTGCGATCCCTTGTGAAATCAAGTTCTTGACCTAATTCAAACCTAATAGATGGGTTCCATAGGTGTTATAGGGTGTATTGAATCATGTCCCAAGGTTTAGGAGCATGTCTTGGTCAAAAGTCAAAGATACAGTTGACTTTTCCTTCAAAACCCTAATTGTAGTCCAGATGAAATTGAAACTTGTGAATCAAGCTTCTTGGATCAATCCATTGTTAAAAATAGATCAATGTGGTGTACTTGGGGCCCTCAAATCATGTCTTGAGGTCTTGGCTCATGTCTTGCCTCAAAAGTAAACTTAGGGGTGAATTAGGTCAAGAAACCCTAATTCCTTATTTTTTATGAATGCATCCCCTGAGGCTAATTTGACTTGATGATTGGGTCTATGAGGTCCCTTGGAGTATCTTGGTTTATGCTTTGAAGCATTGGCTTATGCCCAGAGGAAAATCTCCATCTGGAGGCCTTGGTTGACCGAAACCCTAATTTGGTGACACTGGCGATCTTGAGACTTGATCCACTTGGAATGTTGCAACCTTGTGCTTGATTCTTGATGTGGGAGTCCTCTTGATCCCTTATGGGGGGTTTGAGAGGTTAAAAAAGTTGAAGATCATGTCATTCCTTGATTGATCCTTTATCTAAGTGTCCTGAGAGGCTCAAAACTCTAATTCTTGGTTGTAGTGAAAGCTCTATAATCCTTGAGGAGATTGATGAGGCATGATGGCACATCCATATTGTGGTGATGATTTGCACAATGATGGGAAATCTTGGTGGTCAAAATTTGGGGTATGACAATATCAGCTCAATAGAAACAGGTCTAGTAAGGATGCACTGCATACAAAGCGCATATGGTCGGGTACCACCTCACAATTATGAACGCTGTAGAGTATGCTCGGAAAATAACCAAGGATGATATCTAGTGCGAGCAGCCCTCCAACATTAGTTAGACCGAAAGGAGATTCAACCATGTTCGAATTCTGAATCAATCAACATGATACAAGATTACCTCCCTGGTCAAAACAAAAACACTGTCATAATCTCCAATCATGGAAAAACTAGGGATATTTGTGTCGTAATTGCACTACTCGATGTGTCAAGAGTCTCTCTCGGCAATAGGAAGATTCCAAACTTAAAGTTAATCGAGGTGGCCTACGACAGTCAAAAGGCCCAAAAGGCCCCTGTGGTTATCTACTTGCCAGATCCAATACCGTAGAAGTCAGAAAAGGCTATCCCGTACAAGTACGGCGCAACGACCATAGAAAATGGAAAAGAAACTCCATTACCCTCCGTTGTGAACATTGCCGACATTAGTCGAGTTACCCAGAGTGGCCGAATCTTCAACGGAGGATTTGGGTAACCAACCAAAGAAAAGGAACCTCAAATCGAAGTTCCTAACCAACAAGTCGATCAATCCAACAATACAGAACCTATAGAGAACAATGATGAGATGCTGAAGCTCATTCAGAAAAACTAGTACAACATTATGGATCAATTGTTGCAAACTCCGTCTCGAATCTCTGTACTATCTCTCCTACTTAATTTAGAAGCTCACAGAGAAGCTCTACAGAGAGTCTTGGAACAAGCCTTTGTGGAACAAGATGTTACGGTAGGACAATTTGACAGCATCATCTCCAACATCACTTCCTGCAACAACTTGGGATTCAGTGATGAAGAACTGCCGGAGGAAGGCAAAAACCATAATATGGCACTCAATATCACAGTCAACTGCCAGGACGATACTTTGGCTAGCATACTGATAGACACAGGTTCATCCTTAAATGTCATGCCAAGGTCAAATTTGGTTCGACTATCTTTCCAAGGTACTCCGATGAGAGGCAGTGAGATCATCGTCAAAGTCTTTGACGGATCCAGAAAAACATTTATCGGCGAAGTCGATCTTCCCATAACCATCGTTCCTTACACTTTCCAAGTCACTTTCTAGGTCATGGACATCCGAGCAGCATACAGTTGTTTATTAGGAAGACCTTAGATACACGAAGCTGGGGCAGTCACTTCGACACTTCACCAGAAGCTGAAGTTTGTCAAGAACGACAAATTAGTCACGGTATGTGGAGAGCAAGCCTTAATCGTGAGCAACTTATCGTCATTCTCCTGTGTAGAACCAGAGGAGGTTGTTGGAACTCAATTTCAAGCACTCCCGGTGAGCAATGAAAATCACCAAGAAAGAGGGACGTCGATTTCCTCATACAAGGACACTCTCAAAGTAATAGGGAGTAGTGACGTAAAAGGATGGGGACAGATTGTAATTCCTACTGATACCAAGAAGAGAAAAGGTCTTGGTTTCTCTCCGGTCTGTACCCAGACTACTAAGAAGAACGGAAGTTTTCGTCCCATTCAGGATTTCTTCCACAGCGGAGGCTTCCTCCACCAAGTATCTCAAGAAATCCACACTATTAAGGAGAACAACTCTTCTGATACAGATGAGGAGTGGAATTCTTATCTCAACGATGAAGGTTATATATCTCAGGGAGAAACGTACCTACCATTCTGCTTTCCGAAGCAGAACCCAAGATATGTACCAAGATCAGACGTCAGAATGATCTACGGAGATTGTGATCCCGAAGGATATCGTGCTCCACCCAACTCATTAGAGGAAGACAATCTGATGAAAAACAAATTTGACTACGATTATTATGATCCCCTGGATGACTTGCCTATCTGGAAGCCATACACGGAAGACTTGGGGCAAAAGAGTTAGCCAGACAATGCCTATCAGCTGAGTAACCTTGAAAAGAATACCCATGGTCCCCCAGAGTCATGGAATCCTTACTCAGGACATTCCGAAAATGTCCAACACCATGGTGATGAATTTGCAAAGATTGTAGGACAGGAATTCATTAACTATGCTTTTCCTAATGTCAACGTCATTGAGGAAGATGACTCATCTATTCCCACAGAAACCTGGGATACCTTGGGACAGCCAAGCAACAAGTACGACTTTCTAGTCAAATACACCACTCCCGAAAGCTCTCGCATCAGATACAAGGACATCCAGCCAACTGAATAGGGAGATCCTCTCGAGAGTGAAAACACTATGGAAGATGCGACAGAAGAGTCCTCTTATGATAACTCTGCATGGGAAGAAGACTCCAATGATCATACTACACCAGAAATCAGTGCCATTTCTGAAGACAAACCAAGAAGGGAAGTACCAGACTTTGTGATTCACAGAGGAGTTCGTCGCCATTGGGTTGCAGTCGATGTCCCGAAATTTGTCCATAAGTCGAAGTAATTACCATCTTTGTTTTAACCTTTCACCTTTCCTGGGTGAAATGGATGTTTTATAGGGCTCACTTTTCTGTAAATGTCCCTCTTCGCTTCACCCAAAGAGATAGAGATTTGTTTTATAAGGTTGTTTTTCAAGAATCGACAAATCATGAATAAATAATGTCATTTTGAATTCCCGCATTTATTGCTGTTTTCACTTTTCGTTTTTCAGAAAATGGTAATCCTAAAAAACAACCTAAAATAAAAACAAGCATTTTCAGAAAATACACTGCACAGACTCTTGCATTCTCTCTATCTTTTCTAAAAAAGGAATCACCATGTCATGCAGATTGCTTGTTTTAAACCCCATTGAAACATACGATCCAATGCCTTCTCCCAACTTTGAATTCCTAGTAATTGAAGCTGAAGAAGAAGAGGACGAAGAAATTCTAGAAGAGATCTCCCGACTACTCAGACAAGAGGAAAGGTCCATTGAGCCTCATAAAGAGCCATTGGAAATGGTCAATTTGGGTTCAGAGGAAGAAAAGAAAGAAGTTAATATTGGAGCACTGCTCAGCTTAACTATCAGAGAAGGCTTGATAAAACTTCTCAAAGAGTTTCCAGATGTATTTGCTTGGTCCTATCAGGACATGCCAAGGTTGGATACCAGCATTGTGGAACATCACTTACCACTGAAATCAGAATGTCCTCCAGTAAAACAAAGACTGAGAAGGACTCATCCAGAAAACAAAATTACGGAGGAAGTCCAGAAGTAGATCGACGCAGGTTTCCTTGCCACCTCCTAATATCCTCAATGGTTAGCCAACATAGTTCCAGTTTCAAAAAAGGGCGGAAAAGTCAGAATGTGTGTAGACTACAGGGATCTAAACAGAGAAAGTATAAAGGATGACTTCCCCTACCACACATAGACATGCTGGTAGACAGCACAATAAAATTCATAGTCTTCTCCTTCATGGATGGATTCTCGGGCTATAATCAAATCAAGATGGCACTGGAAGACATAGAGAAAACTTCATTCATCACCCCATGGGCACCTTTTGTTACAAGGTAATGTCGTTCAGTCTGAAGAACACGGGGGCAACCTATCAAAGGGCCATGACAACTCTGTTTCACGACATGATGCACAAAGAGATCGAGGTGTACGTCGATGACATGATTGCCAAATCTAAAACAGAAGAAGAGCATGTGGAACACCTACAAAGTTATTCGAGCATCTGAGAAAATACAAAGTCCGCTTGAGTCCTAATAAATGTACGTTCGGTGTTCGCTCAGGAAAATTCTTAGGATTCATCTCAGCCAAAAAGGAATTGAGGTTGATCTTACAAAGTCAAGGCCATTCAAGAAATGCCTTCTCCAAAGACTGAAAAATAGGTCATAGGATTTTTGGGACATCTGAATTACATCTCAAGATTCATATTCCTCATGAACGCGATATGCGCGTCGATCTTCAAACTACTCAGAAAGAATCAAAACTGTATATGGACAAAATATTTCCAAAAAGCATTCGAAAACATCAAGGAATATTTGTTGAATCCACCTATTTTGTCTCCTCCAGTGGAGGGAAGACCACTGTTCATCTACTTAATTGTCTTGGAAGACTCTATGGGTTGTGTACTTGGCCAACAAGATGAAACAAAAAGAAAAAAGTCTGCCATTTACTACTTAAGCAAGAAGTTCACGGACAGTAAAACTCGATACACTATGCTCGAGAAAACTTGTTGCGCTCTGTCTTGGGTAGCCAAACGTCTTCGCAAGTACATGATTTGTCACACTACTTGGTTAATCTTCGAAATGGATCTGATCAAGTATGTCTTTGAAAAACCTGCTCTCACAGGAAGGATTTCCTGTTGGTAGATGTTGTTATCGAAATACGACATCGAGTATCATGCTCAAAAAGCTGTCAGAAATTATTTTAGCCGATCATTTGGCTCATCAACCGATTGACGATCAGGAATCAGTCGAATTTTAATTCCCAGACGAAGATGTTATGTACTTGAAAATGAAAGATTGCGATGAACCGCTACCCAGCGAAGGGCCAGAACCAGGTTCCCAATGGGGACTAATATTCGACGGAGCCGCCAATGCTTATGGAAATGGAATTGGGGCAATCATCGTATCACCTCAGGGTACCCATATTCCTTTCACGGCCAGATTGACATTCAAATGCACAAACAATGAGGCCGAATATGAAGCTTGTATCATGGGTCTCGAAGAAGAAATTGACTTAAGGATAAAGAATTTGGATGTGTATGGAGACTCATCCCTGGTTATAAATTAGATCAAAGGAGCGTGGAACACATATCAATTGGGATTGATTCCTTACAAATACTATGCGAGAAGGTTGTTACCATTCTTTAACAGAATTGATTTTCATCATATCCCTCGTGAAGAAAATCACATGGCTGGTGCATTAGCCATCATATCCTCTATAATTAGTGTAAGTCAATGGAATGACGTACCTAAGATTGACATAATACGCCTTGAATGTCCCACTTACATCTTCACAATTGAAGCAGTCATAGATTACAAACCATGGTACCACGATATCAAGTGTTTCCTTCAAAGACAGGAATACCCGCCTGGGGCATCGAGAAAAGATAGGAAGACTCTCAGAAGATTGGCTGGCAACTTCTTTCTGAACAGTGATACACTCTATAAGAGAAACTTCGACATGGTCTTGCTCAAATGCGTAGACAGGCAAGAGGCAAACATGTTAATGAAAGAAATCCATGAAGGTTCCTTTGGCACTCATGCCAATGGACATACAATGGCAAGTAAAATTCTGAGAGCAGGATATTATTGGCTAAGAATGGAATCTGATTGCTACAAGTACATGAGGAGGTGTCACAAGTGTCAGATATACGCTGACAAAATCCATGTACCGCCAACGCATCTCAAAGTTCTTTCTTCTTCATGGCCTTTTTCTATATGGGGAATCGACATGATTGGCATGATTGAACCTAAAGCTTCAAACGGACATCGGTTCATCCTGGTAGCCATTGACTACTTCATCAAGTGGGTCGATGCAGTGTCATACACCAATGTAACCCGACAAGTGGTGGTCTGATTTATCAAGAACAGTCTCATCTACCATTATGGTGTTCCAAGCCAGATCATTATGGATAATGGATCCAACCTAAACAACAAGATGATGAAAGAGTTGTGTGTTGAGTTCAAAATTAAACACCATAACTCATCTCCCAACCGGCCCAAAATGAATGGAGCAGTAGAAGCGGTTAACAAGAATATCAAGAAAATCATTCAGAAGATGGTCGTAACCTACAAAGAATGGCACGAGATGTTGCCCTATTCTCTTCACGGTTATCGCACATCTGTCCGCACCTCAACAGGGGCAACCACTTTCTCTCTAGTATATGGCATGGAAGCAATGCTCCCCATAGAAGTAGAGATATCATCAATAAGAGTCTTGATGGAAGCCAAGTTAACAGAAGCTGAATGGTGTCAAAGCCGATACAATGAACTGAACCTAATCGAAGAAAAGAGAATGACGGCTTTGTTTCATGGTCAGTTATATCAGCAAAGAATGAAGAAGGCATTTGATAAAAAGGTCTGACCCCGTGTCTTCAGAGAAGGAGACCTCGTGCTCAGAAAGATACAATCATTTCTCACTGATTCCAGGGGAAAATGGACTCTGAATTACGATGGCCCTTATGTTATTAAGAAAGCCTTCTCAGGCGGTGCCTTGAGACTCGCAACCATGGATGGAGAGGAGTTTACCTACCCCACGAATGATGTAGTCAAGAAATACTTCGTCTAAATAAAAAAACGTCTCGGTGGATTGAAAACCCGAAAGGGCGGTCCAGGAAAAAATTAGAGACATAAACAATAGTAATCCCGATGGGGTGAAAACCTGAAAAGGCAATCCAGGAAAAAATTAGGGACTCATGGAAAGTAGCTATATCCGACAAGTTTAGCTCCTCAAAGGCAATGTCATCCGTCGAGAAAACTTCAGTCAGGTCACCTCCGACAGAAGCTCAGAATGTCCAGAATTAAGGGCTCGTGGGAGGAGAGCGGTCGTTATGTTTCAATGTAGCCTCTTTCCCTTTAAATTACCATTTTCTAAACTTTGTAATACTCTATGGGATCACGTGTTCGGCTGATTACCCTTCTATCAATAAAATTTGAGCATGTGTGCTTTTTGTTTACAATTCTCATTTATTCTGCTTCGCAAAATGACATTTTAATATGATCAATGATTCTTGAAACAAAAATGAATTTACTTTTGTTTTCAAATTTACTTTTGCTTTCAAAACAAAGATGGCAATTTATTTTTGGTTAATGAGCACGAAAAAGGAATATCGACTGCTTCAGATGGGTTGTCCCATCTGACATCCCCGACAGAGTTCTTACCTTTGAAAACCAATTGTTGGTTTTTCTCCTCAGTAGGGTCTATCTTTGAAAAACAAGGACGAATTTCCATTCCTAGCAGGTTTGTATCTCTGGAAATCGGCACGGAGGTAGGAATCCCTATTCCTGAGTAAATGTACAACTTTCAGAATCTTCAGTGATACCCCCATCTCCCGGAATGACCGAGTATCCAGTTGTGTTCCTCACCAGTCTGTATGTCATGTCTGTTTTGTCAGCATAAACATTCATACATCATGCATAATTGATACATATTCATATTCATATTGCATTAATATCACTCTGGTCATATTCATCCCCTAAGTGATAAACGTCTTCTCTCCAATAGAGTTGTCAGTTCTTATTTTTGCGTCAGATAGGACAAAATTCTGGTCTAAGTTCTTTCCTCGTCAGGAAAATGTACCGTCTAAACGATCTCTCTCCAGTGTATTCCTGGATTGAAATCGGTCCTTAACCACTTTGAGGATTTGAACCTCCGAAAGGCAAGAAGTCGTTTTGTTATACACCTTTGAAATTTCACTCTTCATCAATGAAGAGGATACTTTGCTTTCCCGGATTAAAGAAAATCCCCAGAGAAAGCCTCTCAACAGAAGACACTTGGCAATAAGACAGTTTCTCTCCAAAATTTTTGCTTTCAATGAAGTCATCAGCACCTCAAAATTGGATTACATCACATGGCATTTCTCCAGAAAAAGGTCTCGAAGAGAAGTATGACGTAACACCACCAGTAAAAAAGAAATCTCTCAAGAGACTTGCTTTCCCCAGTAAGGTCGACAAATGGCATCTCCCACAGAGAAGTTTGCGCGCCTCTGCAGTTCAGACAAATGGTTCTCTCCAGCAAGTCTGACATCAAATCTGTTTCCATCAAATGGCGTCTCCCTAGTAAAACTCGGAGAGAAGTTTGATGAAGACCTCTACAGTGGATAGCGTTCCTTGTCAAGGAAGGAACTCGACAAGAAGAAAATAAGACCAGTTCCATGGCTGAAGACCAGTATCGAGGGGAAGTTTATTTCAAAGAAACTGAGACCAGTTCCATGGCTGAAGACCATGATCGAGGGGAAGTTTATTTTCTAGAGAAAACTAAGACCAGTTCCATGGCTAAAGACCAGGATTGAGGGGAAGTTTTTTTCAAAGAAAACTAAGACCAGTTCCATGGCTGAAGACCAGGATCGAGGGGAAGTTTATTTCAAAGAAAACTAAGACCAGTTCCATGACTGAAGACCATGATCGAGGGGAAGTTTTACCCTTTTCTAAGTAACATTTCTTAGCAAAAGAAGATGGATGAGCAAATAATTTCTATTCATAACCGCAGTCAAAATTTTGGGTATTCCGATATTTAATCCTCACCTTGAATGTCCGAACGTCTTCGCCATTCACACCTTCAGGTCCAAGAAGATTAAATAGGGGCATCTGTCATACCCCAAATTTTTACCAAAAGATTTCCCATCATTGTGCAAATCATCACCACAATATGGATGTACCTTCATACCTCATCAATCCTCTCAAAGATTGTTGATCATTCGCTTCAACCAAGAATTAGGAATTTTGAGTCCTCTCAAAGTACTCAGACAAAGGATCAATCAAGAATGGATGTGATCCTCAACTTGTCAAGCCTCTCAAACATCCAAGAAGGATCAAGAGGTCTCCCACATCAAGAATCAAGCACAAGAGTGCAACATTTCAAGTGGATCAAGTCTCAAGATCATCAGTGTCACCAAATTAGGGTTTTGGTCGACCAAGGCCTCCAGAGAGAAATTTTCATCTGGGCATAATCCAATACTTCAAAACATGATCCAAGAATCTCAAAGGGACCTCATGGACCCAATCACAAGTTCAAAATAGCCTCAGGGGATGCATTAATCAAAAATCAGGAATTAGGGTTTCTTAACCTAATTCACCCCTAAGTTGACTTTTGGAACAAAACATGAGCCAAGACCTCAAGGAATGTTTTGAAGACCTACAATACATCATATTGATCCATTTACAAGATTGGATTGATCAAAAGAACTTGGTTCATAAGCAGTACAAGGATTCAAATTCATCTGGACCAATTAGGGTTTTTTGATGAAAAGTCAACTGTACCTTTGACTTTTGACCAAGACAAGATCCCAAACCTTGGGACATGATTCAAGACACTCCATAAAACCAATGGAATCCATCCATTAGGTTTGAATTAGGCCAAGGACTTGATTTCATAGAGGATCGCAAAGTTTGAAATTCATCTGATAAAAAGTCAACTGTGCCAAAAAACCAAGTTTGACTTTTTGAATTTCTTGACAAACAAGGCTTCCCTAAGTCAAAAACAATGTTAACTTATGGTTTGGATCATCACCCATCAAGAAAAATCAAGAAAATTTGGGTTACTTGCAAAAGGGGCAACCATAAGAAACTTGAAATTTCACTAAGTTATGAAAAAAAGTGATTTATACTCAACTTTGTAAGACCCTAACTTGTGATCCAAGTAACCTTTTTCTTCCATCCGAAGCTCAAATGAAAGATCTCATTACATACTTCAAGATTGTCAACTATAACAGATTCCAAATCCTCATGGATTTTGAGTTATGTATTGATCAAAATCACAAAAATATGAAAATGGCCATTTTTCCAACACTTTGTGAAATTTTGGATAGAATCTGTTTTGCATTTTCACTAACTTTGAGGCCATTTTTCATTATGATCAAAGATGATTCAAGACCAAAGTTAAACATCAAAGTTGAAGTATGTTATTGGGGCTTTCCAAAAAGTACAAGAGTCTCCCATGGTTCAACTTGAGCAAGGAGTTATAATCCTCCAAAAATGGCATTTTTCATCCTGCCTACACAAAGGCATGAAAACCAAACTTGTGCCACATGATTTTGTCACTCAAGTTTTTCCATTTTGCCAACTTTGTCATCTTCCAAAAGCACAAAACATCTGATGACTCACTTGGTTCTTGATCAAGAAGGCAAGAATTTCAACTTGGCATGTGAAAACCATCATGACATGAAACTTGGAATTCAAATTTGGCAAGGTAACATCAATGTTATATATTGAGGTGTCATGAACCAGACCATAACACTCCAGGCAAGTCAAGATTCAAGTCTAAACTCTGAGCATTCAAACCTGAAAAATTGAATGGAGTCAAGATAAGAGAGTTGACTTGGCACTTTTGGATTATCCAAGTCAATGGCTACAAGCTACATGCCATGATCAGCCTCCAATCACTATTGCTCCCAAAACAAAGTTGCTCTACTATAAATAGAGGTTATTTCTGATCAACTCAAGTACACCAAAGCATAACAACTCATGCTTTCCTTCCAATCACTCTAAAAAACCAGAATTTACTTCTCTTACAAGTCACATTCGAATTTTCAAATAGAGAGCAATTCCACACAAACCAATCATCCTAACACCTCACATATGTCATATACAAGTGATCCATAACCTCAAAACACATCTGGAACACCAGAATCACAAAGTCATCATCCATTTGCTCAAGCTTTTTGGCCTATTTGCAGTTGGGGTACCACAACCAGTTCTAGGTTGTTTCAATCCATTCCAAGCTTTCAAACACACTACATAAGGTCCAAAGAAGCTGTCCAGATCATCACACAACATCTGTAACACCTACAAATGAGATTTCGATTTCCTCTTGCAGAGGTAAGCCTGACACTCTCAAACTCTATGGTCCATGCATCATAAATGTGTTTTCAAGTTACAAACATGTTTCTGCACTTATGTAAAGTGTTTCCCCTCAATCAATTGCTTTGTAGCTACCGTGTATAGGATTTCATAGTGTTCTTGCAGAAATTAGGGTTCTTGAGTTCATCTTTTGATTTCTCACTCCACACTTAATATAAATGCAATTAATTTATATCACTGAAATCCTTGTTCAAAAATACACAACTTTTGTGTTTTCAAAAGTCAAAACCATTACGTATTGAGAGAGATATGTGAGGTTTTGCAAAACGACCATGGAGGGAGGTCGCGAGGAAGAAGATGACCGTTGGAGCCGTATTTTGAATTTTTGAATTTTTGGTCATTTTCTTAATTGATTTCAAAAATTAATTTATATCTCTATTTTTATCATTTTTTATTGGTTCTTTTTTTGAAAATTCACAAAAATGTTAAAATATTTTATTCTACAAAAAAATCAAATTTATATTATTTATTTGATATAGTTTTATTTTTTGTAAATGATTTCGTTTTATTTGATTTTAAACATTTTAAAATGAAATTTCCACCTTGGTTTTTCAAATTCAAATGAATTCCAAGTTTTCATGTGATTAAACATAATTTTTTAAAACATTTTTCAAAGTTGACAACTTGTTTTTGAATATATTTGATATTTTATATCATTTTTTATTTAATTTCCTTTGAAAATTATATTTCTAAATTAAAATTAGGGTTTTTCTTAATTTTGATTTTTTTCAAACACTTTTTAAAAGTTTTTGGGCCTTTAATAGAGTGTAAGACCCATCCCCTTTATAAATACAAAATTTTGGGCCTCAGTCATTGTATAAGTTCCGATACGATTTTCAAAATAACGGTGCGATCGTTGTTTTTCATTTTGGAATATCTTTGAGCAATAAGCCCCATCTCTTGTATACAAATAAATTTTTGGGCCTCTAATAGAGTGTAAGACCCATTCTTTATTGTACATAAATAATTTTGGGCCTCAGTCATTGTATAAGTCCCTCAATGGTTTTCAAAATTACGACGCGATCCTCGCCTTTTCAAATAATTCATCTGGGCCTCTCCTTGAGTATAAGCCCCATTTTTGTTTCTTCACTAACATTTTGGGCCTCTAACAGAGTGTAAGACCTAAACCCTTTTGTACATAAAACAATTTTGGATCTCTGCTATAGTATAAGTCCCACAACGTCTTTCGGTATCGCAGTGCGATTAATATTTTCAAATGAGTCATCTGGGCCTCTCCTTGATTATAAGCCCTAATGTTTTGTACAAAACTTTGTTTTAACAAATAAACAACTTTTATGGGCCTCTCCTTGAGTTGTAAGCCTCATACCTCTGTTTTCAAAATCATCTATCTGTTTTAACTAGTACTAAGAGGGGCATTATCCCCGGTGAAACTGCTCTTAGACCACTTGGGCCTCTCTTTGAGCTATAAGCCCCAAACACTCTTTTTTTTTTTTAAAAATTCTTTCAATTCAAATATAAATTCAAAGTTTTCTCAAAACATTCTTCAATTTCTTGAAACCCTAATCAACCATACAGTTGTAGTCAATACAACAGATCATAATACACTTGGGCTTCCTCTCAGAATGTAAGTCCCCACATCTTTTTCAATGCATATTTGTTTATATATCTTTGTCAATTCAATTGTCTGTATATACTTGTGCATATCTTGCTTAGAGTTTCCTTAGCAGTTAGGTCTATGTTTAGGTCAAACTAGAGTTTACTTTACAACATAGTCAAAACTAGTTCCCTCATAGGAAAGTCCATATACAGTCTGCCTCCTCTTGGGCTTATACAATATGGAACAGAGAAAGACATTATTCCCGGTGAAACTTTTCTCAAGACTGTCAAACTTAGAAATATATGTGTATAAGAAATTCATTTCCCCAGAGAGGATTAATTCCCGATGAAACCTCTTTTGAATTTCTTCAAATCTTAGAATTGTTCAACAAAGAAAGGATTAATTCCCGGTGAAACCTTTCTTGAACTTTTCTTAGGCTTGGACCCACAAGCTTCCTAAAAGTATGCCTAGCCTCCTCTTGGGCTTAGTATAAGGACCAACAGGCTTCTTAGAAGTTCCCCCCAGTCTTCTCTTGGGCTTAGTACAAGGACCCAAAGGCTTCCTAAAAGCATAGGATAGAAATTAGTCATCTCTACTAGTTCAATCCTCGGGAGAGTCAAGAATTCCAAAAAATCAGACTAGGATAGGGTTGTTCCTCATCCCTTAAACCCTCAGCCTCCTTTTGGGCATCATACAAAGACCCATCTCTACACCAAAGCCTCTACTTCTTGAGAGACTTCGACAGTCTCAGCCTCCTCTTGGGCTTCATTCAATTAGACTTGGAAAGTCTCATTTCCTCCCGGATCTCACCAAGAAACCCTCAAATTTCCTAAAAGCACAGGAAAAACCATGATCATTTCATCAATATACTAATCTTCAACAGAGCTAAAACTTCTAAGGTTTTCAAACTCAGCTTTAAACTCCTCTGACCCCAACAAAGTTTAAAGTGTCACCTTAACAATCTCAGCCAGGGTCAATTTACCATCAACAAATCCCCAGTAGAATCAGAGCCTCATGGCATCTGATACTTCAACTCTTCCCTGATTCTCAGCAAGAGTAAACCCTTTGGATTCCCCAATACAATTTGGACCTGCTTATGGATTTCCACAAATCCTCAGCAAGAGATAGCCTCCTCTTAGGCTTCATATAAGAAATTTCCTCAATCAGCCTCAATCTTGGGCTTGGTACAAGACAGATAAAACCCTCCCCAGTGGAGCCAGTTTCATTTAGCTTCAACCTTGGGCTTTGATCAAGGCACACAAAAATCAACATCCCCTCAGATGAAACCACGGGTCCTCTCTACAGGAGGACATTTCCTCTATACGTCACATTTTAAAATAAACAATCAAAAACCTTTTCCAGATAATTGCTATAAGTGGCACACTTGTTGATTCAAAATCCAAGCTGGAGTCTTTCCTTTATCCTGGCCAAAATTTATCTTTCATATAACTGCTGTAAGTGGTAAGCCTCTGGATTCCTAACATCCAAGCTAATGTCCCTCTCTTAGCATGAAAGAGTCATAAAGGAAAAAATGGCATTGCTCATCACTGAGTTAAAGCTTTCTTCCTTTATGACATCACCCTTATAAAGGAAATTATGGCATTGCTGGATTCACATATCCCAGTTAAAGTAATTTCCCTTATAATCAATTTCTCAACAATTTGTGATGAATAGGTGAGATATTCTCCCTTTAGAGATGACAAATTCTCTCTCAGTCACCCTTTTAGCTTCAATCTTGGCCTTTAAACAAGACACAAATACTCAGATAGCTTCCATCTTGGGCTTTAAACAAGACACAAAACATCTTTCCTCCCATAGAAATAGGAGGAACTACGATTGCTCTGATTTCCCAAATCTCTTTACGGGAATACGTAGGCATAAGATTGCGAAATCTTAGCGAGCACACAAATCAAAAACTTTAGGTCTAGTACCTTCCCAAAAACAACGGAAAACTTGAAAATAACAAAAACATTCTCTCAATTCTCCTGAAGGAGAAACTTTCCTATGGATTACCATAGATACACTGGGTGCTAACAGCTTCCCTTTGTATATCTCGACCCCATTCCCCGATCTCTTAGAATTTGTTAAAGAAAACATTTGCGTGTAAGGTTAGTTTTAGATACCTTCCCTTTCCTTTCCAGCTTCATAGGATAAATAAGAAATCAGAAAATAGCTCCTAAATTTCAACATTGCGGTAAGGTGGTCGCGTCACCGACAAAAATTGTACGCTACATCTGTCACATGGTATTCCAATCATGAATTAGAGGCAAGAGAAAACCCTAATTGGTTGCACAAGTGCACCACTAAACAAACCACAAAATCCAAGCACATCTCAACAAGTTAGCATAGATTGCATCACACATGAAAAATAGCTAAGAGTGTTTAAAAATCATGGAAAAATAATCATGATATCAAGGAGGCAGTAGGTCAATTTGATCTAAAAGGAATGCTTCAAACTGTGTACAAAAGGTGTTCAAGTCACTTAAATATTAAGCAAGTACACAAACAATCATTCAATCAAGTTAGGCATCAAGAAGCATTTCAAACAAAGACCAAAATGAGTGGCCAAGGAATAAAATGAGCATTCAATAACCCTACATACATGTGCCTAAAACTGTACAAAAGGATAGATTAAGAAGTGGTCTTAAAGGGCATCAACATCAAACCCTAATTCAAGGACTAAAATGTAAAACACTCTTTCAAAATAAATCCAAACAAAATAATTAAAATAATTAAAAAATAAAATAAAAATCATGATAAAAATATCAAGTCATTAAAATATTTAAAATATATTTTTATGGATTTTTTATGTGGAAGGACTAATTAAAATAAAATTAAAATGAAAGAAGAAAATAGAAATAACAAAAACAAGAAAGGGGGTACTAAAATGAAAAACAGAATGAACTAGAAATAGTTGGTAAGGCGCGTTGGGCTTAAAAGGGAGGGTGTGGAAATCAAACCATGTAGGCCCAAACCAAACACTTAAAGTCTTCTACCTAAAGTCAAAAGGATTTAAGCTGCTGATGTTTCAGAATGAAGAAATCAGTTGACATTCCTTAGAAGAAGATATGTTGTTGATCTTTGATGGACTAAGTCTTTAGTCAAGTTAAATCAGCATTGTGAGATCAAGAAGTGTCATGCAAATTATATGTTGTGCTACACACATATTTGATGATTCTTGTTTCTGAACATGATCTGCATTCGTTGAAGAAACACAGTCAGAAGACGTCAATCAATTCTCCTTAGCTCAAAACCTCGCAAGCAGTCTATGATTAAGCTAAGCTTTTATTGACCTTCTAAAAATAAAAATTGTTGAAAGACAGTTTTTCTGATGTTCAAATTAAGAACCTCTGATTGACTGTTCTAAAAAATCAGATGAATATGTCTGAACGGGAGAAATGGAAAAATCATCTGAAGAAGAGATTGTATCTAGCTCTCAGACTAGTGATCAGAATTAAGAATATACTAATCAACATCAGAATAAGAATCTTTGGAGAAAATGAGAAACTTAAGGAAACTCAGTCATAGTCTCTAATAGATCACTCTGAAGAAAGCAAATGCAGAACAAGGTTGATCAAAAGCTTTATGAAACACAATCTTATCAGATACATGAGAAATTAGAATAAAGAGAATCTGAGGAAAATCAGAAGCCTAAACGCAAGACAACTTAAGTCAAAAGGGGAAGCACTCATATACAGCATCACTGGGAAATATTTCAGAACCTCTAAGGTATAATCCTCCTTATCTATGACCAATTGCAAACAATGAAATGTCTAATGAGTAAAAATATTCATAATGTGAAATATCCTCTCTTTCCAAGAGAAAATCTTTCGATCAAATCTCTAGACTATGTGTTCACTCTATGTGACCTTAGTCATGATTGCGAATCTTAAGTAATCATAATAGTTTTATTAAAAATAAGAAAATCTGTTTAATTTCTTCATATAAATACTTGAAATCTAAATAGTATTTTTTTAAGGACTATTCACATCATCAAAATTCTTGTCACTTAGTGTGCACTTAATCTCTATCTTCCCTAGGTTAGGCACAACTCATTGCACCTATTTAGATGTATATAAGTCAACTCTCCCTATCCAAAAATATCACACTCAACTGAGTCAACATTCTGTCTTCCATTTACCATCATAGCTCCACTGATTCTAGGAAACTAGGATCCTCCTGGAATCATTGCTTGCAGTCTATCTGATTTTTTTTCTTTCTCAACAATGGATTAGATATTCCACTTTGTTAGAAAAACCCACGAACATAAATCTAGTGAAAGATTTTTTTTAACATGTCTTCTTTGATCATGAAACTAGACTTATCTAAGATTAACCTGTGTCTGCTACGTGCATGTTATGTAGTAGTTTAAATCGTTGTACTCTTGCCATTTTTTTTTGGTCTGAGGAATAGTTAAAATTGTGTCTGTGAATCTTATTACAGTATCTCCTTTTTTAGTTAACTCAATGATCATTCCTAACATTTAATATATCACTTTACACTACCTAAAGTTGAATTTGAATAATTCAAGAATCTGATATATCTTAAGAGGAATCTGGACTTACTTAAACAAGTCTCGAATGCAATTACACATGAATCTGTTAAAAGACATATGAAAATTTTTGAGTTCCTCGAGAAACTACCATCATTAAAATGTGTCTATCACTCTTGCACTCTTAGGAGAGCAGTTATCATCCACGTCGGTTGATACTTAGTCATTAACTGCTCCTTTTCATTTTCCATGTGTCTATGTCTCGTAGTATACCCTATGCAATTATGACGAACCTAGGAAATAGTAAATACAAATCTTTTGTATTGATTCAGACGTTACCTTCTTCCACTCTCATTCCCTTATAAATAGTAGGAATTCCCCTTTTCTCATTACATCCTCAACCTAAAGCTGCCATCCCTCTAAAACCCTACTTGACTTTAACAATGTCTGCTCCAACCTTTACTGGTAACATAGAAACCCTAGAATTTATATCAGAAAAATGACCAACCTTGCTCGACTAAAAAACCACGACATAGACATAGTTAGAAGCATGCAAATTCAATCTTGGTCTGGGTACTACGCCTTGCTAAACGGACCTATCTATCCTGTCCTTTTAAAGGAATTTTGGAAATATGCCAGAATCGACGATGATGGTAATACTGTCCGGTCTGAAGTTATCGACTTCCAATCTCTATCACCTTGTCCTCAATCGCGAAGATCACTAATTGTGTCTCATCTGGAGTCACTGTTGAAGATTTTCAATATGATATTGGTATGGTAGAGAACTGTAGGATCCTTTTTGATGGTTCAGCTCCTTTTGAACCAAACAATCCTGAGTACCTTCTTCCTTCTGCCAAGACTTGGTTTAGATTCTCTCTAACTAATCTTCGCCCTTGAGCAACAGCAAGATCCACCCTGTCTAATGATGACAGAATCTTTGTTTTTATTTTGACGCATCATGTCAAAATTAATCTTCCCAAAATCATCTTCAATCACTTGAAGCACTCCATTGAGGTTTCAAGAAAACAGACCCAATCCTTTGTTCCATACGGAAGGATTATATCTAAAATTATGCTTAGAGAAGGATTCTGGGGATTGTTAAGTAGGATTGGACCAGAGCATGCGGTAACTGAAACAAGATGCTCTAGAGTGGACTACATTGAAGACTTTGATGATTAAAGTCTTTTTACGAGTGTATAACAAGTTCTTGTTATAACTAGGTCTAAGTTCCTGTGATTAACGATTTTTGATGCCTTGTACTCGTGTTTAAAATTAAAATGTGTTGCCTTCTGGTCTAGTCTTGAATTATTTTCTTCATACTCATAGGTGCACTGATCTGTCATTTGTGTTGAATGAAATTAACTCCGGATATTCTCATTATCTATTTAGTCATGATTAAAACATTTAAAACATTATCATAACCCAGTGATGATTGATAAATTAACATTCTTCAAGGATGATGCTATCACAAGAATTCAGAACCTAATAAATGCTTCCAGTTCAAGCATAGAACTCTATGGAAATAAGAAATATCTGGACTGAGTTATATGAATGGATCTCAGAAGAAATTATGAAGAGCAAGAGGATGGCAATTACTCAAGTAGAAGAAAAGTTGCATGTCTCAAGAAATGATGTCTCTGAAAACCTTCTCTCATCTTCTTCATCTTTAGGCTCGCTTTAGTCTAACTCAATAGGACCCATGAAAACCCAACTTTATTAGGACTACGATTACTTAAAATGTTTCTCATTAGGAATCTGGGTTTAAATTATCTATGTTTTGATTATCTTGAACTTTTCAAGATTAAGCTCAACCTATGCTCTGCATCTTAAAACTATTTTATGTTGATGCTTCCATCTAGTTGTTTATAAATAAAAATTCTATAATTAATCTAGATGATCTAAAACCTTCAATTGGTAATCAATTGATTTCATCTAATTATCCTTCAAATGAATATATTATGGTTAAAGATGGTTATCACCAACTGACTTGGATTGTTCTTAACTGCTCAAATACTGGTTCTATGGTTCTATGTTGTTACTATTCTCTATCATATCCAGTTTACTTAATGCTTAACTGAGGACTAAATATATGATATATGATTTTGATCAGAAAGAGGAATTCTATGCTTAAATGCTCATATACTCTAGCACTTTTTGATGATGTCAAAAAGGGGGAGAAATATAATGATTTTGATTGAAGAAGAAATCCTAAAGAATGCAAGACTCAACAAAGTACTCATATAAAAATGTGTTGCTACTAACGTTTGTTGTTTAATGTTTATCCGAGGAACTCTGAACAAGTTCACTAGGCATTCTAAGAACAGGTTAATCTGGAAGAATCAGATTTATCGTGATCTTTGTCTCACTTGGTTCAGAAGCTGTAAGTTGTCTGGGAGTATGAGATTCAGAATGTAAGAATCAGAAGAAGGAGAACTCTGAAAGCAATCAAGACTAAGTATACACTTCAAGATGCTTTCTCAGAAGAATTGTGCAAATCAGAAGTCAAAGAACTGTCTGAAGATCTGGATTGAAGATCCAAGAAGAAGTAGCTCTGATGTCTACCAGGAACCAATTAAAATGAAAACGATTTGGTATCAGACTAAATCAACAGTTGGTAATCAGACTCAGTACACAAAGATTAGTATCAGACTCATCAATCAGAAGAAAGCTGTGGATTATTATCAAAATACCATCATTGGTATCATTTCAGCATACTAAGGAAATACCTTCCAAGTGGTATGAGAAGAAGTCTTTCACTTGGTATTAAACACAACATACTCTGGTATAATTTAGTATCAGACTAAGATTAAAACATGTGTGACAGTTTCAGAATCAAGCGTTGATAGATCACAAAAATTAACCTTAAATTGGTATTTGATCAAAAATCAAGCTTTGATGAACCACTGAGTTGTGACAGTAACAAGGTTCTGAGATGAAGACCTGTGTTCAAAAGTCAAACTCTGAAAAAGTCATGATCCATATTGGTGATTAAAATCTTACCATCCTGAATTATGATTCTGAAGATCCCAATATCTGACTTATAGAAATTAGGGGGAGACTGCCCTGAAGATCCAATTGCAAAATCTCAAATCTTCACAAAGTCTGAAACTCAGGGGGAGTTTCTTAAAAGATGGTGTCTGTCTCTGATGAATAGCGAGGCTATGTTATCAGATAAGAACTGATCTGGTTGTGCTTAAATGAATCTGCTGAAAGGTAGAAATGCTTCAGAAGTCTCTGAAGATTACAAGCTCTGATACAACTACAAAAGGAAACTGAGTTCTGAAGATCTGAAGATGGAAGTTCTGATGAACTAGTCCAGATGCTAAAGGTTCTTTGTTTTCTTAAAGACAAGATAGAGAAGTAGTCATTTTCTATTCTTCGTTCTGGCAACTCAAGTTGTAACTCTTTATGTCTTTGGATCATATAAGATTCTAGATGATCACAGATAAAAACTTTGAGGATAACACATTCAGGGGGAGCTGTTGTTCCAGACTCTGAATATGTTTTGTTGGTGATTACCTTGTATAAAATGTTCAATCAAAATACTTGGTTTTGTAATCATCAAAAAGGGGGAGATTGTGAGAGCAAGAGTTATCTCTACAAATCAATCTATGTTTTGATGATAACAACACGTATTTGTGAAAGAACCATTTTATGTTCTAACGTGTGTTGTGTGCAGATCATAATTATAGAAAATATCAGATCCAACAAGCACCAGCCAGATGAGCGTAATTGATAATATGCGAAGTTACTATGTGTGACACAAGTCGCAAGAAGCAAGAACGCTTTTGTGTCTGATCGTGATCAGTCAGATCCAAGGATGCCGATATTGCTAATGCAATGATCTTGTGGATGCTCTCTGAAAGTGGTCGAGACTCTGAAGATTGCGAAGCTTCTGCAGAAGAGAACCGAAGTACTGAAGACTTTCATGACTTGAAGTTCTGAAGGCGAGAGGCTCTGAAGACCAAGTGCAGAAAGACTCTGAAGACTTATGTGTTCCGAAGACTAAGGTTCTGAAGATCAAGTATTGAAGACTCTGAAGACAGATTCCTAATGGACAAGTTCTAAAGTTTCGGAAGACTTGAAGAAGTAAAAGATAACGTGCTTAAAGACAAGTGCTAAAGTTCTGAAGGCTGATTCCTAATGGACTTCTTCAAATGACTGAAGACTTGACGTATCAGATATCCTATTAAGAAGACTCTACTCATGCTTCATCAATTAATCATCAGAAGCCTCTGAAGTTCAGAAGTCACATGTTACCGTTGTGAGTAACTGTACACGGCGCCCAAGAAAAATATATCCCGTCACTTCGTCCACAGCAAAAAGGAGATGTGTCAGTACAACTAATTATTACACAACGTCTCTTTTCCAACAGCCAACAGTATTTCAAACGGCTATATTTCTACTGGGCTATTTAAAGGAAAGAGTTCTCGCTTCTGAAAGAAAATTGATTCATTCCATCAAAGATGAATTGATCAAGTCACTGTGTGAAGATAGCAACAACGATGAGTTCTCGTTGTAACACTTAGAATATCCAAAGCTATTACTAGTTACACATGGCCATTGTTGTTGAAGCTTAAAGATCATCATTCAACACAACAACAACAACAAATTGGTACAGAAGTTGTTGATGAAGAAGACAACATTGAAGATCAGTCAAGTCATCAACCACCTTCTCATCAACGCTGCATTGAAGATCTGAAGCAAGGAGTTGTTGCTTAAAGCTTGCTCACCCAAGAAGACGAAGAAGAAGAAGATCTACAAGATATCAACAACTGTCAAATCTTTATACATCTTTGTAGTTTCATAGGATAGCAAGGAGCTGCTGCTCATATCTTGCTTGAACACTTGTGTGTTCTTTTACACTTAAACTTAGGAGTAATCTGCTTGTTAAGAAGCATTATTGTAATCTCCAGTTAAACTAATTCTTGGTGAATTAGGATTCCTTGAGTGGTCAGTGTGACCGGAGACTCGAGAAGACAATGGTGAGATGTCATTATGGGAAAAGCCTGAAATAGGGTCAGTAGCGTTATATTCATTGCGATGAATCCCTGAACATCTAGTTGTGAAAGCCTAGCAGTAGATCTTGCGAGATTGGAACCTGCAGGTCAATGTTCATTATATTCATTAAGTTGAATCCCTGAACGGTTCATTGCATGTTAGTCACAGTGCGGCTGTGCAAGTGGTTAGTCACCGGCTGTTGCCCGTGCGTCTGTAATCGAGATTGATTATAGTGGATTAAGACCTTGTGTTCAAGGCGAAATCACCTGAGGAGGGTTGACTGGATTAACCTTTGTGGTGAACCAGGATATATCGTGTGTCCTTTACTCTTATGCTTAATGTTCTTATTTATGTTTCTATGTTGAGTATCAGAGCCTTACATAAGCAAGTCAGAACCTTGCAGCTTAACTCTGATAAGCTTCCATACTGTAAGTTCTGAGAAATATAGTTTATGTTCAGACTCTTGTTGGTTCTCACGATTCACGCATAGCAAGTCTGAAAGTAAATTTGCCAGTCAGAGTCTCTCAACGAACTCTGATGTTGTCCTAAGTGCTTTAATGACAAGAAGCGAAAAGTTGTCAAAAGAGTAAAAACACAATTCAAACCCCCATTTCTTGTGTCTTTTTCGCACCTTCAACGAGGCTTTCGCAGAGCGAGCCTTCTGCATCACCTGCCGAAGCAAATTCGCTCGAGCTTCACTGGGCGAGATAAGAGGCGAAGGAAGGGTGGAAAAGAGATGCTCCTAGAAAATGTATAGGGGAGTGTTTTCGCTGCAGCTTCACTGGATGAGCCACAGGCAAACAGACTGCTTCGCCGGGCGAGCCTCGGGTGAGGGGCAAGTGGTAGAATTATTTCTAAAACTTCAAAAATTCATAACTCGAGCGGTGAGTGTCCGATCGACGCATGGTTTGAATCGTTGGAAAGCTGGTTAGACGTACTTTATTTTAAAATTATTTTTGGTACCAGATTTCCAACTATTTGATGCATGGATAGGTACTTAGTATGCATCGAGTTATGTCGTCTTGTTGAATTCTTATGGGTACCTTGAGTAATTAGTGCTTAGGAATACGTTGATCTTATTGGTGAATATGATGGTGTTTTTGGGAACTATTATGATGATTTTGATGCATTTGTGATGTTGTACTATGATGTTTATGATGATGTTATGACGTTTATGATGATGATGAGATAACATGATGTTTTAATTTTATGAATGATGATGCAATGTGACGATTTTGTGACGATGACGATTATGAAGTTTGCATCTTGCATTTATAGCATTCTCGGACTTCGATCCAGTGACGCTTTTAGGACTTCGGTCCAGTGGTGGCTTCAATCCCATTGTGTGGATTGAGGTAATTATGATGTGCTCCATTTGGACGGTGATGGCCCAGTGTCCATCCATGTTGTTTGGTACCACATGCATGAGTCTACGTTATTGCATTACATACTAAGTGACATTGCATAATTGAGTGTTAAATGATGTTTGATGATGTTGTGACTTAAGTGATGTTTTGGTGGTAAATGTTGATGTGGTGATTTTATGACGAAGATGTATATATGTTACTACGATATAAAGGTTTGAGTATAATATTTGGTAATGATGATGTATGGATTTCATGATGATGTTGTTTGTAACTACTATATCTTTTCCCTATATCTTTTGTAATGAATTGTGATTACTCACCCTTTCTGCTTAGAAATGTTGCCTCGATACATGGGTAACTTGTAGGTAATTAGGATTAGAAGTAGAAGCTCGATGGATAGCTTTATGGAGTCTTTTAGTTGCTTTATTTTTGAATAAAGAAGGTCTTGCTCTAATATTTAACATTGGGGTTTTGGGATCGTTTGAATCGAACTATATGTTCCTTGTTGACATGATGTATTGAGATGCTTTTATTCGTTCTAAGTTATTTTAAACATGACTTATGAATTATGAAGTGCAATGGTATTTTATTTTATGTATCTAATAAAGGTGTTTTGAGACAATAATTCCGCTGCGATGTTTGAAGTTTCATGATGATATTTCCAAAAGGGAGGATGTTTTAAAATTTGAAAACCCGTGTTACAGAGCAGGACATTTTATTATGATGTTTTTTTGAAGATGTGACACCCTTGTTGGTGATATGTACTTATCATCTATTAGAACATTTGCGAATAATCGTGGGGATTAGAAGGGTGTTACACGACCACCTACCGCATTTTGTGTTACTTTCTGATTTATGTATTTTTCCTATGAAGCTTGAAAGGAAGGGGAAGATATCTTAAAATAACCCTACATGCAAGTGTTTTCTTTAACAGATGCTAAGAGATCGGGGATCGGGGTCTGGTTATACAAAGGGAAGCTATTAACACCCAGAGTATCTATAGTAATCTATAGGAACCTTCTTTTGCATGTATTTCTGCTATTTTGAAATGCTTTCTTGTGTTTATCTACTATGGATTAGGAAAGTTTCTCCTTTGGGAGTGTTGAGAGAATGTTTTTGTTGTTTTCGGGTTTTCTATTGTTTTTGGGAAAGTACTGGACCTAAGATTTTTTATTTGTGTGCTCGCTTAGATTTTGCAATCTTATGCCTACGTATTCCCGTAAAAAGATTTGGGAAATCAGAGCAATCGTAGTTCCTCCTATTCTATGGGAGGAAAATTTGGTGCCTTGTTCAAAGCCCAAGATTGAAGTTATCAGAGTATTTGTGTCTTGTTCAAAGCTCAAGATTGAGGATAAAAGGTTGACTGAGAGAGAATTTGTCATCTCTAAAAGGAGATATATCACTTATTCATCACAAAATGTTGAGGAATTGATTATAAGGGAAATTACTTTAACTGGGATGTGTGGAATCCAACAATGCCATAATTTCCTTTATAAGAGAGATGCTATGAAGGAAGAAGCTTTAACTCAGTGTAGAGCAACGCCACTTTTTCCTTTATGAATCTTTCATGCTAAGAAAGGGACATTGGCTTGGATGTATGGAATCCAGAGGCTTGCCACTTATAGCTGTTAGATGAAAGAGAGATTTTATCCAGGATAAAGGAGGGACTCTAGCTTGGATTTTGAATCAACAAGTGTGCCACTTATAGCAATTATCTGTAAAAAGGTTTTGATTGTTTGTTTTTGAGATGTGATGCATAGAAGGAATATCCTCCTATAGAGAGGATTCATGGCCTCATCTGAGGGGATGTTGGATTTTTGCGTGCCTTGATCAAAGCCCAAGGTTGAAGCTAAAGGAAACTGACTCCACTGAGGAGGGTTTTATCTGTCTTGTACAAAAGCCCAAGATTGAGACTGACTGGGGAAATTCCTATATGAAGCCTAAATGGAGGCTGACTCTTGCTGGGGATTATTGAAATTCAGGAGAAGGTCAAAGGGAAACTAACTCTTGCTGGGGAATTAGGGAAGAGTTAAAGTACCATATGCCATGAGGCTCTGATTCTGTTAGGGATTTGTTGATGGTAAATTAACCCTGGCTGGGAATTTTCAAGGTGAAAGTTAATCCTTGTTGGGGGTCAGGGGAGTTTAAAGATGAGTTTGAAAACCTTAGGGTTTTTTAACTCTGCTGGAGACTGGTGTATTAGTAAAATGATCAGGTTTTATCCTATGCCTTTAGGAAAGCTTAGGGTCTTTGTGTGAAGTCCAAAGGGAGACTATGATAATGAGACTTTCCAAGTCTACTTGAATGAAGCCCAATAGAAGGCTGAGACTATCCAAGTCTCTAAGAAGTGGTAGACTCTGGTGTAGAGAGATCTTTGTATGATGCCCAAGAGGAGGTTGTTGGTTTAAGGATCAACCCTGGAATGATTGGGTTTTCTGGAGTTTTGACTCTCCTGGGGATTGAACTAGTAGAGATGACTAATTTCTATCATATGCTTTTAGGAAGCCTTTGGGTCCTTGTAGTAAGCCCAAGAGGAGGCTGGGGGAACTTTTAAGAAGCCTGTTGGTCCTTGTACTAAGCCCAAGAGGAGGCTGGGGATGCTTCTAGGAAGCTTGTGGGTCCAAGCCTAAGAAAAGTTCAAGAAAGGTTTCATCGGGAATGAGTCCTTTCTTTGTTGAACAGTTCTAAGGTTTGAAGAAATTCAAAAGAGGTTTCACCGGGAATTAATCCTCTCTGGGGAAATGAATTTCTTATATATATATATATATATATATATATATATATATATATATGTTTCTAAGTTTTGACAGTCTTGAGAAAAGTTTTACCGGGAATAATGCCTTTCTCTGTTCAATATTGAATAAAGCCCAAGAGGAGGCAGACTGTATTGAGGGGAGTTTCCTATGAAGGAACTAGTTTTGACTAAGTTAGAAGTAACCTCTAGTTTGACCTAAGTGTAGACCTAACTGCTGGGGAAACTCTAGACAGATATGCACAAGTATATACAAATAAGTGTATTAGCAGGTATATATACATGTATGCATTGAAAAAAAGAGGTTGGGTCTTACACTCTGAGAAGAGGCCCAAGTGTATTGTGATTGGTTGTATTGACTACAACTGTATGATTAGGGTTTTAAGAAATTAAAGAAAGTTTTGAGAAAACTGTGAGTTTGAATTTGAATTAAAAGTTGTTTAAAAGAAAAGAATGTTCGGGGCTTATAACTCAAAGAGAGGCCCAAGTGGTCTAAGAGCAGTTTCACCAGGAATAATGCTCCTCTTAGTACCAGTTTAAAATAGACAGATGATTTTGAAAACATAGGTATGGGGCTTACAACTCAAGGAGAGGCCCATGGAAGTTGTTTATTATTTAAAACAAAGTTTATGTACAAAAGATTGGGGCTTATACTCAAGGAGAGGCTCGTATGACTTATTTGAAAACAGTGATCGCACTGCGATACCGAAAGACGTTGTGGGACTTATACTACAGCAGAGGCCCAAAATTTATTTATGTACATAGAGGTTGGGGATTATACTCAAGGAGAGGCCCAAAATTTTTATTGAAAGAAAGAAAAGTGGGGCTTATACTCAACCAGTGGCCCAGATGAAAACAGCAGACGCACCGTTATTTTGAAAATTGCACCGGGACTTATACTATGACAAAGGCCCAGGAATTATTTATTTACAAAAGGAGGTTAGGTCCTACACTCTATTAGAGGCCCAAGTGTTTATGAAAATAGTGATCGCATCGTGATTTTGAAAAGCGCAATGGGACTTATACTATAGTAGAGGCCCATGCAGTGGTTTATTTACAAAGAGGGTTGGTTCTTTACCTCTAATAGAAGCCCATGAGTGTTAAAATGAAGTTTGAAAGATTGAATCAAAACAAAAACCCTAATTTCATTTTTAGAAGGTATTTTTCAAAGAAAAATCAAATAAAATATGATAAAAATATCAAATAAAATCATTAATCATGTTATAAACAATGATTAAGGTTTATGAAAAAGTATTTTATCCATATGAATATTTAAAATCATTTTGATTTAAAAAAAAAAGAAATCAATTTAAAAGCATTTAAAATAATTTAAAATAATATTTTTAAATATATTAAAAATATATTAAATAAAAATATTTTTGTGATTTTTGGTGAATAAAATATTAGGGAGTATAAATGACATGTGTGAAAAAGAATGGCTCAAAAATGTTAAAGGAGCTATGAGAAATGAATGGTTAAAGTTATGAAAAAAATTGAACAGAAAAATGGAAAAAATTTCACAACATCATCTTCGACATCCCTCATGTGTCCACTCTCTCTTCCATATTTTCTTCATTTTTTCCTCAATCTTCCGACACTCATAACTCTCTAAATTTTTAACGAAATTAAAAACCGTAAGAACCTAACTTGAACGATTTTTCACAAGGAATCCAATGGTAGCACTCATACATACTGAAACTAAACGTACAGAACACAAGAGGCAAAAAACCAGAACTGAACTTTAGTTTTTAAACAACATAAACTCCACATATATACATGTTAAAGTGCAAACGGTAGGAGGATCACAACAAACGCATTAAGAACTACATTTTTGCTTCAAGAATCAATCAATAATGATGCATGTACATGGAGTTTCAAAGAGCAAGAACACTTACCTATTAGAGCAAGGTCCAATGTCTCTTCAATGTAGTTACAGCAGCAAGAAGAAGATTCTATGAGCTTCCTTGATCCTCCAGGAGTGTATTGATGTGCTTGGAATGGATTGAAACCTTCTGGTTGTGAAAATTCAATTCTCACTCTTTTGAATTTTAAAATTTGAAGTAAGAGAGGGAGAATGAGAAAACAAGTCTTTGGTACTGTTTTGGTGTGTTTTGAAACATCAGAAATGAGCTCTATGTATAGGTGAATAAGTTTGTCTTCGTTGAATAGTAATGGCTTGGTGGATAAGACTCATTCAATGTTTTTGGCAAGACGTCATAACTTACATGCCAAGGTACAATAGCTCTTATAAGTAGCATAGCCAACTTTTGACCAACTCCATATTCCTCAGATGTTTTTATTGTTGTTTATGCATGAATCTTGACTGAAAAGAGTGGAATCTTTGAATGTGCACTATTGCACATAAATGCTTAAGAACAAAACTTAAGTTCTTAACCTTGTAATGATGTTTCTTAACTTCCAAAGAGATAATCCTTGACTTAATCCTCATTTTGCAGGTTTGATCACTCATTGTTTTTTACTGGTGTAGTTCAGTTCTTGATAATTCAATGTCTCACATAAATGCATAAGAACAAACTTGACTTCATGGCTTTGGAATGATGATTCTCACATGCTAAGGGATATATCCTTGACTCATTGGCATATTCTTGCATATTTTATGTGATTCTATCATATTCATGTTGATCTTGGATGATGACAAGGCTTGAAAATCGTGTAACACAAGAAAAGTGCACAAAATCTGTCCTAAAAATCAGTTGCATCAAGTAAGATAAATGGATGTTCTAGGACTTTTTGGAAAGCTTGGATGACATTCTTCAACTATGATGTTCATTTTGTGTGTAGATAATACTTGCAAAGTCATAAAAAATGATCTTGAACTTGTGTAATCAAATCTGTCCTAAAATCTGTCTTAAGAATATGTTTTATCAATGACTTTTGTAAAAATCATATCTTCATGCTCGAGTATGATAAATGGACTTTATAGGACTTTTTGGAAAGCTGGGATGACATACTTCAACTTTGATGTCCAAGGTTTAGCTCGAATCAACTTGGATCATGGAGAAAAACGTCCTTAAAGTTGGGACTTTCTTGCTGGAAAAATATTTAGTGATGTCCTACAAAATGTTGGAACATCTGACAACTTTGAACATTAAGAATTCCAAACTTTGATCCCTTATATCTTTCAATCCTTATGATATTTTGATTTGATTCCTTCTATAATGTTGAAGTATCAAATACCCTCTTTAAAAGTAGCCCTTAATTAAAATCAATGGATGATTGGATCTTTAGTTACAACCTTGAGAAGTTGTGCATTTGGACATGATTTTAATTAGAAAAAATTTCTAAGTTTCCTTCAATTTGATCAATTTTGCAACTTTGCATGATTTCTTGATTTAAATTTGATCAAATGCAATAATCCATCATATTTTCTCGAGTAATGGCTTGTGAAGCTCATAGTTGACCAAAAGTCAAACTTTGACTTTCTGGGCTAGTTGACTTTGTATCAGATGAACTTTGGGCTTGATCAGTTTGAAATGTTGAATTCTTATTCCCAATTCTTGATGTGGGACACCTCTTGATCTTTTATAGATGTTTGAGAGGCTTGACAAGTTGAAGATCATGTCAATTCTTGATTGATCTTTTGCCTAAGTGCTCTGAGAGGGCTCAAAACCGTAATTCTTGATTGAGGTGAATGCTCAACAATCTTTGAGAAGGTTGATGAAGCATGAAGGTACATCTATATTTTGGTGATGATTTGCATAATGATGTGGAACCTTATGGTCAAAATTTAGGGTATGACAGATGCCCCTATTTATTCTTCTTGGACCTGAAGGTTTGAATGGCGAAGACGTTCGGACATTCAAGGTAAAAGAGGATTAAATATCGGAATATCCAAAATTTTGATTGTGGTTATGAATGGTATATGATTTGCTCGTCCATCTTTTTTTACTAAGTAATGCTACTTAGAAAAGGGTAAACTTCCCCTTGATCCTGGTCTTTAGCCATGGTACTGGTCTCAGTCTTCTTTTGAAATAAACTTCTGCTCGATCTTGGTCTTCAGCCAGGAAACTGGTCTCAATTTTTTTTAAACAAACTTCCCTTCGATCCTGGTCTTCAGCCACGAAACTGGTCTCAATTTCTTCTTGTCATGTCCGTTTTTCGACAAGGAATGCTATCTGTGATGGTTTTCACCAAACTTCTCGCCGGGGAGATGCCATTTGATGGAAAAACGTGTTTCATCATTCTTCTATTCGAAATTTCTTCAGAGGGATGCCATAAGATGAGTAAAGTTTTGAAGTCAGACTTGTTGGTGGGGACCATTTGTGTGAATTGCAGGGGTGTGCAAACTTCTTTGTTTGGAGATGCCATTTGCTTGAGAAATTACATCATACTTCCCTTCGAGACTTTTTTCAGATAGATGCCATGTGATGTAATTCAATTTTGAGGTGCTGATGACTTCCTTGGAAATAGACAATTTCTCAAGGAGAGACTGCCATTTGTCGACTTTATTTGGAAATCTACGAGGGTAAGAACGAACTTCTTTGTTTGTCGATCGGTAAATATTTCTTGGAGGATGTGATCTCCATGTTGCCATAAGAGTTTTTGTTAGAAGCTTCCGCGGGGGATTTTCCTTAATCCGGGAAAGCGAAATATCATCTTCAATGGTGCGGAGTGAAGTTCAAAATGCTCTCTGGTCTTTCAGAGGTTCAAGTTATCAAAGTGGTCGAAGACCAATTTCAATCCAGAAATACGCTGGAGAGAGATCGCTTAGAAGATACATTTCTTGACGAGGAAAAAATGCAAACTGGGATTTTATCCTATCTAACATAGAAAGGAAAACTGACAAATCTAATGGAGAGAGAACATTTATCACTTCGGGATAAACGCGACCAAAGTGATATTAATGCAATATGAGTATGCATGATGTATGAAATGCTTATGCTGACAAGACAGACATGTCATACGGACTAGTGATGAAAAAAACTGGATACTCGGCCACTCTGGGAGATGGGGGGTATCACTGGATATTTTGAAGGTAGTACTTTTGTTTGGATACGGGGATTACTGCATTTGTTCTGGTTTTCAGAAGTACAAACCTGCTAGGGATAGTAACCCGTTCTTGCTTTTCAAGGGTTGACCCCACTGGGGAGAAAAACCAATCATTGGTTCTCAGAGGTAAGAACTCTACCGGGGATGTCAGATGGGACATTCTGTCTGGAATAATTGATCCTTCATTCAGGGTGTTTTGATCACAAGGAGTATTTTGATTCTGCATTTTGAAGTTTGGTCACTTTTGGGGAAGCTGTCGATATTCCCTTTTGTCCTCATTAATAAAAAAGAAGTTGCAATCTTTATTTTAAAAGCAGAAGTAAATTTGAAAACAAAAGTAAATTCTTTTTTTTTTTGTTTCAAGAATGTTAATCAAATAAACATGTCATTTTGCAAAGCAGAATGAATGAGAATTGCAAACAAAAGGCATAAGGGCTTAAATTTTTATTGATGGGATGGTAATCAGCCTAATGCATGATCCGATGGAGCATTATAAAGTTTAGAAAATGGTAATTTATAGGGAAATGGGCTACATTAAAACATAACGGCCATTATCCTTCCACCAACTTTGAATTCCAGGTATTTTTGAGCTTCTATCGAAGGTGACTTCTGATTGAGGATTTCTCGACAGATGACTTTGCCTCTGAGGAACCAATCTTGTCGGATGCAATTACTTGCCATGAATCCCTAGCATTTTCCTAGATTGCCCTCTCGAGTTTTCAATCCATCGGGATAGTCATTGTATATGTCTCTAATTTTTGCCTGGACCGCCCTTTCGGGTTTTCAGTCCAATGAGACTTTTTTTTCATTTAGGTGAAGTATTTCTTGACTACATTAACATTTGTGGGGTAAGTAAACTCCTCTCCATCCATGGTTGCGAGTCTCAAGGCACTGCCTGAAAAGGTTTTCTTAACAACATAGGGGTCATCATAATTTGGAGTCCATTTGCTCCTGGAATCAGTGAGAAATGATTATATCTTCTTGAGCACGAGGTCTCCTTCTCTGAAGACACGGGGTCTGACTTTTTTGTCAAATGCCTTCTTCATTCTTTGCTGATATAACTGACCATGGCATAAAGGCTCCATTCTCTTTTCTTTGATTAGATTTAGTTCATCGTATCTGCTGCGACACCATTCAGCTTCTGTTAACTTGGCTTCTATCAATACTCTCATTGACGGGATCTCTACTTCTATAGGGAGCACTGCTTCCATGCCATATACTAGAGAGAAAGAGGTTGCCCCTGTGAGGTGAGGACAGATGTGCGATAACTGTGAAGAGCGATGGGCAGCATCTCATGCCAATCTTTGTAGGTTACAACCATCTTCTGAATGATTTTCTTAATGTTCTTATTAGCCGCTTCTACCACTCTATTCATTTTAGGCCGGTAGGGAGATGAGTTACGGTGTTCGATTTTGAATTCAACATATAACTCTTTCACCATCTTGTTGTTCAGGTTGGATCCATTATCAGTAATGATCTGGTTTGGAACACCATAATGGCAGATGAGATTGTTCTTGATAAATCGGACCACCACTTGTCGGGTCACATTGGTGTATGATACTGCTTCGACCCACTTGGTGAAGTAATCAATGGCTACTAGGATGAACCGATGTCCGTTTGAGGCCTTGGGCTCGATCATGCCAATCATGTCTATTCCCCATATAAAAAAAGGCCATGGATAAGAAAGAACTTTGAGATGTGTTGGCGGTACATGGATTTTGTCGCCATATATCTGACATTTGTGACACTTCCTCATGTACTTGTAGCAGTCGGATTCCATTGTCAGCCAATAATATCCTGCTCTCAGAACTTTTCTTGCCATTGTATATCCATTGGCATGAGTGCCAAAGGATCCTTCGTGAATTTATTTCATTAGCATGTTTGCTTCGTGTTTGTCCATGCATCTAAGCAAAACCATGTCGAAGTTTCTTTTGTAGAGAACATAATTGTTTAGGAAGAAGTTGCCAGCTAGTCTTCTGAGAGTCTTCCTATCTTTTCTCGATGCCCCAGGCGGGTATTCTTGTCTTTGAAGGAAGCATTTGATATCATGATACCATGGTTTGTTATCGATGACTGCTTCAACTGTAAATATGTAAGCAGGCCTATCAAGGCGCATTATGTCAATCTTGGGTACGTCGTTCCATTGACTTACACTAATCATGGAGGATAAAGTAGCCAATGCATCAGCCATGTGGTTTTCTTCCCGAGGAATGTGATGAAACTTAATTTTGTTGAAGATGGGCAACAACCTTCTTGCGTAGTCTTTGTAAGGAATCACTCCTGGTTGATATGTGTTCCATTCTCCTTTGATCTAATTTATAACCAGGGCTGAGTCTCCATACACATCCAAGTTCTTTATCCTTAAGTCAATAGCTTCTTCGAGACCCATGATGTAGGCTTCATATTCGGCCATATTGTTTGTACATTTGAATGCCAATCTGGCGGTGAAAGGGATATGGGTACCTTGAGGTGTTAAGATAATTGCCCCACTTTCATTTCCATAAGTGTTGACAGCTCCTTCGAATATCAGTCCCCATTGGGAACCTGGCTCTGGCCCTTCGCTTGGTAGTGATTCATCGCAATCTTTCATTTTTAGGTACATGGCATCTTTGTTCGGGAAGTCAAATTCGACTGATTCCTAATTGTCAATCGGTTGATGGGCCAAATGATCGGCTAAAACACTTCCTTTGATGACTTTCTGAGCATGGTACTCGATGTCGTATTCCGATAACAACATCTGCCAACAGGCGATCCTTCCTGTTAAAGCAGGTTTTTCAAAGACATAATTGATCGGATCTATTTTGGAGATTAACCAAGTAGTGTAACAAATCATGTACTGGCGAATACGTTTGGCTGCCCAAGCCAGAGCGCAACAAGTTTTCTCGAGCATAGTGTATCGAGTTTCACAATCTGTGAAGTTCTTGCTTAAGTAATAAATGGCGGACTCTTTTCTTTTTGTTTCGTCTTGTTGGCCAAGCACACAACCCATGGAGTCTTCCAAAACTGTTAAGTAGATGATCAATGGCCTTCCTTCCACTGGAGGAGACAGGATAGGTGGATTCAGTAGATATTGTTTGATGCTGTCGAAAGCCTTTTGGCAATCCTCTGTCCATACACAGCTTTGGTTCGTTCTGAGTAGCTTGAAGATTGGCGTGCATTTCGCGGTCATGAGGAATATGAATCTTGAGATGTAATTCATATGTCCCAAAAATCCTCTAACTTTCTTTTCAGTCTTCGGAGAAGGCATTTCTTGAATGGCCTTGACTTTATCGGGATCAACCTCAATTCCTTTTTGGCTGACAATGAATCCCAAGAGCTTTCCTGAGCGAACACCGAATTTACATTTGTTGGGATTCAACCAGAGTTTGTATTTTCTCAGACGCTCGAATAACTTTAATAGGTGTTCCACATGTTCTTCTTCTACTTTAGATTTGACAATCACGTCATCGACGTACACTTCAATCTCTTTGTGCATTATGTCATGAAACCGAGTTGTCATGGCCCTTTGATAAGTTGCCCCTGCGTTCTTCAGACCGAACGACAATACTTTGTAACAAAAGGTGCCCCATGGGGTGATAAATGAAGTTTTCTCCATGTCTTCTGGCGTCATTCTGATTTGATTATAGCCCGAGAATCCATCCATGAAGGAGAAGACTTTGAATTTTGTTATGTTGTCAACTAGCATGTCTATGTGTGATAGGGGAAGTCATCCTTTGGACTTGCTTTGTTTAAATCCCTGTAGTCTACACACATTCTGACTTTTTCGTCCTTTTTGGGAACTGGTACTATGTTGGCTAGCCGCTGAGGATATTCTGAGGTGACGAGGAAACCTGCGTCGATCTGCTTCTATACTTCCTCCTTAATCTTGATGGCCATAACTGAATGAGTCTTTCTCAGTCTTTGTTTTACCAGAGGGCATTCTGTTTTCAGTGGTAAGTGATGTTCCAAGATGCTGGTATCCAACCCTGGGATGTCCTGGTAGGACCAAACAAACACATCTGGAAATTCTTTGAGAAGATTTATCAAGCCTTCTCTGACAGTTGGACTGAGCAGTGCTCCAATCTTAACTTCTTTCTTTTCTTCTTCTGAACCTAAATTGACCGTTTCCAACGGCTCTTTGTAAGGTTCAATAGACCTTTCCTCTTGTCTAAGCAGTCAGAAGATCTCTTCTGGAATTTCTTCGTTCTCTTCTTCTTCAACTTCAAATACCGGGAATTCAAAGTTGGGAGAAGGCATTGGATCATATGTTTCAATGGGGTTTAAAACAAGTAATCTGCACGACGTGATGATTCTTTTTTAGAAAAGACTGAGAGAATGCAAGAGTGTATGCAGTGGTTTTTTTTAAAAACGCCTGTTTTTATTTTGTTTTGTTTTTTAGGATTACCATTTTCTGAGAGAAACGAAAAGTGAAAATAGCAATAAATGCAGGAATTCATAATGACATTATTTATTTTTGATTTGTCGATTCTTGAAACACAACCCTATAAAACAAAACTCTGTCGCTTTGGGCCAAGCAAAGAGGGACATTTATAGAAAAGTAAGCCCTATAAAACATCCATTTCACCCGGGCAAAGTGAAAGGTTAAAACAAAGATGTGGCAATTACTTTGATTTAAGAACGACATTCGGGACATCGAACGCAACCCAAGGGTGACGAACTCCTCTATGGATCACAAATTCTGGTACTTTCCTTCTCGGTTTGTCTTCAGTAATGACACTGATTTCTGGTGGAGTGGGATCATTGGAGTCTTCTTCCCATGTAGAGTTATCATAAGAGGACTCTTATATCGCATCTTCCATAGTATTTTCATTCTCAAGAGGACCCCCCTATCCAGTTGGCTGGATGTCCTCATATCTGATGCGAGAGCTTTCGGGAGCAGTGTATTTTACTAGAAAGTCGTACTTGCCGTTTGGCTGCCCCAAGGTGTCCCAAGTTTCTGAGGGTATAGACGAGCCATCTTGCTCAATGACGTTGACCTTAAGAAATGCATAGTTAATGAATTCTTGTACTGCAATCTACGTAAATTCATCAACGTGGTGTCAGATATTTTCGGAATGTTCTGAGTAAGGATTCCATGACTCTGGGAGAACAGGCATATTCTTCTCTAGATCATTCAACAGATATGCATTATCCAGCTGACTCTTTTGCCCCAAGTCTTCCATGTAAGGCTTCCAGATAGGCAAATCATCCAGGGGATCATAAGAATCATAATCAAAGTTGTCTTTCATCAGAGTACCTTCCTCTAATGAGTTAGGTGGAGCACGACATCCTTCGGGATCATTATCTCCGTAGATCATTCGGATATTTGATCTCGGTATATATCTGGGACTTTGCTTTGGAGAGAAGAATGGTATGTATGTTTCTCCCTGAGATATATAACCTTCATCGTTGAGATAATATTTCCACTCTTCATCGGTATCGGAAGAGTCGTTCCCATTGATGGTGTGGACTAGGGGTGTCAAAACGGGTCGCCCACCCCGCCCCGCCCCGCCCAAAGCCCGCCTAAAAAAGAGCGTGGCTGGTATGGCCGTCAAATTGAAATGGGCGTGAAAATCAAGCCTGCCTTCTTTTTTTTCTCCATTTTTATGAGCTATTTTTAAATTGCAAGAGATGAGGAATTAAACTATTTTTACGAGCTATTTTTTATGAACCATTTTTTTATCTCAATTTATTGCTTATGACTTATCTCAATTTATACCAAACATTCTAAAAAATTGGTATAGAAAATTTGTTTCAATTATAGAGCAGTTAAGAAGTTAAAAAATTGGAGAGAAGTTTTTTTCAAATAATGAAATCAGGGATAATTCTTATTCCACATGGAAACCAAATTGTTGAAAAAAACTGCTCTTATTGAGAGAAGTTAAAGTGTAGAAGATTTGTTTCCCTTGTTGCGAATTATGCATCATATTCCTTTGGATTTTGTTTTTTTATTGATGTTGATTAGTTTGGAGTTCTCTCTCTTTGAAAATTGCATTTTGATAATACATGTAATGTAAAACATTTATGATGTTACTAGTTACCAGACCAAGTATTTGATTTCATAATTCTGCAAATAATAAATTATAGTCATACAAGTTGTTTATGTTACAAAATTAACCTTGCGGCTATTGAAACAAAATTAGTTGAAATTTTAACAACTTCATAGTTTATGTGTTTGAATTTTTATTGGGTCATTTCACCTTTTTTCCAAATTGGGCCTGGACAATTTTTAAGTAGTTTTTGTTCCAAAATTTTTAGCGGGCTAGCGGGCCAACCCCGCCCCATTATGTATTTCGCCCGCGGGGATTTTTACTTAGGCGGGGTGAGCGAAACGGGTAGGCGGGCCCAAAATCCCAACCCAGCCCGCTATTTTTTGGCGGGTGGCGGACCGGCTCGGCGGGCCCTGGCCCGTTTTGCCACCCCTAGTGTGGACTTCTTGAGATACAGGGTGAAGGAAGCCTCCACTGTGGAAGAAATCCTAAATGGGACGAAAACTTTCATCCTTCTTCGAAGTCTGGGTACATATCGAAGAAAAACCAAGACCTTTTCTTGTCTTGTTATCAGTAGGAATTACAATTTGTCATCATCCTTTCATGTCACCACTTCCCATCACTTTGAAAGCGTCTTTGTACGAAGAAATCGACGTTCCTTTTTCTTTGTGATTCTCATTGCTCACCGAGAGTGCTTGAAATTGAGTTTTAACGACCTTCTGTGGTTCTACGCAGGAGAATGATGATAAATTGCTCACGAATAAAGCTTGTTCTCTGCACACCGTGACTAAATTGTCATTCTTGACAAACTTCAGCTTCTAGTGAAGCGGCAAAGTGACTTCCCCGGCTTCGTGTATCCAAGGTCTTCCTAGTAAACAGTTGTATGTTGCACAGATTTCCATGACCTGGAAAGTGACTTGGAAAGTATGAGGACGAATGGCTATGGGAAGGTCGACTTTACCGATAACCATTTTCCTGGATCCGTCAAAGGCTTTGAAGATGATCTCACTGCCTCTCATGGAAGTACCTTGAAAAGATAGTCGTACCAAAGTTGACCTTGGCATGACGTTCAAGGATGAGTCTGTGTCTACCAGTACGCTGGCTAGAGCATCATCCTGGAAACTGACCGTGATATTGAGTGCCATGTTATGGTTCTTGCCTTCCTCTGGAAGTTCTTCATCACTAAAACAAAAATTGTTGCAGGAAGTGATGTTGGAGATAATGTTATTCAACTGACCTACTATCACATCTTGTTCTACAAAGGCTTGTTCTAAAAACTTCTGTAGAGCTTCTCTGTGAGCTTCTGAACTGAGCATGAGAGATAACACAGAGATCCAAGATGGAGTTTGCAACAATTGATCCACAATGTTTTTTATAGGTTCTGTGTTAGTGGATTGACCAATTTGTTGATTAGTAACTTCAGCTTGTGCTTTCTTTTCTTTTGTGGGTTCTCCAAATCCTCTGTTGAAGATTCGACCGCTTCAGGTGACCTGACTGATATCAGCAATGTTTACCACGGACGGTAGTGGAATTTCTTTTCCATCTTCTAATGTAGTCGCATAATACTTGTATGGAATAGCTTTCTCCGACTTGTATGGTATTGGTCCTGGAAAGTAGATGACCACAGAGGCTTTTTGGGCCTTTTGACCATCGTAGGCTACCCCAATCGGCTCTAGGTTGGGAACCTTTCTACTGCCGAGAGGGATCTTTGACTCATTAAGCAGAGGAATTATGGTACAAACATCCTTGGTAATTCCATGATTAGAGACTATGACAATGCTTTTGTCTAGTAGTCCTCGGTCTTTGTTTTAAACAGGGAGGCAACCTTGTACCATGTTGGTTGATTGAGAATTCAATCATGGTTGAGTTTCCTTTTGGTCTAACTGATGTTGGAGAGCTGCTCGCACGAGATACCGCCCTTGGTTATTTTCTGAACATATTCCACAACGTTCATAATTATGAGGTGGTACCCGACCGTACACACTTTGTATGCAGTGCATCCTTACCAGATCTGTTTCTAGCAAGCGGATATCACAGCTTTGGTGTCTATCAGGATTTCCATTAGTTATGCTAACTTGTTGCGTGTTTTCATCCTAGTAGATTGGGAGCCACCAGTGGTCCAACTGATGTTGAAGATTTCTTTGTACAAGTGCACAACCTTGATCATTTCCGGAGCATTCTTTGCAGTCCAGATAATCATCCGGGGACAGGAAACTAAGTCTAACCTGCTTGGCATGCAATTCCACTAGACTGGTATTCATTAAGAGAATGTCGAAGATCTGAACCATGTTGACCTGATGATCATTCCTTTCATGGTAGTCTTGGATCCATCCGAGATCCATTTGACGCTGGAGGGCCTCTTGTAAAATAGAGCATCCATGATTGTCTTTTGAGCAAATCGGACAGGCGTTGTAATCGTGCCGCGAAAAATTGTAATACTGACTTTGTCTTGAATGCATTTCCACTAAATTGACGTTCATTTCACAGATTTTATGATTTTGAAAAATGTTTGGATGTGCATGGGCCATGTTTACTTCACGAATCCTATGATCCTGAATCCATCCTAGATCTATTTGCTCTTGAAGAGCTGCTTGTACAATGGCACATCCTTGATTATTTTTAGAACACACATCACATTGGTGATAGTTGTGAGATGGTACATGGTCGTACCCGCTTTACCTACAATGCATTTTCACCAGATTGGGTCCAAGTAGGCGTACATCATGACTTTTATAACTGTTGTGGGGTTCTCCTTCTATCAAGTTCACCGTAGTCTTTTCATGTTGCGGTAATGGGTTTGTTTGAACATTCGGGTTAGTATCTTTGAAAGATAAAATTCCGTTTCTGATGAGCTTTTGTATATCAGATTTGAAGTTAAGGCAATTCTCAATGTTATGTCCTGATCCTCCTTGATGGTAAGAGAGAGATTGATCGGCTTTGAACCAAAAAAGGGGGTTGTCCGGTACTGTGAGAGGAGTCCTAGTTTGAACGTGCCCCTTGTCTAGCAGAAGTGGAAATAATTCTGCATATAACATTGGTATGGGGTTAAACCCTGGCGACCGCGTAGTATGATTATTATTGTTGTACTACGGACGAGCTTGCTGAAGAGTCTGTTGCTGCCTTTGTTAATGCTATTGTTGATTTGGTTGGCTCTGAGCAACCTGAGGTTGATATGTTGGAATCGGTGCTGGACTGACAACAGGAGATACTGTTGCTACCTGTCGAGGTTGATACCTTCGTCTTTGCTTATCCTGAGAGATATTATAGATATCTTGCTCTTTCTTCTTTTGGAAAGCACTGTCGTATCTTTTAGTATTGCTGGATGGTTCTGCATCTTTGACCAATCGTCCTTCTCGGACTGCTTCCTCAAGGCGTACCCCCATGTTCACCATATCAATGAAGTCACTAGGTGCACTGGCGACCATTCGGTCATAATAAAATGAGCTTAATGTTTTCAGGAAGATCTTTGTCAATTCTTTTTCCTCGAGAGGAGGACAGATCCGGGCGGCGATTTCACGCTATCTCTGAGCATACTCCTTGAAGTTTTCTTTATCTTTCTGGGACATTGCTCTAAGTTGGTCCCTATCTGGCGCCATGTCCAAATTGTATTTATACTGCTGAACGAAGGCTGCCCCAATGTCATACCCCAAATTTTGACCACAAGATTTCCCATCATTGAGCAAATCATCACCACAATATCGATAAACCATCATACCTCATTAACCTTCTCAAGGATTGTTGAGCATTCACTACAACCAAGAATTAGGGTTTTGAGCCCTCTCTTAGCACTTAGACAAAGGATCAATCAAGAAATGACATGATCTTCAACTTGTCTAACCTCTCAAGCACCCATAAAGGATTAAGAGGTCTCCCATATCAAGAATCAAGCACAAGGTTGCAGCATTCCAAGTGGATCAAGCCTCAAGATCGACAGTGCACCAAATTAGGGTTTTGGTCGACCAAGGCCTCCAGATAAAAATTTGCATCTGGGCATGAGCCAATACCTCAAAACATGATCCAAAATGCTCTAAGGGACCTCATGAATCCAATCGTCAAGTCAAAATGGCCTCAGTGGATGCATTCATAAAAAATCAGGAATTAGGGTTTCTTGACCTAATTCACCCCTAAGTTGACTTTTGAGCCAAGACATGAGCCAAGACCTCAAGACATGATTCAAGAGCCTCAAATACACCACATTGACCCATTTACAATAATGGATTAATCCAAGAAGCTTGATTCACAAGTTTCATTTTCATCTGGACCACATTTAGGGTTTTGAAGAAAAAGTCAACTGTACCTTTGACTTTGGACCAAGACATGTTCCCAAACCTTGGGACATGATTCAAGGCACCCTAAAACACCTATGGAATCCATCCATTAGGTTTTAACTAGGTCAATAATTGATTGCATAGAGGATCACACAGTTTGGAATTCATTTGACAAAAGGTCAACTGTGCCCAAAATCAAGTTTGACTTTTTGATTTTTTTTCACAAATATGACTCCCCTAAGTCAAAAACAATGTTAATACATGGTTTTGATCATCATCCATCAAGAAAAATCAAGAAAAGTGAGGTTACTTGCAAAAGGGGCAACCATAAGAAACTTAAATTTTTCTAAGTTATGAACAAAATGGATTTGGTACCAACTTTGCAAGGTCATAACTCCTAAACCCTAAGGCTTTTTTCTTCCATCCAAAGCTCAAATGAAAGTTCACATGACATACTTCAAAAGTGTCAACTACAAAAGATTCCAAATCCTCATGGATTTCAAGTTATGGATTGATCAAAATCACAAAAACCTGAAAATGACCACTTTTTCCAACACTTCGAAAAAAATTTAGATAGAATCTGTCTAAGTTTTTCACCAACTTGTGGACCCTTTTTCACCTTGATCCAAGTTGAACCAAGTCCATTGGTGGACATCAAAGTTAAAGAATGTCATATAATCTTTTCAAAGAGTACAAGAACTCCCATTAATTCAACTTGAGCAAGGAGTTATGGGCCTCACAATATGCCTTGCTCAAACTGGTTTTCAAGACAGATTTTGTGCATTACTTATGGCACACGATTCTTGAGTCCAATTTTGTTGACTATACAAGACTGATCCTCATCCAAATTCAACAAGAATCTCATTCAATCATGAAGAACCTACAAGCTTGGACCCTAAGGCAAGAATTCAATCTCTTTGGCATGTGATCATCAATGTTGCAAATCCAAAACTAAGCTTTGTCATTTGGCATTGATGTTGTTCATTGAGGTGGCTTGAATCATCACATATCATTCCAATTAAGTAAAGGTTGTTGCAAAAAATCATAAGACCTAAAGCTACAAGACCAGCTCAAGTCAAAGGCTAAGAGAAGACTTGGTACCTTGGCATTTAAGAAAGTGATACATGGGCATATCCATTGGATAATAGAGTGAACCAGTTGCCATTCACTATTCCTTCAAAAACAAACTTCATCTACTATAAATAGAGGTCATTTCTGATGTTTCAAACCACACCAAAACAATACCAAAGCCTTGTTTTCTCACTCTCCCTCTCTTACTTCAATTTTAAGTCACATTGGAGCAATTTGGGAATTCTTGAAACCAGAGTAATAACCACTCAAATAACTATCCAAACACGTCACAAATCATCCATTGGAAGTGTTCAAACCTTCATCCTCATCGTACAACATCAAAATCAGAAAGTCAACCTCCAAAACCTCAAATTTTGACTTTTCTGCATTTTTCAAGCCATGTCTTGATCCAATCACTTTCAAAACCAATTAACCCTTTAAATACTCTTCAAATATCATCCTCAAGTTGTCCCAATAAGTTTCCCTCAACTGTAACACCATTTGAGTGAGTTACCATTTCGGTCATTTTTTCCACTTTTCCAAGAAAGAGTGAATCCTTGTTCCTGAGGTTTCCAGCTGGTTTTGCTCATCCTAAAAGCTTACAAGGGATCAATCAAGAGTGTCTAAAGCATTGGATTACTTCTGGCACAAGCATCTTGACAGTTAGCACAAAGAGCTTCAAGAGGTAAGTGCATAACAACTTGAACTCTTCAAAATATGCATTGCTTTGATGTTCATTGATCATGAACATGTCATACATATCATATGTGTTGTGTTTGAACCAATTTACCATACTATTATTGCTTGTATGATGTGGTAGCATAGAACTTGCAAATCTTGGCCAATTTTGAAACCATTATCGGGTTTTAAAATAGAAGCATCTTTAGAAAATTCTGAGACCACCATTGGATTCCTCATGAAATTCTAGGCAGGATCCATCTAAATTTCGTCCAATTCCATAGAGAAATGAGGGAGATATGATCCTTTTTGCAAATCACACAAAACTTGGTTTTTGCCTTGGCCTGACCTGAATTTAGGCTACCCATATATGTTCATGTGGTGGTTTTGATATAAGGATGTATCACCACCCCAGTGGTAGCAGCGCGCATGAGTTTGGTTGAAGGGCGTGGGTTCAACACCCACCTAGACCATTTTTATTTCCCTCTCATTTTTGCTATTTTTTCATATTTTTCATGATTTTTTTTAATTAATCTCAAAATTGATTTCTCTCTCAATTTTAATTATTTTTTATTGGTTCTTTTTTTGAAAATTCACAAAAATATTGAAATATTTTATTCTACAAAAAAATTGAATTTATATTATTTATTTAATATAGTTTGAATTTTTGTAATTAATTTCATTTTATTTGTTTCCAAACATTTTAAAAATGAGATTTCCACTTTGATCTTTCAAAATCAATTGAATGTCAAGCCTTTATGTGATATTGAAAATATTTTTCAAAGCTTACCACTTTTTTTTAAAATATATTTGATATTTGATATTTAATTTCCTTTTAAAATTAGGGTTTCCCTCAATTTTAATTTTTCAAACTTCATTTGAAACAACTTTGGGCCTCTTGATAGAGTGTAAGTCCCACCTCTTTGTAAATAAACCATTCTGGGCCTCAGTCATTGTATAAGTCCCGATACGATCTCGGCGCGATCGCCGTTTTCAAAACGAAAATCATCTGGGCCTCCCCTTATGTTGTAAGTCCCATTTTTCTTCTTTTTCAAACATTTTTGGGCCTCTAATAGAGTGTAAGACCCAAACTCCTTTGTACATAAATAATTTGGGCCTCAGTCATTTGTATAAGTCCTGGTACAAATTTTCAAAATAACTGCGTGATCGCTGTTTTTTATCAGGGCATCTCCTAAAGTTGTAAGCCCCATCTCTTATATAAAAAATAAACTTTGGGCCTCTAATAGAGTGTAAGACCAATCCTTTTTGTAAATACAATAACTTGGGCCTCCATCATTGTATAAGTCCCTTTGTGGTTTTCAAAACTTCGACGCGATTATCCCTTTTTCAAAAGAATTCATCTGGGCCTCTCTTTGAGTATAAGCCCCAAACTTCCTTTTACAACAACTTTCCTTTTGATTTAGATTCAAATTCTAAAGTTTTATCAAAACTTTCTATAAATTCTTGAATAACTAACCATACAGCTATAGCTGCTATGCTTGGGCTTGCACAACTGTAAGTTCCACTATCTTCTCAATATATACTTGTTTATATATTTCATCTATATATGCTTGTATATACTTGCTTAGAGTTTTCCCCAACAATTAGGTCTAGGTCTAGATCAAACCAGTGGTTACTCTTTCAAAACAGTCAAAACTAGTTCCCCATAGGAAATTCCAGATACAGTCTTGCCTCCTCTTGGGCTTATACAATATGGAACAGAGAAAGACATTATTCCCGGTGAAACTTTTCTCAAGACTGTCACAACTTAGAAATATTTGTACAAGAAACTCATTTCCCCAAAGAGGATTTATTCTCGGTGAAACCTCTTCTGAATTTCTTCAAACCCTAGAACTATTCTGTAAGGAAAGGACTTATTCCCGGTGAAACCTTTCTTGAACTTTTCCTAGGTTTGGACCCACAGGCCTCCTAAAAGCATCCCCAGCCTCCTCTTGGGCTTTGTGGAAGAACTCACGGACTTCTTAGAAGTTCTTAGCCTCCTTTTTGGCTTTGTACAAGGACTCGCACGCTTCATAGAAGTTCTTAGCCTCCTCTTGGGCTTAGTACAAGAACCCAAAGACCTCATATAGGTATAGGACAGGACTTAGTCATCTCTACTAGTTCAATCCTCTAGAGAGTCAGAATTTCAGAACATCCATTTATTTTTAGGGTTGATCTTCATCCCTTTAAAACATTAGCCTCCTCTTGGCATCATATAAAGATCATTCTCCAACTATGAGTCAACCTCTTCCTACCAGTAGACATGGAAAGTCTCATCTCCTCTTGGATCTCAAAAAAACCCTCAAGTTTCCTAAAATAACAGGAAAAACCATGATCATATCATCAATCTCTAGCAGAGTTTGAAACCTCCATAGGTTTTCAAACTCAAGGTTTAAACCTTTACCATCAATAAAACCTTAACAGAATCAGAGCCTCAGGGCATCTGATATTTCAATTCTTCTTCAATACTCAACTAGAGTTGATTCCCCAATTTGGACCTATCTCTAGATCTCAATAATCCTCTACAGAAGCCAGCCTCCTCTTAAGCTTCATATAAGAATTTCCCCAGCCAACCTCCTCTTAGGCTTTGTATAATGATTTTTCCTCAACAGATTTAGCCTCAATCTTGGGCTTTGTACAAGACAGATAAAACCTCTCCCCAGTGGAGTCAATTTCTTTTTGCCTCAATCTTGGGCTTTGTACAAGACAGACAAAATACCCCCCAGAAGAGTCAATCTCTTTTCAGCCTCAATCTTGGGCTTTGTACAAGATAGATCATACTCTCCAGCTGAGTCAATCTCCTTTTAGCCTCAATCTTGGGCTTTATACAAGACATATATAAAACTCCCTAGTAGAGTAAACCTTTTAGCTTCAAACTTAGGCTTTGATTAAGGCACACAAAAAATCAACATCCCCTTAGAGGAAATCAAGAGTTCACTTCTGTAGGGAGACATTTCTCTGTATATGACATATCAAGACAAATAATCAAACAAACCCTAATTCCAGATAACTGATGTAAGTGGCACACTTGTTGATTCAAAAATCCAAGTTGTGGTCCCTCTTTTATTCTGGTAAGCTTCCTCTTTCATCTAATTGATGTAAGTGGCAAGCCTCTAGATTATTTACATCTAAGCCAATGTCCCTCTCTTAGCATGGAAGATTCCCAAGGAAAAACGATATTGCTCTACAACTGAGTTAAACTTTCTTCCTTCAGGACATTTCTCTTATAAAGGAAATTATGGCTTTGCTGGATTTCATACATTCCAGTTAAAGTAATTCTCCTTTATAATCAGCTACCCAACAAATGTGATGAACGAGTGAGATACCTCCCTTTAGAGATGACAAATTTTCTCTCGGTCAAACCTTTAGCATCAATCTTGGGCTTTAAACAAGACACCAAACATTTTCCTCCCATAGATTAGGAGGAACTACGATTGCTCTGATTTCCCGAGTACCTTTATGGGAATACGTAGGCATAAGATTGCGAAATCTCAATGAGCACACATACCAAAAACTTTAGGTCCAGTACCTTAACAAAAACAACAGAAAACCCAAAAACAACAAAAACACTCTCTTAACACTCCCAAAGGAGAAACTTTCCTAACCCATAACAGATAAACACCAGAAAGTATTTAAACATGCCAAAAAAGATCTATGGATAACCATATATACAGTGGGTAATTGACAACTTCTATTTGTATAACCTGACCCTGACCCCCCAATCTCTTAGCATTTGTTAAAGAAAACATTTGCGTGCAAGGTTAGTTTTAGATAGCTTCCCTTTTCTTTCCAGCTTCATAGGATAAATAAGAAATCAGAAAGTAGCACCCAATTCCAACCATTGCGGTAAGGTGGTCGCGTCACCGACAAAAAACGCATGCTACAGAAAAATGGCGACTCTGTTGGGGAGTCTTTAGGATTAGAGTTCCTAAGAGGTCTAGGTTTTGTTTGGCATTTTCTATACTTTCTACTATAGCATATATATCATTTACTGTTATACTACTTGATACCCGTGTTTAATTTTCTGTCAACTGGGAATGCGATTAATACGCCTGTGTAAAGTTTGAGAGAACATAAAGATAAGTGGTGGCATATCCAAGAAACGCTTATAGGGAGTGAATCCCGACCAATCTAACTTGGCAGTCCACTGAATCAGTTGAGGTACCCGTGCATAAATATTGATGTTGAACGATCGATTGTCGTGAAAGCATTGTTTATCCTAGTGTGTACCCATGACCCTGAGGATTTAGTAGACATTAACCATATCGCCATTTGGTAGTGCGGTGACTATCGGGAATAGTTGATACGCGATACTACACTCAAATGAGATTCATCCTAGGATATTACAGCTCGCTCGAGTGAATCAGCTTGTTATTGGTATCCCTAGGAGGGGTCAATGACTTTGGGAACCTTTTAGAACCCGTTCTACAGGTACAAAAATTGATCAAAATAGTACAACCTTTGGAGATGGGTAGAGCCATGACTCTATGCTCGTGACGTTGAACCCTTGAACCCATGTTTTCAAATGTTTTTGTGTGTTGCATTCATGCATTCATTAAAAAAAACTCTTTTCAAACAAGAAAAAAATCTTTTCCAAAAGAACTAAAACAATAATTGCAAATATCAGAGGTAACGTTATGGATTTCGGTAGAAGAAAGACGCAGAAGTACACCTTCAAAGCTCCGAAACTAGAAGACTTAAGGAAATTAGGAAAGATGATTACCAATCCCAAGGCTTTCAAAGCTAAGCACGGAGGACTGTTGTCTCTGTTAAGGGTCAACGCAGTTGAAGGGATCCTGTCTACACTAGTACAGTTCTACGATCCGGTTTACCACTGCTTCACTTTCCTGGATTACCAACTTGCACTAACACTGGAAGAGTACTCCCACCTGATTGATTTACCTATCACTGATCAAGCTCCATTTTCTGGACAGGAAGAAATTCCAAAGGATCAGGCCATTGCAAGAGCAATCTCTTTGGATGAGTCAGAAGTTAGGACTCACATAACCACTAAAGGGGGAATCCAGGGTTTACCAGCTAAATTCCTGATGGAGAAAGCTCTATACTTTGCTAGTATAGGAAATATAACTGCCTTCGAAGACATCTTTGTCCTACTCATATATGGGTTATTCCTTTTTCCCAACATCGACAACTGCGTCGATACCAATGCTATTAAGATATTCTTGATAGTAAACCCCGTACCAACCTTGCTCGCAGATGCTTATCATTCTGTACACTTAAGGAATTTGTACAGCGGAGGAATGATCACATGTTGTGTACCTTACTATACAAATGGTTCATTTCCCATTTGCCTAAGTCTGCTGCTTTTTGGGATCACAAGAGTACTCTACATTGGTCACAAAGGATTATGTCTCTTACCCATTCTGACATAAACTGGTACAATCGAATTTACGAAGGGATAGAGATCATCGACAGATGTGGAAATTTCCTTAACGTACCCCTCATTAGAACTAAAGAAGGAATCAACTATCATCCAATTTTAGCTCGCCGTCAACTTGGATACCCGATGAAGAATATCCCACATAACGTTCATCTGGAAGGTGTTTTCTTCAAGGAAGGGGAAAATGATAGGGCATTAAAGAAAGAAATAGTGCATGCCTGGCAACATATTCACAGGAAAGGCAGAGAGTCTCTTGGAAGACCAAACTGTACCTCCATGGAACCTTATCTCCACTGGGTGCAAACTAGAGACCTCATGCTGAGGATGCCTTACCCTCGTCAAGAAGTCTTTCCCTTAAACTAATCTGTCCTTTATTTCATGTCTGATGCGGAAAAACTCCAGGTCGCTCTCAACAAAGTTCAACGTGAAAAGAGCTCGTGGAAGAACAAATACTAGATCCTCAATTTGGAGTGTACCAAGATTCAGGAACTATTAAAGGGAAATGATGCTCTGATTGAGATATTAGAGCAGCATACTATAGAAAGTCAGGAAGACCGAAGAAATTTGCTCGCTCCTTTCACTTGGCAAAGGGTAGTCGACCCGACAATGGCTGAAGAGCTCCGGTCAAAGAAAAGGAAAATATAGGAACCAGCATCTGAGCTCTCTTCAGAGAGGACTCAGGAACCATGAGCTTAGACATTTTCCTTACAACACTTTGTAAAATACTGTACTTTTTCCTTGTAAAATACTACAATCTTTCAAATTCAATAAAAGGGGTCTCCCCTCACTGTGTGATATTTGCAATCTAATTGTTGAAGTTTCTTTTTGAATAAAACAAAAACTAAAAAAATATGTCTTTGCATATCATTAATCATTCTCACACAACGCATTTTTCTTCTCCTTGAGTCTCACTTATGTGTCACAATTCTAGAGTCAAACTGTCTCACTCATACAATACTCGGGCCAATCGACAAAAGAAAATAGACGATCTCAAGGAAGAGAACAGAGAGCTGAGAGAAGAAATCGACGCTCTGAAGGAAAGTTTGGAAAAACTTCACAACAACATGCAAACCCTGGCCGCAGCTCAGGAACGTCAAAGAACTGTGATCTCAAAGATTACATCTATGCCCATATTGGAGACACATGAGAATCATCCTCGGTACAATATGCCTATGCCTTTCAACTTTATACCTGAAGGATATATCCCACCAGTCACTGAAGACCCATAAACCGTGGCAGGAACCGCTGGACCCGAAGGTTACAAACTTCGGGAAAGTGAAGATGCAAGGGTTACAACAGCAACTCCTGAAGGTTACAAACTTTAGGACACTGAAGCGCCAAGAGTCACCGCTATAATGTTTATACGACAACCAATGGTACACACTGTCTCGGAAGAATAAATTCCATAGGCAATTTCTGGTGGAAATAAAGACATGTACGAAAGGATGAATGAGTTCCAGGAACAATTCTTGGAAATGCAGAAGGAACTGCATGCCATTCGTGGTCAAGACTTATTTGGCAAGGACGCCATACACCTCTGTTTGGTCCCTAATGTAAAGATCACACACAAATTCAAGGTGCCTGACTTTGAAAAATCCAAAGGAAGCTCTTGCCCTCAAAGTCATCTGGTGATGTACACTCGAAAAATGTCTACTCAGACAGATAATCAATAGCTACTGATCCATTACTTCCAAGACAGTTTAACCGGTGTTGCACTTAAATGGTACATGGGTTTAAACTGCACCAAGATCAGTGCTTTCAGAGATCTCGGGGCAGCCTTCGTTCAGCAGTATAAATACAATTTGGACATGGAACCGCATAAGGATCAGCTCAGGGCAATGTCACAAAAGGACAAAGAAACTTTTAAAGAATATGCGCAGAGATGGCATGAAATTGCCACTCAGATCTGTCCCCCTCTTGAGGAAAAGGAGATGACCAAGATCTTTTTGAAAACCTTAAGCTCGTTCTATTACGACCGGATGGTTACCAATGCGTCCTGTGACTTCACTGAAATGGTGAACATGGGAGTACGCCTTGAAGAAGTGGTCCGAGAAGGACGATTGGTCAAAGATGCAAAACCATCTAGCAGTACCAAAAGGTACGATAGTGCTTTCCAAAAGAAGAAAGAGCAAGATATTAGTAATATCTCTCTGGGAAAGCAAAGGCGAAGGTATCAACCGGTAGCAGTGGTAAGTCCCGCTATCAACCCAACGCCAACTCTGACTTAACAACCTCGGGTTGCTCAGAGCCAACTAAGTCAGCAACAGTATCAGCAAAGGCCGCAACAGCCTTTTCCGCAGGCTCGTCAATAGTACAACAACAATAATCGTACTACACGACCATCAGGGTTCGACCCTATACCGATGTTGTACGCTGAATTATTTCCACTTCTACTGACCAAAGGGTATGTTCAAATCAGGACTCCTCTTACAGTACGAGAAGATCCACCTTTTTGGTTCAAAGCAGATCAAACCTGCCCTTACCATCAAGGAGGAACGGGACACAACATTGAGAATTGTCTCATTCAAGTCTGATGTACAGAAGCTTGTCAGGAACGAGATCTTATCCTTCAAAGATACTAACCCGAATGTTCAGACGAACCCATTACCGCAACATGAAAAGACCACAATGAATTTGATAGAAGGAGAGCCTGTCAACAGTTATCAAATTCACAATGTACTCCTATTAGGAACCAATCTGGTGAAAATGCATTACAAATAGAGCGGGTATGGCCACGTGCCATCTCACAACTATCATCGGTGTGATATCTGCTCCAAGGACAATCAAGGGTGTTCCATAGTACAAGCAGCTCTGCAAGAACAAATGGATCTGGGCTGGATTCAGGATCACCAAATCCGTGAAGTAAACATGGCCCATGCACATCCCAATATTGTTCAGAACCACGACATTCGTACAATCAATGTCAACTTAGTGGCGATGCATTCGAGACAGTCAATATTATAATCTACCACGGCATAATTACAACACTTGTCCAATCTGCTCAACAGACAATCAGGGATGCTTTTTTGTACAAGAGGCCCTCCAGCGTCAGATGGATCTCTGATGGATCCAAGACTACCGTGAAAGAAACGAGCATAAAGTCAATATGGTTCAGATCTTTGACATACACCTGATGAATACCAGTCTAGTGGAATTACATGCTAAGCAGGTCAGGCTCGATTTTCTGGCTTCACGTGATTATCTAGACTGTAAAGAATGCTGTGAAGATGACCAAGGGTGTGCGCTTGTGTAAAGAACACTTCAACATTTATTGGACCACTGGTGGCTTCCAATCTACTTGGTTGAAGACACACAACAGATTAGCATGACTGATGGGAATCCTGGTAGATATCAAAGTCGTGATGTCCACTTAATAGAAACGTATCTAGTAAAGATGCACTGCATACAAAGCGGGTATGGTTGGGTACCACCGCACAATTATGAGCATTGTAGAGTATGCTCGGAAAATAACCAAGGATGTTATCTTGTATGAGCAGCCCTCCAAAATCAGTTGGAACGAAAAGAGATTTGACCATGTTCAAGTTCTGGGTCGATCAACATGATACAAGATTACCTTCCTGGTCAGAACAAAAAAGCTGTCGTGATCTCCGACCATGGAATAACCAAGGACGTTTGCGCCATAATTCCTCAACTCAATGAATCAAAGACCCTCTTGATAGTAGAAAAGTTCCCAACCAGTAACTGATCGAGGTTGCCTATGACGGTCAGAAAAACCCAAAAGCCCTTGTGATTATCTACCAGCCAGGTCTCATACTGTACAAGTCGGATAAGGCTATCCCTTACAAGTATGGTGTAACGACCATCGAGAACGGAAAAGAAACTCCACTACCCTCTGTCGTGAACATTACCGAGATCATTCGAGTTACCCGGAGCAGTCGGATCTTCAACAGAGGAGTTGGAGAACCTGCCAAAGAAAAGGAACCTCAAACGAAAGTTCCTAACCAACAAGGCGGTCAATCCAGTAATCCAGTAATCCAGAATCTATAAAGAACAACGATGAGATACTGAAGCTCATCCAGAAAAGCGAGTACAACATTGTGGACCAATTGTTGCAAACTCCGTCTAGAATCTCTATATTATCTCTCCTGCTTAGTTCAAAAGCTCACAGGGAAGCTCTACAGAAAGTCTTAGAGCAGGCCTTTGTGAAACAAGATGTGACGGTAGAACAATTTGACATCATCATCTCCAACATCACTTCCTGCAAAAAACTTAGGATTCAGTGATGAAGAACTGCCGGAAGAAGGCAAGAATCACAATATGGAGCTTAACATTGCAGTCAACTACCAAGACGATGCTTTAGCCAGCGTACTGGTGGACACATGATCATCTTTGAATGTTATGCCAAAATCAACTCTGATACGACTATCATTTCAAGGAGCCTCGATGAGAGGCAGTGAGATCATCGTCAAAGCCTTTGACGGATCTAGAAAAATAGTTATCGGCGAAGTCGATCTTCCCATAACCATCAGTCGTCACACTTTCCAAGTCACTTTCTAGGTCATGGATATCCGGGCAGCATATAGATGTTTATTAGGAAGACCTTGGATACACGAAACTGGTGCAGACACTTCGACACTTCACCAGAAGCTGAAGTTCGTCAAGAATGACAAGTTATTCACAGTATGTGGAGAGCAAGCCTTAACTGTGAGCAACTTATCATCATTCTCTTGAGTAGAACCAGAGGAGGTTGTTGGAACCCAGTTCCAAGCACTCTCGATGAGCAATGAGAATCGACCAGAAAGAGGAATATCGATTTCCTCATACAAGAACGCTCTCGAAGTGATCAAGAGTAATGACATAAAAGGATAGGGACAGATTGTAACTTCCGTAGATAACAAGACGAGAAAAGGTCTTGGTTTTTCTTCGACCTGTACTCAGAGTACAAAGAAGGACGAAAATTTTCGTCCCACTCAGGATTTCTTCCATAGCAGAGGTTTCCTCCACCTAGTATCTCAAGAAGTACATACCATCAATGAGATCGACTCCTCTGATACAGATGAGGAGTAGAAATCTTATCTCAACAATGATGGTTATATGTCTCAGGGAGAGGCGCACACGCCATTTTCTTTTCCAAAGCAGAGCCCAAGATATATACCGAGGTCAGACGTCAGGATGATCTATGGAGATTGTGATCTTGAAGGGTGTCGTGCTCCACTCAACTCATTAGAGGAAGGCACTCCGATGAAAGACAACTTTGACTATAATTATTATGATCCCCTAGATGAATTGCCTATTTGGAAGCCATACACGGAAGACTTGAGGCAGAAGAGTCAGTCGGACAATGCCTATCAGCTGAGTAATATTGAAAAGAATACCCATGTCCCTAGAAGGTCATGGAATCATTACTCAGGACATTCTGAAGATATCCGGCACCACGATGATGAATCCACAAAGATTACAGGACAAGAATTCATTAACTACACATTTCCTTAAAATCAATGTCATCGAGGAAGATGACTCATCCAGTCCCACAGAAACATGGGACACCTTAGACAGCCGAGCGGCAAGTATGACTTCCTAGTCAAATACACCGCTCCCGAAAGCTCTCGCATCCAATACGAGGACATCCAGCCAACTGGATGAGGAGATCCCCTTGAGAGTGAAAACACCATGGAAAATACAACAGAAGAATTCTCCTATGACAACTCTGCATGGGAAGAAGACTCCAATGATCCTACTCCGCCAGAAATCAGTGTTGTTTCTGAAGACAAACCAAGAAGGAAGATACCAGGCTATGATTCACAGAGGAGTTCATCGCCACTGGGTTGCTGTCGATGTCCCGAAAGTGGTTCATAAGTTTAAGTAATTACCATCTTTGTTTTAACCTGTCACCATGCCCGGGTGAAACGGATGTTTTTATAGGGCTCATCTGTCTGTAAATATCCCTCTTCGCTTCGCCCAAAGTGATAGAGTTTTGTTTTATAGGGTTGTATTTCAAGAATCGACAAATCATGAATAAATAATGTCATTCTGAATTCTCGCATTTATTGCTGTTTTCACTTTTTATTTTTCAGAAAATGGTAATCCTAAAAAAAATAGCACAAAATAAAAACAAACATTTTTTCAGAAAATACACTCCACAGACTCTTGCATTCTCTCTGTCTCTTCTAAAAAATGAATCATCACGTCATGCAGATTGCTTGTTTTAAATCCCAATGAAACATACAATCCAATGTCTTCTCCCAACTTTGAATTCCCGGTATTTGAAGCTGAAGAAGAAGAGGACGAAGAAATTCCAGAAGAGATCTCCCGACTACTCAGGCAAGAGGAAAGGTCTATTGAGCCTTACAAAGAGCCGTTGGAAATGGTCAATTTAGGTTCAGAAGAAGAAAAGAAAGAAATTAAGATTGGAGTACTGCTCAGTCCAACTGTCAGTGAAGACTTGATAAAACTTCTCAAAGAGTTTCCAGATGTATTTGTCTGGTCCTATCAGGACATGCCAGGGTTTGATACCAGCATCGTGTAACATCATTTATCGCTAAAAGCAGAATGTCCGCCAGTAAAACAAATACTGAGAAGGACTCATCCAGATATGGCCATCAAGATTAAGGAGGAAGTGCAGAAACAGATCGACGCAGGTTTCCTCGCCACCTCAGAATATCCTCAATGGTTGGCCAACATGGTACCAATTCTGAAAAAGGACGGAAAAGTCAGAATATGTGTAAACTACAGGGATTTGAATAAGGCAAGTCCAAAGGATGACTTCCCCCTACCGCACATTGACATGCTGGTAGGAAGCACATCAAAATTCAAAGTCTTCTCCTTCATGGATGGATTCTCGGGCTATAACCAAATCAAAATGGCGCCGGAAGATATGGAGAAAACTTCATTTATCACCCCATAGGGCACCTTTTATTACAAGGTAATGTCGTTCGGTTTGAAGAACGCGGGGGCAACCTATCAAAGGGTCGTGACAACCCTGTTTCACGACATGATGCACAAAAAGATTGAAGTGTACGTCGATGACATGATTGCCAAATATAAAACAGAAGAAGAGCATGTGACACACCTATCAAAGTTATTCGAGCGTCTGAGAAAATATAAACTCCTCTTGAATCCTAATAAGTGCATATTCGGTGTCCGCTCAGGAAAACTCTTGGGATTTATTGTCATCCAAAAAGGAATTGAGGTTGATCCTAACAAGGTCAAGGCCATTCAAGAAATGCCTTCACCAAAGACTGAAAAACATGTCAGAGGATTTTTGGGACATCTCAATTACATATCAAGGTTCATATAACTCATGACCGTGACATGCGCGCCAATCTTTAAACTACTCAGAAAGAATCAAAGCTGTGTATGGACAAAAGACTGCCAAAAGGCTTTCGACAACATCAAAGAATATATGTTGAATCCACCTATTCTGTCTCCTCTAGTAGAGGGAAGACCACTGATCATCTACTTAACAGTCTTGGAAGACTCCATGGGCTGTGTACTTGGCCAACAAGATGAGATAAAACGAAAAGAGTCTGTCATTTACTACTTAAGTAAGAAGTTCACAGACTGCGAAACTCGATACACTATGCTCGATAAAACTTGTTGCGCTCTGGCTTGGGCAGCCAAACGTCTTCGCCAGTACATAATTTGTCACACTACTTGGTTAATCTTCGAAATTGATCCGATCAAGTACGTCTTTAAAAAGCCTGCTCTCACGGGAAGGATTGCCCATTGGCAGATGTTGTTATCAGAATACGACATCGAGTACCACGCTTAGGAAGCCGTCAAAGGAAGTACCTTAGCCGATCATTTGGCTCATCAACCGATTGAAGATCAGGAATCAGTCAAATTTGACTTCCCAGACGAAGATGTCATGTACTTGAAAATGAAATATTGCGATGAACCGCTACCTAGCGAAGGGCCAGAACCACGTTCCCAATGGGGACTAATTTTTGACAGAGCTGTTAACACTTATGGGATCGAGATTGGGGCAATCATAGTAACACCTTAGGGTACCCATATTCCTTTCACTGCCAGACTGACATTCAAATACATAAATAATGAGGCCGAATACGAAGCTTGTATCATGGGTCTCGAAGAAGCTATTGACTTAAGGATTAAGAATTTGGATGTGTATGGAGACTCAGCCCTGGTTATCAATCAGATCAAAGGAGAGTGGAATACATACCAATCAGGATTGATTCCTTACAAAGATTACGCGAGAAGGTTGTTACCATTCTTCAACAGAATCGAGTTTCATCATATCCCTCATGAAGAAAACCACATGGCTGATGCACTAGCCACCCTCTCTTCCATGATTGTTGTAAGTCAATGGAACGACGTACCTAAGATCGACATAATGCGCCTGGAGAGGCCCGCTTACATCTTCATGATCGAAGCAGTCATCGATGACAAACCATGGTATCATGATATCAAGTGCTTCCTTCAAAGACAAGAGTACCCGCCTGGGGCATCCAGAAAAGATAGGAAGACTCTCAGAAGACTGGCAGGCAATTCTTCCTGAATGGTGATACACTCTATAAGAGAAACTTTGACATAGTTTTGCTCAGATGCGCAGATAGACAAGAAGCAAACATGTTGATGAAAGAGATTCACGAAGGATCCTTTGGCACTCATGCCAATGGACACACAATGGCAAGAAAAATTCTGAGAGCAGGATATTATTGGTTGACAATGGAATCCAATTGCTACAAGTACATGAGGAGGTGTCACAAGTGTCAGATATACGCTGACAAAATTCATGTACCGCCAACGCATCTCAAAGTTCTTTTTTCTCCATGGCCTTTTTCTATATGGGGAATCGACATGATTGACATGATTGAGCCCAAAGCTTCAAACGGACATCGGTTCATCCTGGTAGCAATTGACTACTTCACCAAATGGGTCGAAGCAGCGTCATACACCAATGTAACCCGACAAGTGGTGATCCGATTTATCAAGAACAATCTCATCTGCCATTATGGTGTTCCAAGCCAGATCATTACTGACAATGGATCCAACTTAAACAACAAGATGATGAAAGAGTTGTGTAATGAGTTCAAAATCGAACACCATAACTCATCTCCCTACTGACCTAAAATGAATGAAGTGGTAGAAGCGGCTAACAAAAGTATCAATAAGATCGTTCAAAAGATGGTTGCAACCTACAAAGACTGGCACGAGATGCTACCCTTTGCTCTTCATGGTTATCCCACATCTGTCCGCACTTCAACAGGGGCAACCCTTTCTCTCTAGTATATGGCATGGAGGCAGTGCTCCCCATAGAAGTAGAGATACCATCAATCAGGGTATTGATGGAACCCAATCTAACAGAAGCTGAATGGTGTCAGAGCAGGCACGATGATCTGAACCTAATCAAAAAAAGAGAATGACAACTTTATGTCACGGTCAGCTGTATCAGCAAAGAATGAAGAAAGCATTCGACAAAAAGGTCTGACCTCGTGTCTTCAGGAAAAGAGACCTCGTGCTCAAGAAGATACAATCATTCCTCACTGATTCTAGGGGCAAATGGACTCCGAATTATGATGGCCCTTATGTGGTTAAGAAAGCCGTCTCAGGCGGTGCCCTGAGACTCACAACCATGGATGGAGAGAAATTTACCTACCCCGCAAATGTTGACGTAGTCAAGAAATACTTCGCCTAAATAAAAAAAACAAAAAAAAACTCCTCGGTGGATTGAAAACCCGAAAGGGCGGGACAGGCAAAAATTAGAGACATAAGCGAAAATAATCCCGATAGATTGAAGACCTCAAAAGGCAATCTATGCAAAAATTAGGGATTCATGGCAAGTAACTACATCCGACAAGGTTAAATCCCCAGCGGTAACACCATCCATCGAAAGACTTCAGACAAGGTCACCTTCGATAGAAGCTCAAAATGTCCAGAATTCAAAATTGGTAAAAGGATAGTGGTTGTTATGTTTCAATGTATCCCTTTCCGTTAAATTACCATTTTTTTAAACTTTCTAATGCTCTATGGGATCACGCGCTTGGCTGATTACCATTCTATCAATAAAATTTGAGCCTTAGTGCTTTTGTTTGCAAATCTCATTTATTTAGCTTTACAGAATGACATTTTTAACATGATCAACGATTCTTGAAAAAAAAATGAATTTAATTTTCAAATTTTCTTCTGCTTTTAAAAAAATAAAGATGAAAATTTATTTTTGACTAACTGAACACAAAAAGGAACATCGATGGTTTCTCCGGAAGTGATTAAACCTCAAAATGCCGAATCAAAGTACTCCTTCTAAACCAGTACACTTGAATGAAGGATCAATCATTTCAAATGTAATGTCCCATCTGATATCCCCGACGGAGTTCTTACCTCTGAAGACCAATTGATAATTTTCGCTTCCCAGTAGGGTCTACCCCTCCTAAGCAAGAAAGGATTGCTATCTTGAATCGATGATACTTTTTGTCCCCTGCAGTGGCCGAGTATCCAGTCGTGTTCATTCACCCATCTGTATGTCGCGTCTGTTTTGTTAGCATTAACATACATCATGCATAATTGATTCATATTCATATTCATATTACATTAATATCACTCTGGTCATATTCATCCCTAAGTGATAAATGTCATCTCGCCAATCAAGTTTCCAGTTTTCTTTGCCACGTCAGATAGGATAAAATCCCGGTTTGAGTTTTTTCCTCCTCAGGAAATGTATCGTCTAAACAATCTCTCCCCAGTGTATTTCTGGATTGGAGCCTGTCCTCAACCACTTTGATAACTTGAACTTCCGAAAGGCAAGAAGACATTCGATAGACGCCTCTGGAACATCGCTCTTCACCATTGAAGATGATATTTTTGCTTTCCTGGATTAAGGAAAATCCCCAGAGAAAGCCTCTTAACCAAAGACTCTCGGCAATACATCGATTTTTCTCCCAAGAAATTCGATGTTAATAAACTCATCAGCACCTCAAAATTAGATCACATCACACGACATTTCTCCGAAAAGATCTCGAAGAAAAGTATGATGTAACCTCACCAAAAAAAAAGGAGAGCGGTCTCTCACGAGACTTGTTTTCCCCAGTAGGATCGAAAAATAGCATCTCTAACAGAGAAGTCTGTGAACCTCTACAATTCAGACAAATGGGTTTCCCTGACAAGTCTGACATCAATTCATTTTTCCATCAAATGGCATCTCCCCAGTAAAACTCAGTGAGAAGTTTGATGAAGACCGCTATAAATAGTGTTCCTTGTCAAGATAAGAACTCGACAAGAAGAAACTAAGACCAGTTCCATGGCTGAAGACCAGGATCGAGGGGAAGTTTATTTCAAAAGAAACTGAGACCAGTTCCATGGCTGAAGACCAGGGTCGAGGGGAAGTTTATTTCAAAAGAAACAGAGACCAGTTCCATGGCTGAAGACCAGGATCGAGGGGAAGTTTATTTTAAAAAAACTGAGACCAGTTCCATGGCTGAAGACCAGGATCAAGGGGAAGTTTTACCCTTTTCTAAGTAGCATTTCTTTGCAAAAGAAGATGGATGAGCAAACTGCTATTCATAACCACAGTCAAAATTTCGGGTATTCCGATATTTAATCCTCTTGCACCCTGAATGTATGAATATCTTCGCCATTCACACCTTCGGGTCCAAGAAGATTAAATAGGGGCATCAGTCATACCCCAAATTTTGACCACAAGATTTCCCATCATTGAGCAAATCATCACCATAATATGGATGAACCATCATACCTCATCAATCTTCTCAAGGATTGTTGAGCATTCACTACAACCAAGAATTAGGGTTTTGAGCCCTCTCAGAGCACTTAGACAAAGGATTAATCAAGAAATGACATGATTTTCAACTTGTCTAACCTCTCAAGCACCCATAAAGGATCAAGAGGTCTCCCATATCAAGAATCAAGTACAAGGTTACAGCATTCCAAGTGGATCAAGCCTCAAGATCGACAGTGTCACGAAATTAGGGTTTTAATCGACCAAGGCCTCCTGATGAAAATTTTCATTTGGGTGTAGCGTGCAATTTTTGTCGGTGACGCGACCACCTTATCACCAAGGGTTTTCCCTCACCGCAATGGTAGGGATTATGTGCTACTTTCTGATTTCTTATTTATCCTATGAAGCAGGAAAGGAAAGGGAAGATATCTAAAACTAACCTTGCACGCAAATGTTTAACTGAACAAATGCTTAAGAGATTGGGGAGTTCGGGGTCACGTTATACAATGGGGAGTTGTCAATTACCCATCCTATATGTGGTTATCCACAGGTTGTTAGCAATTATACTTACTGTCTTCTACTTACCGGTGTTTGTCTGTCATGGGTTGGGAAAGTTTCTCCTTTGAGAGTGTTGAGAGAGAGAGTTTTTGTTGATTTTGGGTTTTTTTTTCGATGGTAAGGTACTGGACCTAAGGTTTTTTATTTGTATGAAGGTATCGGACCTAAAGTTTTTGATTGGTATGCTCGCAAAGATTTCGTAATCTTATGCCTAAGTATTCCCGCTAAAAGGTTGAGTATTCGTGTATTATTTAAAGCCTAAGATTGAAGCTAAACGGTTATTGAGAGAGAATTTTTCATCTCTAAAGGGAGACATCTCGTCTGTTTATCACAACTGTTAGGTGAATGATTATAAAGGAGAATTACTTTAACTGTGATATGAGAATCCAGCAATGCCATAATTTCCTTTATGAGGGATTTATCCTGAAGGAGAAAACTTTAAACTCAGTGTTGAGCAATGCCATTTTTCCTTAGGAATCTTTCATGTTAAGAGAGGGACATTGGCTTAGATGTATATAACCCAGAGGCTTGCCACTTACAATAATTAGATGAAAGAAAGGATTTACCAGGATAAAAGATGGCCTACGGCTTGGATATTTGAATTAACAAGTGTGCCACTTACAGCAGTTATCTGTAATTAGGGTTTGTTTTAATTTTCTGTTTGATGTGTGATATACAGAGAAATGTCTTCCTACAGAGAGATTTTGATTTCCTCTGAGGGGATGTTTGATTTTTGTGTACCTTGATCAAATCCCAAGGTTAAAGTTAAGAGATTGATTGACTGCTCTGGGGAGGTTATTATACAAAGCTTAAGAGGAGGCTGGAAAAGACTGACTTAATCAAGAGAGTGTTTATCTGTCTTGTACAAGGCCCAAGATTGAGGCTAAAAAAGAGACTAACTTTTTTGTGGGATATCATTATACAAAGCCTAAGAGGAAGCTGGAAGTTACCTTCTCCAGGGAAATATTTTGTTTGTCTTATACAAAGCTCAAGATTGAGGCTAAAAAGATTTTTTGAGTCCCGTGGGGAATATTTGTATGTGTCTTGTACAAAGCCCAAGATTGAGGCTAAAAAGGGGAAACTGACTCTACTGGTGAGAGGTTTTATCTGTGTTGCAGAAAGCCCAAGATTGAGGCTAGAAAGAGTCGACTCTACTAGAGAGTATGATTTATCTTGTACAAAGCCCAAGATTAAGGCTGGAAAGAGGATTTGACTCTGTTTAGGGAGATTTATATGATGTCTTGTACAAAGCCCAAGATTGAGGCTGAAAAAGAGATTGACCCAGCTGAAGATATTTATGGGTGTCTTGTACAAAGCCCAAGATTGAGGCTGGAAAGATGATTGACTCAACAAGAGAGTGTTTTTATGATTTCTTGTACAAATCCCAAGATTGAGGTTGACTTTTGCTGAGGAAAAGAAGGATCATTATACAAAGCCTAAGAGGAGGCTGGGAAATGATTGACTCAACAAGAGAGTATGATTTGTCTTGTACAAAGCCCAAGATTGAGGCTGGAAAGAGGATCGACTCTGATTAAGGAGATTTTATATGGTGTCTTGTACAAAGCCCAAGATTGAGGCTTAAAAAGAGATTGACCCAGCTGAAGATATTTATGGGTGTCTTGTACAAAGCCCAAGATTGAGGCTGGAAAGATGATTGACTCAACAAGAGACTGTTTTTATGATGTCTTGTACAAAGCCCATGATTGAGGCTGACTTTTGCTGAAGAAAAGAAGGATCATTATATAAAGCCTAAGAGGAGGTTGGGAGGTGATTAACTCAACAAGAGAGTGTTTTAAGGTGATTGACTCAACAAGAGAGTGTCTTTTTGTGTCTTGTACAAAGCCCAAGATTGAGGCTAAAAGATATGATTGACTCAACAAGAGAGTGTTAATGATCCTTATTTAAAGCCTAGGAGGAGGCTAACTTCTGCTGATGATTATTGAGATCCAGAGGCAGGTCTAAAATGGGGAATCAACTCTTACTGAGGATTACAGAAGAGTTGGAATATCAGATGCTATGAGGTTCTGATAAAGTTTTATTGATAGTGATTTGACCCTAGCTGGGGAAAATCAAAGGGAGAGTTTAAAGATGGAGTTTTAAAACCTATGGAGGTTTTAACTCTACTGCTGATTGATGAGATGACCAGGGTTTATCATGTGCTTTTGGGAATCTTGAAGGTCTTTTTGAGATAAAAAAAAGGGTGAGATTGTCCAAGTCTACTGATTATTTATCTTTGTATGATGCCCAAGAGGAGGCAAGACTGTCCAAGTCTGCTTGTATAAAGCCCAAGAGGAGGCTAATGTTTTAAGGGATGAGAATCAACGCTAAACTGTCTGAGGTTTTGATCTTTGGAAAGACTGCTCTAACAAAGGATGACTAAGTTTTGTCCTATACCTTTAAGAGGTCTTTGGGGTCCTTGTACTAAGCCCAAGAGGAGGCATGAGAACTTTTAAAAAGCCTGAGGGTCCTAGTACAAAGCCCAAGAGGAGGCGGGGATGCTTTTAGGAAGCACGTGGGTCTAAACCTAAGAAGAGTTCAAGAAAAGTTTCACCGGGAATAATCTTTTCTTTAGTGAACAGTTCTAGGGTTTGAAGAAATTCAAGAGAGGTTTCACCGGGAATTAATCCTCTCTGGGGAAGTGAATTTCTTTGAAAATTTTCTAATAATGACAGTCTGTGAAAAGTTTCACCGGGAATAACGCCTTTCTCTTTGTTCCATATTTTATAAGCCCAAGAGGAGGCAAGACTGTATCTAGAATTCCTATGGGGAACTAATTTTGACTGTTTTAAAAGAGTGACCACTGGCTATATCTAATCCTAGACATAATTGTCGGGGAAAACTCTAAGCAAGATAAATACAGGCATATATACACAGATGAGATATATACTGTATGTAAAAGAGGGTAGGAGGACTTACAGGTGAGCAAGCTTCCAACACAAACAAATATATATAGAGATTGGGTCTTACACTCTATCAAGAGGCCCAAAGTGTTTGAAAAAGAAAAAGAAATGGGACTTACAACACAAGGGTAGGCCCAAATTACTTGTTTAAAAGGCGATGATCGCGCCGTGGTTTTAGAAACACAAGGGGATTTATACAACGATTGGGGCCCAAAAGGTTTTTATTTACAAGGGGGTTGGGTCTTACACTCTATTAGAGGCCCAAAGTTATTTTTATACAAGAAATGGGGTTTACAACTCAAGGAGAGGCCCATTTGAAAATTGTTAAAATTGGCGATTGCGTCGAGATTTTATCGGGACTTATACAATGACTGAGGCAAAAAATTATTTATTTACAAAAGAGGGTTGGGTCTTACACTCTATTAGAGGCCCAAAGTGTTTTGTGAAATTTGAAAAAAATCAAGAATTAGAGAAAACCCTAATTTTTGCATTTTTTAAACAATTTTCAAAGGAAATTAAATAATAAATGATATAAAAATACCAAATATATTGAAAACAAGTTGTATACTTTGAAAAAACATTTTGAAAAATCATGTTTAAACACATGAAAGTTTAAAATTCATTTAAAGTTGGAAAATCAAGAGAAAGAAATATTTTCAAATGTTTAAAAAACAAATAAAACATAATTCTTTACAAAAATACCAAATATGTGAAATAAATAATATTTTTTGTGAAATTTTTGTGGAATAAAATATTTTAACATTTTTTTGAATTTAAAAAAAAAACCAATAAAAAATGATTAAAATTGAAAGAGAAATTAATTTTGGAATTAATTAATAAAAACCATAAAATATATGAAAAATAGCAAAAAGAGAGAAAATGGCAAAATGGTATGGGTGGGTGTTGAACCCACGACCTGCCAAACCAACACACATGCACGCTACCACTTGGGTGGTGATACATCCGTGTATCAAAACCACCCCATTAATACATAAGGGTGCCTTGTTTCTAGGCCTGACCAAGGCGTCATGGCCTGGGCCTTGCCTAAGGCAAGGCCTGATTTTTGGCCTCTTGCGTGAAGGCTCTAACTTCCTCATTTTTCCATGGATTGGGACAAAATTTAGGTGTATCTTGCCTAGAATTTCATGAGGAATCCAATGGTGCCTTTGGAATTTTCAGAAGATGCCCCTATTTTAAAATCTGATAGTGATTTCAAAATAGGCCTAGATTTGCATGTTCTATGCTATCTCATCATGCAGGCAGCAATAGCATGATAAATTGGTTCAAACACAACATATATGATATGTATGAGAGGTCCAAGATCAATGGACCTTAAAGTAATGCATGATTTAAAGAGTTCAAGTTGTGATGCACTTACCTCTTGAAGCTTCTTGTGCTAACTGTCAAGTTCCTTGTGCCAGAAGTAATCCAAAGCTTTAGACACTCTTGATTGATCCCTTAGAAGCTTTTAGGATGATCAAAACCAGCTGGAAACCTCAGGAACAAGAACTGGCTCTTTCTTGCAAAAGTGGCAAAAGTGACCAAAATGGCAACTCACTCAAATGATGTTCCAGATGAGGGGAACCAATTGGGACAGTTTGAGGATGATATTTGGAGTGTTTTTGGGGCCTTGTTTGGTTTTGGAAGTGACTGAATTAAGACATGGCTTGAAAAATGCAGAAAAGTCAAGATTTGAGGTTTTGGAGGTTGACTTTCTGATTTTGGTGTTTCAGATCAAGGGTGAGTGTTTGAACAACTTAGATATGATACATTAGATGTGTTTGGATCATGATTTGTGGTGGAATTGCTCTCTATCTCAAAACCTCAGAGATGATTTGCAAAAGAAGGCATGTTGGCCCAATGAGAGAGATTTTGAGGAAAGCAAGTGTTGTAGTGCTTTGGTGTACTCAAACTGACCAAAAATGAGCTCTATTTATAGTAGAGCAAGTTTTTTTGCAAGCAATAGTAAATGTAAACTTGGATAGTCCCTTGGCCAATTGTAGCAAAAGGAATTTTTAGTCTCCTCTAGCCATTGACTTGAGGTTAGGGCACAGACCTATGGTTCTTTAATTCAGAGTTGAATCTTGACTCATTCAGTTAGCAATGTCTCAGTCCATGCCACCTTGATGCATCCATTGAATGCTTGGAAACAAAATTGGAGTCTTTGAGCTTTTTAGCCTTTTTAGGGCACTTATGGCTACATGTAGTTCCTTGGACTTGGGAGGCTTGTGGATCAGATCTTTTCTCTTGCATGTTATCCTCTGATGTGTCCAAATGGATGACAAGGCTTGGAATTGTCCAAATTAGCTATCTCGAGCAAAATGCACAAATCTGCCTTGTAAAAATCAGTCCATGATGCCATGTTCCAAGGGTTGTATCTCCCTACTCAAATTGAATTTGGAGATAATCTGGTACTTGTTGGAAAGCCATCATGGCATACGTCAACTTTGATGTTCACCAATGGACCTGGTTTAACTTGGATCAAGGTGAAAAATGTCCCTACATTTTGGAAAAAGTAAGATAGATTCTGACTTATTGAAAATTTCACTAAGTGTTGGAAAAGTGGTCATTTTCATGTTTTTGTGATTTTTATCAATCCATGAGGATTTATGAAAGCTCATGTGGTTTGACGAAATTTTGGTAAAACATGAATATGATAAAGATGAAGAAATCTGCTCAAGATTAAAGATGTCGAAGAAGATGTCACAACAGTAAGAGTAGGCATCTTACTAATATAGCAGGTTTAATTATATAACAAATATGTCAAAGATTTGGTGCGAATTTGCAGAGTGGATATAGGAGAAAAAATAGAAAGCCCAAGACAGTAGATGACTATATATAAGGAGACTTCGACCTAGGGTTAAAATATCGAATGTACCTTTTGTATCACTTGTAACATTGTAACCTAGTTCTCTTGTGTAGAATAAGGGTTTAGGGTTTGAGAGTTGTCGGCTCTCTTAGGAGTTGTAAGTCTCCACTCTGTAATATGGGATGCAGAGTGGAAGGCATAGGTACAGGGACAGAACCAGAAGCATGTAGGTAATGGTTGTTGTATTGTTCTTGGACGAAGCTTTGAAGTAAGTCCAAGATGACTTGTTGGTCAAGAAACCGCGACAGGTTCTGTATTGGCAAAAGACAGAGAAATCACAGTTAATGATTAAGGGAAGTGAGTGAGGTATCTCATATCAGGGTTGTAAATGTTTGAGTTTAGCCTTGTTAAAGATGTCCATTGGGTAGATGTTAGGTATAAAGTTGTAAACGGGGGAGTTTAGCTTTGCAACAGTTCTACAGATAGTGAAGTCTTCTTCCTGGATTGGTATCCCCTGGATGTAGGTGAGTTGCACCGAACTGGGTAAATAATTGTTGCGTTCTTTATCATTTTGCAGATTTATGTTTTCTGTTAGGGTTCATGATAGACATGTTGGATCAGATGTCGTGACATCTGTGACTGGTGTAGTTCTGATATTCAAGGCATCAGTCTGCCGTTGCGCCTCTAAATTTAAATGATTATGTAGCACAATGTCTTGACATGTGTTAGGACATCTGCTGTCTGCATAGGCCATAATTTCAATTGGTATCATAGCAGGCATCCTGTCTGGTTCTGGATGAGATCTTTGGGAGATACTTTCAGGCGTTTAAACAAGCAGGAGGTTGAAGATCAAATCAATCAACTCAGACATACTTAAGGGTATTAATGCATGAGATGGATGTTCTGGATTGAAGGGAGCAACCCGGAGGTTGTTCATATTGCTGAGGAGGTTCTACAACAACTACAGAAGTGGCTAGTTATCTTGTTGGGGTGTCTTATAAGATGTTCTGACATCTTATTAGGGCAAGCAGGATCTGTTCCTCGGTGGTTCCGCACCATGTGTTTCTGATGGAAGAGCTCTAGAATTATGGGATTCTGGAGTTGTTACTGAAGACAGTTGGTGGAAGATCTCAATCGTCGGCCTCTATATGTGAAGATATCTGCATGCTTTTATTCCAAAGTCGGGAGCGATGGAGTGAAGGGAGTTGTTGCTAGATATATGTTATAGTGACTTGGTACTTGGAAGCTTGGTTTCCTGGTGTAGTTTGGAGTCAGTTGAAGAGGAGAGGAGTTGAGTTAAGTTTATCAAGTTCTTGCTCTGGGAGTTTGATAAATTATTGATCAGCTAGGTTGTCAAAGATACTTGAGAATTCTCTCAAGTCCACTCATAAAGGCATCTAAGTCGTGTATTTGGAGTCTTCTAGTTATTCTTTTGACTAGAAGGTGTTTCTCTAAAACACAATCTGAAGAAAGTGGAGGTGATTTATTTTCACCATCCAAAAACAGCAAGGAAGGATTCATCTCTCTTGACCCTAAGAGTGGATCTAATCTGATTGGAGCGTTCATAATTGTTGAGCTAAATAAGATTTGTTCAGAGAGAATCTTAGTTACTTGAGTCAAGGGTGGCAGCCTTAGTATCTCAACACTGTTCTTCAAAGAAGATACTTGCAAAAGATTGAATACTTGATAAGTGTTCATGAAGTGATCTGGTGGAGCTTAACTACAACAGTGAAGAAGGGTTATTGGATAAGGATTTAAGATCAATTGCTATTTGTGGAATTCACAAGTATTTAATTGATTATTATCCTTGAAAGTCAAGATTGTTGATGTTCAACAAGATGTTGGAACATCTCATCATCAGAGTTTGTGCAGAATCACGGGAGGGGTACTGCATATGCTTTAGCATCTGTTTTAGTCTTATGTGTTGACCTAAGAATGGGCTTCAACCGGGTGTGATAGAAGCATGTGTTCTCTGGAGAGTTTCCTGGCAAGGAACTGGTCTGGACTTTGATGTTGTTGAAGATGAAGATGAAGACATCATAATCTTGATGGTTACTGCTTGGATCAGTTTATTTCTGATCTAGGTACTTTGGAGCATAGGATTTTGCTCAGTTTGAAGGTCAAAGTTAAGTGGCAGTTATCTCTGACTTTCTACAGACTGCTCTACTAAGGAAAGTGGCATTCTTTGGTATGGCTATGGTGTAGTCTTGGACTACTTATTTTCTAAAGATTCAGACGTGGCAGGTGTGAATTCTTTGGAGTGTTAAAGCAGGATGAAGGTTGTCTACTCAAACTTGGTGTTGAATCAAGTCTATGAGAGCATGAAACTCTTGTTCTGCAAAGGGAGGAGGTTCTTCTAAGTGGCAGAAGGAGGAGCTAAATTCAACAGTTGGATGTCGTATCAGAATGTTCTGACATCTAGCTTAACATCAGAAGTCTCATCTGGTGATGTGGCACATCAGCTTAAGATAAGGTGATCTACAGGAGAATGGAAGTTATGGATGCTTCAGCAGGGTCTATCTCATGCAGTTTGCGGGAGCTGTGGATGGGAAGATGTTACATTACTAAGAGGCTTGGTGAATCCAAGATGTCTTGCTATGGGGCAAGTAGTTCATGTAACTTGAAGATCTAATTTCATCGATGGATCAGTGTATCTTGTGGGAGTTCTGAAGGAGAGTGATATCAATCAAAAGGTAGCATTTGGTTGGTTTCATGGTGTGCATTCAAGCAAGATGCTTGAAATTGATTGCTCTTGTGCAGAAGAGTAATTAGTTAAAAACGTAAGAAGGTTCTAGTTCTCTTGGAGCTTGTGGCAGAAGTTCTGGGTTGAGGATGGAAGTATACCTTCTTTTGGTGGATGAGAGTTTATTTCTCTCTGGGTTTCTGAAGCTTTCTTTGTTCAAGCTAGTGGCGCAGTGTTGTGTGAAGATCTTCAGTGTGGATTACTATGCTGATAGTAAGTCCAGTGGTGGAACATATCAAGAACCATGGTGTGTGGTGTCTATGATGTGTGGAAGATGTCTTAACTGATGTTAGAACATGTTTGGGTTGGTTATCCTTGGAGGAGGATTTCAGGTTCTGTGAGGAACTGGTTACTTGCATCGTGTCTAAGAAGTATCTACCTTGTCATATGGGAGAATGATGGAGTAGAAAAACTGTCTTGGAGGTCTGATGTAAGGGTTTTGGAAGACTGGAGTGGATCATGGGTTGATTGCATGAAGGTCTAGTTTCTGATGCATTCAGAAGTTGATATTCACTAGAAAATCAGAAGTATTCTAGGTTATCATACGGGAGAATGATAAGGAATGACTGTCTTGGATTGTGGGGTGTCTATCTCAATTGCTGGCTTGGTAAGGTCAGTGGAAAATCTTGCAAAGGGGATACTACCCCTGGCTGCAAGTCATACTAGTAATGGATCAGTTTGGCAGCTGTGAAGTTCTAGAGCATGCATACGATATCTGACATCGTTATAACAAACTAAGGGGCCTTGTGCGTCTCTTTGAGGAATGTGAAGCATTCTGATTCAATTGGTTTGTGCCTCAAGCAGCTGGAGGTCTATACATGAGAATTCAAGAGGAGTTTGTGTGGTGTGTAGATGGTTACAGGAAGAGGGGGATCAATGGGACTTTGATCTTAAGCCAAGAGTTTGTTATGGTAGTATTATGATCCTTATATATTTCCTCACGGGTAGCATGATGGTGATCATGTGTGAGTGATTATTGGTTCTTGTCAGAAGAAGCAATAAGAGAGTTGATGATTGTGTTCAGCAGATGGCTTGAACTAAGGGTTCGCTCCTGAAGACATGAAGACACATCTTATGTTTTCCATTCATCAGCTTAGGTGTTCTGTGGAGGAGCACTGGTTACCTTAGATATGGGGAGTTGCTTCTTGATCTAAGATGTTTTACTGCGGGGGTGCAGTGGAGTTCCAGTTTGTATTGTACGTCAAGCAAGTTGTGATTATGTGTTCATCCTGGGAGGATGAGATGTCGAGAAGGATGTCTTGACATTTTGTATTGTTTCAAGTTGGGGGAGACTTGGCAGTGCAAGTTACATGGTTCTTATTGGATGCTTAAGAATCTTTGGTTGAGTCTGGGAGAATTTATTTTTCTCTGCAGACTGTGATCCTAATTATGTGAAGAAATCTCTGTAATGTCAAACCAGAAGAATAATCTGGGAAGAATAGACAATGTCTGACATGATGTCAGGACATTGTTATAAAACATGTGTGCATGTAATGGGTTCTTTGGTCGGCGTCCTTAAAAGGAGAAACAGTCAAAGCAGTCTTGGTCAGTGCGCTACTGGTGGAGTAATTGCCTTCGATTAATGGTCATTTGAATTGACTAGTGTTATTTTCTGTGGTTCATTACTTCCTAAGGAGATTGCTTGGCCATAAATAAGATTGTATTGGTTCTTCTTAGTCTCATATTCGGTTTTGGAGTGAGTGTTCGATGGCATTTATCAAATTCTGGGTGAGTTACGTCTGGATTTGGAGTTGTCTTAGCCACTTTTGCCAAGTTTTGGCTAAAAAGGGGGAGAATGGCTTTCTGTTGCTTTGGGAAGAAGATATCAGAAAGGAAACTCTCAAGATGAAGAGACTCAAGGACCTTTATCAAGTTTGCACAGAAGGGAATATTTTAGCCAAAATTTGTCAAAAGGGGGAGATTGAAAGCTCCAGTGGTTTGACGAAATTTTGGTAAAACATGAATATGATAAAGATGAAGAAATTTACTCAAGATTAAAGATGTCGAAGAAGATGTCACAACAGCAAGAGTACGCATCTTACTAATATAGCAGGTTTAATTATATAACAAATATGTCAAAGATTTGGTGCAAATTTACAGAGTGGATAAAGGAGAAAAGATAGAAAGCCCAAGACAGCAGAAGACTATATAAGGAGACTTAGACCTAGGGTTAAAATATCGAATGTACCTTTTGTATCACTTGTAACTTTGTAACCTAATTATCTTGTGTTGAATAAGGGTTTAGGGTTTGAGAGTCGTCGGCTCTCTTAGGAGTTGTAAGTCTCCACTCCGTAATATAGGATGCAGAGCGGAAGGCACAGGTACAGGGACAGAACCAGAAGCCTGTAGGTAATAGTTGTTATATTGTTCTTGGACGAAGCTTTGAAGCAAGTCCAAGATGACTTGTTGGTCAAGAAACCGCGACAGGTTCTGTATTGGCAGAAAACAGAGAAATCACAGTTTGTGATTAAGGGAAGTGAGTGGGGCATCTCATATCAGGGTTGTAAACGTTTGAGTTTAGACTTGGTAAAGATGTTCATTGGGTAGATGTTAGGTATAAAATTGTAAACGGGGGAGTTTAGCTTTGTAACAGTTCTACAGATAGTGAAGTCTTCATCCTGAATTGGAATCCCCCAGATATAGGTGAGTTGCATCGAACTGGGTTAACAATTGCTGTGTTCTTTATCATTATGCAGATTTACGTTTTTTGTTAGGGTTCATGATAGACATGTTGGATCAGATGTCGTGACATCTGTGAATGGTGCAGTTCTGATATTCAAGGTATCAGTCTGCCGTTGCGCCTCTGAGTTTAAATGATTATGTAGCACAATGTCTTGACATGTGTTAGGACATCTGTTATTTGCATAGGCCAAAATTTCAATTTGGAATCTCTTGTAGTTGACACTTTTAAAGTATGTCAGATGGACTTTCATTTGAGCTTTGAATGGGAGAAAAAGGCCTTGTGGTTTAGGAGTTATGACCTTGCAAAGTTGGTACAAAATCACTTTTAATCCATAACTTAGAAATTTTTTTGTTTCTCATGGTTGCCCCTTTTTGAAAGAAACCTCACTTTTCTTGATTTTTCTTGATAAATGATGATCAAAACCATACATTAACATTATTTTTTACTTAGGGGAACCATATTTGTGAAAAATTCCAAAAAGTCAAACTTGATTTTGTGCACAGTTGACTTTTTGTCAGATGAAATCCAAACTGTGCAATCCCTTGTGCAATCAAGTTCTTGACCTAATTCAAACATAATGGATGGGTTCCATAGGTGTTATAGGGTGTATTGAATCATGTACCAAGGTTTGGGAGAATGTCTTGGTCAAAAGTCAAAGATACAATTGACTTTTCCTTCAAAACACTAATTGTGGTCTAGATGAAATTGAAACTTGTGAATCAAGCTTCTTGGATTAGTCCATTGTTATAAATGGATCAATGTAGTGTACTTGAGGCCCTCAAATCATGTCTTGAGGTCTTGGCTCATATCTTGCCTCAAAAGTCAACTTAGGGGGGAATTAGGTCAAGAAACTCTAATTGTCGATTTTTGATGAATGCATCCCCTGAGGCTAATTTGACTTGATGATTGGATCCATGAGTTCCCTTGGAGTGTCTTGGTTTATGCTTTGAAGCATTGGCTCATGCCCAGAGGAAAATTTCCATCTGGAGGCCTTGGTCGACCAAAACCCTAATTTGGTGACACTGGAGATCTCGAGACTTGATCCACTTGGAATGTTGCAACCTTGTGCTTGATTCTTGATGTGGGAGTCCTATTGATCCCTTATGGGGGGTTTGAGAGGTTAGAAAAGTTGAAGATCATGTCATTCCTTGATTGATCCTTTGTCTAAGTGTCTTGAGAGGCTCAAAACCCTAATTCTTGGTTGTAGTGAAAGCTCAACAATCCTTGAGGAGATTGATGAGGCATGATGGAGCATCCATATTATGGTGATGATTTGCATAATGATGGGAAATCTTGGTGGTCAAAATTTAGGGTATGACAGATGCCCCTATTTAATCTTCTTGGACCCGAAGGTGTGAATGGCGAAGGTATTCGGGCATTCGGGGTGCAAGAGGATTAAATGTCGGAATACCCAAAATTTTGACGGTGGTTATGAATGTTAGCAGTTTGCTCATCCATCTTCTTTTTCTAAGTAATGATACTCAGAAAAGGTAAAAACTTCCCCTCGATCTCGGTCTTCAACCACAGAACTGGTCTTAGTTTCTAAAATAAACTTCCCCTCAATCCTGGTCTTCGGCCACAGAACTGGTCTAAGTTTCTGAAATAAACTTCCCCTCGATCCTGGTCTTCAGCCACAGAACTTGTCTTAGTTTCTTAAATAAACTTCCTTTCGATCCTGGTCTTTGGGCAGAGAACTATTCTAAGTTTCTAAAATAAACTTCCCCTCGATCCTGGACTTCAGCCACAGAACTGGTCTTAGTTTCTTAAATAAACTTCCCCTCGGTCCTGGTTTTCAACCACGGAACTGGTCTTAGTTTATTCTTGTCGAGTTGACAAGGAATGCTATGTGTAGCAGTTTTTCATCAAAACTTCTCGCCGAGTTTTACTGGGGAGACGCCATTTGATGGAAAAAATTTGAGGTCAGACTTGCTGGGGGTACCCATTTGTCTGAGATGTAGAGGTGGGCAAACTTCTCTGTCGGAAATGCCATTTGTTGACTCTACTAGGGAAAACGAGTCTCTTGAGAGACTACTTTCTGCTTGGGGATACTACACCATACTTTTTTTCGAGACCATTTCGGAGAAATTCCATGTGATGTGATCTAAATTTGAGGTGTTGATGACTTCATTATTATTGACTTTCTCGGGAGAAAAACCAATGTGTTGCTGAGAGTCTTCAGTTAAAAGGCTTTCTCTGGGGATTTTCGTTAATCCGGGAAAGCAAAAATATCATCTTCAATGGTGAAGAGTGATGTTCCTAAAAAGTGTTGGTCGACAGTCTTCTGGTCTTTCAGAGGTTCAAGTTATCAAAGTTGTCGAGGATGGGCTCCAATCCAGAAATAAACTGGGGGAGATTTTGAGCAGACGATACATTTCCTGACGAGGAAAGGACTGACAACTTAGCTGACAAGAGGACTTTACCACTCGGGGGATGAATACGACCAAAGTGATAGTAATGCAATGTGATTATGAATGTGAATTAATTATGCATGATGTATGTTTGTTTATGCTGACAAAACTGACGTGACATACAGACTGGTGAACGAACACGACTGGATACTCGACCACTGCGGGGAAAAAGAAGTACCATTGGTTCAAAATAGTGATCCTTTCTTGCTTAGGAGGCGTAGACACTACTGGGGGTGAAAGAACCATCAATCGGTCTTAAGAGGTAAGAACTCTGTTGGGGTATCAAATGGGACATTCACATTTGAAACAGTCGATCCTTCCTTCAGGCGTACTGGTTTAGAAGGAGTTCTTTGATTCTGTACTTTGAGGTTCAATCCCCTTCGGAGAAATGATCGATGTTCTTTTTGATGTTCATCAGTAAAAAAGAATTGCCATCTTCATTTTAAAAGCAGAAGAAGTTTTGACAAGTAAATTCATTTTTGTTTTATTTCAAGAATCGTTGATCATGTTAAAAATGTCATTCTGTAAAGCTAAAACAAATGAGAATTGCAAACAAAAGCACTAGGGCTCAAATTTTATTGATAGAATGGAAATCGACCAAGCGCGTGATTCCATAGAGCATTTACAAAGTTTAGAAAATGGTAATTTAAGGGAAAAGGGGCTACATTGAAACATAACAACCGTTATCCTTCTACCAACTTTGAATTCTGGACATCCTGAGCTTCTGTCGAAGATGAACTTGACTGGAGTTTTTTTTATGGATGGCATGACTGCTGAGGAGTTGAACTGATCAGACGTAGTTACTTGCCATTAATCCCTAACTTTTGCCTGGATTGTACTTTGAGATTTCCAATCCATCAGGATGATTTTTTTGCTTATGTCTCTAATTTTTTCCTGGACCGCCCTTTCGGGTTTTCAATCCACCGAGACGTTTTTTTAGGCGAAGTATTTCTTGACTACATCAACATTTGTGGGGTAGGAAAATTCTTCTCCATCCATGGTTGCGAGTCTCAAGGCATCGTCTGAGAAGGCTTTCTTGACCATATAGGGGCCGTCATAATTCGGAGTCCATTTGCCCCTGGAATCAGTGAGAAACGATTGTATCTTCTTGAGCACGAGGTCTCCTTTCCTGAAGACGCGAGGTCGGACCTTTTTGTCGAACGCCTTCTTCTTTCTTTGCTTATACAACTAACCGTGGTATAGAGTCGTTATTTGCTTTTATTGGATCAGGTTTAATTCGTCGTGTTTGCTTTGACACCACTCAGCTTCTGTTAGCTTAGCTTCCATCAATACCCTCATTAATGGTATTTCTACTTCTATGGGGAGCATTGCTTCCATGCCATATACTAGAGAGAAAGGGGTTGCCCCTGTTGAAGTGTGGACAGATGTGCGATAACCGTGAAGAGCAAAAGGCAGCATTTTGTGCCAGTCTTTGTAGGTTACAACCATATTTTGAATGATCTTCTTGATGTTCTTATTAGCCACTTCTACCACTCCATTCATCTTAGGTCGGTAGGGAGATGAGTTATGGTGTTCGATCTTGAACTTTGCGCACAACTCTTTCATCATCTTGTTGTTCAAGTTAGATCCATTATCAGCAATGATCTAGATTGGAACACCATAACGGCAGATGAAATTGTTTTTGATAAAGCGGACCATCACTTGTCGGGTTACATTTGTGTATGATACTGCTTCGACCCATTTGGTGAAGTAGTCAATGGCCGCCAGGATGAACCGATGTCCGTTTGAAGCCTTGGGTTCGATCATACCGATCATGTCGATTCACCATATAGAAAAAGGCCATGGAGAAGAAAGAACTTTGAGATGTGTTGGCGGTACATGGATTTTGTATGAGTATATCTAACACTTGTGACATCTTCTCATGTACTTGTAGCAATCAGATTCCATGGTCAACCAATAGTACCCTGCTCTCAGAATTTTTCTTGCCATCGTGTGTCCGTTGGCATGAGTGCCAAAGGTTCCTTCGTGAATTTCTTTTATCAGCATGTTTGCTTCGGTCTGTCTACGCATCAGAGCAAGACCATGTCAAAGTTCCTCTTATAGAGTGTATCACTGCTCAGGAAGAAGATTCCTGCCAGTCTTCTGAGAGTCTTTCTGTCTTTCCTGGATGCCCCAGACGGGTGTTCTTGTCTTTGAAGGAAGCACTTGATGTCGTGATACCAAGGTTTGTCGTCCATGACTGCTTCGATCATGAAGATATAAGCGGGCCTTTCAAGGCACATTATGTCAATCTTCGGTATGTCGTTCCATTGACCTACACTAATCATGGAAGAGAGAGTGGCTAGTGCATCAGCCATGTGATTTTCTTTACGAGGGATGTGATGAAACACGATTCTGTTGAAGAATGGTAACAACCTTCTCGCATAATCTTTGTAAGGAATCAGTCCTGATTGGTATGTGTTCCAATCTCCTTTGATCTGATTGATAACCACAAGTTCTTAATCCTTAAGTCGATTGCTTCTTCGAGACCCATGATACAAGCTTCGTATTTGGCCTCGTTATTTGTACATTTGAACGTCAGTCTGGTAGTGAAAGGAATATGGGTACCTTGAGGTGTTACGATGATTGCCCCAATTTTGTTTCCATAATTGTTGACAGCGCCATCAAAAATTAGTCCCCATTGGGAATCTGGTTCTGGCCCTTCACTGGGTAGCGGTTCGTCGCAATTTTTCTTTTTTAAGTACATGACATCTTCGTCTGGGAATTCAAATCCGACTGATTCTTGATCGTCAATTAGTTGATGAGCCAAATGATCGGCTAAAATGCTTCCTTTGATGGCTTTCTGAGCATGGTACTCTATGTCGTATTCTGATAACAACATCTGCCAACGGGCGATCCTTCCCGTGATAGCAGGCTTTTCAAAGACGTACTTGATCGGATCCATTTCGGAGATTAACCAAGTAGTGTGACAAATCATGTACTGGCGAAGACTTTTGGCTGCCCAAGCCATAGCACAGCAAGTTTTCTCGAGCATAGTGTATCGAGTTTCACAGTCGGTAAATTTCTTGCTTAAGTAGTAGATGGCAGACTCTTTTCTTTTGGTTTTGTCTTTTTGGCCAAGTACACAACCCATTGAGTCTTCCAAGACTGTTAAGTATATGATCAGTGGTCTTCCTTCCACTGGAGGTGACAGGATTGGTGGATTCGACAAATACTCTTTGATACGGTCGAAAGCTTTTTGACAATCTTCTGTCCATACACAGTCTGGATTCTTCCCGAGAGTTTGAAGATCGGCGCGCATGTCGCAGTCATAAGGGATATGAACCTGGAAATGTAATTCAGACGTCCCAAAAATCCTTTGACTTGTTTCTCAGTCTTTGGTGAAGGAATTTCTTGAATGGCCTTGACCTTGTCAGGATCAACCTCAATTCCTTTTTGGCTGCGATGAACCCTAAAAGTTTTCCCGAGCGGACATCGAACGTGCATTTATTGGGATTCAAGTGGAGTTTGTACTTTCTCAGATGCTCGAATAGTTTTGACAAGTGGGTCACATGCTGCTATTCTATTTTAGATTTGGCAATCATATCATCGACATACACTTCGATTTCTTTGTGCATCATGTCGTGAAATAGAGTAGTCATGGCCCTTTGATAGGTTGCCCCGACGTTCTTTAGACCGAACGACATTACCTTGTAACAAAAGGTGCCCCATAGGCTGAATAATTTTCTCCATATCTTTCAGCGCCATTTTGATTTGATTATAGCCCGAGAATCCATCTATGAAGGAGAAGACTTTGAACTTTATTGTACTGTCTACCAGCATGTCTATGTGCGGTAAGGGAAAGTCATCCTTTGGACTGGCTTTGTTTAGATCCCTGTAGTCTACACACATTCTGACTTTTTCGTCCTTTTTCGGAATTGGCACTATGTTGGCTAGCCATTGAGGATATTCTGAGGTGGCAAGGAAATCTCTGTCAATCTGTTTCTGCACTTCCTCCTTGATTTTGATGGCTATGTCTGGGTGAGTCCGTCTCAGCCTTTATTTTACTAGAGAGCATTCTGATTTCTACGGTAAATGATGTACCACGATGTTGGTATCCAACCCTGGCATGTCCTGATAGGACTAAGCAAACACATCGGGAAACTCTTTGAGAAGTTTTATCAAGCTTTCTTTGACAGTCGGACTAAGCAGTCTGACCGTTTCCAACGGCTCTTTATGAGGTTCAATGGACCTTTCCTATTGTCTGAGTAATCGGGAGATCTCTTCTAGAATTTCTTCGTCCTCTTCTTCTTCAACTTCAAATACCGAGAATTCAAAGTTGGGAGAAGGAATTAGATCGTATGTTTCAATGGGGTTTAAAACAAGAAATTCTCAAGACGTGATGATTCGTTCTTTTTAGAAGAGATAGAGAGAATGCAAGAATGTATGCAGTGTATTTTTCTGAAAAATGCTTGTTTATTTATTTTTGGGCTGTTTTAAGATTACCATTTTCTGAAAAACGAAAAGTGAAAACAGCAATAAATGCAGGAATTACATAACGACGTTATTTATTTATAATTTTGTCGATTTTTGAAACTACAGCCCTATAAAACGAATCTCTGTCGCTTTGGGTGAAGCAAAGAGGGACATTTACAGAAAAGTGAGCCCTATAAAAACATCAGTTTCACCTGGGCAGGGTGAAAGGTCAAAACAATGATGGAATTACTTAGACTTATGGACGACTTTCGGGACATCGACAGCAACCCATTGGCGACGAACTCCTCGGTGAATCAAAAAGTATGGTACCTTCGTTCTGGGTTTGTCCTCAGAAATGACGCTGATTTCTGGCGGGGCAGGATCATTGGAGTCTTCTTCCCAGGCAAAGTTGTTGTAAATAAACTCTTCTGTTGTATCTTGCACAGTGTTTCCATTCTCAGGCGGATCTCCCCATCCAATTGACTGGATGTCTTCGAGCCTGATACGAGAGCTTTCAGGAGCGGTGTACTTGACCAAGAAGTCGTACTTGTCACTCGGTTGTCCTAAGGTGTCCCATACTTCTGCGGGACTAGAGGAATCATCCTTCTCGATGACGTTGACCTTCGGAAAAGCATAGTTGATGAGCTCTAGTCCTGCAATCTTTGCGGATTCATCATTGTGCTGGATATCTTCGGAATATCCTGAGTAATGATCCCATGACTGTAGCACCCCAAAATTTTCCTTCACTTTTCTAACCCAAGTGGCTTATGCTTCATTTACATTTTAGCTAGGTCAACGGGCACATACATACATATCATTTGGCTCTGTGGTTATGGGATCAAGGTTCTCTGTTCAAGCATCGTCAGGTTGCAACAGACGTTTATTTCGTCACTCGACACATGCTCAGAGTATTTCTCTGGGTTACGTAATTACCAGGTCAGCAAAGCTCTTATCAAACATAATTTTTCATGTCAAGAATCTCAGAGGAAGTTGAAGTTTTCAGCCGATTCAGAACAGTTTGAGTAGAAAATCAGTTTGCTGTGCAAATTTGCAAAATTCATAACTCTTGCCCTGGAACTCATTTTGGCTGGATATTCAAAGATTAGAACTGTCTTGGTATTCTCTACAACCTTTATGTTCGGCTCGGAAGTCAATTCATCAAGTAAAGTGGTGGGAATTATTTGTTTCTAGAATTTCGGTTTCGCTGGATAATTGCGTCAGTGGTATTCAAAAGGGCTTAGCTTCTGATTGGATCATCATTTTTGAGAGATTCCTATGCCAAAAGTTCCGTCTTGATATCCTCTCCAACTTTCGTGTTTTGACCAAAAGCTAATTCTTTGAGGATGATCTCCGAATACGCGAATTCTCTGAGTCGATACAGCAGAAGAACAACAAAAAATAGTGTTGAACCGGTGCATTTCGGACACTAAAAAATTCATAACTCTTAGCTCGTTCGTCGAATTGATACCATTCTGGTGCCTAAAATTCCGTTTCGATGCCATCTTCGTGACGTAAGTTCAATATGAGTCAGGTCTAGGCGGAAGAACCCCGAAAGTGAGAATTACTAGAAGAATTCTTTGATGCAGTGCACTGTCTGTCAGATTTTGTAAAATTCATAACTCGGTCAATTTTCATCAGATTGCGTTCGTTATTGAAGCGTTGGTTCACAAATTTTATCATCTTCAAGTTCCAAGACAAGCTCGAGTCCGAACGGTACTCTGAAGATTGTCGGTTTGGTTTATTTCGCAAAACTGACGTCCTGAATCGAAAAAATGGCTGAGAGTTGTTTCGCGAGAAAATTCATATATCCCTCGTCGTTTGTCAGTTTGAGCTCACATTTTAACACGAGGTCACTGACTCATAGATCTATAACTTTACTTACAAAGTCGAGTCGAGATTATGCTCCAAAGAGGTTTACCTCGTCACGTTTTCGAGTAGCGGACACCAAATAAGCTGAAAAAACAACTTATTCAGTGACGTCTTGCAGCTTAAATGTATCGATCGCACTCGATTTTGATCGTATGATGTCCGTTCTTTTTGCGTTGCAACCGTGATTCAGAGGCGGACGATGTTGTCGAAGGCTCAAAGTCGAAATTTCTTGCCGAAGACGGTGTTATTTTCACTTAAGCCAAAATTCTACCTTTTGCCCTTCATTTTTCCACCACACTATATATTCCAAACTCTCTCTCATTTCCCATAACTTCACTCATTCTCACAAATACCAAAAACATTCTCACTCACTCTCTCAAAGATCAAATCAAGTTCTCTCAACTTTTTCTCAAGAACACAACAACAACTTCATCAATCTTCAAGAACACTCAAGAACGCAAAGTCTCCGATCGAGCTCCGACCACTGCCGATCAACCGCGATCGCCTCCCCCGCTCCCGCCGGATCACCGCGCCGACCTCCCTAGCTCCGGCCAGCCACCGCGCGCCGGCGAACTCCCTCCTCTCCACGGATTCTTCATCAATTGCTCCTCCGATCTACTTTCCGGTAACAATTCTTGAATCTTTTAGTTCATTATTTGTTAATTGTTGAGGTTTGGATTGAATTAAAGTGAGTTTGATAATGTTGTAGCTTAGGTGTTTGATAAAATGCTTAGGTGAACATTTGAATTCAAGAATTGTGATAATTGTTGAGTGAATTAATTGTTTGATCATGGATTTGAGATTGATATTGTGGAGATTTGTTGAATTTTCTTGAACAATAGTTGTTATGATTAATTGATTCTTGAAATAAGTTGATTATGAGCAAACGTGGAATTGGACAATTTCATTTGAACTGTGGTGTTCCGCGTGTCGAAACTAATCTGGTTCCACAATTGTTGATATTCAATTTGCATCAAGAATGAAATAACCGTGGAATTGTTCGATTGTTGTGTGTTAATGGTTCACGTGTCGAGAATTATTGATTTGCATGCTTAATGGATGATTTTGCTTGGTCTACATGTTTGAAAGTCGCGTAATCGATGTGCATTAATTGTGTATGATCATTGGCTTGAACTTGGTGCATGTTTGCTTGAAAAATAAAAGTTCGGTTGTGTAGGAGCGTTATCGTGTCGCTTTCTCGTAAAAATGTGTTTTGGTCATAACTTACTAACCGTAGCGTGTTTTTGCGAATGTGAATAATGTAACTTGACTTTGTTGATGATTCCGGAGCTGTTGGTGGACTTTTTAGTCGATTTCGGACAACTTTTTTTTATTGTTTCGCTACTGCCAGCCGACGAAATTGGCCTAAAAGTCCCACTTCTGAGCGGAATTAATTCAAACCGAGTTCGTTTTTGAGTCCGTTGGAACGTTTACGGTCAACCATGCAATTTTCGTTCAATTCCGAGTCAATGATTTTTGACGCGTTTTTTCCGATTTGACGTTTTTAAGCTTCGTTTCGTGCGAACTTTGCATGTTTACTTGTATTTGATGTGCACTTGTGCTTACTTGCTCATACATTATTATTGTGATTGGTTTCGCTCTTTTTCGGATCGACTTTGTGTGCATTTTATGATGTTGTGGCGGTGCTGCCCCGTTTTGAGACTTTGTGTTCCGATGCATGCTCATTACTCGTATGCTTATCATTGTGCTTGATTTTGAGTTATGATGCATGGGTACAACTTCCAGTTGCATCTCCTTGTGGTTTCTAACATGTTTGTTGAGATTGTGCAGGGTTTCCGCTAAGATTCCGGCGGTGGTTATTCACTTGGTATTCCACTTTATTTGTGGGATATTACTTTGCTTCCGATGCGATGGCTTTTATCTCATGCTATGAGATGCATTATGTATTGCATGCGTGGTTATCTGGCTTGTGATTTCATGCAGGTTTCCTATGTGGCCATGTCCGATACACACACCACGTGTCGGTTGTGATTTATTTTCACACCGGCAATGTTTTGACGCTTATGCTTGTACCGTATTTCTGACTCGCTTTTGTTTGCCTGATGATAGCTCACTCTCCGGGTTTCTTGTTCTGCTTGCGTTGCTATTTACGGATTGCTATCCATGGGGTATAATTTCTTGAGCCGATTTACTCTCTTTCCGCATTTTTTCTTTTGATGCCATGAGAAGTAGGATTGGGAGTCCGTGCCACTTAGCCGACAATGCTGGAAAGTCCTCAAAGGAGGCTCTGATTGTGTTTGTTTACATTTGTGCCTAAGACCTCCAAAGAGGCATCCCACTCCCGTATCCCCTTGTAAAACCTCCAAGAAGGAAATTGACGGAAGGTAGGGTTCGCAATCGACCCCCGTTATTCTAGTCGAGTCGTTCTTAGCTCTCATTACATGATTGAAGCTTTGAATATAGCTTACTCTTGTTATCTAGTCCGTCAAGTGGAAGAAGGGTTTCGCAATCAAACCCCCACGCCTTGTCTATAGCTCGCATTGACCGATGTTGATGCTTATGTGATCTTATTCACACCCCCCTTACTTTTCTCTCCATGGTTCTCGATACCATTGGGTGAGTACCCCTATTTCTCATAGCTAGCTTATTTGCCTCGGTTGATATGACCCCTTGGCTAGAACTCCCCCTTTTTACTTTGATTGTGTGACATTGTTGTTGACTAACACTGTTTATTCTTTCGTTTGTTTTTAGTTCATTTTGTGATTGATTCATCCTGTGTTTACTTGTCTGATGGCATGATCCCGTAGGATTCCTCACTCCACTTAATTTTTGATTAAGTCGGAGGTAGGAGAGACATTAGGATAACAATCATGTATGATAACATTAGGTAGAATCTTCCCCTCTTACCTCACACAACCATAGGATCTCCATGTATGATAACTTTAGGGTTTGAGTCTTAGTCTCCCTCATTAGGTTTTACCTTTCTTAACCATTGAGTCTCTTCTTCTCATCTCAAAACAAAAAGCAAAAAACACTTAATAAAGGCATAACATATATTGTATTTGAGCCTTTCATGTGAGAATGAGATAGTGAGGCGTCTTCTCTCACTTTCTTAGAATGTTTAGCGTACGTCCCGTCTTGGGTCGATATGCGAGGCATTCGATCCTACATGAGGGACTTAAATACAATACGTGTTATAAACACAAAAATAGGCAAAACACTTCTTCTTAAAAGACAAAAACAAACAAACAAATTCTCTTCTCATCTCCTTCATTCTACTCCTTAAGGATTCGTCACGTCCGTTCCACCGCAAACAGGTAACGCCTAAGTCTCCCTACAGTGAGCTGCAACACCTAACTGTTGGAACACGAACATTGACATTTCCACTAAAAAACACAAATAATTTTCCCTAGGTGAGGGGAACTATGTCGCTCTGATTCTCATGCTCCCGATGAGATACGTAGGTAGTGGGGTAGGGCCCATGAGAGCACTTCTTTTATTTTCCCTATATTTGTTTCTCTTTCTTTCTCCTTTCCTTTTCCAGTTCTCCAGCTAGCAGTTCCCTTTTCCAATATCCTTTTCTTACACCCTTTGATTGAAGCAGCAAGCGTGGATCCCATCGGGTATGATGGACGCAAGGGGGTGCTAATACCTTCCTCTATCGTAACCGACTCCCGAACCCAGTTCTCTTGGTCGCAAGACCATGCTCTTTCCTTCCCTCAGATTTATGCAGTGTTTCCTTTTCCTCTCTTGGGATAAATACACATTGCTGGCGACTCTGTTTCGGTGCCACTTTCGCGTTTGTACTTGGATGAAAATCCCGGGAGCGATAGCTGGCGACTCTGCTGGGGACAGATTGACCTCTTGCTGGTCCATCCCTAAGCGAGTCAATCCTAACGCTTGTTTGTTTTTTTTCTTTCTTTCATTGGGTGTCTACTGTCGTGCTTTATTTTTCTGTTTATTTAGTTTACTGTATTTACTGCATTTTAGCATTACATATCATGTTATTACTGTTGTGCTGGACTGGTTTTCTATTTTGCGGGATGGGATTTCTGAGAGATAAGCCCATTACACAGGCTTGAGTATACACTTAGAATTAGAGTGGAGAGTAGTGGGACCTACGTGCCGTCTGGAGTGTGTTGGGTATTCACGAAATTCACAACCAGACGAGGCTATCTTGGGACGCATTCTGACGTGTGTGTCTTGCGCATGTTAGGGTGTTGATCTAGAGAGTTGTCGACTCTGGTGACCGTTTCCCCGAGGACTCAGTTGCGGCACTCCTCCCGAGATGTGACGGTGGCAGACCACGTTCTGTGGCAAACCCATTGCACATTCTCAATCCGAGGACCCAATGCTGGGAACTCGCTATAGGATATCCCTTGTGAAAGAGAATCAGTGGAGGCACTCCTCGATTGGCGATAGTACTGTACCCCGAGGGATGAATGTACTATTGCTTCTCGACCTCAGTGCCAGAAGCTGAGGACCTTTCGTTTTGGAGAATCAGTTGAGGCCTCCTCGATTGATGATGATGCCAAACCAGAAATGGTGAACGTATCATCATTTTTCGACCTTTGAGCCCGGGATACTGAGGATCCCAGTACCCACATATGAGAGGGGCGGGTTGTTTACAGGTTTGCAGGTAACCTTGACCTTCAACATACCCGGTATTCTGGTTTTCCTATCAGTGTGGATTTATCAGCCTGGTATTCTGGTTATTTTGGTTATTCTGGTATTCTCTTCAGAACAGACTCATGAACTTATTCAGTCATCAGCATAGCACAATGATTATTCAGATTATGTGGAAGCTTTGATCCCATGTCTTATTGCATTCATGACATTGCATTTTCATAATCATTTGCATAGCAGGTGTTCGAGGCTTGGTTATTCTTATTCTGGTATGGGTTTTCTTCGGAATTTTAGACTTAACTGCTCAAGCCATTCGGAAGTTGACCATGGATCTGGTGCAAGCAGAGTTGAGGCAAATGCGAAGCCAAATGGGTCAATTTATGTGGGACATGCAAGCTCTGATTCAAGACCAGAAAGTGCTGAAGGAAGAGGTCAACCAACTGAAGACTCAGATGAGTCTGGTTATGGAAGTCATAAGAAATGTGCTAAAAAAGAATGATGATCCCATGCCTGGGGCTATAACAGAAATTGTCATTCCACCATTGCCTGTAGAATCTATCCCAAGGAGTGATTTACCTCATGGATTTTCTGCACAACATGGGGTTCCCGAATTTCCTCATCAGCAGTTACCTCTCGTCTCCCAAGACAACCTCGAGGCCAAGAAGTACCCACCAAAGTCGAAGAAAGCTGACAGAATCTTTAATCCAATTCCTATGTCTTATGCTCAGCTGTTGAGGTATCTACTTCAGCTCTAGTTGGTTGAACTTTGGACGATAAATCCTCCTCATGGAAAGCTCCCATTCGATTATGATGCAAATGCCCATTGTGATTTTCACTCTGGTGCGTCGGGGCATAATGTGGAAAAATGTAAAGTCTTTCATCATGTGGTCCAGGATCTGATTGACTTGAAAGCAATTGAATTCACGTCGGGCGGCGTAAGCGTACAAGGTGGTCTTACTCCTGTTGCTGCGAAAAAAGTGAATATCCCAGTTTGCCCTCCTGAAGGTGCACCAAGTCAGGAGCATTTCTTGCAACCTATGGTTTCAGAATCTTCTAGTCCTCATTTGTTGCCTACTCTTAAGCCAAATTTGAGGATGAAAGCACCCGAACGAGAAGAAGGCACAAGTCGATATCGACAACAAACTAGCTCCCAGAGGAGACAGCAAAGACCCAGAAGGCATGAGAGAAAGTTTGATCCCATTACTATTCCTTACAGTTACTTGCTTGATCGTTTACTTCAAGACTCTTTGATTCAGCTAGAGAAAGTTGCTCCTGTTCCATTTCCCCTTCCTCCAAGTTATGACAAGAGTGTTAGATGCGAGTACCGCTCAGGGACACAGGGGCATATCCTTGAAGAGTGTAAGGTGTTCATACATAAGGTGCAAGATCTCATTGACGCTGGACTTATCATTTTCACTGAAGACGGTCTGTACATTAACTAAAGCTTCCCAAGTGAACACTTGAGACCACAAAGACATCTCCTAAAGCAATCAGTCCAGACGAAGTCAAGCCTCCTCAACAAGGACAATCATTTAGTTTATTTACTGCATTCTCATGTGTAGCTTTTTATGTTTGTCAAAACATTTGTATGCATGCATGAAATCTGTTTTTCTTTTTATGTTAATCCTAATAAAGCGCACATGTTTTTCCTGAAGTAATCGATTCGTATTCACTCATAAGTTTGTATATGTGCATTGCCATACCAACTGTCGTGCTTAAACTCTTGAGGGAGGATGATGAGTTGAAAACGAAAAAATCTCTAGGGGTGTGCTTTTGAATAAGAACCCTATTGAGGATGTATAGGCATTGTTTCGAATCCCCAAACACTAGAGAGATAAGGGAGATAGACCCTCGTTAACCCCTTTGAGCCTTGAAGTAGGAGTTTCTTTCGTACGAAAAAACCCTCACATTTAACCCAGGGGCAGGGTAGGCGTCAGTTAATTTGACCGAGCGTTCAAATTTCAAAAGGAGTATGCATCTGAGGATCCATTACCTTCTATTCCACCGTCAAGAGGTCAAGAGATGTGAAACCACAATGGTTATCCATCAACAATCAAAGAGTGAGGCAGTCACAACCCTTTCAACAAAGTCAAGACAAGCCAGCGTCACACGATTTGTTCCAAAAAGAAAAAAAAATGAAAAAGCCCGCTAAGTTGAAACTTGAAACCAAGCAACTTAGGCAAAAGTTAGGGCATCCCGCTGGACTCCGAAATCAAAGATTCAAAAGAATCTGTCCAGGCAAAAGTTAGGGATAAGAAATAAGAATGTGAAAGCAAAGTGCGAAAAGGAGTACAAAAGAAAATCCTCGAGCAAGAACAAAGTCGTGTGACCACGAACAAAAGACAAAAGGGGTGACTGTTACTCCAAAACCTCATTAGGTGTCAAACCATCAGTGCATGGATTCCTTAAAGATCATGAAATCTTTTTGAGAGATGAGCGCTTGTGTCAAATTAGTTGAACGTAGGACTGGAGAATATCACAAAGAGTGGGTGGGCACCAATAAACTTTGAGCCATAAACCATTTTTCTCAAAACCGTGAACCAGGCCACGATACAACCCTCAAAAGTCCTAATTGAAACAGGGTTTATTTCAAGAGTGTACTCCGATGAGATAGCGTTCCTGACTCCTATGAGTAATGCTAAGAGATCTTGTTGGTATTGCATGTGCATGCTTTATTTTATTCAAAAATCAATGTCGTATCCTAAGCAGTGATTCGTTCACAGCTTTGAGACATCTTTTCAATAAAGACTTCAAGATTAACATGTGTGTTGCATTAGAATTTTCATTCTCAGAATAAAACATTTTCTGCTTGCATACATTTGTTTGACATCAAAAGAAGTTCACATATGGAAATTCAGCGCAGAAGCTTAATCTTGCCGAGTTGAGAATCCTGAAACTCCCGAAGGGCAGCCACATCCAGTGGTACTTCCTCAGGAAACTTTGTTGAGCAGGAGCTTTCCCAACAAGTTGTGTTAAGACGTATCCGAGCTGGGGCAATCCGTCGAATCATCTCTTTAAGGGGTAGCCAATCTGAGCCGATCACGTCGAGAAATCTCTTCAGAGTTCAGTTAAACTGGGGCAATTACTTCGAGATTCAAATCTCTCCAAAGGCAGGTATTCTGAGTCTTCCTTCGAAGATCAGTAGTCAGGGGCAAAACCACTTCAAGGTTCATACTGGGGCAGGCCATCCAAAGAGCATGAGAAGGTAGTCCATCTAGACGACTGATCAGCCTATCCAGGGTTTAGAATATTGGGGCAGAATATCTCACGGGGATATGAGATTGTTCATGAATCTTCTCGAGGCGAATTCCTCTGTGGACCATACAATCTGAGGCAGCTAATTTGAGATACATTGAATCCCTCCAAGAGTTTGAAGACACTGAAGCATTGAGCATGCCAAGTCTTCTATAAAATCCTCTTGAGATGACTTCTTCTAAATAATCCATACAGTCTGAGGCAGTTACTTCAAGATCTGACGAATCTCTCCAAGAGTTTGAAGACATTGAGGCGTTTTGGATGTCAAGTCTTCTGTAAAATCCTCTTGAGACAATTTCTTTTGGCAGACCATGCTGGTCTGGGGCAAGTGAAGAAAAAACTGTTGGTCACGCATATGCAGTCAATCAGCCAAAAAGCTTGAAATAAAGGGGCATTCCAACCCAAGGCATTTGTGGTCCCCTATCCTCAGCAGGCTTCATTAATCATGTTCCCAGTAAGAGATTGCATACAAACCTTTCTCCCCAACAAGTGGTGGTTCAGAGCTAGACTTTCTCAGTTGCAGAAGTCATATCCAGCACGGGGCATATGTGCTTATCCCTATGCATAACACCGGGGCAATCATGTTCAGGAGCGGGTGCACATGTCACTCTTTTGTTACAATGTTTACTGATTGAGTCCATCATTCGGTCGGCAGTCGTTCAACGATTCGATATCGACAAGTTAATTTCAACTGGGTATCGTTGTATCTTATTAAGTCGATTCTCTTATTCAGTACTTCCAATAACTACAAGCTTTTCTGTGTCGATAACGGTTGCAAATTCCCCAGTAGAGTTGCCTTGCTATTAATGTTCAAGACTCAACGAGTGTCCAGGAGTTGGAAGATGCAAGTCTTCTGTGAAATCCTCTTGGGACGATTTCTTCAGATCAGTCGTGTAATCTAGGGAAAAAGCAAGTTGTTGAACCTCCCAAACATGGGGCATCATAAAATTCCCCAGCGAGATGTTCCAAATCTATGATCTCCAGTAGAGTGACCTCTCAAGTCTCAGCATCTGCCTAAGAGTTTGAAGATGTGTGGTCTGCTGTAAAATCCTCTTAAGAGACATTCCCCAGCGAGAGACGCTTTGAAGTAATTCTCCCCAGCAGGGTATTGTCAACTCATTATCCCCAGTGGAGTAGTCAAGAAGAAGATTTTCCTAGCATGGAACATTGTGGCTCTTATTCTAAGCTTGACAGCTTCGTTCCTCAATAGATCACAGTGCATTTGCTTTGCGCTTTCCCAGCAGATCTAAGGACTCTTTCCCAGCAAGTCACAACAGAATGTCTTTTAACCAGGATTTGTGTATCCCTGAAAGAGTAATTCTGGTCCCCAGCAAGATCGTATCTCTGGTAGTTATATCTCCACAGAGTTCAGCATTGAATCTTGTCAACAATACTCCCCAGCTGAGTTGTCTTTCTTACCCGCAGAAGTTTAGCAGGTCAACAGAATCTCTTCCTCAGCAAGGTGTTAGCATATTCTCCATGGGTTTGATAGATCCCCAAGTAGAGTTTTAATGGCTTGCTTCTTCGGCAGAGTGTTGGTACATTCTTTCCTCAGCCAAGTCAGAAAATTCTCATCCCCAGCGGAGTTGCTATGACTAGAATTTGTTCCCAGTCAGATGTAGTAGTTCCTGGCAGAGTCATCATTCTCCATATCTCAAAGTCCAATTTATTTTTGGCAAGCGTGACAATTCGAAGCAAACAGATTGTTCATTCATTCTCCAACAGAGATACCATCCTTTCAGGAGTCTCTAAAGTCAAATCATTAATCCTTTTTCCTCAGCAGAGTCAGCAGGGATGTCTGATATGCAGAGTGTAATCCAGTATTGGAATTTTGTCAAAGTCCAACCGCAGATTGGCAAAAGTCCATCTAAGGGTGGCAAAGTTTCAAAGTCCAACCGTAGATTGGCAAAAGTCCATCCAAGGGTGGCAAATCATTGGCAAGTCCAACCGTAGATTGGTAAAAGTCCATCCAAGGGTGGCAAAGCATCAAAGTCCAACCGTAGATTGGCGGAAGTCCACCCGCAGTGTGGCAGGTCAGTAGTCGTCTGACTCCCTTTGAAAGACCGCAGCTAAGTCCAATCGTAGATTGGCAAAAGTCCATCCAAGGGTGGCAAGTCATCAAAGTCCAACCGTAGATTGGTAAAAGTCCACCCGCAGTGTGGCAATTCAGCTGCAAAGTCCAACCGTAGATTGGCGAAAGTCCACCCGCAGCGTGGCAAGTCAGTAGTCGTCTGATTCCATTCAAAAAGACAATTTCAAGTCCAACCGTAGATTGGCGAAAGTCCACCCATAGTGTGGCAGGCCAGTAGTCGTCTGGCGTTGTGCTAAAAGACGTTGTTAAAGTCAACCCGTAGTGTGGCAGGCCAGTAGTCATCTGGCATTGTACAAAAGACATTGTTAAAGTCCACCTGCAGTGTGGCGGGCCAGTAGTCGTCTGGCGTTGTACAAAAGACATTACTAAAGTTCACCCGCAGCGTGGCAGGCCAGTAGTCGTCTGGCGTTGTTCAAAAGGACATCCCTTTAGTGTTGTTCTTCCCATCAGAGTTTTATTCAGCGAGAGCTCATATTACCGTACAAGATAAGAGTGTTGTGAGTATTGGATTTGTGCTTCCTCAGTTTGCTGTAAAGTTTTTGTCTCCCCAACAGAATAAGGGTAGAAGGTAAATTTCCAACAGAGGAGTAAGTCTGATCTTGTCTCCTAGCAGGGCTGACATCATCAACCATTGTCCCCCAAGCATATTTTTGGGTGGTGGTTATCTTTCCCCAGCAAGTCAAAGACCGATTTTCATTGGTACTTTTCTTCAGCAGATTCCTGGGATGTTTCTCCAGCAGATGTTTGTTATGAGTACGTTCCTGCAGAATGGAGGTTTAGTCGAGATCTCGAGCAGTTATGACCTTGAAGACGGTTCAATTTGTTATTCCCCAGCGGAGTTGGCCTTGTCTCTTCAGCATTTATTTTGCTGGAGTGGTCCTGTTGCATATCATAAACATCATTGCATAATCATCATCCACGCATATCATTCGCATAACATTGCATGAAGCCTTGTAAAACCGAACAGAAAATCCATGGACCAACCTTGCTAGGCACCTTTATCCGCAGCCCACTTTGCTGGCATCTTTCAAAAACCTGAAGCCCTATCCCTATTGGCGTTCCCGTTAAAACCAAAAGTCCAATCACTATTGGCACTTCATTCAAAATCCAATCCCCATTGGTACCCAAAAAGATTTTGCCTTTGAAAAATCAACCACCATCAGGTTTCACCTGTCATAGCCAGCAAAGTCCAATCATACTTGGCACATCTTTCTTTTCCCGGTAGCCCGAGCATGCGTCGGCATTTCTGCATATAGTGATCATTGCATCCTCAAAACTCATATCATTTCTATTTTGTGTGGAGCATTACGCCATAGAAAGAAAATTCAAACATATGCATGTGAAGCATAAGCCAGATTTGGTACCTTGCGCAAAAGCCCAAATCAATTTTCAGTTAAGACAGTGGCATATCCCCAGCAGACATTACAATCAATCCCTCTGCCTCCTTCTTTTGGGTCATAGATCATACGTCGATCTTACCCTCGACCAGTCATTGTCCATCAACCCCTTGATGACGACATTTCGGTCAGGTTTCTTTCCCGTCAACCCCTTGACGATGTGTTCCGAGCTCAGGTTTTGTACCTTCGGATATTCTCATATCCATGTTCATCAACCCTTTGATGACGACATTCCAAAAATAAATTTCCTTTCTGTCATTCCTGTAGCGAGCGATTTTGGACGCAGTTCTTAAGTGCTGGTCGCTCTATGCGGTTGAGCTTAAACTACAGGTCGATTCATTGTTTATCCTATTAAAGCTGATGAAGGAAGGGAAATAGATGTCTCCAATTAACCCTGCTTTGCATACTGAGTTTAAACAGCGGTCTGTTAGGTTACGGATGCTATCAATGTGGGGGGCCTTTGTACTGGTTATTTGTATTTTCGCCAATACGGTTTCTCTCTTTTCATTTTGACAGAAGGTTTCTGGCGGGGAACAAGATTAGGATGTTAGGACTGATGCTTTTTGATGTGAGAGTATGGGATTTGGGTTTTTTGTTGATTGTGCTCGCTAAGATTTTTTCTTTCAATCTTATGCCTACGTATTCCCGTTTACCGAAACAGGGAAATCAGAGCGTTCGTAGTTCCTCCTATTCTATGGGAGGAAATGGTGTTTTGGTGTCTTGTTCAAAGCCTAAGACGTGAATCGAAAGGTGGTTTGTATCTTGTTCAAAGCCCAAGATGTGAAGCTGAAAAGTCTATTTGTATCTTGTTCAAAGCCCAAGATATGAAGCTAAAAGGTGTTGACTTTAGAGAGAATTTGTCATCTCTAAAGAGGGGGTTGTACATCACAACTGTTGGGTGACTGACTGTAAAGGAGGATTACTTTAACCGGGATACGCAGATCCTAGCAATGCCATAATTTCCTCTAAAGGGGATTTTTAACCTGAAGGAGAAGACTTTAACTCAGTGTAGAACAATGCTATCTTTCCTTAGGAATTTCTCATGCTAAAAGAGGGACAGTGGCATGGATATAGATGATCCAGAGGCTTGCCGCTTACAGCGATTAGATGAAGGGGAAGGAGTTATTGATGTTTATGTACTGTGAACGAGGCACAGCTTTGATGCTAAAAGGTTAATTGGATTAACCAGTGGTTTTCTTATATAAAGCCTAAGAGGAGGCTAATATGTGTCTCATACAAAGCCCGAGAGAGAGGCTAAAAGGGGTTGATCCTACAAAAGGATCCTTTATACTCAACAAGAGAGTGTTTTTGTATCTCGTACAAAGCCCGAGATGGAGGTAAAAAGGTTTGACTTAACAAGGGAATCTTTTGGTATCTCGTATAAAGCCTGAGATGGAGGCGAAAGGGTGATTGACTCAACGAGGAAGTCTTTAATGTGTCTCGTACAAAGCCCGAGAGAGAGGCTAAACGTTGTTTGACTCCGTTGGGGGAGAATCATTGTACAAAGCCCAAGAGGAGGCTATGGTGACTGTTTCAGTTGAGTGACAGGTCCAGTATACTGATTTTGAAAGAGAAAATCAGTTCTTATATGACCAACACTGTACTTAAGGATTTGATTCAGGGATCAGGAATATTCCTGTTCTTTAAGGAAGCGGGAAATCCGAAGGGGATTGAGACTGTCCGAGTCTGCGGGTTTCTTTCCTATTTAACGAAGGGGTCACTTGAGAATGTCTTTGAGACTCAAGGAAGTTAGACTGTCCAAGTCTAGAGTTTCATCTTTTGTACTATGCTTTGAGAAATAGTAGTAGACTCTTGAAAGGACTGTTCTATGAAGATGACTAAGTTTTGTTCCTATACCTCTAGGAGGTCGTCGGGACAATTTGTACGAAGCCCAAGAGGAGTCTGGAAACTTTTAAGAAGCTGACGGGTCCTTGTATGAAGCCCAAGAGGAGGCTATCATTCCCGGAGGAAGAGATCATTATACGAAGCCTAAGAGGAGGCTGTGAATACTTCTAAGAAGTCATAGGGTCCTTGTACTAAGCCCAAGAGGAGGCGGGGTTGCTTTTAGGAAGCCTGTGGGTCCTTGTACGATGCCCAAGAGGAGGTCGATTGCTTTTAAGAAGCCGATGGGTCCCTAAACACCGAGAAATTCAAGGCAATGCTATTCACCGAGAATAGATCAAAGTCAGGAAAGTTCGAGAATTTGGAAGAAACTCAAGAGATGCCATTCACAGAGAAAAGATCATCTCTGGGGAGTAGAGTTTCTTGACAAATGCTTTTAAGAAGCCTGTGGGTCCCCAAACCCCAAGAAATTCAAGACATGCCATTCACCGAGAATAGATCAAGCCAGGAAAGTTCGAGAATTTGGAAGAAACTCAAGAGATGCCATTCACGGAGAAAAGGTCATCTCTGGGGAGTAGAGTTTCTTTGACAACTTCTACGAGTGACAGTCTATGAAAGGGTTCACAGAGAATACCGCCTTTCATATCTCCATATTGTTTAACCCCAAGAGGAGGGAAGACTGTGTCTGGTAATCCTATGGGGATCTAGTTTAGACTATTTCTAAGAGTGATCAACGGGCTTAATGCTAGACGTAGTTGCCGGGGAAACTCTAAATATCTATACTATTATTACACAATTGATATGAGTTTATGAAAGAAGACTTACAGCGAAACAGCCCCACAATACAGTTATATGTATATGAAAGCGGTAAATGAAAGCGTGTAAACACTTACTCGGTTGTAGTGCTTCCATGTTGTTTGGTTAGTTGTTCAACAAAGAAAGATTGAAAAACAACAGTATATTCAAAATCAAAGGAGAAAGTGCTTTGAAAAAGAAAGATTTGGGGCTTACAGCTCAAGGAGAGGGCCAGGGTTTTATCAGTGAGCGCACTGTTGAATTTGTACAGAGGGACTTATACAAGTGACTGAGGCCCAAAAGGTTTTCTGTACAAAGGGATGGGTCTTACACTCTCTCAAGAGGCCCAAAAAGTTTAAAGAAAAAGAGTGGGGCTTATAACACGACGGTAGGCCCAATTGATTTTTCGTTTAAAAATGGCGATCGCGCCGAGGTTTTCTTTTAACGCAGAGGGACTTATACAATAAGTGAGGCCCAAAATGTTTTGGTTAATAGGGAATTGGGTCTTACACTCTAATAGAGGCCCAAAAGTTTTGAATGGGTCTTATAGCTCAAGGAGAGGCCCAGTTGTTATTTTTCAAAAGGCGACGATCGCGCCGTTTGTTTTTTATGGTATCGGGACTTATACAAAACAATGAAGCCCAAAAATGATTTGGTCAAAAAAGGATTGGGTCTTACACTCTATTATAGGCCCAAAGTGTTTTGAAAATGATTTGTATGAGTGAAAATCAAAGAAACCCTAATTTTATTCTTTAAAAGTAAATATTTAAAGAAAATCAAATAAAAAATACCAAATAGGTTTGAATAAACCACTTGTGATTTTTGTTTAAGGTTTGAAAAATGAGGTATAAATCACAAGAGATATTAAAACTCATTTGGTCTTGACTTTTCAAGATGAATATTCATTTCAAAATGTTTAAAAATAAATAAAAATGAATTTATTCACAAAAATACTAATTATATTAAATAAATAATATAAACTTAATTTTTTTGTGGAATAAAATATTTCAACATTTTTGTGATTTTTTGCAAAAAGAACCAATAAAAAATAATTAAAATTGAAAGAGTTATTAATTTCCCAAATAATTAACAAAACATGAAAATAGTTGGAAAAATAGCAAAAATGTGAAAAATCACAAAATGGCATGGGTGGGGTTTGAACCCATGACCTCAAGCATACAAGGCGCACGCCTTACCACTAGGGTGGTGATACATCCATTGCTTGAAACAAAACAACAAATATACAAGTCATGCCTTGGTTTTGGCTTGGCCAAGGCAAGTTTTGGCTCAAAAACATGAAGGTCATAACTTTCTCAATTCTTAATGGTTAGAGACAAAATGTATATGTATCTGGGCCAGAATTTCACAAGGAATCCAATGGTGGTGGTGGTTTTTTCAGATCACACTCCCTCCTCAAAACCCGATAGTGGTTTTGAAAATGGCCTATAATTGCATTTTCTATGCTACACTTTGATACAGGCATGAATTACATGATCAATTGGCACAAACACAACACATATGACATGTATAAGAGATGCATACTCAGTGGACTTCAAATGCACACATGTTTTGGTGAGGGCAAGTTGAGAGGCTTACCCTTCTTTGGGATTTTAGAGTTTTCTCTGCAATCTGCCAAACCTCTTGCTCCAGATATGGTTTTATGCTTTGAACCACCTCAAATGATCCCTAGGATGCTTTTAGGATGAATGGAATTGACTGGTACTTGCAAAAACACAAACAGTCCCTTTCTTGTAAAAGGGGTTAAAAGTGACCAAAATAGCAACTCTCTCAAATGGTGTTCCAGATGGGGGGAACCATTTGGGAAAGTTCAAGGATGATATTTGGAGTGTGTTTGAGGTTTTATCTGGTTTGGAAAGTGACTGAATCAAGACATGGCTTGAAAAATGCACCAAAAGGCCTATTTTGAGGTTTTGAGAGGTGACTTTGTGATTTTGTGAATACAGGTCACTTGTGATAGTTTGCACAGCTTACATATGATATATATGAGGTGTGTGTGTGATTGATTGTGATGGAATTGCTCTCTAACTCAAAAACTCAGAATTACTTGCTTTGGAAGGCAAATTTGAGGTGAAAGAAGAGATTTTGAGGAAAGCATCTGTTTGATGGCTTTGGTGTACTCAAACTGAGCACAAATGAGCTCTATTTATAGTAGAGCAAGTTTGTTTTGGGATCCACAGTGAATGGCAACTGCAGCAGAGGTTTGGCCAATGTTGTCCAATGGAAATCCAAGTCTCCTCTAGCCATTGACTAGAGGTTAGGGCACAGGGCTGTGGTTCCCTTGGTCTTGGATAAGTCTTGACTGAATTCAGTTGAGAATGGCTCAGTTCATGCCAACTTGATGCTTCCATTGAATGCCTCATTCCAAAATTGAAGTCTTGTCCCTATTTTGGCCATTCTAGGTTCAACATGCTATTTCTTGTTCCAAAGACTTTGGAGGCTTGGCTCAGTGATTGTCCCCTTTAGATTCAATCCCCTGAGGTGTCCAAGTGGATAGGAGCATTTGGATTTGGCTGATTTTGGCAAATCGACCAAAAATGCAAATTCTGCCTTGCCTTGGCAGATTTCAGCAAGGCAACTTGCCAATGTCATAACTCATAGCCCAAATGGAATTTGGCAATGTTCTTGGCCATTTTGGAAAGCCCTTACATGATACAACAACTGTTTGAACATGTTTGGTTTTGATCTCTTTTGAATCCAAGTGAAAAATCCCCCTACATTTGGAAAAAAATGAAGACGGATTTGGACTTAGTGAAAATTTCACTAAGTGTTGGAAAAAGTGACAATTTCATATTTCAGCCATTTTGATCACTCCATAACTCAAAATCCTTAATGAATTCGACTTAGGTCTAGTTGAAGTTTTTGTAGAGGGTAATACAAATCCATCTTTGGATGAGGAAAAATGGCTTTGTGGTTTAGGAGTTATGATCCTTCAAAGTTGGTACCCTTGCCACTTTATTTTTAACTTAGAAAATTTTCTAAGTTTTTATGGTTACCCCTTTTACAAGTTATCCAACTTTTCTTGATTTTTCTTGATGAATGATGATTCAAATCATACATTAACATCATTTTAGGGTTAAAAATCCATTTTGGTGAAAAATCTCAAAAAGTCAAAGTTGACTTTTGTGCACAGTTGACTTTTTATCAGATGAATTCCAAACTGTGCAATTCCTTAGGAAATCATGTCCTTGACCTAAATCAAACTTAATGGACATGTTCCATGGGTGTCATGGGGTATATTGAGGCATGTCCTAGGGTTTGGGAGCATGTCCTGGTCAAAAGTCAAAGTTACAGTTGACTTTTTCATTAAAACCCTAATTGTGGTGCAGATGAAATTGAGATTTGTTGCTCAAGCTTCTTGGATTAATCCATTGTTCCAAATGGATCAACATAGTTCATTAGAGACCCTCAAATCATGTCTTGAGGTCTTGGCTCATGATTTGCCCTAAAAGTCAACTTAGGGATGAATTAGGTCAAGAAACCCCTAATTCCTGATTTTTGATGTATGCATCCCTTGAGGCCAAATTGACTTGATGAATGGGTCCATGAGGCTCCATAGAGTATATTAGGTTATGTTTTGGATCTTTGACTTGTGTCCAGATGAAATTTTTCATCTGGAGGCCCTGGTCGACCAAAACCCTAATTTGGTGACACTGGCGATCTTGAAGCTTGATCCACCTAGAAGGGAGCAACCTTGTGCTTAATCCTTGAAGTGGGAGTCCTCTTGATCCATTTGTGAATGTTTGAGAGGTTAGACAAGTTGAAGATCAGTCTTTCCTTGATTGATCCTTTGTCTAAGCACTCAGAGAGGGTTTAAAACCCTAATTTTGATAGTAGTGCATGCTCACCCATCTTTGGGCAGATTGATGAGGTATGATGGTTCCCCCATATTGTGATGATGATTTGCATAATGATGGGAAATCTTAGTGGTCAAAATTTGGGGTATGACAATTCCTATGACGATGTGTTATCTTCGTTCAGGTTTCCTTTCTGTCATCCCTATGACAACGTGCTTCCTTCAGTCAGTTTTCTTTTCGTCAAACCCCTTTGACGGTGTGTTTTCTCCGGTTATGTTTTCTTCCCGTCAACCCTTTGACGATGTGTCCCTTCAGTTCGGGTATTCTTTGGGTTCCATCTTCTTTCCGTCAAACCCCTTTGACGATGTGCTTTCATTGGTCGAGTCTTCTTTCTGTCATCCCTATGACAATGTGTTTCCTTCGATCAGGTCTTCTTTCTGTCAAACCCCTTTGGCGATGTGCTTCCTTTGGTCTAGTCTTCTTTCTGTCATCCCCATGACAATGTGTTCTCTCCGTTCAGGTTTCCTTTCTGTCATCCCTATGACAATGTGTTGACTGTGGTCAGGTTTTCTTTATGTCATCCCCATGACAATGTGTTTCCCTTGGTTGAGTCTTCTTCCTGTCATCCCTATGACAATGTGTTCCTTCCGTTGAGTCTTCCTGCCGTCAAATTTCTTTGACGATGTGTCCTTTCGGTGGGGTTCTATTTCTCTTTCCGTCAAACCCTTTGACAATGTGGTTCTCTGGGTATGTTGTCTTTCCGCCAAATTCTTTTGACGAGATGTGACTGGGCTCCAGTTTTATATTTTCTCTCCTCACAGTTAGCAAATTTTCGGGTTCTCTTTGTATTCAATCACCTTCTACCTTGAATGTCTGAAAGCAGTTGTTATCATCCCCTCAGGTCCAAGTTGATTGAATAGGGGCAGCTGTAGCACCCCAAAATTTGCCTTCACTTTTCTAACCCAAGTGGCTTATGCTTCATTTGCATTTTAGCTACGTCATCGGGCACATACATACATATCATTTGGCTCTGTGGTTATGGGATCAAGGTTCTCTGTTCAAGCATCGTCAGGTTGCAACAGACGTTTATTTCGTCACTCGACACATGCGCAGAGTATTTCTCCGGGTTACGTAATTAACGGGTCAGCAAAGCTCTTATCAAACATAATTTTTCATGTCAAGAATCTCAGAGGAAGTTGAAGTTTTCAGCCGATTCAGAACAGTTTGAGCAGAAAATCAGTTTGCTGTGCAAATTTGCAAAATTCATAACTCTTGCCCTGGAACTTGTTTTGGCTGGATATTCAATAGTTAGAACTGTATTGGTATTCTCTACAACCTTTATGTTCGGCTCGGAAGTCAATTCATCAAGGAAAGTGGTGGGAGTTATTTGTTTCTAGAATTTCGGTTTTGCTGGATAATTGCGTCAGTGGTATTCAAAAGGGCTTAGCTTCTGATTGGATCATCATTTTTGAGTGATTCCTATGCCAAAAGTTCCATCTTGATATCCTCTCCAACTTTCGTGTTTTGACCAAAAGCTAATTCTTTGAGGAAGATCTCCGAATACGCGAATTCTCTGAGTCGATACAGCAGAAGAACAACAAAAAATAGTGCTGAACCGGTGTATTTTGGACACTAAAAAATTCATAACTCTCAGCTCGTTCGTCGGATTGATGTCGTTCCGGTGCCTAAAATTCCGTTTCGATGCCATCTTCGTGACGTAAGTTCAGTACAAGTTAGGTCTAAGCGGAAGAACCCCGAAAGTGCGAATTACTGGAAGAATTCTTTGATGCAGTGCACTGTCTGTCAGATTATGTAAAATTCATAACTCGGTCAACTTTCATCGGATTGCGTCCGTTCTCGAAGCGTTGGTTCGCAAATTTTATCATCTTCAAGTTCCAAGACAAGCTCGAGTCCGAACGGTACTCCGAAGATTGTCGGTTTGGTTTATTTCGCAAAACTGACGTGCTGAGCTCACATTTTAACACGAGGTCACTGACTCATAGATCTACAACTTTTCTGACAAAGTCGAGTTGAGATTATGCTCCAAAGAGGTTAACCTCGCCACATTTTCGAGTAGCGGACACCAAATAAGCTAAATAAACAACTTATTCAGTGACGTCTTGCAGTTTAAACGTATCGATCGCACTCGATTTTGATCGTATGACGTCCATTCTTTTTGCGTTGCAACCGTGATTCAGAGGCGGACGGTGTTGTGGAAGGCTCAGAGTCGAAATTTCTTGCCGAAGACGGTGTTATTTTCACTTAAGCCAAAATTCTACCTTTTGCCCTTCATTTTTCCACCACACTATATATTCCAAACTCTCTCTCATTTCCCATAGCTTCACTCATTCTCACAAACACCAAAAACATTCTCACTCACTCTCTCAAAGATCAAATCAAGTTCTCTCAACTTTTTCTCAAGAACACAACAACAACTTCATCAATCTTCAAGAACACTCAAGAACGCAAAGTCTCCGATCGAGCTCCGACCACCGCCGATCAACCGCGATCACCTCCCCCACTCCTTCCGGATCACCGCGCCGACCTCCCTAGCTCCGGCCAGCCACCGCGCGCCGGTGAACTCCCTCTTCTCCATGGATTCTTCATCAATTGCTCCTCCGATCTACTTTCCGGTAACAATTCTTGAATCTTTCACTTCATTATTTGTTAATTGTTGAGGTTTGGATTGAATTAAAGTGAGTTTGATAATGTTGTAGCTTAGGTGTTTGATAAAATGCTTAGGTGAACATTTGAATTCAAGAATTGTGATAATTGTTGAGTGAATTAATTGTTTGATCATGGATTTGAGATTGATATTGTGGAGATTTGTTGAATGTTCTTGAACAATAGTTGTTGTGATTAATTGATTCTTGAAATAAGTTGATTATGAGCAAACGTGGAATTGGATGATTTCATTTGAATTTTGGTGTTCTGCGTGTCGAAACTAATCTGGTTCCACAATTGTTGATATTCAATTTGCATCAAGAATGGATTAACCGTGGAATTGTTCGATTGTTGTGTGTTAATGGTTCACGTTTCGAGAATTATTGATTCGTATGCTTAATGGATGATTTTGCTTGGTCTACATGTTTGAAAGTCGCGTAATCGATGTGCATTAATTGTGTATGATCATTGGCTTGAGCTTGGTGCATGTTTGCTTGAAAAATAAAAGTTCGGTTGTGTAGGAGCGTTATCGTGTCGCTTTCCCGTAAAAATGTGTTTTGGCCTTAACTTACTAAACGTAGCGTGTTTTTGCGAATGTGAATAATGTAACTTGACTTTGTTGATGATTCCGGAGCTGTTGGTGGACTTTTTAGTCGATTTTGGACAACTTTTTTTTATTGTTTCGCTACTGCCAGCCGACGAAATTGGCCTAAACGTCCCACTTCTGAGCGGAATTAATTCAAACCGAGTTCGTTTTTGAGTCCGTTGGCACGTTTGCGGTCAACCATGCAATTTTCGTTCAATTCCGAGTCAATGATTTTTGACGCATTTTTTCCGATTTGACGTTTTTAAGCTTCGTTTCGTGCGAACTTTGCATGTTTACTTGTATTTGATGTGAACTTGTGCTTACTTGCTCATACATTATTATTGTGATTGGTTTCGCTCTTTTTCGGATCGACTTTGTGTGCATTTTATGATGTTGTGGCGGTGCTGCCCCGTTTTGAGACTTTGTGTTCCGGTGCATGCTCATTACTCGTATGCTTATCATTGTGCTTGATTTTGAGTTATGATGCATGGGTGCAACTTCCGGTTGCATCTCCTTGTGGTTTCTAACATGTTTGTTGAGATTGTGCAAGGTTTCCGCTAAGATTCCGGCGGTGGTTATTCACTCGGTATTCCACTTTATTTGTGGGATACTACTTTGCTTCCGATGCGATGGCTTTTATCTCATGCTATGAGATGCATTATGTATTGCATGCATGGTTGTCTGGCATGTGTTTTCATGCAGGTTTCCTATGTGGTCGTGTCCGATACACACACCACGTGTCGGTTGTGATTTATTTTCACACAGACAATGTTTTGACGCTTATGCTTGTACCGGATTTCTGACTCGCTTTTGTTTGCCTGATGATAGCTCACTCTCTGGGTTTCTTGTTCTGCTTGCGTTGCTATTTACGGATTGCTATCCGTGGGTATAATTTCTTGAGCCGATTTACTCTCTTTCCGCATTTTTTCTTTTGATGCCATGAGAAGTAGGATTGGGAGTCCGTGCCACTTGGCCGGCAATGCTGGAAAGACCTCAATGGAGGCTCTGATTGTGTTTGTTTACATTTGTGCCTAAGACCTCCAAAGAGGCATCCCACTCCCGTATCCCCTTGTAAGACCTCCAAGAAGGCAATTGACGGAAGGTAGGGTTCGCAATCGACCCCCGTTATTCTAGTCGAGTCATTCTTAGCTCTCATTACATGATTGAAGCTTTGAATATAGCTTACTCTTGTTATCGAGTCCGTCAAGTGGAAGAAGGGTTTCGCAATCAAACCCCCACGCCTTGTCTATAGCTTGCATTGACCGATGCTGATGCTTATGTGATCTTAATCACATCCCCCTTACTTTTCTCTCCATGGTTCTTGATACCATTGGGTGAGTACCCCTATTTCCCATAGCTAGCTTGTTTGCCTCGGTTGATATGACCCCTTGGCTAGAGCTCCCCCTTTTTACTTTGATTGTGTGACATTGTTGTTGATTAACACTGTTTATTCTTTCGTTTGTTTTTAGTTCATTTTGTGATTGATTCATCCTGTGTTTACTTGTCTGATGGCATGATCCCGTAGGATTCCTCGCTCCACTTAATTTTTGATTAAGTCGGAGGTAGTAGAGACATTAGGATCGCAATCATGTATGATAACATTAGGTAGAATCTTCCCCTCTTACCTCACACAACCATAGGATCTCCATGTATGATAACTTTAGGGTTTGAGTCTTAGTCTCCCTCATTAGGTTTTACCTTTCTTAACCATTGAGTCTCTTCTTCTCATCTCAAAACAAAAAGCAAAAAACACTTAATAAAGGTATAACATATATTGTATTTGAGCCTTTCATGTGAGAATGAGATAGTGAGGGGTCTTCTCTCACTTTCTTAGAATGTTTAGCGTACGTCCCGTCTTGGGTCGATATGCGAGGCATTCGATCCTACATGAGGGACTTAAATACAATACGTGTTATAAACACAAAAATAGGCAAAACACTTCTTCTTTAAAGACAAAAACAAACAAACAAATTCTCTTCTCATCTCCTTCATTCTACTCCTTAAGGATTCATCACGTCCGTTCCACCGCAAACAGGTAACTCCTAAGTCTCCCTACAGCGAGCTACAATACCTAACTGCTGGAACGCGAACATTGACGTTTCCACTAAAAAACACAAACAATTTTCCCTAGGTGAGGGGAACTACGTCGCTCTGATTCTAATGCTCCCGATGAGATACGTAGGCAGTGGGGTAGGGCCCATGCGAGCACTTCTTTTATTTTCCCTACATTTGTTTCTCTTTCTTTCTCTTTTCCTTTTCCAGTTCTCCAGCTAGCAGTTCCCTTTTCCAGTATCCTTTTCTTACACCCTTTGATTGAAGCAGCAAGCGTGGATCCCATCGGGTACGATGGACGCGAGGGGGTCCTAATACCTTCCTCTCGCGTAACCGACTCCCGAACCCAGTTCTCTTGGTCGCAAGACCATGCTCTTTCCTTCCCTCAGGTTTATGCAGTGTTTCCTTTTCCTCTCTTGGGATAAATACACATTGCTGGCGACTCTGTTTCGGTGCCACTTTCGCGTTTTTACTTGGATGAAAATCCCGGGAGCGACAATGACTTGGTGGGGGCGCAGGTATTCTTTTCAATATTGCTCAGCTGATAGGCATCGTTTGGCTGACTCTTTTGTTCCGAGTCTTCTGGGTATGGCTGCCAGATAGGCAAGTCATCTAGTGGGTCATAATAGTTATAGTCGAAGTTGTCTTTCATCATAGTGTCCTCCTCTAATGAGTTGGGTGGAGCACGGCATCCCTCAGGATCACAATCTCTGTACATCATCTTGACGTCTGATCTTGGTATATATCTCGGACTCTATTTGGGAAAACAGAATGGCATGTGTGTTTTTTCCTGAGACATATAACCGTCCTCATTGAGATAGGACTTCCACTCTTCATCTGTATCGGAGGAGTCACCCTCATTGATGGTGTGTACTTCTTGAGACACTAGGTGGAGGAAACCTCCACTGTGGAAGAAGTCCAGAATGGGATGAAAACTTTCACCTTTAGTAGCAGTCTGGGTACAGGTTGAGGAGAAACCAAGACCTTTCTTTGTCTTATTATCCGTAGGAGTTACGAGCTGTCCCCATCCTTTTGTGTTATTACTCTCGATCATTTTGAGAACGTATTTTTATAAGGAAATCGATGTCCCTTTCTCTGATCGATTCTCATTGCTCACCGAAAGTGCTTGGAACTGAGTTCCAACAACCTCCTCGGGTTCTACTCAAGAAAATGATGATAAATTGCTCACGATTAAGGCCTGCTCTCTGCATACTGTGACTAACTTGTCATTCTTCACGAACTTCAGCATCTGGTGAAGTGTCGAAGTGACTGCCCCAGCTTCGTGTATCCAAGGTCTTCCTAATAAACAGCTTTATCCTGCCCAGATGTCCATGACCTGGAAAGTGACTTGGAAAGTGTGAAGACCGATAGTTATGGGAAGATCAACTTCGCCGATAACTATTTTTCTAGATCCGTCAAAGGCTTCGACGATGACTCCACTTCCTCTCATCGGAGATCCTTGAAATGATAGTCGCATCAGAGTAGATTTTGGCATAACATTCAGACCTGATCCTGTATCTACCAGTACGCTGGCTAGAGCATCGTCCTGGTAGTTGACTGTAATGTTAAGCGCCATGTTATGATTTTTGCCTCCTTCTGGAAATTCTTCATCACGGAATCCTAAGTTGTTGTAGGAAGTGATGTTGGAAATGATGCTGTCAAACTGTCTTATCGTCACGTCTTGTTCCACAAAGGCTTACTCTAAGACTTTCTGTAGAGATTCTCTGTGAGCTTCGAAACTGAGCAATAGAGATAGCACAGAGATTCTCAAAGGAGTTTGCAACAGTTGGTCTACAATGTTGTACTCGCTTTTCTGGATGAGCTTCAGCATCTCATCGTTGTTCTTTGAAAGGTCGGGATTACTGGATTGCCCGACTGGTTGATTTGGAACTTCTGTTTGGGGTTTCTTCTCCTTTGTGGGTTCTCCAACTCTTCTGTTGAAGATCCGACCGCTCTGAGTGACTCGACTGATGTCGGCAATGTTTACGACGGAGGGTAATGGAGTTTCCTTTCCATTTTCGATTATTGTTGCACTGTACTTGTAAGGGATAGCCTTATCAGATTTCTACGGTATTGGTCCCGGAAGATAGATAACCACAGGAGCCTTTTGATTTTTCTGACCATTATAGGAAGCTTCAATTGGTTCCAGGTTAAGGATTCTTCTACTATCAAGAAGAACTCTTGATTCATCGAGTAGAGGGATTATGGCACAAATGTCTTTGGTTCTCCCATGATTGGAGATTATGACAACGTCTTTGCTTTGATCAGAGAGATGGTCTGACATCACGTTGATCGACCCAAAACTTAAACACGGTTGAATTTCTTTCCGGTCCAACTGATTTTGAAGAGCTAACCGTACAAGGTAGCATCCTTAGTTGTTCTCTGAGCAAACTCTACAGCGCTCATAGTTGTGTGGTGGCACTCGGCCACGTCCGCTTTGTATGCAGCATCTTTACTAGATATGTTTCCATCGAGTGGACATCCTGACTTTGATACCTATCAGGATTCTCGTCAGTCATACTGTTCTGTTGTGTAGCCTCATCCAAGTAGATTGGAAGCCACCAGTGGTCCAACAAGTGTTGAAGTGTTCTTTAGATAAGTGCACACCCTTGGTCGACTTCATGGCATTGTTCATTGTCCAGATAATCATGTGAAGCCAGAATGCCAAGCCTGACTTGCTTAGAATGTAGTTCTACCAGACTGGTATTCATCAAGCGTATGTCAAAGATTGAATCATATTAACTTGATGGTTATTTCTCTCCTGATAGTCCTAGATCCATCTGAGATCCATCTGCCGTTGGAGGGCCTCTTGTATAAAAGAGCATCCCTGATTGCTTATTGAGCAGATCGGACAGGAATTGTAATTGTGTCGTGGCAGATTATGATATTGACTTTGCCTTGAGTGCATCGCCACCAAGTTGACGTTCATTGTCAGAATGTTGTAGTTCTGAATAATGTTAGGGTTTGTGTAGGTCATATTGACTTCACGGATTCGATGATCTTGAATCCATCCCAAATCCATTTGTTCTTGTAGAGCTGATTGCACTACAGAACATCCCTAATTATTCTCTGAGCAGATATCACACTGGTGATAATTGTGAGGCGGTACATGACCGTACCCGCTTTGTCTACAATGCATCCAGACTAGATTAGTTCCCAATAGGATTACATCGTGAATCATATAACTATGGCTAAATTCCTCTTCTATTAAATTTACGACTGTCTTTTCATGTTGAGGCAACGGGTTCTTTTGAACATTTTTATTAGTATCTTTGAAAGATAAGACCCCGTTTCTGACAAGCTTCTGTACATCAGATTTGAAGCAGAGACAGTTCTCAATGTTGTGCCCCGGTCCTCTTTGATGGTAAGGGCAAGTTTGATCTGCTTTGAACCAAGAAGACGGATTTTCCGGTACTGTAAGAGGAAACCTGGTTTGGACATGCCCCTTGACCAGTAGAAGTGGAAATAGTTCTACGTACAACATCGGTATAGGGTCAAACCCTGATGGTCGGATTGTACGATTGTTGTTGTTGTTGTACTAAGGATGAGCCTGCTGAATAGACTGTTGTGTCCTTTGTTGATAGTGTTGTTGATTTGGTTGGCTCTGAGCAACCTGAGGTTGATAAGTTGGAACTGGCGCAAGGTTGATAGCAGGAGTTACTGCTGCTACTGGTTGATACCTCCGCCTTTGCTTTCCGAGAGAGATATTACCAATATCTTTCTCTTTTTTCTTTTGGAAAGCACTACCGTATCTCTTAATACTGCTGGATGGCTCTGCATCTTTGACCAATTGTCCTTCTCGGACTGCTTCTTCAAGGGGTACCCCCTTGTTCACCATTTCAGTGAAGTCGCTGGGCACACTGGCGATCATTCGGTCGTAATAGAACGAGCTCAATGTTTTCAAAAAGATCTTGGTCATCTCTTTTTCCTCAAGAGAGGGACAGATCTGAACGGCAATTTCACACCATCTCTGAGCATATTCTTTGAAAGTTTCTTTGTCCTTCTGTGACATTGTTCTGAGTTGATCTCTGTCTGGTGCCATGTCCAGGTTATACTTATACTACTGAACGAAGGCAGTGCCGAGATCTCTGAAAGTATTGATCTTGGTGCGGTTTAAACCCATGTACCATTTGAGTGCGGCATTGGTTAAACTGTCTTGAAAATAAGGGATCAATAGCTGTTGATTCTTTGTCTGAGTTGACATCTTTCGAGCGTACATCACCAAATGACCTTGAGGGCAAGAGTTACCCTTGTATTTTTCAAAGTCAGGGACCTTGAATTTGTGCGGTATGTTCACTTTAAGGACTAGACAGCGGTCTGCAACGTCCTTTTCGAATATATCTTGACTGCAAATGGCATGCAGTTCCTTCTGCATCTCCAGGAATTGCTCCTGGAACTCATTCATTCTTTCGTACATGTCTTCATTTCCACCAGAGATTACTTGTGGAATCTGTCCTTCTGGGACAGTGTGTACCACGGGTTGTGGTATAGTCATTACGGCAGTGACTCTTAGTGCTTCCATACCCCGAAGTTTGTAACCTTTAAGAGTTATCGTCATAACTCTTGCATCTTCGCTTTCCAGAAGTTTGTAACCTTCAGGCCCAGTGGCTCCTGCTGTAGTTTCTAGGTCTTCAGTGACCGGCGGGATGTATCCCTCAGAGACAAAGTTGAGAGGCATGCCCCAGGGACGACCTTTAGGCATGTTGTACCGAGGATCATATGTCTCCACTACGAGCGTAGATATGATCTCTGAGATCACAGTCCTTTGTTGTTGTCTCTGAGCTGCTGTCAGGGATTGCATGTCATTGTGAAGTTTTTCCAAACTTTCCTTTAGAGTGTCGACTTCTTCTCTCAGCTCTCTGTTCTCTTTCTCGAGATCGTCCATTTTCTTTTGTCGATTGGCCCGAGTATTGTATGAGTGAGACTGTTTGACTCTAGAATCGGGACACATACGTGAGACTCGAAGATAAGAAGAACGCGTTATGTGAGAATGATGAATGATATGCAATGATATATATTTTTTTTTGTTTTTTTGCTTTAATCAAAAAGAAACTTCAACAAATAGATTGGAAATATCATACAGTGAGGAGACCCCCCTTTTTATTGAATTCGAAAGATTGCAGAAAGGGAAAATACAGTATTTTACAAAGTGCTGTAAAAGGAAATGTCTAGGCTTATGGATCCTGAGTCCTCTCTGAAGAGAGCTCAGATGCTGGTTCTGGTATTTTCCTTTTCTTTTATCGGGGTTCTTCAGCCGTTGTCGGGTTGTTAGTCCTTTGCCAAGTGAAAGGAGTGAGCAAGTTCCTTTGATATTCCGTAGCATGTTGTTCTAGAATCTCAATCTGAGCATCCTTTTCTTTTAATAGTTCCTGAATTTTGGTACATTCCACATTGAGGATTCGGTACTTGTTTTTCCAAGAGCTTTTCTCCCGTTGAACTTTGTTGAGAGCGACCTGGAGTTTTTCCGTATCAGACATAAAATAAAGGACAGATTCCTTTAACGGATGAACTTCTTGACGAGGGTAAGGCATCCTCAGCTTGAGGGCTCTAGTTTGTACCCAGTGGAGATAAGGTTCCACGAAGATACAATATGGTCTTCCTAGAGACTCTCTTCCTTTCCTGTGAATGTGTTGCCATGCATGCACTATTTCCTTCTTTAGTGCCCTATCATTTTCCCCTTCCTTGAAGAAAAGACCTTCCAAATGAACATTATGCGGGATATGCTTCATCGGGTATCCGAGTTGACGGCGAACTAAAATTGGATGATAGTTGATTCCTCCTTTAGTTCCTATGAGGGGTACATTAGGGAAGTTTCCACATCTGTCGATGATCTTTATCTCCTCATAAATCCTATTATAACAATCTATGTCAGAGTTAGTAAGAGACATGATTCTCTGTGACTAACGTAGAGTACTCTTATGGTCCCAAAAAGCAGCCGACTTGGGTAAATGGGAAGTGAACCATTTGTAAAGCAGGGGTACACAGCATGTGATTATTCCTCCGTTGTACAAATTTCTTAAATGTGCAGAATGATAAGCATCTACGAGCAAGGTTGGTACGGGGTTTCCAATCAGAAATATCTTAACAGCGTTGATATCAACGAAGTTGTCAATTTTAGGAAAGAGGAATAGCCCATACGTGAGTAGGATAAAGATATCTTCAAAAGCAGTAACGTTTCCTATACTGGCAAAGTACAGGGCTTTCTCTACCAAAAACATGGCTGGTAAACCTTGGATTCCATCCTTAGTGGTCATGTGAGTCCTGACTTCTGACTCGTCCAAATAGATTGCTCTTACAATGGCTTGTTCCTTTGGAATTTCTTCCAGTCCAGAAAAGGGAGTTTGGTCAGTGATAGGTAAATCAGTCATATGAGAGTACTCTTCTAGCGTTGGTGCTAGTTGATAATTCGGAAATGTGAAACAGTGATAAACCGGATCGTAAAACTAAATTAACATAGACAGGATTCCTTCAACTACATGGACCCTTAACAGAGACAGCAATCCTCCATACTTAGCTCTGAAAGCATCAGGGTCGGTAATCATCCTTGCCAACCTCCTTAAATCCTTTAGTTTTGGAGCTTTGAAGGTGTACTTGTGCGTCTTTCTTCTATCGAAATCCATAACGCAATCTTTCTGATATTTGCAATTACTGTTCTAGTTTATTTTTGAAAAAAGAATAGCAGAGAAAAGAGAAGATTTTTCTTTGTTTAAGAATTTTTTAAATGAATGCATGAATGCAGCACACAAAAACATTGAAAAAACATGGGTTCAAGGGTTCAGCGTCACGAGCATGGAGTCATGGCTCTACCCATCCCCAAAGGTTGTATTCTGGTCAATTTTTGTACCTGTAGAACGGGTTAAAGGTTCCCAAAATCATTGACCCCCCTAGGGATATCAACAGCAAGCTGGTTCACCCGAGCGAGCTGTAGCATCCTAAGGTAATCTCATTTGAGTGTAGTATCGCATATCAATAATTTCCGATAATTACCGCACTACCAAATGGCCATATGGTTAATCTACTAAATCCTCAGGGTCACGGGTGCCGCACTAGGATAGCGTCTATTTTCACGACGATCGGTCGTTCAACATAGTATCCACACGGGCCCTCACCTGATTTGATGGTCTACCAGGATCGCTTATTCGAGAATCACTCCCTGTAAGTCCACCCGTTTATGCCATCACTTATCTTAGGGTTCTCTTAAACTTTCCACATGCGTATCAATTGGATTCCCATTGACAGAAAAATAAACACGGATATCAAGTAGGAAAAGTAGTATATATATAGTATGTAGTAAAATTTCTAACAACCTAGACCTCTTAGGAATTTTTACCCTAGTCCTAGACAGATAAAAATGACCTCCCCAGCAGAGTTGCCATTTTCCGGTAGCGTGCGATTTTTGTCGGTGACGCAACCACCTTATCGCCATGGGTTTTCCCTAACCGTAATGGTAGGGATTAGGTGCTACTTTCTGATTTCTTATTTATCCTATGAAGCTGGAAAGGAAAGGGAAGCTATCTAAAACTAACCTTGCACGCAAATGTTTAACTGAACAAATGCTTAAGAGACTGGGGAGTTCGGGGTTAGGTTATACAATAGGTGGTTATCCACAGGTTGTTAGCAATTATACTTACTGTCTTCTACTTACTGGTGTTTGTCTGTCATGGGTTGGGAAAGTTTCTCCTTTGGGAGTGTTGAGAGAGAGAGTTTTTGTTGATTTCAGGTTTTTTTTCGATGGTAAGGTACTGGACCTAAGGTTTTTTGATTTGTATGAAGGTACCGGACCTAAAGTTTTTGATTGATATGCTCGCTAAGATTTCGCAATCTTATGCCTACGTATTCCCGTAAAATAAAACAGGGAAATCAGAGCAATCATAGTTCCTCCTATTCTATGGGAGGAGAAGATGTTTGGTGTCTTGTTCAAAGCCCAATATTGAAGCTAAAAGGTTGAGTATTTGTGTCATGTTTAAAGCCCAAGATTGAAGCTAAATGGTTATTGAGAGAGGATTTGTCATCTCTAAAGGGAGACATCTCGTTTGTTTATTACAACTGTTGGATGACTGATTATAAAGGAGAATTACTTTAACTGGGATATGAGAATCCAGTAATTCCATAATTTCCTTTATGAAGGATTTATTCTGAAGGAGAAAACTTTAAACTCAGTGTTGAGCAATGCCATTTTTCCTTAGGAATCTTTCATGTTAAGAGAGGGACATTGGCTTGGATGTAAATAACCCAGAGGCTTGCCACTTAAAGCAATTAGATGAAAGAAAGGATTTACCAGGATAAAAGATGGACTACAGCTTGGATATTTGAATCAACAAGTGTGCCACTTACAACAGTTATCTGGAATTAGGGTTTGTTTTGATTTTCTGTTTGATGTGTGATATACATAGAAATGTCTTCCTACAGAGAGATTTTAATTTCCTCTGAGGGGATGTTTGATTTTGTGTGCCTTGATCAAAGCCCAAGGTTGAAGCTAAGAGATTGATTGACTCCTCTGGGGAGGTTATTATACAAAGCTTACGAGGAGGATGGAAAAGACTGACTCAATCAAGAGAGTGTTTATCTGTCTTGTACAAAGCCCAAGATTGAGGATAAAAAAGAGACTAACTCTTTTGGGGGATATCATTATACAAAGCCTAAGAGGAGGCTGGAAGTTACCTTCTCCGGGGAAATATTTTTTCTGTCTTGTACAAAGCCTAAGATTGAGGTTAAAATGATTTTTTGACTCCCCTGGGGAATATTTGTATGTGTCTTGTACAAAGCCCAAGATTGAGGCTAAAAAAGGGGAAACTGACTCTACTGGTGAGAGGTTTTATCTGTCTTGTACAAAGCCCAAGATTGAGGCTAGAAAGAGTTAACTCTACTGGAGAGAATGATTTGTCTTGTACAAAGCCCAACATTAAGGCTGGAAAGAGGATTTAACTCTGTTTAGGTAGATTTATATGATGTCTTGTACAAAGCCCAAGATTGAGGCTGAAAAAGAGATTGACCCAGCTGAAGATATTTATGGGTGTCTTGTACAAAGCCCAAGATTGAGGCTGGAAAGATGATTGACTCAACAAGAGAGTGTTTTTATGATGTCTTGTACAAAGCCCAAGATTGAGGCTGACTTTTTTTGAGGAAAAGAAGGATCATTATACAAAGCCTCCTAAGAGCAGGCTGAAAAATGATTGACTCAACAAGAGAATATGATTTGTCTTGTACAAAGCCCAAGATTAAGGCTGGAAAGAGGATCGACTCTGCTTAAGGAGAGTTTATATGGTGTCTTGTACAAAGCCCAAGATTGAGGCTTAAAAAGAGATTGACCCAGCTGAAAATATTTATGGGTGTCTTGTACAAAGCCCAAGATTGAGGATGGAAAGATGATTGACTCAACAAGAGAGTGTTTTTATGATGTCTTGTACAAAGCCCAAGATTGAGGCTGACTTTTGCTGAGAAAAAGAAGGATCATTATACAAAGCCTAAGAGGAGGCTGGGAGGTGATTAACTCAACAAGAGAGTGTTGTAAGGTGATTGACTCAACAAGGGAGTGTCTTTGTGTGTCTTGTACAAAGCCCAAGATTGAGGCTAAAAGGTATGATTAACTCAACAAGAGGGTGTTTATGATCCTTATACAAAGCCTAAGAGGAGGCTAACTTCTGCTGAGGATTATTGAGATCCAGAGGCAGGTCCAAAATGGGGAATCAACTCTTACTGAGGATTACTGAAGAGTTGGAATATCAGATGCCTTGAGGTTCTGATAAAGGTTTATTGATAGTGATTTGACCCTAGCTGGGGAAAATCAAAGGGAGAGTTTAAAGATGGAGTTTTAAAACCTATGGAGGTTTTAACTCTACTGGTGATTGATGAGATGACCAGGGTTTATCCTGTGCTTTTGGGAATCTTGAAGGTCTTTTTGAGATAAAAAAAGGGTGAGACTGTCCAAGTCTACTGATTGTTTATCTTTGTATGATACCTAAGAGGAGGCAAGACTGTCCAAGTCTGCTTGTATAAAGCCCAAGAGGAGGCTAATGTTTTAAGGGATGAGAATCAACCCTAAACTGTGTGAGGTTTTGACTCTTTGGAAAGACTGCTCTAACAAAGGATGACTAAGTTCTGTCCTATACCTTTAAGAGGTCTTTGGGGTCCTTGTACTAAGCCCAAGAGGAGGCATGAGAACTTTTAAGAAGCCTGAGGGTCCTTGTACAAAGCCCAAGAGGAGGCGGGGATGCTTTTAGGAAGCCTGTGGGTCCAAACCTAAGAAGAGTTCAAGAAAAGTTTCACAGGAAATAATCTTTTCTTTAGTGTGTAGCGTGCGATTTTTGTCGGTGACGCGACCACCTTATCGCCATGGGGATTTCCTCACCTCAATGGGAGGAACGTGGGTGCTACTTTATGATTTCTTATTTATCCCGTGAAGCTGGAAGGGAAAGGGAAGCTATCTAAAACTAACCTTGCATGCGAATGTTTAACTGAACAAACACTTTAAGAGATTTGGGGAGTCCGGGGTCAGGTTATACAATGGCGATTTGTCAATTACCCATCCTATATGTGGTTATCCACAGATTGTTAGCATTAGGTTCTGCTTTGTACTTGATGGTGTTTATCTGTAAATGGGAAAGATTCTTCTTGGGGAATGTTTGAGAGAGTAAGTTTTTGATGATTTTGGTGAGGTACTAGACCTCAGTTTTGATTGATATGTAAAGGTACTGGACCTAGAGTTTTTTATTGGTATGCTCGCTAAGATTTCGCAATCTTATGCCTACGTATTCCCGTTATGAAAACAGGGAAATTAGAGTAATCGTAGTTCCTCCTATTCTATGGGAGGAAAAAGATGTTTGGGTGTCTTGTTCAAATCCCAAGATTGAAGCTAAAAGGTTTATTTATGTCTTGTTCAAAGCCCAAGATTGAAGCTAAAAGGTTTGACTGAGAGAGAAGTTGTCATCTCTAAAGGAAGTGTAGTGCACGATTTTTGTCGGTGATGCGACCACCTTATCGCGGAATTTGGGTTTTCTCCTCAATGAAGAGGAGGGGGGTGCTACTTTCTAATTTCTTATTTATCCCGTGAAGCTGGAAGGGAAAGGGAAGCTATCTAAAACTAACCTTGTACGCGAATGTTTAACTGAATAAACACTTAAAGAGATTCGGGGAGTTCGGGGTCAGGTTATACAATGGGGAGTTGTCAGTTACCCATCCTATATGTAGTTATCCACAGGTTGTTAGCTTTAGGTTTCACTTTTTACTTGATGATGTTTATCCGTTAATGGGTTGGGAAAGTTTCTTAGGAAATATGAGAGAGAGAGTGACTTTTTATTGATGTTCGGGATTTTCCGATGTTTTTGGTAAGGTATTGGACCTATGTTTTGATTGATATGAAGGTACTGGACCTAGAGTTTTTGATTAGTATGCTCGCTAAGATTTCGCAATCTTATGCCTACGTATTCCCGTTTAAACGAAACAGGGAAATCAGAGAAATCGTAGTTCCTCCTATTCTAAGGGAGGATAAAGATATTTGGTGTCTTGTTCAAAGCCCAAGATTGAAGCTAAAAGGTTGAGTATTTGTGTCTTGTTCAAAGCCTAAGATTGAAGCTAAAAGGTTTGACTAAGAGAGAATTTGTCATCTCTAAAGGGAGACATCTCGCCTATTTATCACAGTTGTTGGGTGACTGTTTATAAAGGAGGATTACTTTAACTGGGATATGTGAATCCAGCAATGCCATAATTTCACTACAAGAAAATTGGCATATTGCGACGGTTATTTTTGAAGGTTACGACGGTTAAAACCGCCATAATTTGCAAGTCACGACGGTTGCTGCACTGTCGCAGAAACATGCGTCACGAGGCCGAATTGCGTCAGTTGTGAAAATGGTCACACCAACTGTCGTTATCACTCAAGATAGGTAGGGAACTGTCATAATTTGCATATTGCGACGGTTCCAACCGTCATAAATTTCCATTTGATTTTTGTTTTTATTGTTGATTACGACGGTTCCAACTGTCGCAACTTTCTGTTCCACAGTTACATTTGCAGGTAAATCCATAGGAAATTTCTTTTCCACAGATAAATCCGCAAGTAATTTTTTTTTTTAAATTAAAAAAAATAAAATTGTTTGTAGAAATATGAACATAATGGGAAAGAAAATCACATATATTCTTCATTCAACTAAACATATATATCATATTACATTTATACAAGCATCATTGTCTCGGCAATGTGAAACCAGAAGCAAATGTTAATATAATATCATATTACATTTATATATCATATTCATATTACATCCATAAATCTGACACATCGATGTTAAATGTGTTTCCAGAGCAAATGTACCTTGACTAAATGCACCAGGTGTGCAGTAAAAATTCTCAACTTATTAACCAAAGACTGAGACTAAAAGCAAGTGGTTTAGAACTTCTAGTGTAGTAAACCACCTCAAGCACCGACCCCGATCCACGCATAAATAACACGCGAACAGCTAATAACAATTACCATAGATCTCTATTGATCTGCAATATAAAGTCAACTCTTTTCCGAAAACATTAACTTGACCGCTATTGTCATAAATTAACTACTTCCTTCTTTACCGTCAGCTGCACGAAGTGAGCCTAACTGCACTGGAGCTTGGGTTGACACCACTTTTGATGACCCGTATCCTGATGTATCAATACCTTTAGCTGATTCCTTCTCGAGTTGTTCCTTAATCCAGGTGTAAGTAATCCTCAGTCCATCCTACAATACCAGAATTTAGATATTTCTGTAAGTATATACAGAATCCTGTTGGTGTTTATTCATTAAGATTAAACTAGGAATTTTATCTGGGTAGAAAACTTAAACATTTCATTACTCTTTCTCAAAAAAAATAAACAAGCCAAATTTGATAAAAAGTTTGTAAGACACAAGAAAGAAGGAAAGAGTCATTTTTATACCTTCCACTTCATTGTTGGAGCCCAGCCAAGTTTCTCTTTGATAAGTGTATTGTCTGAGTTACGACCAAGAACACCCTCTGGGCTTGGAATGTGATGTATAGGAGTTTTCTTGTCATCAAAACCAAGAACGATCTCAGCCATCTCATTCATGGAGTTTAGAAAAGCCATAAGTGCATGGAGGGAAGGAACAAGGTACAATATGGTTTAGTTTGTGGTTCAGTACTTTCCAATATATGCTACCTTTTCCAAATCATCTAATTCTTAATATATGTCAATTCTGAATATAACTAAAATTGCCAACTAGAGAGTCATGAATTGTATCATCAGAGTTCAATCGACACGATGTGGTTCATAAACACCAAATAATGTATAGGAATATATAATATCCTGCATTCGTCTTCACAGAACCATGAACAGATTATCCATCAGTATGTCTAGGCACATCGCATCACTAAACTCTTCTATGGCATCCCTCATCAATGTTTGACCAAGAGCCCAGGTCTTTATATGCACCAACATCTATGGAGTCTAGTTCAGGCATGTTTAGATCCAAGTAATCCTCAGTTTGGATGGATGGTTCGAATTTCCCAAGACATTTTTCTCCCTGGAAGGAAATGAACGTGCAAGAGACAAGGCAGGAAGAGATATAAATAAAGATAAACCAAAATTCAAATGCTCTAGGAAGATATATAATTAAGATTTTTTTTTCTCGATAAACATGACATCTCACTCAAATTATATGTGTATCAAAGAAATTCCATCAAAAACAAATAAAACATGCTGAAAATAGAAAACCTGGTGGTGAAAAATCTTGCCGAGAGTTTTGAGCAAGTGGTTGGATATCATCGACAATGAATGAAACATGCTGAAAATAGAAAACCTGGTGGTGAAACATATATTGAGCTGCAACAAATACACCACCTTTCAATCAAACAAATAACATGGTTCAAATAATATGTCAAATAGCTCAATTCAGTTTCGGCATCTGCATTCTAAAACTAATTCAGTAAACAGGAAAAAAGAACAAAAATAAACAGGCATATTGCCAGTTCTTCTTATAAGCCAACTCAATAAGTATGTCCATAGCATCTTGCTCAAGGACTATGCATATTAACATAATACATATTATCTATTAATGAGGGTCAGCATGTGAATTTGCCAACATAAAAAAGAAAAACAACTGTTGAACAATATAAAATATATATTATCAAATATTTTACCATTGTTCCATTTCCCTAACATCTTCTACTGCTTGAATAAGTTTCATAAATTCTTCTTTCGTTTTGATGAGCTACAAAATTAGTCAAATACAGACAGTTACGTAAATAATAAAACCAACAATAACTTAAAACAATACATAGAATTTACTTTAGATAAGAATCAAAACCTGCTGACAGCTTCCCTTCTGCAATTGAGTAATATCTTGATCAAAAACTTCACAACCTCCATCAGCAAGTTCAGGATTTTACAAGACAACCATGTGTAGAAAGGCAGAGGCAGTTAGCCAAAAATGTCATAGCAAGTGTTGTGGAACGCGTGTAACGGCAGTTTCGAGTGAACTTTATGTGTCGCAATTCGGTAATTTTCTTGTAGTGAAACCAATATTTAATTTGGACTAAATACATCACATCAACTTTCTTTGACAAATTTTACTTATAATCAAGAACTAATAAAGTGTGTCAAATTGAAATGAAGAAGTTGGGGAGTATGAAATTGAAACACAACAAAATAAATTATCTTGTTTCTTCTATTTAAAATTAAAATTCTATTGACAAAATCAAACAGGCCCAATTTCTATTTTATTTTCTTCGTGTTAAATGTTGTGACATATAGGTGAATGAATCCACTTATGTGTTAGTTTCACGCAAGAATGTAAAGTGTGATATCTCACCATTCAAAATGAGAGAAAACACATGATATGTTTAGATATGATGCATTTGAATGCTTAGATGTCACACTTACTCTCTCATATGGAAACCACACATGAGAGAATTCTTTTTTGTTCTATCGTCACTCCCAATGGATCTAATGCCTATAATCATCTCATTAATGTTTAGGATCATTAACTACCTTAAATTGGATCTTAGACTAAGAAAAATTAGTGTTTTAAGCCAAAATAGGGTCCCTGGCTCGATTCAAGGAAGCACTGACCTGAGTCAGGAAAACAAAATTGTATCTCCTTATCCAGGACACTTATTGAATTGAGTCAAAATGCCCCTGATCTGAACAAATGCTTAAAAAAACATGTCTAACTAGATTCACATGCTTCCTTAATCGATTCAAAAGCCTGAAACCCAGAAAATTTAGCATTCTAACACTAGAAAATAATCCTTAATCCTACCACAAACATTCTCAAATTCACCCATGATTCCAAGTACCAAAGAACATTAATGATCATATGAAATCATAGCATTTCCTCAGCACATTAAATCAAAATCCCTAGAATTCTAGCATGTTATCATCAATAATTTAAGAGAGATATAAATGCATGTAATTTCTAGTTAGAGTCATAAATCATGATCATAGCTTAAGGGAGAGTAAATCCACCTCTTGACAGAAATTGGAATGGAGATGACAGGGTTGATGATGATTTCCCTCCTTCCTAGCTATATGTATGACTATCCTTAAGCTTCAATTCTTGCTTCTCCTATTTGGCTTATCAATGACACTCCAAGATCCTTCTTAATAATTCTTCTCTTGCAATAGAGCAAGAAATTATATATGAGAATTGACTACTACTACACTTAAAAGAGAAAATAAGGTAAGTGTAGAGGAGGGATTACCTTTGGTGAATCATCTATGGAGTTGGGGAGCTTCTCCTTCTTTCCTCTTGTCTTCTCTTTCTCATGGACTTCCTTCAAATGGGATGGGAGACTATAAAAAATTATGAGTTAGACATTCAACCATGTTATAGTGTATTATCCATGCTTCTATTTTAGAATGGCTTTGACATAAAATTTCTCCTACTAAAAAGTATATTGCTAAGAGAAATGAAGAAGGAAATATGATCACATACAAACACTATTGTGATCAAAAGTATATTGCTAAGGTAAAGGCATGCGGGAATACCTTTTTTTGTCTAAAAAAGGAAGATTTACTTGGATACTGAAACTAAATGATGTTGATTGAATACCAAACACTTCAAAATGTTCCATTGCTTTAAAGTAGTTGCTCCTAACATAAAACAATAAAGTAGTTGAAACAGCCACAACATTTGAAAAAATTGTCCAAATTCCCTATACAAAATGAAAAAGGTAATGTTAATTACATGCTTAACTAGCTAAACAATAATTTTATCATTCAAAATTGCATTATCAATATAGGGTGTTCTTGTAACATTCACCTAAATGGAAAGTGTGAACAAACCCCTACAAGAAACAACTCTAGAGAAATACCGTGCAATTGGAAGAAAACAATTATTATTATCATTATAAAAGGTCCAAATTAATTATTAAGAGATGCGTGTTATCTTCAATTAAAAAGATGAACAAAAAATATAAAAGTTAATCATTTCACAGGAATTGTTTGAAGAATATCATAGTATTATTTTAATGTTAAAAACAGAATATTATAAAACCATATCCACTATTGCTAGAACACCAACAATTTTAAAAACTAACTAAGGCTTCTATGAGGAAAGCTGTGGAGTTTCTCACACCAATAGAGAATCACTCAACTGCAAAATTAAGTCACAAGAACATAATAAATCAACAAAATAATTAAGTGCACTTTAACCCAAATTGAAATCAAAACATGGAAACTGAAATAACTTCAAATTGAAGTCGAAACCTGGACATTGAAATACTTTCAAATTGAAAACTAAACCTGAAGATGTAGTGACAAGTAAATCAAAATTGAAATAAATATTCAAACTAAAATTGAAACTTATAAATACAGTGAGCACCAAATTGAAACCAAAATCAAAATTAAAACCTAGAAATATAGTGAACAACAAATCAAATTGAAACAAAAATCAAAACAAAAATTAGGGTTGGGTGCAGGAGAGAATTGAATTACTCACTGTTCAGACGAGGGAAATACAAGGGAAGAGACGATTTTTGAGGAGTCGATTAACATCAAGATCGCCGCGGTTGTAGAAAACACCGAGGTAGATGATTTTGCGATTTCTGGGATTTTCCTAAGGGAGAGAGAAAATTTGTGTTGATAATCTTTTTGAAATAAATTTTTTTCCTTAAAAGAGTTTTTGAGATTTTGAATGAAGGGTTAGGGATTAGAATGGTTGAAGATTGTTTTTTTAGAGGAAGGGTTTTTTCTTCTAAGAAGGAGGAGACAAATTTGACTAAGTGAGATAAAGTGGTGTATTTTAAATATTTTAATAAAATAAATTTTAAATTAATTGGTTTTAGATACAAAATATTGCGACACTTGTCCAAAATTGTCGTAGACACTGCCGCAAAATTGACATTGCGACGGTTGGATCCGAACAGCCGCAACTTAAGTGTCGCAAAATGACTATTTTCTTGTAGTGTTTCCTTTATAGGGGTGTTATCTTGAAGGGGAAAACTTTAACTCAATGTAGAGCAATGCCATTTTTCCTTAGGAGTTTCTCATGCTAAGAGAGGGACAGTGGCGTGGATGTAAATAATCCAGAGGCTTGCCTCTTACAGCAATTAGATGAAAGAGAGGATTTACCAGGATAAAAGATGGACAACAACTTGGATGTTTAAATCAACAAGTGCACCACTTATAGCAGTTATCTGGGATTAGGGTTTGTTTTGATTTTCTGTTTTGATAAGTGATAAACAGAGAAATGACTTCCTACAGAGGGATTTTGATTTCTCTGAGGGGGTGTTTATTTTTGTGTGCCTTGATCAAAGCCCAAGGTTGAAGCTAAGAGGTTGATTGACTTCACTATGGAAGTCCTTACACAAAGCTTAAGAGGAGGCTGGAAAAGACTGACTCAACAAGAGAGTGTTAATATATGTCTTGTACAAAGCCCAAGATTGAGGCTAAAAGAGACTGACTCTTTTGGGGATGTCATTATACAAAGCCTAAGAGGAGGATAAAAGTTTGATTTTTTCGGGGAAAATGTTTTATCTGTCTTGTACAAAGCCTAGATTGAGGCTAAAAAGGATTTTGACTCCGTCAGGGAGGGTTTGTATGTGTCTTGTACAAAGCCCAAGATTGAGGCTGAAAAGATACTGACTCAGTGGGAAAGAAATCTTTATCTGCCTTGTACAAAGCCCAAGATTGAGGCTGAAATGAGACTTTACTGACTCGACTGAGGATATTTTAAGTGTCTTGTACAATGCCCAAGATTGAGGCTGAAATGAGTTTGACTCTACTGGAGAGTATTATCTGTCTCGTACAAAGCCCAAGATTGAGGCTAAAATGAGTTTGAATCTGCTTAGGGAAATTTATATGGTGTCTTATACAAAGCCCAAGATTGAGGCTGAAAAGGGGATTGACTCAACAAGAGAGTGTTTTTATCTGTCCTGTTCAAAGCCCAGGATTGTGGCTGAACAAGCTGGAGAAATCATTATACAAAGCCTAAGAGGAGGCTAACTTTTGCTAGGGGAAATCATTATATAAAGCCTAAGAGGAGGCTAAAAAAGATTGTCTCAACAAGAGAATGGTTTTATCTATCTTGTACAAAGCCCAAGATTAAGGCTAAAATGGTCGACTCAACAAGAGAGTACTGAAACATGATTGACTCAACAAGAGAGTCAAAAAAAGGTGATTGACTCAACAAGAGAGTCTGAAAAGGTTAGCTCCGCGGGGGAGAATCATTGTACAAAGCCAAAGAGGAGGCTGACTATACTGAGGAAAGGAAGGATCATTATACAAAGCCTAAGAGGAGGCTATCTTCTGCTAGGAATTATTGAGATCCTGAGGCAGGTCCAAATGGGGAATCAACTCTTGCTGAGGGTTACAGAAGAGTTGGGGTATCAGATGCCTTGAGGTTCTGATAGTGTTATACTGATGATAAACTGACCCTAGTTGGGGAATTTTTAGGAGAGAGACTGGGTTTTAGAACCCATGGGTTTTAACTTTGTTGGAGATTGATCCAGAATGACCGGGGTTTCTCCTATATTTGTAAGGTACTTGAGAATGTCTTTGAGACTCAAGGGGATGTAGACTGTCCAAGTCTATTAGTATGGAAGAGCTTATCTTTGTATAATGCCCAAGAGGAGGCTGACTCTTTTAAGGGATGAGTATCAACCCTAAAATTGGTCTGAGGTTTTGACTCTTTTTAGAAAGACAGCTCTAACGAAGGATGACTAAGTTCTGTCCTATACCTTTAAGAGGTCTTCAGGATCCTTGTATTAAGCCCAAGAGAAGGCCTGAGAACTTCTAAGAAGCCGGAGGGTCCTTGTACGAAGCCCAAGAGGAGGCGGGGATGCTTTTAGGAAGCCCGTGGGTCTAAACCAAAGAAAAGTTCAAGAGATGTCATTCACCGAGAATGAATCATTTAGTGAACAGTTATGAGGTTTGAAAAAATTCAAGAGATGTCATTAACCGAGAATGAATTATTTATGGGGAGTAGAATTTCTTTGACAATTTCTAATAGTGACAGTCTGAGAAAAGGTTCACTGAGAATACTGCCTTTCTCTTTGTTCCATATTGTTTAAGCCCAAGAGAAGGCAAGACTGTATCTGGGAGTCCTATGGGGATCTAGTTTTGACTGTATTAAAGAGTGGCCAACTGGCTTTACCTAGTTCTATACCTAGTTGTCGGGGAAAACTCTAAATAGATATACTAGTATATATACAGTTGATATATGACAAGTATGTAAAAGGGTATGGGAGAATGACTTACAGGGGAGCAGCTTCCCACAATACAGTTATATATATGAAAGCAAGTAAATGAAAGCTGATAAAAACTTACAGGTGAGCAAGCTTCCATGCTGTATTGTTAGTTGTTCAAAGAAATTAAAGAAAGTTTTGATAACAACTGTATATCAAAAGAGAAGTTGTTTTTTTAAAAAGATTGTTGGGGCTTATACTCAAGGAGAGGCCCAGATGAAAAATAGTAATCTTACCGTTGTTTGTAAACTGTAATGGGTTTTATACAATGACTGAGGCCCAAAATTATTTAGGTACAAAGGGGGTTGGGTCTTACAATCTATTAGAGGCCCAAAGATATATTTTTGTACAAGTGATGGGGCTTACAACTCAAGGAGAGGCCCAAAACTAATAGTGATCGCACCGTTCTTTTGAAAATTGTATCGGGACTTATACAATGAGTGAGGCCCAAAGAGTTTTATGTACAAAATACGGTTGGTTCTTACACTCTATTAGAGGCCCAAAAGTGTTTTGAAAGGTTTGATAAGGATCAAAAATCAAATAAACCCTAATTTCATTTTATTTTAAAAGTAATTCTTTAAATAAAATTAATTAAAATGATAAAAATACCAAATAAGTTTAAATAAACCATTGGTGATTTTTGGTTAAGGTTTAAAAAATGAGGTTTTAATCACAAGATGATTTAGAACTCATTTGATTTTGATTTTCAAGATAAAAATTCACTTTTAAAAATGTTTAAAAACAATAAAAATGAATTTATTCACAAAAATACCAACTATATTAAATAAATAATATGAATCTAATTTTTTTGTAGAATAAAATACTTTAATATTTTTGTGATTTTTCAGAGAAAGAACCAATCAAAAATGGTTAAAATTGAATGAGAAATTAATTTTCAAAGTTATTAACAAAAATAATATGAAAAATAAAAATAGTAAAAAAATGAAACAAGTGATAAAAAAGAGGTCTGGGGCGAGGGGGATTCGAACCCCGGACCTCTCGCTCGCTAATACACACAAACTAGTTGATCAACCACTAGGGCGCAATGCCAATTCAAGAATAATATGGCAAGTGAAAATTATATAGTAAAAAATTTGGATTTCTGAAGCATGGCGCCATGGCCATCTTCAACCTCAAGCTCAGATACGTGATGGCTCCTATCTCCCTCATCTCTCAATCATTTCACATGATCCAAATATGAAAATCGTGCGTTTTCAGATCAGGGACACAATGGCAATACCCAATTTTATTAAAATTAATTGAATCAGAACATATCATTATAAAACCTGAAGAACCCTAAAATTGGCACAAACTCAATGAAATTCTATACACGAATTGTAAACAACAATTGATTGAGGGTAAATGATCTACAAACATCCAGAAACGTAATGGTAACAAGAAAACATGTCTATGATGCATGATTCATTGAGTTTGAGAGTTCAAGTTTTACCTCTGCAAGTAAGAATCGAATTCTGGTTTAGAGGTGTTACAGATGAGTTCCAATGATTTGGACAGCTTCATTGTACCTCAAAGGATGTGTTTGAATGCTTGGATTGATTTGAAATGAGCTAGAACTGGTTGTGGCACCCTAACTGCAACTCTACTAAAAGCTTGAGCAAATGGATGGTGATTTCATGAATTTGGTGTTTCAGATGTTGTTTTAGTGTTTGATCAGCTCACATATGATGTTTGTGAGGTGTGTGTGTGATTGGTTTGGTTGGAAACACACTCTAACTCAAAACCCGATAGTAACTTGAATTAGAAGGTATTTTTGGAGTGAAAGTTGTGATTCTGAGAAAGGCATCTGTTTAGAACCTTTGGTGTACTTAATTTGAGCACAAATGAGCTCTATTTATAGTAGAGAAAATTTATTTTGGCATCAATAGTGTTTGGCAGCTTAGATCAGATTGTATTGAATGCCTTGGTTCTTTGGTCAAGGGTCTCCTCTAGCCATTGACTTGTGCCAAACTTTGCAGGTTTAGGTCCTCTATTGTATGAGCTTATCTTGACTCATTTAGTTGATCATGGACTGATACATGCTAGCTCTATGCATCCATTGAATGTCTCAAAACAAAATTGGAGTCTTGAGGCATCTTTAGCTTTTAGGGGTGGCACACCAACATGTAGTTCCAAAGACTTAGGAGGCTTATAGATCAGTGTTTGTCCCTTGGTTGTTCCCCCTTGAGGTGTGCAGATGGATAACCATGTTTAGATTTTCCCAAATTTATCAATTCGAGCACTAAGGCACAAATCTGCCTTGCAAAAACAGTTTGCAGCAAGGCATGTTGCAGCTGTCATAACCTCTAGCTCAGGTGGAGTATGATGGAGTTCTTGGACATTTTGGAAAGCTGACATATCCTATTTCAACATGATGTCCAACTATGGTTTTGAATCAACTTGAACTACAATGAAAAATGCCTCTACATTTTGGAAAAAATAAGGCAGATTCTAACTTAGTGAAAATTTCACTAAGTGTTGAAAAAATGTCATTTTCATGTTTTTTGTGATTTTGCTCAAATTATAACTCAAAATCCATGATGAATTGGAATGATGTTTGTTGACATATTTGAAGTATGTAACATGAACTTCAATCTGAGCTTTGAATGGGAGAAAAAGGCCTTAGGGTTAGAGAGATATGGCTTTGCAAAGTTGGTACCCTAGCCACTTTGTTCCATAACTTAGAAAAATTCTAAGTTTTTTATGGTTACCCCTTTAACAAGTTAACTCATTTTCTTTGATTTTTCTTGATGAATGATGATTAAAATCACATATTAACATTGTTTTAGGGTTAAGGAACCTTGGTTGACCAAAAATTCAAAAAGTCAAACTTTGACTGTTGTACAGTTAACTTTTTTTTATCAGATGAAATCTTGACTTTGTGATTATTTTGTGAAATCAATCCTTGGGTTCAATTAAACTTCATGGATGGCCTCCGAGGGTATTTAGGAATGTCTTGGACCCCTCCCCAAGGTTTGAGATCAAGGGTAGTCCAATAGTTAAGGATAGGGTTGACTTTTTCCACTAGAAACCATAATTTGTGATCAGATGGTTTTGAGCTCTTGTGGCTTATGATTTGAGCTCTTTGAGTGAATCAAATCTTGTAAACATGTCAATATGATGTATTTGAGATCTTTGAAGTTCATTTTGAAGCTTCAAGCCATGCCTCACTTCACAAGTTAACTCAAGGGTTGAATTAGGTCAAAACCCTAATTCCTGATTTTTTGATAAATGGACCCTCAAGGTGTTTTGGCTATTGTGAATGGGCTCTTGAGATCCTTTTGAGATTATAGGACCATTTATTGAGGCATTGGCTCATGTCCAGATGGAAATTTTCATTTGGAGGCCTCAGTCGACCAAAACCCTAATTTGGTGACATTGGCGATCTTGAGGCTTGATCCACTTGGAATGCTGCAACCTTGTGCTTGATTCTTGATATGGGAGTCCTCTTGATCCTTTATGGGTGTTTGAGAGGTTAGAAAAGTTTAAGATCATGTCATTTCTTGATTGATCCTTGTCTAGATGCTCTGAAAGGGCTCAAAACCCTAATCTTTGATTTGTAGTGAATGCTCAACCATCTTTGAGGAGATTGATGAGGCATGATAGTTCATCCATATTGTGATGATGATTTGCACAATGATGGGAAATATTAGTGGTCAAAATTTGGGGTATGACAGGAAGACATCTCTTTTGTTTATCACAACTGTTGGGTGACTGATTATAAAGGAGAATTACTTTAACTGGGATATGAGAATCTAGCAATTCCATAATTTCCTTTATAGGGGATTTGTCCTGAAGGGGAAAACTTTAACTCAATGTTGAGCAATGCCATTTTTCCTTAGGAATATTACATGCTAAGAGAGGGACATTGGCTTGGATGTAAATAATCCAGAGGCTTGCCACTTACAGCAATTAGATGAAAGAAGGGTTTTACCAGGATAAAAGATGGACTATAGCTTGGATATTTTAATCAACAAGTATGTCACTTACAACAGTTATCTGGGATTAGGGTTTGTTTGTTTTTATCTATTTTGATGAGTGATAACACAGAAAAATGTCTTCCTACAGAGAGATTTTGATTTCCTCTGAGGGGATGGTGGTTTTTGTATGTGCCTTGATCAAAGCCCAAGGTTGAAGCTAAGAGATTGATGGACTCCACTGGGGAAGTCCTTATACAAAGCCTAAGAGGAGGCTAGAAAAGACTGACTCAACAAGAGAGTGTTTATCTGTGTTATACAAAGCCCAAGATTGAGGCTAAGAGAGAATTGACTCTTTTGGGGACATCGTTATACAAATCCTAAGAGGAGGCTGAAAGTTGACTTTTCCAGGGAAATATTTTGTTTGTCTTGTACAAAGCCCAAGATTATGGCTAAAAAGGGAAACTGACTCTACTGGTGAGAGGTTTTATCTGTCTTGTACAAAGCCCAAGATTGTGGCAAAAAAAGTTTGACTCTACTGGAGAGATTTATATGTGTCTTGTACAAAGCCCAAGATTGAGGCTGAAGGATATTTATGGGTGTCATGTACAAAGCCCAAGATTGAGGCTGAAAAGATGATCGACTCCTGTTTAGGGATATTAATTCTCAAAGCCTAAAAGAAGACTGGGAGGAATTGACTCACCTGGGGAAGATAATTATCCAGAGCTTAAGAGAAGGTTTTGACTTTATTGGAGAAAGTTTATATATGTCTTGTACAAAGCCCAAGATTGAGGCTAAAAAGAATGACTCAACAAGAGAGTGTTGAAAGATGATTGACTCAACAAGAGAGTACTTTGTTTGTCTTGTACAAAGCCCAAGATTGAGGCTGAACAAGCTGGAGAAATCATTATACAAAGCCTAAGAGGAGGCTAAAAAGGGTCGACTCAACAAGAGAGTGCCTTAAGGTAATTAACTCAACAAGAGAGTGTTTTAAAATCCTTATACAAAGCCTAAGAGGAGGATGACTTCTGCTAGGGGAAATCATTATACAAAGCCTAAGAGGAGGCTGAAAAAGATTGACTCAGCCAGAGAGTGCTTTTATCTGTCTTGTACAAAGGCCAAGATTGAGGCTAAAAGATGGTTGACTCAGCAAGAGAGTGCTTTTTGAAGCTAGATCTACTGAGGAAAATCATTATACAAAGTCTAAGAGGAGGTTGGCTTCTGCTGAGGATTATTGAGATCTAGAGGCAGGTCCAAAGCGGGGAATCAACTCTTGTTAAAGGTTCCAGAAGAGTTGAGGTATCAGATGCCTTGAGGTTCTGATGATAAGCTGACCCTAGCTGGGGAAATTTACAATAAAGATTGAGTTTTAGATCCTGTGAGGATTTTAACTCTACTGGAGATTGATCGAATGACTAGTGTTGCTCTCGTATCTGTAGGGAACTTGAGAATGTCTTTGAGATCCAAAAGGAGATTAGACTGTCCAAGTCTACTGGCATGAAAGGGTTTATCCTTGTATGATGCCCAAGAGGAGGTTGTTGTTTTGAGGGATGAGAATCAACCCTAAACATGATCTGAGGTTTTGACTCTTTAGAAAGACAACTCTAACAAAGGATGACTAAGTTCTATCTTATACCTTTAAGAGGTCTTCAGGGTCCTTGTACTAAGCCCAAGAGAAGGCATGAGAACTTATAAGAAGCCGGAGGGTCCTTGTACAAAGCCCAAGAGGAGGCGAGGATGCTTTTAGGAAGCCTGTGGGTCTAAACCTAAGAAGAGTTCAAGAAAAGTTTCATCGGGAATAATCTTTTCTTTAGTGAACAATTCTAGGGTTTGAGGAAATTCAAGAGAGGTTACATCGAGAATTAATCCTCCCTGGGGAAATGAATTTCTTTGACGATTTCTAATAGTGACAGTCTGAGAAAAGTTTCACCGGGAATAATGCCTTTCTATTTCTTCCATATTGTTTAAGCCCAAGAGAAGGCAAGACGATATCTGGAATTCCTATGGGGAACTAGTTTTGACTGTGTTGAAAGAGTGACCACTGGCTCTATCTAGTTCTAGACCTAATTGCCGGGGAAAACTCTAAGCAGGTATACAAGTATATATACAGTTAATATATGACAAGTATTTAAAAGGATATGAAAGAAGGACTTACAGGTGAGCAAGCTTCCAGCACAAACATATATATATATATATATATATATATATATGAAAGCATGTAAAGAAAGCTGATAAAAACTTACAGGTGAGCAAGCTTTCATTGTAACAGCTGTATGGTTATTTGTTCAAGAAATTAAATAAAGTTTTTATAACAACTATGAGTTTGAACCTAAATCAAAAGGGAAGTTGTTTTTGGAAAAATATTTTTGGGGCTTATACTCAAGGAGAGGCCCAGATGAAAAACAGTAATCGTACTATTGATCTGAAATTTGTATTGGGGCTTATACAATGACTGAGGCCCAAAAAGTTTTATTTACAAAGAGGGTTGGGTCTTACAACTCAAGGAGAGACCCAAAGTTTTATTTTTGTACAAGAGATGGAGCTTACAACTCAAGGAGAGTCCCATGGTGCAGACAGTGATCGCACCGTCGTTTTGAAAATCGCAGAGGGACTTATACAATGTTTGAGGCCCAAAAAGTTTGGTTTTCAAAAAGGGTTAGGTCTTACACTCTATTAGAGGCCCAAAAGTGTTTTAAAGAAAAGAAATTGGACTTACAACACAAGGGCAGGCCCAATTGATTTTTGTTTTGAAATGGCGATCGCGCCGAGATTTTGGAAAACACAGTGGGTCTTATACAATGACTGAGGCCCAAAAAGTTTTGGTTTTTAAAAGGGGTTGGGTCTTACAGTCTATTAGAGGCCCAAAAAGTGTTTGAAAATTTAAAATCGAGAGGAAACCCTAATTTTAAATTAAAATGTCATTTTTTCAAAGGAAATTTAAATAATAAATGATAAAATATCAAATATATTCAAAAACAAGTTGTACACTTTCAAAAATATTTTGAAAAATCATGTTTAATCACATGAAAGCTTGAAATTCAATTGGTTTTGAAAGATCAAAGTGGGAATTTCATTTAAAAATGTTTAAAAATAATTAAAATGAGATTAATTACAAAAATTCTAACTATATTAAATAAATAATATAAATTGGATTTTTTTGTAAAATAAAATATTTAAACATTTTAATGAATTTTGGGAAAAAGAATTAATTCAAAACCAAAAATATTCAGAGATAAATTAATTTTTGAATCAATTAAACAAAATAACTAAAATTCAAAAATTTGAATTATGGCGCCAAGAGCACTTGGTTCTTGCCCGCGTCCTCTGTTTTGCAGATTTCTGTTTTCTCACTTTTCTCCATGATTTCTCAATGGTTTTGCACGATTCAAGTACCAATCTGGTTCGTTTTTGAAAAAGGATCACAACCATATAGATTAATTGCATTTATATTAAGTATGGAGGAAGAAATCAACAGAAAACCTCAAGAACCCTAATTTCAGCATGAACACAATGAAATTCCATACACGATGGATTCATGGCAATTGATTGAGGGTTATTACTCTACATACATGCATAAACAAGATGGTAACTCAAAAATTCATTCATGATGCATGGATCATAGAGTTTGAAGGCTTCAGGCTTACCTCTTGCAGCTGGAACTGGTTGTGGTACCTCAACTGCAACTTTGTCAAGAACTTGAGCAATTGGCTAGTGATTTTGTCAATTTGATGTTCCATATGTGATTTTGTATTATGGATCACTCATACATGATGTTTATGAGGTGTGTGTGTGATTGGTTTGGTTGGAATCACTCTCAATCTCCAAACTCGGTAGTGACTTGAGTTAGAAGGTAAAAATAGGAGTGAAGGAGAGATTTTGAGGAAAGCATCAGTTTGGGTGCTTTGGGGTACTCAAACTGATCACAAATGAGCTCTATTTATAGTGCAACAAGTTTGTTTTGCAAGCAATAGTGAATGGCAGCTGGTACAGGCCTTTGGCCAATGTTGATCCAAGGGAATCTTTAGTCTCCTCTAGCCATTGCCTTGAGGTTAGGGTACAGGCCTATGGTCCTTTGATTCAGAGCTGAATCTTGACTCATTCAGTTAGAAATGTCTCAGTCCATGCCACCTTGATGCATCCATTGAATGCATTGAAACAAAATTGGAGTCTTGGCACTTTTTAGCCTTTTTAGGTTTGTTAGGGCTATGTGTAGATTCTTGGACTTAGAAGGCTTGGGGATCAGATCATTCCCCCATGATTTCATCCTTTGATGTGTCCAAGTGGATGACAAGGCTTAGAGTTGTCCAATTTTGCCAAATCGAGCAAAAATACCAAAGTCTGCCTTGCTTAGGACAGTTGGAAATGGTGATTTTGAGGGGATCATATCTCACTGCTCAGGGTGAGCTATGAGAGGCTCTTGTGCTTTTTAGAAAGCCCTCATATGATACAACACATGTGTAATCATAGTTTGTCTTGAAACTATTTGGATCCCATTGAAAAATCCTCATGAACATTGGTGTTCAAAGCTGATAACTTAGGCATATTTTCACTAAGTGTTGGAAAAAGTGTCATTTTCATGTTTTTGTCATTTTGATCACTCCATAACTTAAAATCAATAAAGACTTGGAGTTGTAGGTAGTTGAAGCTTTTGTAGAGTGTAGCAAGACCTACAAATCCAGCTTTGGATCACTCAAAATGGTTGCTTGGATCTCAAGTTATGATCCTTGGAAGTTAGTGCCAAAATCACTTTTGTTCCATAACTTAGAAAAATTTTGGTTTCTTATGGTTTCCCCTTTTGCAAGAAACCTCACTGTTCTTGATGTTTCTTAACGAATGATGATCAATACCATACATTAACATTATTTTTGACATAGGGGAACCATATTTGTGAAAATTTCCAAACAGTCAAACTTGATTTTGTGCACAGTTGACTTTTTATCAGATGAAATCCAAACTGTGCGATCCTTTGTGAAATCAAGTTCTTGACCTAATTCAAACCTAATGGATGGATTCCATAGGTGTTATAGGGTGTATTGAATCATGTACCAAGGTTTGGGAGCATGTCCTGGTCAAAAGTCAAAGGTACGGTTGACTTTTTCCTCAAAACCCTAATTGTGGTCCAGATGAAATTGAAACTTGTGAACCAAGCTTCTTGGGCCAATACATTGTTGCAAATGGATCAATGTCGTGTATTTGAGGCCCTCAAATCATGTCTTGAGGTATTGGCTGATGTTTTTCTCTAAAAGTCAACTTAGGGGTGAATTAGGTCAAGAAACCCTAATTCCTTATTTTTTATGAATGCTTCCCCTGAGGTTGTTCTGACTCTATGATTGGGTCCATGAGGTCCATTGGAGTATCTTAGGTTATTTTTTGAGGCATTGGCTCATTCCCAGAGGAAAATTTCCATCTGGAGGCCTTGGTCGACCAAAACCCTAATTTGGTGACACTGGCGATCTTGAGACTTGATCCACTTGGAATGTTGCACTCTGGTGCTTGATTCTTGATGTGGGATTCCTCTTGATCCTTTGTGGATGTTTTAGAGGTTATACAAGTTGAATATCATGTCATTCCTTGATTGATCCTTTGTCTAAGTGCTCTGAGAGGGCTCGAAACCCTAATTCTTGATTGTTGTGAATGCTCAATCATCTTTAAGGAGATTGATGAGGCATGAAGGTACATCCATATTATGGTGATGATTTGTACAATGAAGGAAAATCTTGGTTATCAAAATTTGAGGTATGACAGATGCCCCTATTTAATTTTCTTGGACCCGAATGTGTGAATGGCGAAGGTATTTGGGCATTCGGGGTGCAAGAGGATTAAATATCGAAATATCTGAAATTTTGACGGTGGTTATGAATGGTAATTCACCCGTCCATCTTATTTTTCTAAGAAATGATGCTTAGAAAAGGGTAAAACTTCCCCTCGGTCCTGTTTTTTATCCACGTAACTGATCTTAGTTTTTGAAATAAACTCCCCCTCGATCCTGGTCTTCAGCCATGAAACTGGTCTCAGTTTCTTTTGAAATAAACTTTCCCTCGATCCTGGTCTTCAGCCACGGAACTAGTCTCAGTTTCTTTTGAAATAAACTTTCCCTCGATCCTGGTCTTCAGCCACGGAACTCGTCTCAGTTTCTTTTGAAATAAACTTTCCCTTGATCCTGGTCTTCAGCCAAGGAACTGGTCTCAGTTTCTTTTGAAATAAACTTTCCTTTGATCCTGGTCTTCAGCCAAGGAACTGGTCTCAGTTTCTTTTGAAATAAACTTTCCCTCGATCCTGGTCTTCAGCCACGGAACTGGTCTCAGTTTCTTCTTGTCATGTTCCTTCCTTAACAAGGGATGCTATTTGTAGTGGTCTTCATCAAACTACTCACCGAGTTTTCTACTGTGGAGACGCCATTTGATGGAAAAGATTGGAGGTCAGACTTGCTGGGGGTACCCTTTTGTCTGAGCTATAGAGGTGTGCAAACTTCTCTCTTGGAGATGCCATTTTTGACTCTACTGGGGAAAAATGAATCTCTTGAAAGACTGCTTTTCTGCTTGGGGATACTACATCATACTTTTCTTCGAGATCTTTCGGAGAAATGCCATGTGATGTAATCCAATTTGGAGGTGCTAATGACCTTTTTTGACAGTAAACCTTTCGAAAAGAAACTGTTGTATTGCTGAGAGTGCTCGGTTGAGAGTCTTTCTCTGGGATTTTCCTTAGTCCGAGAAAGCGAGAATATCATCTTTACTGGTGAAGAGTGACGTTTGTCGAATGCCTTCTTGTCTTTCAGAGGTTCAAGTTATCAAAGTGGTCGGGGACCGTCTCCAATCTAGAAATAAACTGGGGGAGAGATTGTTGAGGTGACATTTTTCCTGACGAGGAAAGGACTGACAACTCGATTGATAAGAGGACTTTATCACTTGGGGATAAGGCTGAACAGAGTGATAGTGATGCAATATGAATATAAATGTGAATCAATTATGCATGATGTATGTATGTTTATGCTGACAAAACTGATGTAACATACAGACTAATGAATATAATTGGATACTCGGCCACCGCGGGGGATGAAAAGTATCATTGGTCCAAGATATCAGATCCTACCTCTCTTAGGAGAGGCGGTCCCCGTGGGGAGAAAGAGTTGTTCAATCGGTCTTAAGAGATACGAACTCTTCCGGGGATGTTAGATGGGACATTCGCATCTGACACAGTTAATCCTTCATTCAGGCGTACTGGTTTAGAAGGAGTACTTTGATTCTGCACTTTGAAGTTCAATCGCCTTTAGAGCGACGATCAATGTTCTTTTCGATATTTAAAAGTCAAAAGAATTGCCATCTTTATTTTAAAAGCAGAAAATAAATTTGACAAGTAAATTCATTTTTGTTTTATTTTAAGAATCATTGATCATGTTAAAAATTTCATTCTGTAAAGCTAAAACAAATGAGAATTGCAAACAAAAGCACTAGGGCTCAAATTTTATTGATAGGATGGAAATCAGCCAAGCGCATGATTCCATAGAGCATTTACAAAGTTTAGAAAATGGTAATTTAGAGGAAAAAGGGATACATTAAAACATAACAACCGTTATCCTTCTACCAACTTTGAATTCTGGACACCCTGAGCTTTTGTCAAAGATGACCTTGACTGGAAGTTTGTCGACGAATAGTGTTACCACTGGGGATTTAACCTCGCCAGATGTAGTTACTTGCCATAAATCCCTAACTTTATCCTGGATTGTACTTTGAGGTTTTCAATCCATCGGGATGATTTTTGCTTATGTCTCTAACTTTTGCCTGGACCGCCCTTTCGGGTTTTCAATCCATCGAGACATTTTTTTTATTTAGGCGAAGTATTTCTTGACTACATCAACATTCGTGGGGTAGGAAAACTCTTCTCCATCCATGGTTGCGAGTTTCAAGGCACCGCCTGAGAATGCTTTCTTGACCACATAGGGCCCATCGTAATTCGGAGTCCATTTGCCTCGGGAATCAGTGAGGAATGATTGTATCTTTTTGAGCACGGGGTCTCCTTTTCTGAAGATGCGAGGTCGGACCTTTTTGTCAAATGTTTTCTTCATTCTTTGTTGATACAACTGACCGCGGCATAGAGCCGTTATTCATTTTTCTTCTATCAGATTCATCTCATCGTGTCGACTTTGACACCATTCAGCTTCTGTTAGCTTAGCTTCCGTCAATACCCAAATCGATGGGATCTCTACTTCTATGGGGAGCACTGCCTCCATGCCATATACTAGAGAGAAAGTGGTTGCCCCTGTTGAAGTGCGAACAGATGTGCGATAACCGTGAAGACCAAAGGGTAGCATCTCGTGCCAGTCTTTGTAGGTTACAACCATATTTTGAACAATCTTCTTGATGTTCTTGTTAGCCGCTTCTACCGCTCCGTTCATCTTGGGTCGGTAGGGAGATGAGTTATGGTGTTCGATCTTGAACTCAGCACACAACTCTTTCATCATCTTGTTGTTCAAGTTAGATCCATTATCAGTAATGATCTAGCTTGGAACACCATACCGACAGATGATATTGTTTTTGATGAATCAGACCACCACTTGTCGGGTCACATTGGTGTATGACACTGCTTCGACCCACTTGGTGAAGTACTCAATGGCCACCAGGATGAACCGATGTCCGTTTGAAGCTTTGGGTTCGATCATGCCAATCATGTCGATTCTCCATATAGAAAAAGGCCAGGGGAGGAAAGAACTTTGAGATGCGTTGGCAGTACATGGATTTTGTCAACGTATATCTGACACTTGTGACACCTTCTCATGTACTTGTAGCAATCGGATTCCATTATCAACCAATAGTATCCTGTTGTCAGAATTTTTCTCGCCATTGTGTGTCCGTTGGCATGATTACCAAAGGATCCTTCATGAATTTCTTTTATCAGTATGTTTGCTTCTGGTCTGTCTACGCATCAGAGCAAGACCATGTAAAATTTTCTCTTATAGAGTGTATTACCGCTTAGGAAGAAACTGCCAGCCAGTCTTCTGAGAGTTTTCCTGTCTTTTCTGGATGCCCCAGGTGGGTACTCTTGTTTCTAAAGTAAGCATTTGATATCGTGATACCAAGGTTTGTCGTCTATGACTGCTTCATTTGCGAAGATGTAAACGGACCGTTCAAGGTGCATTATGTCAATCTTAGGTACGTCATTCCATTAACCTACACTACTCATGGAAGAGAGGGTGGCTAGTACATCAGCCATGTGATTCTCTTCACGAGGGATATGATGAAACTCGATTTTGTTGAAGAATGGTAACAACCTCCTCGCGTAATCTTTGTAAGGAATCAGTCCTGTTTGGTATTTGTTCCAATCTCCTTTAATCTGATTGATAACCAGGGCTGAGTCCCCATACACATCCAAGTTTTTAATCCTTAAGTCAATTGCTTCTTCGAGACCTATGATGCAAGCTTCGTATTCTCGTTGTTTGTACACTTGAATGCCAGTCTGGCAGTGAAAGGAATGTGGGTACCCTGAGGTGTCACGATGATTGCCCCAATTCCGTTTCCATAATTATTGACAGCTCCGTCAAAGATTAGTCCCCATTGGGAACCTGGTTCTGGCCCTTCACTGGGTAGCGGTTCATCGCAATCTTTCATTTTCAAGTACATGACATCTTCGTCTGGGAAGTCAAATCCGACTGATTCCTGATCGTAGATTAGTTGGTGAGCCAAATAACATGATAAAATACTTCCTTTGACGGCTTTCGGAGCGTGGTACACAATGTCGTATTCTGATAACAACATTTACCAACAGGCAATCCTTCCCGTGAGAGCAGGTTTTTCAAAGACATACTTGATAGGATCCATTTTAGAGATTCACCAAGTAGTGTGACAAATCATGTACTGGCGAAGATGTTTGGCTGCCCAAGCCAGAGCACAACAAGTTTTCTCAAGCACAGTATACCGAGTTTCATAGTCGGTAAACCTCTTGCTCAGATAGTAAATGGCAGACTCTTTTCTTTTGGTTTCGTCTTATTGGCCATGTACACAACCCATTGAGTCTTCCAAGACTGTGAGGTATATAATCAGTGGTCTTCCTTCCACCGGAGGTGACAGGATAGGTGAATTCAATAGATACTCTTTGATACTGCTGAAAGCCTTTTGACAATCTTCTGTCCATACGCAGTCCTGAGTCTTTTTGAGTAATTGGAAGATTGGCGCGCATGTCGCGGTCATGAGGAATATAAATTTGGAAATGTAATTCAAACGTCCCAGGAATCCTCTGACTTGTTTCTCAGTCTTTGGTGAAGGCATTTCTTGAATGGCCTTTACCTTGTTGGGATCAACCTTAATTCCCTTTTGGCTGACGATGAACCCTAACAGTTTTCTAAACGAACACCAAACGTGCATTTGTTGGGGTTCAAACGGAGTTTGTACTTTCTCAGACGCTCAAATAGTTTTGACAAGTGGGCCACATGCTCCTCTTCTGTTTTAGATTTGGCAATCATATCATCGACATACACTTCGGTCTCTTTGTGCATCATGTCGTGAAACAGAGTAGTCATGGCCCTTTGATAGGTTACCCTGGCGTTCTTCAGACCGAATGGCATTACCTTGTAACAAAAAGTACCCCAGAGGTTGATGAATGAAGTTTTCTCCATGTCTTCCGGCACCATTTTGATTTGATTATAGCCCGAGAATCCATCCATGAAAGAGAAAACTTTGAATTTTGTTGTACTGTCTACCAACATGTCAATGCGTGGTAAGGGAAAGTCATCCTTTGGAATGGCTTTGTTCAGGTCCCTGTAGTCTACACACATTCTGACCTTTCCATCCTTTTTTGGAACTGGCACTATGTTGGCCAACCATTGAGGATATTCTGAGGTGGTGAGGAAACCTGCATGAATCTGTTTCTGCACTTCCTCCTTGATTTTGATAGCCATGTCTGGATGAGTCCATATCAACCTTTGTTTTACTGGCAGACATTCTGATCTTAATGATAGATGATGTTCCACGATGCTGGTATCTAACCCTGGCATGTCCTGATAGGACCAAGCAAATACATCGGGAAAATCTTTGAGAAGTTCTATTAAGCTTTCTTTGACAGTCGGACTGAGCAGTACCCCAATCTTGACTTCTTTCCTCTCTTCCTCTGAACCCAAGTTGACCGTTTCCAACGGCTCTCAGTGAGGCTCAATGGACCTTTCCTCTTGTCTGAGTAATCGGGTAAACTCTTATGGAATTTCTTCGTCTTCTTCTTCTTCAACTTCAAATACTGGGATTTCAAAGTTGGGAGAACGCATTGGATTATATGTTTCCATGGGGTTTAAAAAAAGCAATCTGCATGACATGATGATTCATTTTTTAGAAGAGATAGAGAGAATGCAAGAGTGTGTGCAGTGTATTTTCTGAAAAATGCTCGTTTTTATTTTTGAGTCATTTTTAGGAATACCATTTTCTGAAAAATCAAAAAATTGAAAACAGCAATAAATGCGAAAATTACAGAATGACGTTTATTTATGATTTAGTCGATTCTGGAAACTACAGCCCTATAAAACAAAACTCTGTCGCTTTGGGCGAAGCGAAGAGAGACATTTACAGAAAGTGAGCCCTATAAAAACATCTGTTTCACCTGGGCAGGGTGAAAGGTCAAAACAAAGACAGCAATTACGTAGACTTATGGACGACTTTCGAGACATTGACAGCAACCCATTGGCGACGAACTCCTCGGTGAATCACAAAGTCTAGTACCTTTTTTTTTGGTTTGTCCTCAGAAATGACGCTGATTTTTGGTGGAGCAGGATCGTTGGAGTCTTCCTCCCAGGCAGAGTTGTCATAAACAAACTCTTCTGTTGTATCTTGGACAGTATTTTCATTCTCAGGCGGATATCCCCATCCATTTGGCTGGATGTCTTCGAGCCTGATACGAGAACTTTCAGGAGCGGTGTACTTGACCAAGAAGTTGTACTTTCCATTCGGTTGTCCTAAGGTGACCCATACTTAGATGGAACTGGAGGATTCGTCTTTCTCGATGACGTTGACCTCAGGAAAATCATAGTTGATGAACTCTTATCCTGCAATCTTTGCAAATTCATCATCATGTTGGGTATCTTCTGAATGTCCTGAGTAATGATCCCATGATGTGGTGGGGACGCAGGTATTCTTTTCAATGACGCTCAGCTGATAAGCATTGTTGGGATGACTCTTTTGCCCCAAGTCTTCTGGGTACGGCTGCAAGATAGGTAAGTCATCTATTGGGTCATAATAGTCATAGTCGAAGTTGTCTTTCATCAGAGTGTCTTCCTCTAATGAGTTGGGTGAAGCGCGGCATTCCTCAGGATCACAATCTCTGTATTTGATCTTGAAGTCTGATCTTGGTATATATCTCGGACTCTGCGTGGGAAAGCAAAATGGTATATGTGTTTCTTCTGGAGACATATAACCGTCCTTGTTGAGATAGGACTTCCGCTATTCATCTATATCGGAGGAGTCACCCTCATTGATGGTGTGTACTTCTTGAGACACTGGGTGAAGGAAGCCTCCACTGTGGAGAAGTCCTGAATGGGATGAAAACTTTCATCGTTAGCAGCAGTCTGAGTACAGGTTGAGGAGAATCCAAGACCTTTCTTTGTCTTGTTATCCGTAGGAATGACAAGATGTCCCCATCCTTTTGCGTTGCTACTCTCGATCACTTTGAGAGCATCTTTGTACGAGGAAATCGATGTTCCTTTCTCTGATTAATTCTTATTTCTCACCAAAAGTGCTTGGAACTGGGTTCCAACAACCTCCTCGGGTTCCACACAGGATGATGATGATAAGTTGCTTACGATTAAGGCTTGCTCTCCGCAGACTGTGACTAGCTTGTCATTCTTAATGAACTTCAGCTTCTGGTGAAGTGTCAAAGTGAGTGCCCCAGCCTCGTGTATCCAAGGTCTTCCTAATAAACAGTTGTATGCTGCCCGAATGTTCATGACCTGGAAAGTGACTTGGAAAGTGTGAGGACCGATAGTTATGGGAAGATCAACTTCGCCGATAACTTTTTTTCTGGATCCTTCAAAGACTTGACGATGACCTCATTGCCTCTCATCGGCGATCTTTGAAATGAGGGTCACATCAGAGTAGATTTTGGCATAACATTCAGAGCTGATCCTGTTGAAGATGGCTGGAAATCTACCTGAGTGAATCGCACACTCAAAGATACAACAGAGTTGCCACTGAACTTTATTTAGTCCCGAAGGACAGGGAAAATATCGATAAAACCCAAGGGGAAGAGAGACGGGAACGGGGGGTCGGTTATACGAAAGGAAGGTATTAGCACCTAATGCATCCGTCGTACTCGACGGGAACCATTTCGCTTGCTTCTAGGCTTGGATGGGTTATCTATCTAAAGGCTTCTAGCTAAAAGGAGGGAGAGAGAGAGAGAGAGAGAAAAGGGAAAAAGAAGGGAAAGAAAGAAAGTGCTCGCGGAGGAACAAAGTCCTCGTGCCTACGTACCCTCATAGTGCAATGAGGAAGTCAGAGCGTCGTAGTTCAGAGGAACCAGGGGACAAAAAAGAAGGAAGAAAAGGAGAAAGGCAGAAGAAAGGTGGAAGTGTGCTCGCCAAGACATTGCGTCTCGTGCCTACGTATCATACATTCAGAAGAATGCAGAATCAGAGCTTCCGTAGTTCGGGGAACTGAACGGAAAAGGAAAATAAGAAAGAAACAAGGGAACGACAGAAGTGGTGTTAAAACCAAGAGCAAGAGTGAAAGAAAAACTCTACTGGGAAAGAATGGTGTCAAAACCAAGAATGAAAGAAACTCCTCTTGGGATAGCTAAGAGAATTGGTGTCGAAACCAAGAAAGTAAGAGCAAGGGGAATAGAAAGGACTCTGCTGAGGATCCGAATAAAGGGATGGTGTCAAAACCAAGAGAAAAATGAGATTCGATATATTAACTGGATGGCAGTGGTTAATCGAAGAAAGAGAGTAGGACCCTGGCGGGGAAAAGAAGCTGGTGTCAACAGACGGACTGTGATAAACCAAGAGAGAGAGTGTTGAACCGAGAGAAGGTGTTTGACTCTGAAGGGGCCTCGGTATATTAACTGATGAACAGTGGTTAACCGAGGGAAGAAAGGACTGCAACTCTGTGGGGATAGAGAAGCATTGGTTTTAACAGAGAAAACTATGATTAACCGAAGAACGAGTGTAGGACCGAGTGAAGGTCGTGACCCAAAAGGTTTGGTAAACTGACTGAACAAACAGTACTAAACTGAAGAAAGGGTATTTGAACCCAAAGAAAGGTTAGTAACCCAAGGGTGCAAGTATTCGAACCAAGAGGAGGTTGCCAACTGCTGGGGATTCGGTGTTTACAGACGGACTGTGATGAACCAAAGAGAAAAGCGAGTGATTAACCAAGAGAAGGTGATTAACTCAAAAGAAGCTCAGTGATTAACAGACGGACTGTGATGAACTGAGGAAGAGGACAAAATTGGTGTTTTAACTGACGGATAGTGATTAACCAATCAAAGGGAGAGAAACCAAAGAAAAGGTTGCAAAACTGGGGAAGTGTCAGTTGTTTAACAGAAAGATTGTATTTAACCGGAGAAAGGAATAGACACTCTATAGGGAAATCTAAATACAATGATTGATTTCAAGAGGAAAGGAGTGATGGCACAAAGAGAGATTTCTAGCGCAAGAATAATGATCTTAACCAAGAAGGATGGTGATTGATCAAAAGGAGAGATTGCAAAGAGATAAAGAGTGATCAAGGATCGAATCTGACTGGGGAAGGAGCAACACTACAGCTTGAGGATATAGATGACTATTCTCGAAAAAGATGGCCAAATGCCATTACCCAAGAAATAGTCAGAATGAGGGTAGGATAACCATCCTCATTCCTCCTCTAGCGCTCAAAGTATAGTGCAGAAATTGAAACAGACAGCGCAACAACTCCAATTTGTACAGTGCTCCTGCGGAGAGAAACAGACAGCATAACGGCGTCAATTTGTACAGTGCTCCGATGCGAGGCGTAGCGCGAAACTCCCACTCTACGAGGGGGAAAGAGAGAGAAAGCTCTAAAGGAGGCCTAAAGAGAGGAAAAGGTAAGATCGACTAATCGAAACAAAGTTTCGATCAATTAATCAAGGGATAAACATGCTAATAACTTTCCAACTAGGATGAAAAGTCGTTAAAGCAAAAAAGAGCGAATTATTGATTATACAAGATTAAGTTTATCCATGAAGAATAAACTTAATGCAAACTGAAATGGAAGGTGCAAAACAGTGCCAAACAAACACCAAAATGCCACACCAAATCATGTATCATGTGAACAAAAATAGTGCAAGAATTGCTATGTTCATACAATGCTAAGAACATGAAACAATTGAATAATCGAAAATGCGCGTCGAAAGTTCATTAATATGCTTCAACCAGAAGTGAAATGACATTTAGAACATCCATAAAATCAAGCATAATGTTCAATGGAAATTAAAATGGAGAAAGCATGGCAAACACACTTGAAAATGCAAGAAAATGGCAATTCTGTTCAGTGTTAACCGGTTACTCACCATGCGTTAACCGGTTACTTGCTTGAAAATTGGCGTTTTTGGTGAAAATTGAACTGAGTAACCGGTTACTCACCATGTGTTAACCGGTTAACACTGACCAGTTGTGAAAAAAAATAGAAAAAATAGCTTTTCAAAAGTAGCTTTCAACACATAATCACTTATGCAAACTACCACATGCTTGGAACTGAGATTGTGCACAAAAATTGAACTTAAAAAACAACAAATAAACAGAGATAGAATCAACCACTACAATTGGATCATGGATCAAACAAATGCAAAACCAAATCACACATAACAATTATCGACTACATTGCGAGCAATACGAAAATGTGCAAAACGGTAAGATTAGTTAGATCTACCTACCTACAAGCCGGAGATTTGGCTTGGTGAATGTTGCAAAGGACTCTTGATGTAGAAAATCAAAGAAAACCAGAGGAATCTTCAATTTGTAGATGAACCGTATCGAAATCGAGAAAAATGCGATAAAACTCCAAAATGCGAAGTCGAACCGTTGGAAGTTGTAGCAACTACTCAAGATCAATCCAAAAGCTGAAATAACTCCAGAAATCCAAGTGTAATAGCAAGAATGATGAAGGTTGAGCTCAAGAAATAATCACTTTTGATGTAAAAGTGATTATCCTTCAAAGTAGAAATGAGCTTTGGTGAGGTTTTGGAAGAGAATTGAGATGAAGATGAAGATGTAGTAGAGAAATTCAGAGAAAATGTGGGAGAATTGAGAGTGAAATGGAGCAAATGGTTGAAGGTCCTGAAAATGAGTGAAGGTGAGTTTATATAGATTTTAGGTTTGGAGTGTGAGAGGTTTGGAACTTGGTTTGGGATTAGCTTTGTGTTTGGAACTAGGCTAGGAGTTAGTTAGACTTGACTCACCGAGTCAAGGCGGTTAACTCGGTTAGGTAGAACCAACTCGGTACCAATCCCAATGTGAGTTTCAAAATCCAAAGGTTGACATGTTGGTACATTAAGTAACATGGTGCACTTGAATTAAAGTGATGCATTGGAATAAATACACTTGGGTTGAAATGAATAGTGTTGAAATATCTAGAGAAGTCTAGAATGTTCCACACACTGCTAGAATCAAGTAGAACCAAAGACCAAAGAGAGTGCATGGATGTTGTCCCAAAATGCAGCAGAAATCACAAAATCTGCCTGTGTTAACTGGTTAACAGAATTACAAAGGAATTGTGTTAACCGGGTACTCAGACCAAATTTTGCCCATTTTGCTTGAAAAATGATGATGTGGTCCCGGCTTCGATTTTCCACCTCTTGTTTTGATAAATAGGCATGGAAATCCTTATTTTGAGCTTGCTTTGATGATGAGATGGTCTTGTGAGGGTATGATTAATCGGGCTTGAAAAACCTGAATATCCTGCAACAAGAAACACATGAAGAAAAGTGTGAATGTGTATGCTAGCGATGCGAATGCTTATGCTCATGCAAAAGGCAAAAGAGGGAGGTCAAATTTCGGGTTACGACAGCTGCCCCTATTTAATCATCTTGGACCTGAATGTACGAATTGCGCCAGCTTTTTTATGATTCGAGGTAAAAGGGGATTAAATAAAAGAGTAGCTCGAGAATTTGGCCGACGGCGACCAAAGAAGAGTTGAGAGTGTTTGAAGGTTGAATAGGTGTAAAGTTTGCTGAAAATCTGCTGGGAGATAAGTCAGGAAAAAAAGAGAGGGAGTATGATTGATGCATATGCTATGTATGCGTTTCTACATGATGCTTGATATCATGCAATGCAAAGGCTCAAGACGAGGCACAGTGAGAAGCAATCAGGCAAAAATCGTAGCAAAACGACTTCGACATCCTTGGTCGGGGAGAGAACCCGCAGGTGAAGACAATCTCTACTGGAGAAGATAGTTCACAAAGGACGATGATTCTACCGAGGAAAGAAACTGAGAAAATCTCAGGTTTCTAAATCACCATGGCTGTCCCTGTCGATGATGAAAGAACCACATGTATCCTTCCTACCAAGATTGGCTCTGCGTGGGGAAAAGAGATTCCTGAATCATGTTGACTCAACTGAGGAGAAACCACTGCTGCTGGTGACAGATAGTTCCTGATCATTGGAAATGATGCACAACCCTTGCTGGGGAAAAGTGAACAAAGATGTCTTTGCTGGGGAACACCTTGGCCACCTGTTAGGGAGAATGATGACTCTGCTGAGAAACTGCTGAGGAGACAACAGCTTCTTCACTGAATCAAAACATTGTCGGCCAAGCGTTAGGCTTACCAATGGATATTACCGCTCACCCTGCAGGAGTTACCAGTAACACATGCAATGCATATTGCTTTCTCGATTGATTTAGCTTTTTATTGTTCTCAACGTTTTTTTTTTGTATTATGTGATCACAAATAATTATTTATTTTGCAAACAAAATACTGGAATGAAAACAAATTGAGATAACAAAGAATGCATTTTATTGAATGTGAAATTTTGTACATAAGGTGCGTACAAGGATGCAAAATCCTTAACGAGGAAATTTGCAATAAAATTGAAAAACAAATGTAAATGGCAAAGGGAAATCATGCTTTGCATTGATTACAACATTGGCCACCATCCACTGTAAGTCTAGGTTCCAATGCCTTGCACCAGTTGATGATGATTGGACTGCTCTGTTACCGTCTGAGGTCTAGCCATGAGGAAAAGAGGCTCGAGTGTTCACAGTCAATGCCTTTATCTCTAATTTTTGCCTGGACATGTAATCACATTTTTTTCGTCCACCGGGATGCCCATTTTTGCCTAAGTCGCCCTTTCGGGTTTTCAACTTAGCGGGCTATTATTGTCGTTTGTTTTTTCATTGTCCCTAACTTTTGCATGGACATTTCTTTTTTTGGTCCATTGGGACTCCATTTTTTCCTAGTTGGGAGTCCACTTGCCAACAAAAGGTCCTTCGTAGTTGGGAGTCCACTTGCCTCGTGGATCCGAGTGAACAGGTGAATATCTCTTGAGCACGAGTTCGCCTTCACAGAACGTTCGAGGAAGAACTTTCTTGTCAAAAGCTCGCTTGAGGCGTCTCTAATACAATTGACCATGAGAAATGGCTGTAAGGCGTTTCTCTTCGATGAGATTCAGCTGGTCGTATCTGGATTGAACCCATTCAGCTTCATCAAGACCTGCTTCCATGATGACTCTGAGCGAAGGAATTTCGACTTCGATGGGTAGAACAACCTCCATACCATACACAAGCGAGTACGGAGTTGCCCCAGTAGAAGTGCGAACTGAAGTTCTGTAGCCATGCAGTGCAAAGGGAAGCATTTCATGCCAATCTTTGTAAGTTTTGACCATTTTCTGGACAATCCTCTTGATGTTTTTGTTTGCTGCTTCAACGGCACCATTCATCTTGGGCCGATATGGTGAAGAATTGTGGTGCTCGATCTTAAATTCTTGACAAAACTCCTTCATCATGTTGTTATTCAGGTTGCTTGCATTGTCCATGATAATGCTGCTAGGAATGCCATAGAGACATATTATCTCTTTCTTGATAAATCTAGCAACCACTTGTCGTGTAACGTTTGCATAAGAAGCAGCTTCAACCCACTTGGTGAAGTAGTCGATAGCAACTAGAACAAATCGATGACCGTTGGAAGCCTTCGGCTCGATCATTCCAATCATATCTACACCCCACATGGAGAATGGCCAAGGTGAAGTCAAAACATTCAATGGAGTTGGAGGCACATGGATCTTGTCTCCGTAGATTTGGCACTTGTGACATCTTTTGGAAAAGTTGTAACAATCTACCTCCATCGTTGTCCAGTAATACCCAGCTCGAAGGATCTTCTTAGCCATAGCAGGACCTTTAGCATGTACACCCTCGCAGCCCTCATGTATGGACCTTATGATCGTGTTTTCTTCGTGTCTATCCACGCATCTGAGCAACACGGAATCATAATTCCTCTTGTACAGTATACCACCACTTAAGAAGAACTTGGCGTAAAGCCGTCTAAGAGCCTTCTTGTCAGTGATGGTGATACCCTCGGGATATTCCTATTTTTCCATATATCTTTTGATGTCGTAGAACCAAGGCTTGTCATCAGACTCATCATCGATTGCTAAACAGTGTGCTGGTTCGTTCAAGTGATCAATGCGGATATGAGGAGCTTCATTCTTCCACTTGACCTTAAACATGGATGCTAGAGTGGCAAGAGCATCAGCTAGTTGATTTTCCTCTCTGGGAATATGATGAAAAGTGATCTCATCAAAGTAAGGAATCAACTTCGCTATGTGTTGTTGGTACGGAACCAGCTTGGAATCTCGAGTCACAAAATTCCCTCTGACTTGACCGATGACCAAGGCAGAATCTCCATAGACCTCAAGAATCTTGATTCTCATGTCAATTGCCGCTTCCATGCCGTAGATACATGCTTCATATTCAGCCATATTGTTGGTGCATGCAAAGCATAATCTAGTAGTGAAGGGAAGGTGAAAACTCGTTGGAGAGATGAGGATAGCATCGATTCCACGACCCTTAGAATTTGAGGCACCGTCAAACACGAGTGTCCATCGCGCCCCTGGTTCGGGTCCTATATCAGGATCTGGAGTCTCATAATCTCTGATAAACAGAACATCCTCATCGGGAAAGTCAAACTTCATCTGTTGATAACCCTCTATAGGTTGATGAGCAAGGTAGTCAGACAAGACGCTTCCTTTTATTGCTTTCTGGGTAACATGCTGGATATCATACTCAGTTAACAGCATTTGCCACCAAGCAATCCTTCCGGAGACAGCAGGGTTTTCAAATATGTACTTTATTGGATCCATTTTGGATATCAACAAAGTAGTATGGAAAATCATGTATTATCGCAGGCGTCGAGCAGCCCAGACCAGAGCACAACAAGTTTTCTCTAAGAGTGAGTATCTAGTCTCACAATCAGTGAACTTCTTGCTCAGATAGTATATTGCATGTTCTTTTCTGCCAGTGTCATCATGTTGACCCAATACACATCCCATTGATACATCGAGAATAGTGAGATACATGATTAAAGGCCTACCAGGAACCGGCTGTACTAAGGTCGGTGGTTCTTGCAAGTATTGTTTTATTTTGTCGAATGCTTCCTGACAATCATTATTCCATTCAACCGATTAATTTTTTCTTAGTAGTTTGAACATTGGTTCACAGGTAGCCGTCAAATGAGAAATGAATCTTGAAATGTAATTGAGTCTGCCCAGAAAGCCACAGACTTCTTTTTTTTGTTTTGGGAGGCGGCATGTTCTGTATCGCTCGAACCTTATCAGGATCAACTTCAATGCCCTTCTGACTCACAATGAAGCCCAACAGTTTACCAGATCGGACTCCGAAGGTGCACTTCACAGGATTCAACCGCAATCTAAACTTCCGGAGTCTATCAAACAGTTTATTCAAATGAACCAAGTGATCATCCTCAGTTCTGGACTTGGCAATCATATCGTCCACGTAAACCTCAATCTCTTTATGAATCATATCGTGAAAGAGGGTTGTCATGGCACACTGGTATGTTGCCCCTACATTCTTTAGACCAATGGCATGACTTTGTAGCAATATGTACCCCATGGCGTGATGAAAGTAGTCTTCTCCATATCATCTGGGGACATCTTGATCTGATTATATCCTGAAAAACCGTCCATGAAGGAAAAGACAGAGAACTGCGCAGTGTTGTCTACCAAGACATCAATATGAGGCAAAGGAAAATCATCCTTCGGGCTCGCCTTGTTGTGATCTCGATAGTCCACACACATTCTGACTTTTTCGTCCTTCTTAGGAACTGGGACGATGTTGGCAATCCATTCAGGATATTCGGAAGTGGCTAGGAACCCAGCATCAAGCTGCTTCTTTACCTCTTCTCTGATTTTGAGTGCCATGTCAGGTCTAGTCCTTCTGAGTTTTTGGTTGACAGGAGGGCATCCGAGCTTGAGTGGCAAGTGATGTTCAACGATGTTGGTATCTAACCCAGGCATATCTTGATAGGACCAGGCGAAGATATCAACATACTCTTTCAATAACTTGACCAACTCGGAGTGTACATGCTCTGCGAGGGAGGCGCCAACCTTGACTTCTCTTTTGACCTCATCAGTACCAAGATTAACAACTTCCACTGGCTCTTTGTGTGGCTGAATCTCTCTATGCTTGTGCTCAAGGAGCCTTTCCAGTTCAGCCGGTAATTCACAATCTTCCTTACCATCTTCTTCGGCTTGGTTAATTGGAATTCCAGAATTACAATGGATGTTTGCCATGTTGTTATCAATGCTTTTATTAGTTCTGCATGTTTATGAATATGTTTAGAATGAGCTATTTAAAAAGTGAAACAGAAAAGAAACTTTTGCCATTTATTTTGTGAAAAAGTAAAATAAAGAAAGAAAATAGAGCATGATTTTGAATGCAAAAAAAGCTTTCATTTATTGATCACATAATATTACAAAAGCGCGAGGCCCTTTACAAGCTATCCACTCGTCTCGGGCGAGGACAAGGGAATGAAAAATCAAAATACATTACATGTTATCTGGGAAAACCACAGGAATCATGGTAGATGTCCAATTGTTGAGCTTGAAACCCGGCGGACACTTGCGCACAAAGCTTGAAGTCTGATTGCTAGGACCAGCATCATCAGCAGCTGCCACGATGTCACCTTGCTGGAAACCCGCGCTATGGAACCTGACAAAGTTGCATCACTCCTGATCAGAGGACCCAGATTGACGACCAGGATGATAACCCACTCCAAAACGATTATGCTTCTCAACCACATCAATCACGTGCCCCCATCCTGGCAAGGCACCTCTATCGATGGTCTCTTTAGCACTCTTAACAGACGCTAAAGTCAATTGTGGTGATCTACTTTGACTAGTTGAAGCAGAGCTGACATCTTCGAACTCGAGACACTGCAACGGCACCTCAGCTATGACTTCTTCAGTCTCGACATATTGAAAAGATGATAACTCGCTTACAACCAAATCCTTTTCACCACAGACGATGACAAGCTGATCGTCAAACAAGAATTTCAACTTTTGATGCAAAGTAGAGGTAACTGCCCCTGCCGCGTGGATCCATGGACGACCCAAAAGGAAACTATACGTTGGATTGATATCCATCACTTGGAAAGTAATGGTAAACAGATGCGGCCCAATGTTGATGGGTAAGTCCACTTCCCTAATGACCTGTCTTCGAGAACTGTCAAAGGCTCTGACAACTAAGGCACTTGGTCTCATCTCGATTCCTTCGACTGATAATTGGCTCAATGTGCCCTTAGGTATCACATTGAGAGAAGAACCAGTATCCACTAGAACACGAGATAGCAGGATGTCTGTGTAAGTTACAGATACGTGGAATGATTTATTATGGGCAGTTCCTTCAGGAGGTAGTTCAGATTCGTTAAAACCCAAATACCGACTTGCAGTTATATTGGCTACTACATCATCGAATTCGACGACGGATATATCTTGCATGACATGGGCGCTGTTCAAAACTTTCAACAAAGCTGATCTGTGAGCGGACGAACTCATGAGTAAGGACAAAATTGAGATCCTCGAGGGAGTCTGACCCAGCTGATCCACAATCTTAAAGTCACTTTTCTTGATCAGCTTAAGGAACTCTTGATCATCAAGGGTCTCCTTGTTCTTTGAAACATCCTCAGACGGGATAGTTGGTATTGGAATGGCAGTGGATGCCCCTTGTTGAACCACAGGGGTTGCGGATGCAGGTGTCTCCTTGGGAGAAACAATAGTTGGAACTTGCACGGGTTTCGTAGTGACCTTCATAGCGAACACTCGTCCACTACGAGTCATACCTCCACCAGCTGTAACATTCACGATCTCTGATTCGGTGAACCTTATCTCTTGACCTCTAGAAAAGACATAAGACCCATACTTCCACGGTATCTCCTTAGAATTCTGATACGAAAACGGCTTCGGCGGGCAAAAAACGATGGGTTGCACCTTCTTCTGTTTAGGGGATTCCACAGGAACCTTCCTATAGACGATGGTGAATGGCTCAATGGTAGCAACCTCCTCAACATGTTTAGATCTGGCAAATTGCACTTCGCCACGGTTCATCAGAATCTGGACACAACCCTTCAGCCTTCGACACTGGTTGGGATTATCGTCACAAATCTGACACTTACCATGCAACCCTTTCAACAGCCCATGTTCTTTCAATTTCTTGAAAACCACAGCCATCGGAATTTTTACCTCATCGACATCCATAATCAGTTCAGCCCTTGAATTATCCCCAATCATGTTAACTGTAGATCCACCGTGATCCGGCAACAGATTATTCTGAATGTTAGGTCCTTCCTCAGCGAAAGTCAGAACCTTCTTATCAATGAGTTCCTGAACTTTGGTTTTGAAAACAAAGCAATCCTCTGTTGCATGTCCTATGTATCCAGCATGATAAGCACAAGATGCATTTGGGTTATACTTCGGGCCAATTGGAGGAATTGCAGGTGCAATCTGCTTGGGGACAATTGCCCCTTGGTGAACCAGGTAGGGAAACAATTCCGTGTATGACACCGAAATTTTATCAAAATTTGGACGCTTACGGTTTCCTTGACTGTTGTTGTTCTGACGGTTCTGATTCTGCTGACTTTTGTTCTGTTGATTCTGTTGCTGATTCTGAGCATTCTGAACTGGTTGTTGCGGATGATACTGATATGGAGGTTGTTAATACTGTGCAGCAGCAATGTACAGATATGGATAGTACAGCAAGGGAGCCATGGGAGCTTGATACTGAGGAGAAACTTGAGCTGTCACAGCGTTGGCTTCACCTTCCTTTTTCTTGGAATGACTGTTTTGAGATTTCCTAGTGGCCGGCTGCTGGGAAGCAGCTCCAGAAATCTTTCCAGTCTTCAAACCATTCTCAATCCATTCACCAATCGTCACAACATCAGCAAAATTTGATGAAGAACTACCCATCATTTTCTCATAGTAAGATCCTTGCAATGTACCCATAAAGATGTCAACCAACTCATTGTCAGAGAGAGCAGGTCACACACGAGATGCCATCTCACGCCATCTTTGTGCATACTCCTTGAATGTTTCAGCTGAGCGCTGAGACTGATTCTGTAATTGCAATCTAGTTGGCGCCAGATCAAGGTTATATTTGTATTGCCTCACGAACGCTTCAGACAAATCCCTCCAAGTACGGATTTTGCTGCGCTCCAGGCCCATGTACCAATCCAACGAGGCTCCAGACAAACTATCTTGAAAACAATGAACTAGCAATTCATCGTTATCAATATGGGATGCCATCTTCCTACAGTACATAGTGATGTGGCTACGCGGGCAGCTCAAACCTTTGTACTTTGGCAAATCAGGTATCTTGAATTTATGCGGCAGCACAACATTCGGAACCAAACACAAATCTTTGGCCTTCATGCCAAAAGCAAAAAACCCTTCGATAGCTCTGATACGATCTTCCAACAACTTGTATTCAACAGATCTATTCTGATTAGTGGGCCTGACAAGAATCCGAGGATTTGGCAGCTGAGAAGCGGCAGGAGCATTCACCTGCGAAGTAGAAAACTGAGAAGGATACACCAAACCCGGATTAACCATCTGACCAACATTCTTACCCATCGGAACACCATATAGATAATTTAGAGGAGGTACCCCAGCAGCTGAGGAAGATGCCCCAGGATAGAACATCCCAGGATGAACATTCTGAACAGCAGTTTGAGCAACTTGAGACAGAACCGGAACATGAATAGGAGGACCCCTATACACATGCTCTTCATCATCAGGAGTTTTAGTGTCGACCAATCCGACAGTTTGATGAGTTTGAGCCTGAAGATTCTCAGGATCATCATTCGCCACTGGAGGCGGGACTGGAGTAGGCATGACCCATGGATAGGCAGCAGCATTCCCATTAGGCATGGGTGCAACAAAAGGCTGATATGGCATGAAGGCACTACCATTATTTGCAATCTGTGGAGTGTAATTCAGAGGCATGCCCCAAGGGAAACCAGCGGGCATCTGATTCAAACTAGGCTGAATAGCAGGCTGATTCACAGGCTCAACTGGCACGTCAACTCTAGCAGGAGAAGGAACAACGACAGTAGGAGTAGCCGTAACAACAGGAGGAACAGTCACAACAGGAGTGACAATAGTTACATCAGTAGTGGTTGCAACAACAGTGGCAGCAGCAGCAGTATCCCTCTGAGCACGAAGGAGCTCCATAATGACATCCATGTTCATCTGAAACTGATCCATCCGACCTTGGAATTGTGCCAGAGTTTCCTTGTAAGCTGCGTTCTCAGCTTCAAAGTCAGCCATGATTCTGGATTTGCTTGATCGAGTAAAATACTGATGTCGAGTCGTCGTCTTGCTACAAGGAATGTGGACAAGGATGAGCAACGGTTTTGGATGAAGGACATGCATATGCAGGCATGAGTGGATGCAATTTATGCAAAAATAAAGTTTTAAAATGCTTATGCAAAAATTAATTTGTCATGATGATATGATATGCAACAACAGAATCAACAAGCCAGCATAGTCTGAATAGTCAAATCCGAACATCTGCAAAGGTAGTGCTACGTTGGGGCGAGATCTGAAGCAATGAGAGAACAAAGGTTGGAAGAGTCTTGGTTCCCTGCAGAAAAACCCAATATCCCCCTCACATGTGTGATATAGAAAGCGGGATTCTTAGTTTTGGATTCTCGATTTGAGAAGCAATAGTACATTCATCCCTCGGGGTACAATACTATCGCCAAACAAAGAGGTCGTTCACTGAGTCCTCCAAAAAGAAAGGGTCATCCTATGGCAAGTTCCCAGCTTTGGGTCCTCGGATCAAGGAAGCGTAATGGGTTTGCCATTTTTGGTCTGCCATTATCGTTCCTTGGGAGGAGTGCCGCAACTGAGTTCTCAGGAATGGTCACCAGAGTCAACAGTTTTCCAGGTTACATTCCATCGCCTGCCCCAAATGCGCAGGATAGAATATTACCAAAGAAAACCTCGTCTGGATGTGGAATTTTCATGTATACTAAGTCTGGTCAAATGCCAAACAAGTCACACTACTTTCCACTCTAATCCTAGATGTATACTCAAGCCTGGGTATTGGGCTTATCTCTCAAGTAGCAACCTAACCTGTCAACAGCAAAAAATAGCAAATATCCAGAGTATGCGGCGTATGAATATTCAAAGCAGTAAATAAATGCAATAAATAAACATAAAGCTAAAGCAAGTAAAACAAAGCTAGTAAAGCGCGGAAAGATAAACATCCAAACAAGCAAGAAAGTAAACAAAACTAGGCGAGACCCCTCAAGGGAAGGACCAGCAGTAGGTCAATCTGTCCATAGCAGAGTCACCAGCTGAAGATGGCTGGAAATCTACCTAAGTGAATCGCACACTCAAAGATACAACAGAGTCGCCACCGAACTTTATTTAGTCCCAAAGGACAGGGAAAATATCGATAAAACCCAAGGGGAAGAGAGACGGGAACGGGGGGTCGGTTATGCGAAAGGAAGGTATTAGCACCTAACGCATCCGTCGTACTCGACGGGAACCATTTCGCTTGCTTCTATGCTTAGATGGGTTATCTATCTAAAGGCTTTTAGCTAAAAGGAGGGAGAGAGAGAGAAAGAGAGAGAGAGAGAGAGAGAGAGAGAGGAGAGAGAGAGAGAGAGAGAAGGGGAAAAGAAAGGAAAGAAAGAAAGTGCTCGGGGAGGAACAAAGTCCTCGTGCCTACGTACCCTCATAGTGCAATGAGGAAGTCAGAGCGTCGTAGTTCAGAGGAACCAGGGGACAGAAAAGATGGAAGAAAAGGAGAAAGGCGGAAGAAAGGTGGAAGTGTGCTCACCAAGACATTGCGTCTCGTGCCTACGTATCATACATTCAGAAGAATGCAGAATCAGAGCTTCCGTAGTTCGGGGAATTGACCGGAAAAGGAAAACAAGAAAGAAACAAGGAAACGACAGAAGTGGTGTTAAAACCAAGAGCAAGAGTGAAAGAAAAACTCTAATGGGAAAGACCCCGCAGTAAGAGCATTTGCATAAAGGAATAGGAAAAGAATGGTGTCAAAACCAAGAATGAAAGAAACTCCGCTGGGGATAGCAAAGAGAATTGGTGTGAAACCAAGAAAGTAAGAGCAAGGGGAATATAAAGGACTCCACTGAGGATCCGAATAAAGGGATGGTGTCAAAACCAAGAGAAAAAGGATATTCGGTATATTAACTGGCTAGCAGTGGTTAACCGAAGAAAGAGAGTAGGACCCTAGCAGGGAAAAGAAGCTGGTGTCAACAGACGGACTGTGATAAACCAAGAGAGAGAGTGTTGAACCGAGAGAAGGTGTTTGACTCTGAAGGGGCCTTGGTATATTAACTGATGAACAGTGGTTAACCGAGGAAAGAAAGGACTGCAATTCTGTGGGGATAGAGAAGGATTGGTTTTAACAGAGAAAATTGTGATTAACCGAAGAACGGGTGTAGGACCGAGCGAAGGTCGTGACCCAAAAGGTTCGGTAAACTGACTGAACAAACAGTACTTAACCGAAGAAAGGGTATTTGAACCCAAAGAAAGGTTACTAACCCAAGGGTGCTAGTATTCGAACCAAGAGGAGGTTGCCAACTGCTGGGGATTCAGTGTTTACAGACGGACTGTGATTAACCGAAGAGGAAAGCGAGTGATTAACCAAGAGAAGGTGATTAACTCAAAAGAAGCTCAGTGATTAACAGACGGACTGTGATGAACTGAGGAAGAGGACAAAATTGGTGTTTTAACTGACAAACAGTGATTAACCAATCAAAGGGAGAGAAACCAAAGAAAAGGTTGCAAAACTGGGGAAGTGTCGGTTGTTTAACAGAAAGATTGTGTTTAACCGGAGAAAGGAATAGACACTCTGCAGGGAAATCTAAATACAATGATTGATTTCAAGAGGAAAGGAGTGATGGCACAAAGAGAGATTGCTAGCGCAAGAATAATGATCTCAACCAAGAAGGATGGTGATTGATCAAAAGGAGAGATTGCAAAGAGATAAAGAGTAATCAAGGATCGAATCTGACTGGGGAAGGAACAACACTACAGCTTGAGGATAGAGATGACTATTCTCGAAAGAGATGGCCAAATGCCATTACCCAAGAAATAGTCAGAATGAGGGTAGGATAACCATCCTCATTCCTCCTCTAGCGCTCAAAGTATAGTGCAGAAATTGAAAGAGACAGCGCAACAGCTCCAATTTGTACAGTGCTCCTGCGGAGAGAAACAGACAGCATAACGGCATCAATTTGTACAGTGCTCCGATGCAAGGCATAGCGCGAAACTCCAACTCTACGAGGGGGAAAAAGAGAGAAAGTTCTAAAGGAGGCCTAAAGAGAGGAAAAGGGAAGATCGACTAATCAAAACAAAGCTTCGATCAATTAATCAAGGGATAAACATGCTAATAACTTTCCAACAAGGATGAAAAGTCGTTAAAGCAAAAAGGAGCGAATTATTGATTATACAAGATTAAGTTTATCCATGAAGAATAAACTTAATGCAAACTGAAATGGAAGGTGCAAAACAGTGCCAAACAAGCACCAAAATGTCACACCAAATCATGTATCATGTGAACAAAAATAGTGCCAGAATTGCTATGTTCATACAATGCTAAGAACATGAAACAATTGAATAATCGAAAATGCGCGTCGAAAGTTCATGAATATGCTTCAACCAGAAGTGAAATGACATTTAGAACATCCATAAAATCAAGCATAATGATCAATGGAAATTAAAATGGAGAAAGCATGGCAAACACACTTGAAAATGCAAGAAAATGGCAATTTTGTTCAGTGTTAACCGGTTACTCACCATGCGTTAACCGGTTACTTGCTTGAAAATTAGGATTTTTGGTGAAAATTGAACTGAGTAACCGGTTACTCACCATGTGTTAACTGGTTAACACTGATCAGTTGTAAAAAAAATAGAAAAAACAGCTTTTCAAAAGTAGCTTTCAACACATAATCACTTATGCAAACTACCACATGCTTGGAACTGAGATTGTGCACGAAAATTGAACATAAAAAACAACAAATAAATAGAGATAGAATCAACTACTACAATTGGATCATGGATCAAACAAATGCAAAACTAAATCACACACAACAATTATCGACTACATTGCGAGCAATACGAAAATGTGTGAAACGGTAAGATTAGTTAGATCTACCAACCTACAAGCCGGAGATTTGGCTTGGTGAATGTTGCAAAGGACTCTTGATGCAGAAATTCAAAGAAAACCAGAGGAATCTTCAATTTGTAGACGAACCATATCGAAATCGAGCAAAATGCGATAAAACTCCAAAATGCGAATTCGAACCGTGGAAAGTTGCAGCAACTACTCAAGATCAATCCAAAAGCTGAAATAACTCCAGAAATCCAAGTGTAATAGCAAGAATAATGAAGGTTGAGCTCACAAAATAATCACTTTTGATGTAAAAGTGATTATCCTTCAAAGTAGAAATGAGCTTTGGTGAGGTTTTGGAAGAGAATTGAGATGAAGATGAAGATGTAGTAGAGAAATTCAGAGAGAATGTGGGAGAATTGAGAGTGAAATGGAGCAAATGGTTGAAGGTCCTGAAAATGAGTGAAGGTTTATATAGATTTTAGGTTTGGAGTGTGAGAGGTTTGGAACTTGGTTTGGGATTAGCTTTGGGTTTGGAACTAGGCTAGGAGTTAGTTAGACTTGACTCACCGAGTCAAGGCGGTTAACTCGGTTAGTTAGCCCCAACTCAGTACCAATCCCAATGTGAGTTTCAAAATCCAAAGGTTGACATGTTGGTACATTAAGTAACATGGTGCACTTGAATTAAAGTGATGCATTGGAATAAATACACTTGGGTTGAAATGAATAGTGTTGAAATATCTAGAGAAGTCTAGAATGTTCCACACACTGCTAGAATCAAGTAGAACCAAAGACCAAAGAGAGTGCATGGATGCTGTCCCAAAATGCAGCAGAAATCACAAAATCTGCCTGTGTTAACCGGTTAACAGAATTACAAAGAAATTGTGTTAACCGGTTACTCAGACCAAATTTTGCCCATTTTGCTTGAAAAATGATGATGTGGTCCCGGCTTCGATTTTCCACCTCTTGTTTTGATAAATAGGCATGGAAATCCTTATTTTGAGCTTGCTTTGATGATGAGATGGTCTTGTCAGGGTATGATTAATCGGGCTTGAAATACCTGAATATCCTGCAATAAGAAACACACGAAGAAAAGTGCGAATGCGTATGCTTGCGATGCTCATGCTTATGCTCATGCAAAAGTTAAAAGGGGGAGGTCAAATTTCGGGTTACGACACCTGTATCTACCAGTACGCTGGTTAGAGCATCGTCCTGGAAATTGATTATAATTTTAAGCGCATTGTTAGATTTTTTCCTTCTTCCGGCAGTTCTTCATCACTGAATCCTAAGTTGTTGCAGGAAGTGATGTTGGAAATGATACTGTCAAATTGTCTTTTTGACACATCTTGTTCCACAAAGGCTTGTTCTAAGACTTTTTGCAGAGCTTCCGTGTGAGCTTCGGAACTGAGCAAGAGAGACAGCACTGAGATTCTCGAAGGAGTTTGCAACAGTTGGTCTACAATGTTGTACTCGCTTTTCTGGATGAGCTTCAGCATCTCATCATTATTCTTTGAAAAGTCGGGATTACTGGATTGCCCGGCTGGTTGATTAGGAACTTCTGTTTGAGGTTCCTTTTCTTTGGTGGGTTATCTAACTCCTCTGTTGAACATCCGACCGCTCCGTGTTACTCGACTGATGTCGACAATGTTTACGACGGAGGGTAATGGAGTTTCCTTTCCATTTTCGATTGTTGTTGTACCGTACTTGTAAGGGATAGCCTTATCGGATTTGTACGGTATTGGTCCCGGCAGATGGATAACCACAAGAGCTTTTTGATTTTTCTGACCATCATAGCTGGTCTCAATTGGTTCGAGGTTGAGAATCCTTCTATTATCAAGAGGAACTCTTGATTCATGGAGTAGATGGATTATGGCACATACATCTTTGGTCATTTCATGATTAGAAATTATAACAACGTCTTTGCTTTGATCAGGAAGATAGTCTTGCATTACATTGACTGAACCAGAACATGAACATGGTCGAATCTCCTTTCGGTCTAATTGATTTTGAAGAGCTGACCACACGAGGTAGCATTCTTGGTTGTTCTCTGAGAAAACTCTACAGCGCTCATAGTTGTGTGGTGGCACCTGGTCACGCCCGCTTTGTATGCAGTGCAACCTTACTAGATCTGTTTCCATCGAGCGAACATCCTGACTTTGATGCCTAGTAGGATTCCCGTCAGTCATACTAATCTATTGTGTAGCTTCATCCAAGTAGATTGGAAGCCACCAGTGTTCCAACAAGTGTTGAAGTGTTCTTTGGACAAGTGCACATCCTTGGTCGTCTTCACGACACACTTTACAGTCCTGATAATCATGTGAAGCCAAAAAATCGAGCCTGACTTGCTTAGCATGTAATTTTACCAGACTGGTATTCATCAGGCGAATATCAAAGATTTGAATCATATTAACTTGATGGCTACTTCTATCACAGTAATCCTGGATCCATCCGAGATCCATTTGACGTTGGAGGGCCTCTTGTACAAAAGAGCATCCCTGATTGTTTATTGAGAAGATCGGACAGGAATTGTAATCGTACCGTGTGTAGCGAGCGATTTTTGTCGATGACATGACCACCGTATCGCTGAATTTGGGTTTTCTCCTCACAATGAGGAGGGGGTGCTACTTTCTGATTTCTTATTTATCTCGTGAAGATGGAAGGGAAAGGGAAGCTATCTAAAACTAACCTTGCACACGAATGTTTAACTGAACAAACGCTTAAAGAAATTGGGGGTACGGGGTCAGGTTATACAATGGGGAGTTGTCAATTACCCATCCTATATGTGGTTATCTATAGGATATTAGCATTAGGTTTCGCTTTATACTTGATGGTGTTTATTCATTAATGGGTTGGGAAAGTTTTTTGGGAAAAATGAGAGGGAGAGAGTTTTTGTTGATGTCTTTGGTAAGGTATTGGACCTAAGTTTTGATTGATATGAAGGCACTGGGCCTAGATTTTTTGATTAGTATGCTCGCTAAGATTTCGCAATCTTATGCCTACGTATTCCCATTTAACGAAACAGGGAAATCAGAGCAATCGTAGTTCCTCCTATTCTAAGGGAGGAAAAAGATGTTTTGGTGTCTTGTTCAAAGCCCAAGATTGAAGCTAAAAGGTTAAGTATTTGTGTCTTGTTCAAAGCCCAAGATTGAAGCTAAAAGGTTTGACTGAGAGAGAACTTGTCATCTCTAAAGGGAAATGTTGATTTTTGTGTGCCTTGATCAAAGCCCAAGGTTGAAGCTAAAAGGTTGATTGACTCCACTGAGGAAGTCCTTATACAAAGCCTAAGGGGAGGCTAGAAAAGGCTGACTCAACAAGAGAGTTTTTATCTATCTTGTACAAAGCCCAAGATTGAGGCTAAAAGAGACTGACTCTTTGGGGAAAGAAGTCTTTATCGGTCTTGTACAAAGCCCAAGATTGAGGCTGAAAGAGACTTTGCTGACTCGACTGAGGATATTATATATATCTTGTACAAGCCCAAGACGGAGGCTAAAAGGATTTGACTCTGCGGGAGAGTATTATCTGTCCTGTACAAAGCCCAAGACGGAGGCGGAAAGGAGTTTGACTCTACTTAGGAATTCATTTCTCAAAGCCTAAATGAAGCCTCGGAGGAATTGACTTTGCTGGGGAAGATATTGTCCCGAGCTTAAGAGAAAGTTATGAGAATTTATGTCTTGTACAAAGCCCAAGATTGAGGCTGAAAAGGGTTTGACTCACTAAGAGAGTGTTTTTTATCTGTCCTGTACAAAGCCCAGGATTGACTCATTATACACAGTTTGAGAGGAGGCTAACTCCTGCTAGGGGAAATCATTATACAAAGCCTAAGAGGAGGCTGAAAGGATTGACTCAACAAGATAGTGCTTTTCATCTGTCTCGTACAAAGCCCGAGATTGAGGCTAAAAGGGTTGACCCAAAAAGAGATTACTGAAAGGTGATTAACTCAACAAGAGAGTCTGTAAGAGTGATTGACTCAACAAGAGAGTCTGAAAGTTGATCGACTCAACAAGAGAATCTGAAAAGGTTAGCTCCGTTGGGGAGAATCATTGTACAAAGGCCAAGAGGAGGCTAACTATGCTGAGAAAAGGATCATTATATAAAGCCTAAGAGGAGGCTAAACTTCTGCCAGGGATTATTGAGATCCCGAGGCAGGTCCAAATTGGGAATCAACTCTTGCTTAGGGTTACAAGAGAGTTGAGATGTCAGATACCTTGAGGTTCTGATTTGAGATAGTGTTATACTGATGATAAACTGACCCTAGCTTGGGGATTTTTAGGAGAGACACTGGGTTTTAGAGCCCATGGGTTTTATCTCTACTGGAGATTGATCAGGTGATCAAGGTTTCTTCCTATGTTCTATAGGGAACTTGAGAATGTCTTTGAGACTAAAGGGGATTTAGACTGTCCAAGTCTACTGGTATGGAAGAGTTTTATCCTTGTACAATGCCCAAGAGAAGGCTGACTCTTTTAAGGGATGAGTATCAATCCTAAAATTGGTCTGAGGGGTTTTGACTCTTTTTAGAAACACAACTCTAATGAAGGATGACTAAGTTCTGTCCTATACCTTTAAGAGGTCTTCAAGGTCCTTGTATTAAGCCCAAGAGAAGGCATGAGAACTTCTAAGAAGCCGAAGGGTCCTTGTACAAAGCCCAAGAGGAGGCGGGGATGCTTTTAGGAAGCCTGTGGGTCCCAAACCAAGAAAAGTTCAAGAAATGCTATTCACCAAGAATAGATCATTTAGTGAAAGTTCTGAGGTTTGAAGAAACTCAAGAGATGCTATTCACCGAGAATAGATCAACTCTGGGGAGTAGAATTTCTTTGACAATTTCTAGGGGTAACAGTCTGAGAAAAGGTTCACGAAGAATACTGTCTTTCTCTTTGTTCCGTATTGTTTAAGCCCTAGAGAAGGCAAGACTGTATCTGGAAATCCTATGGGGATCTAGTTTTGTCTGTATTTAAGAGTGACCAACATGGATTTACCTAGTTCTAGACCTAGTTGCTGGGGAAAACTCTAAATAACTGTACTAGTATATATACAGTTGATATATGACCAGTATTTATAAGGATATGAAAGAAGACTAACCGTGCCCAGCTTCCCATAATACAGTTATATTTATATATATGAAAGCGAGTAAATCAAAGCTGTTAAAACTTACAGGTGAGCATGCTTTCATGCTGTATGGTTAGTTGTTCAAAGAAATTAAAGAAAGTTTTGATAATAACTGTATATTGAATCTAAATCAACAGGGAAATTATTTTGAAAAGATTGTTAGGGCTTATACTCAAAGAGAGGCCCAAGTTTTAACAGTGATCGCACTGTTGTTTTAAAGATCGTATCAGGACTTATACAACGACTGAGGCCCAAAAAAGATTTTTGTACAACAAGGGTTGGGTCTTACACTCTAATAGAGGCCCAAAGAGTATTTAAAGAAAAGAAATGAGACTTACAACACGAGGGTATGCACAGTTGAAAATAGTTTGAAAACGACGATCGCGTCGAAATTTCCAAAATTGTATCGGGACTTATACAATACGCTGAGGCCCAAATTATTTTATTTACAAAGAGGTAGGACTTACACTCTGTCAAGAGGCCCAAAGAATTCTTTGAAAAAGGTTGATGAGGGTGAAATTAGTCAAAACCCTAATTTTGTTAAAAATGGAATTAATTTTGATTAAAAATTAATAAAAATCATTGAAAACATGTGAGAAATGAGTTGTGATTTTGGGTCAATGTTTCAAAATTCATGTTTTTATCCACAAAATGATTGGAAACCATTTAAGTTTGGAAAATCAAGAGAAAGAAAAATTTTAAAATGTTAAAACACAAATAAAAATTAATTCTTTGCAAAAATATCAATTATATGAAATAAATAATATTTTTGGGAAATTTTAGTAAAATAAAATATTTTAACATTTTTGTGAATTTTGAAAAAAAGAATCAACTCCAAATCATTAAAATTCAGAGAGAAATTAATTTTTGAATCAATTAAATAAAATAATAAAAATTCAAAAATTCAAAAGTTTGAAAAGGGCGCCAAGAACACCTTGTTCTTGCCCGCGTGCCCTATTTTTGTCTGATTTGCATTTTCTCATCAATCTCCCTGAATACTTGATGAAATCACACAATCCACATATCAATATGCTCGTTTTCAACTCACGATCATGTCTATGGTCTTTAATTTCATTTATTTTAAGTATGGAATGAGAAATCAAAGAGAAACCTCAAGAACCCTAATTTCTGCATGAAGGCTAAGAAATTCCATACACGATTCATACAAAGCAATCAATTGAGGGGAAACACTCCATACATGATTATGAACATATGGCAAAATAATTGTGCGAAGAAATATGCATGAATCATGAGATGACCAAGTTTAGGCTTACTTGAATGTCATGGCAGCAAGAGCAATTTGATTTTTGAGTTGGAGGTGTTACAGATGAGTTATGATGATCTGAACAGCTTCCCTATACCATATGGAGTGTGTTTGGACCCTTGGACCTGCTTGGAGATGGCTGGATCACTTCATGGTGTGTTGACTGATTATAGGCCTCAAGTGGATTTTGAGGTCTATGGTTTTGGACTTCCAGAAAGTTTTTGAGTGTTTGATCAGCTCAAATACGTTATGTGGGAAGTGTTTGAGTGATTGGTTTGGTTGGAATTGCTCTCAAACTCAAAACTCGATGGTGACTTGAGGTAGAAGGCAAATTTGGAGTGAAAGAGACGATTTTGAGGAAAGCATCAGTTTGGGTGCTTTGGTGTACTCAAACTGAGCACAAATGAGCTCTATTTATAGCAGAGCAAGTTTGTTTTGTAAGCAATAGGGAATGGCAACTGCAGCAGGCCTTTGGCCAATGTGGATTAAATGGAATCTCAAGTCTCCTCTAGCCATCAACTTGAGATTAGAGCACAGGCATATGGTTCTCTGTTGTATGAGCTTATCTTGACTCAATTGGTTAATCATGGACTGATACATGCCAGCTCTATGCATCCATTGAATGCCTCAAAACAAAATTAGAGTCTTGAGGCATCTTTAGCTTTTAGGGGTGCCAGTCCTACATGTAGTTCCAAAGACTTGGTAGGCTTATGGATCAGTGTTTGTCCCTTGGTTGTTCCCCCTTAAGGTGTGCAGATGGATAACCATGCTTGAAGTTGCACAATTTGATCAAATCGAGCCCTAATGCACAAATCTGCCTTGCAAAATAGTTTGCAGCAAGGCATGTTGCAGCTGTCATAACCTCTAGCTCAGGTGGAGTTTCATGGAGTTCTTGGACATTTTGGAAATCTGATATATCCAATTTCAACATACTGTCCAACTTTGGTTTTGAATCAACTTGAATTACAATGAAAAATGCCTCTACATTTGGGAAAAAATAAGGCAGATTCTGACTTAGTGAAAATTTCACTATGTTGAAAAAATGTCATTTTCATGTTTTTTGTGATTTTGATCACTCCATAACTCAAAATCCATGATGAATTGGAATGAGGTCAAGATGACACTTTTGAAGTATGTAATGAGAGCTACAAATCCAGCTTTGGACCATTCAAAATGGTTGCTTGGATCTCAAGTTATGGTCCTTGGAAGTTGGTACCCTAGCCACTTTGTTCCATAACTTAGAAAAATTCTAAGTTTTTTATGGTTAACCCTTTTACAAGTTAACTCACTTTCTTTGATTTTTCTTGATGAATGATGATTCAAATCACATATTAACATTGTTTTAGTGTCAAGGAACCATAATTGTGAAAAATTCAAAAAGTCAAACTTGATTTTATGCTCAGTTGACTTTTTATCGGATGAAATCCAAACTGTGCGATCCTTTGTGAAATCAAGTTCTTGACCTAATTTAAACCTAATGGATGGATTCCATAGGTGTTATAGGGTGTGTTGAATCATGTCCCAAGGTTTGGGAGCATGTCTTGGTCAAGAGTCAAAGGTACAGTTGACTTTTTCTTCAAAACCCTAATTGTGGTCCAGATGAAATTGAAACTTGTGAATCAAGTTTCTTGGGTCAATCCATTGTTTTAAATGGATCAATTTAGTGTATTAGAGACCCTCAAATCATGTCTTGAGGTCTTGGCTCAGGTTTTGTCCCAAAACTCAACTTAGGGGTGAATTAGGTCAAGAAACCTTAATTCCTGATTTTTTGGTAAATGCATCCCCTGAGGTTAAATTGACTTAACGATTGGGTCCATGAGGTCCCTTGGAGTATCTTGGGTTGTGCTTTGAAGCATTGGCTCATGCCCAGATGAAAATTTCCATCTGGAGGCCTTGGTCGACCAAAACCCTAATTTGGTGAAACTAGCGATCTTGAGGCTTGATCCACTTGGAATGTTGCAACCTTGTGCTTGATTCTTGATGTAGGAGTCCCCTTGATCCTTTATGTGTGTTTAAGAGGCTTAGACAAGTTGAAGATCATGCCATTCCTTGATTGATCCTTTGTCTAAGTGCCCTGCGAGGGCTCAAAACCCTGATTCTTGACTGTGGTGAATGCTCAAACATCTTTGAGGATATTGATGAGGCATGATGGTTCATCCATATTGTGATATGATTTACATAATGATGGGAAATCTTGGTGGTCAAAATTTGGGGTATGACACCGTGGCAGATCATGGTATTGACTTTGCCTTGAGTACATTGCCACCAAGTTGACATTCATCGTCAGAATGTTGTGGTTCTGAACAATGTTGGGATTTGCGTGAGCCATATTGACCTCATGGATTCGATGATCTTGGATCCATCCGAGATCCATTTGTTCTTCTAGAGATGATTGCACTACAAAACATCCCTGATTATTATTTGAGCAGATATCACACTGCTGATAATTTTGAGACGGTACATGAGAGTGCCTGCTCTGTCTGCAATGTATCCTGACCAGATTGGTTCCTAATAGGAGTACATCATGAATCTGATAACTGTGGTTAAATTCCTCCTCTATCAAATTTACTGCAGTCTTCTCATGTTGAGACAACGGGTTCGTCTGAACATTTGGATTTGTATCCTTGAAGGATAAGACCTCATTCCTGATAAGCTTCTGTACATCAGATTTGAAGCTGAGACAGTTTTCAATGTTGTGCCCTAGTCCTCCTTGATGGTAAGGGCAAGTTTGATCCGCTTTGAACCAAAAAGGTAGATTTTCCAGTACTGTAAGAGGAGACCTGGTTTGGACATGCCCCTTGACCAGTAGTAGTGGAAACAGTTCAGCGTACAACATCGCTATAGGGTCAAACCCTGGTGGTCGAGTCGTACGGTTGTTGTTATTGTATTGGGGATGAGCCTGCTAAAGAGGCTGTTTGTCCTTTGCTGATATTCTTATTGATTCGGTTGGCTCTGAGCAACCTGAGGTTGATAAGTTGGAGTCTGCGTTGGGTTGATAGCGGGAGTTACCGCTGCTACTGGTTGATACCTTCATCTTTGCTTTCCGAGAGAGATATTACCAATATCTTGCTCTTTTTTCTTTGGGAAAGCACTACCGTATCTTTTGGTACTGCTTGATGGTTCTGTACCTTTGACCAATCGTCTTTCTCGGACTGCTTCTTCAAGGCATACCCCCATGTTCACCATTTCAGTGAAGTCACTGGGCGCACTTGCAACCATTCGGTCGTAGTAAAATGAACTCAAGGTTTTCAAAAATATCTTTGTCATCTCCTTTTCCTCAAGAGGTGGACAGATATGGGCGGAAATTTCATGCCATCTCTAAGCATATTCCTCGAAAGTTTCTTTGTCCTTCTGCGACATTGCTCGGAGCTGATCTCTGTCTGGTGCCATGTCCAGGTTATACTTATACTGCTGAACGAAGGCAGTGCCAAGATCTCTGAAAGTGACGATCTTGGTGCGGTTTAAACCCATGTACCATTTTAGTGCGGCACCGGTTAAACTGTCTTGGAGATAGTGGATCAGTAGCTGTTGATTTTTAATCAGAGTTGACATCTTTCGAGTGTACATCACCAAATGACTTTGAGGGCAAGAGTTTCCCTTGTATTTTTCAAAGTCAGACACCTTGAATTTGTACGATATCTTTACATTAGAGACCAGACAAAGGTCTACGGCGTCCTTTCCGAATAAATCCTGACCGCGAATGGCATGCAGTTCCTTCTGCATCTCCAGGAATTATTCCTGGAACTCATTCATTCTTTCGTACATGTCTTCGTTTCCACCAGAGATTACTTGTGGAATCTGTCCTTCCGGGACAGTGTGTACCATGGGTTGGGGTATAGTCATTACAACAGTGAGTCTTGGTTCTTCTATGCCCCAAAGTTTGTAACCTTCAGGAGTTGCTATCATCACTCTTGCGTCTTTGCTTTCCCGAAGTTTGTAACTTTTAGGCCTAGCGGTTCCTGCTGCAGTTTCTGGGTCTTCATTGACTGGCGGGATGTATCCTTCAGGGAAAAAGGTGATAGGCATGCCCCAGGGACGATCTTTAGGCATGTTGTACCGAGGATCATATGTCTCCACTATGGACGTAGACGTGATCTCCGAGATCACAGTCCTTTGTTGTTGTCTCTGAGTTGTTTCCAGGGATTGCATGTCACTGTGAAGTTTTTTCAGATCTTCTTTTAGAGCTTCGACTTCTTCTCTCAGTTCTCTATTCTCTTCCTCGAGATCGTCCATTTTATTTTGTTGATTGGCCTGAGTATTGTATGAATGAGACAATTTGACTCTAGAATCATGACGTATACGTTAGATTCGAAGGTAAGAAAGAATGTGTTATGTGAGAATGATGAATGATATGGAAAGTTACATATATTTATTGTTTTCAAAAAGAAACTTCAATAATTAGATTGCAAATATCGTACAGTGGGGAGACCCCGTTTTATTGAATTTGAAAGATTGCAGAAAGGGAAAATACAGTATTTTATAAAGTGTTGTAAAAGAAATGTCTGAACTTATGGATCCTGAGTCCTCTCTGAAGAGAGCTCAAATGCTGGTTCTGGTATTTTCCTTTTCTTTGATCGGGGTTCTTCAGCCGTTTTCAGGTCGTCAGTCCTTTGCCAAGTGAAAGGAATGAGCAAGTTTCTTCGATCTTCTTGATTTTCTACAACATGCTGCTCTAGTATCTTAATCAGAGCATCCTTTTTCTTTAATAGTTCCTGAATCTTGGTACACTCAACATTAAGGATATGATACTTGTTTTTCCAAGAGCTCTTCTCCCGTTGAACTTTGTTGAGAGCGACCTGGAGTTTTTCCATGTAAGACATAAAATAAAGGACGGATTCCTTTAATGGAAGAACTTCTTGACGAGGGTAAGGCATCCTCAGCTTGAGGGCTCTAGTTTGTACCCAGTGGAGATAAGGTTCCACGGAGATACAATCTAGTCTTCCTAGAGACTCTCTTCCTTTCCTGTGAATGTGTTGCCAGGCATGCACTATTTCCTTCTTTAGTGCCCTGTCATTTTCCCCTTCCTTGAAGAAAAGACCTTCTAGATGAACATTATGCGGGATATGCTTCATCGGGTATCCTAGTTGACGACGAACTAAAATTAGATGATAGTTGATTCCTCATTTAGTTCTTATGAGGGGTACATTAGGGAAATTTCCACATTTGTCGATGATCCTTATCCCCTCATAAATCCTATTATACTAGTCTATGTCAGAGTTGGTAAGAGACATGATTCTCTGTGACCAACGTAGAGTACTCTTATGGTCCCAAAAAGCAGCAGACTTGGGTAAATGGGAAGTGAACCATTTGTAAAGCAGGGGTACACAACATGTGATCATTCCTCCGCAATACAAATTCCTTAAGTGTACAGAATGATAAGCATCTGCGAGCAAGGTTGGTACGGGGTTCCCAATCAGAAATATCTTAATGGCATTGGTATCAAAAAAATTATTAATGTTGGGAAAGAGGAAAAGCCCGTATGTGAGTAGAACAAAGACATCTTCCAAAGCAGTAATGTTTCCTATACTGGCAATGTATAGGGCTTTCTCTACCAAAAACTTGACTGGTAAACCTTGGATTCCATCCTTAGTGGTCATGTGAGTCTTGACTTCTGACTCGTCCAAATAGATTGCTCTTGCAATGGTTTGATCTTTTGGAATTTCTTCCAGTCCAGAAAAGAGAGCTTGGTCAGTGATGTGTAAACCAGTCAGATGAGAGTAATCCTCTAGCGTTGGTGCTAGTTAATAATCTGGGAATGTGAAACAGTGATAAACTGGATTGTAGAACTGAATCAGCGTAGACATGATTCCTTCAACTTCATGGACCCTTAACAGAGACAGCAGCCCTCCATGCTTAGCTCTGAAAGCATCATGGTTGATGATCATCCTTGCCAACCCCCTTAAATCCTCTAGTTTTGGAGCCTTGAAGGTGTATTTGTGTGTCTTCCTTCTACCAAAATCCATAACGCAATCCTTCTTTGATATTTGCAATTATTGTTTTAGTTTATTTTGAAAATGAGAGAGAAAGAGAAAGGAGAAGAGAAAAAAGAATATTTTTTCTTTGTTTAAGAGTTTTTTAAAATGAATGCATGAATGCAGCACACAAAAACATTGAAAAACATGGGTTCAAGGGTTCAACGTCACGAGCATGGAGTCATAGCTCTACCCATCCCCAAAGGTTGTATTCTGGTGAATTTTTGTACCTGTAGAACGGGTTAAAAGTTCCCAAAATCACTGACACCCTAGGGATGACAACAGCAAGCTGGTTCACCCGAGCGAGCTGTAGCATCCTAGGGTAATCTTAATTAAGTGTAGTATCGTGTATCAACTATTTTCGATAGCTACCACACTACCAAATGGCCATATGGTTAATGTCTACTAAATCCTCAGTTTCATCGATACCACATTGGGACAATCTGCCTTCACGACGAAGTCGTTAAACATTGAATCCGCAAAGGGTATCTCCACTGATTTGATGGTCTACCAGGATCGCTTATTCGGGAATTACTCCTTGTAAGTCCACCCGTCTATGCCATCACCTATCATAGGATTCTCTCATACTTTCCACATGCGACATCACTAGCATTCCCATTGACAGAAAAATAAACACGGATATCAAGTAGGAAAAGCGATATATATATATATATATATATATATATATATATATAATATGATTCCTAAAACTAACATCCTAGACCTCTTAAGAATTCTAGTCTTAATTTGGCTCCCCAGAAGAGTCGCCATTTTTACTGTAGCGTGCGATTTTTGTCGGTGACGTGACCACCTTATCGCCATGGGGATTTCCTCACCTCAATGGGAGGAACGTGGGTGCTACTTTCTGATTTCTTATTTATCCCATGAAGCTGGAAGGGAAATGGAAGCTATCTAAAACTAACCTTGCACGTGAATGTTTAACTGAACAAATGCTTTAAGGGATTCAGGGAGTCCGGGGTTAGGTTATACAATGGGGAGTTGTCAATTACCCATCCTATATGTGGTTATCCATAGGTTGTTAGCATTAGGTTCAGCTTTGTACTTGATGCTCGCTAATATTTCGCAATCTTATGCCTACGTATTCCCGTTATGAAAACAGGGAAAGCAGAGCAATCATAGTTCCTCCTATTCTATGGGAGGAAAAAGATGTTTGGGTGTCTTGTTCAAAGCCCAAGATTGAAGGTAAAAGGTTTATTTATGTCTTGTTCAAAGCCTAATATTGAAGCTAAAAGGTTTGACTGAGAGAGAATTTGTCATCTCTAAGGGAAGACATCTCGCATGTTTATCACAACTGTTGGGTGACTGATTATAAAGGAGAATTACTTTAACTGGGATATGAGAATCCAGCAATGCCATAATTTCCTTTATAGGGGATTTGTCCTGAAGGGGAAAACTTTAACTCAATGTTGAGCAATGCCATTTTTCCTTAGGAATCTTTCATGCTAAGAGAGGGACATTGGCTTGGATGTAAATAATCTAGAGGCTTGCCACTTACAGCAATTAGATGAAAGAAAGGTTTTACCAGGATAAGGGATGGACTACAGCTTGGATATTTTAATCAACAAGTGTGCCACTTACAACAGTTATCTGGGATTAGGGTTTATTTGTTTTTATCTGTTTTGATGAGTGATAACACAAAAAAATGTCTTCCTACAAAGAGATTTTGATTTCCTCTAAGGGGATGGTGGTTTTTGTATGTTCCTTGATCAAAGCCCAAGGTTGAAGCTAAGAGATTGATGGACTCCATTGGGGAAGTCCTTATACAAAGCCTAAGAGGAGGCTAGAAAAGACTGACTCAATAAGAGAGTGTGTATCTGTCTTGTACAAAGCCCAAGATTGAGGCAAAGAGAGAATTGACTCTTTTGGTGATATCATTATACAAAGCCTAAGAGGAGGCTGAAAGTTAACTTTTCTGGGGAAATATTTTGTCTGTCTTGTACAAAGCCCAAGATTGTGGCTAAAAAGGGAAACTGACTTTACTGGTGAGAGGTTTTATTTGTCTTATACAAAGCCCAAGATTGTGGCTGAAAAATGTTTGACTCTACTGGAGAGATTTATATGTGTCCTGTACAAAGCCCAAGATTGAGGTTGAATGATATTTATGGGTGTCTTGTACAAAGCCTAAGATTGAGGCTGAAAAGAGGATCGACTTCTGTTTAGGGATATTAATTCTCAACGCCTAAAAGAAGGCTTGGAGGAATTGACTCAGTTGGGGAAGATATTTATCCAAAGCTTAAGAGAAGGTTTTGACTTTATTGGAGAAAGTTTATATATGTCTTGTACAAAGCCCAAGATTGAGGCTAAAAAGAATGACTCAACAAGAGAGTGTTGAAAGATGATTGACTCAATAAGAGAGTACTTTATTTTTCTTGTACAAAGCCCAAGATAGAGGTTGAACAAGCTGGAGAAATCATTATACAAAGCCTAAGAGGAGCCTAAAAAGGGTCGACTCACCAAGAGAGTCCCTTAAGGTAATTCACTCAACAAGAGAGTTTTTTAAAATCCTTATACAAAGCCTAAGAGGAGGCTGACTTCTGCTAGGGGAAATCATTATACAAAGCCTAAGAGGAGGCTGAAAAAGATTGACTCAACAAAAAAGTGCTTTTATCTGTCTGGTACAAAGCCCAAGATTGAGGCTAAAAGAGTGTTGAATCAGCAAGAGAGTGCTTTTTGAAGCTAGATCTACTGAGGAAAATCATTATACAAATCCTAAGAGGAGGCTGGCTTCTGCTGAGGATTATTGAGATCCAGAGGCAGGTCCAAAGCAGGGAATTAACTCTTGTTGAAGGTTCCAGAAGAGTTGAGGTATCAGCTGCCTTGAGGTTCTGATGATAAGCTGACCCTAGCTAGGGAAATTTAGGATAAAGATTGAGTTTTAGATCCTGTGAGGATTTTAACTCTACTGGAGATTGATCGAATGGCCAGTGTTTTTCTCGTATTTGTAGGGAACTTGAGAATTTCTTTGAGATCCAAGAGGAGATTAGACTGTCCAAGTCTACTGGTATAAAAGGGTTTATCCTTATATGATGCCCAAGAGGAGGCTGTTATTTTGAGGGATGAGAATCAACCCTAAACATGATCTGAGGTTTTGACTCTTTAGAAAGACAGCTCTAACAAAGGATGACTAAGTTTTGTCTTATAACTTTAAGAGGTCTTCAGGGTCCTTGAACTAAGCCTAAGAGAAGGCATGAGAACTTCTAAGAAGCCGGAGGGTCCTTGTACAAAGCCCAAGAGGAGGCGGGATGCTTTTAGGAAGCCTGTGGGTCCAAACCTAAGAAGAGTTCAAGAAAAGTTTCACCGGGAATAATCTTTTCTTTAGTGAACAGTTCTAGGGTTTGAAGAAATTCAAGAGAGGTTTCACCGAGAATTAATCCTCCCTGGGCAAATGAATTTCTTTGATGATTTCTAATAGTGACAGTCTCAGAAAAGTTTCACCGGGAATAATGCCTTTCTCTTTGTTCCATATTGTTTAAGCCCAAGAGAAGGCAAGACTGTATCTGGAATTCCTATGGGGAACTAGTTTTGACTGTGTTGAAAGAGTGACCACTGGCTCTATCTAGTTCTAGACCTAATTGTCAGGGAAAACTCTAAGCAGGTATACAAGTATATATACAGTTGATATATGACAAGTATTTAAAAGGATATGAAAGAAGGACTTACAGGTGAGCAAGCTTCTAGCACAAACAAATATATATATATATATATATATATATGAAAGCATGTAAAGAAAGTTGATAAAAACTTACAGGTGAGCAAGCTTCCATTGTAACAGTTGTATGGTTAGTTGTTCAAGAAATTAAAGAAAGTTTTGATAACAACTATGAGTTTGAACCTAAATCAAAAGGGAAGTTGTATTTTGAAAAATATTGTTGGGGCTTATACTCAAGGAGAGGCCCAGATGAAAAACAGTAATCGTACCGTTGATCTGAAAATTGTATTGGGGCTTATACAATGACTGAAGCCCAAAAAGTTTTATTTACAAAGAGGGTTGGGTCTTACAACTCAAGAAGAGGCCCAAAGTTTTATTTTTGTACAAGAGATGGAGCTTACAACTCAAGGAGAGGCCCAAAGTTTTATTTTTGTACAAGAGATGGAGCTTACAATTCAAGGAGATGCCCATGGTGTAGACAGTGATCACACCGTCGTTTTGAAAATCGCAGAGGGACTTATACAATGTATGAGGCCCAAAAAGTTTGGTTTTCAAAAAGGGTTGGGTCTTACACTCTATTAGAGGCCCAAACATATTTTGAAAAATATTTTGAAAAATCATGTTTAATCACGTGAAAGCTTGAAATTCAATTGGTTTTGAAAGATCAAAGTGGGGATTTCATTTAAAAATGTTTAAAAATAATTAAAATGAGATTAATTACAAAAATTATAACTATATTAAATAAATAATATAATTAGATTTTTTTGTAAAATAAAACATTTAAACATTTTAGTGAATTTTTGGAAAAAGAACCAATTCAAAAACACAAATATTCAGAGAGAAATTAATTTTTGAATCAATTAAACAAAATAACTAAAATTCAAAATTTTGAATTATGGCGCCAAGAACACTTGGTTCTTGCCCGCGTCCTCTGTTTTGCAGATTTGCGTTTTCTCACTTTTCTCCATGATTTCTCAATGGTTTTGCATGATTCAAGTACCAATCTTGTTTGTTTTTGAACAAGGATCACAACCATATAGATTAATTGCATTTATATTAAGTATGGAGGAAGAAATCAACAGAAAACCTCAAGAACCCTAATTTCAGCATGAACACAATGAACTTCCATACACGATGGATTTATGGCAATTGATTGAGGGTTATTACTCTACATACATGCATAAATAAGATGGTAACTCAAAAATTCTTTCATGATGCATGAATCATAGAGTTTGAAGGCTTCAGGCTTACCTCTTGCAGCTGGCGATCGAGTTTGGTGATGGAGGTGTTACAGCAAGGTTCTAATGATCTGGACAGCTTCCTTAGGTGCCAAGGAGTGTGTTTGAATGCTTGGAGTGGATTGAAATGAGTTGGAACTGGTTGTGGTACCTCAACTGCAACTCTGTCAAGAACTTGAGCAATTGGCTAGTGATTTTGTGAATTTGATGTTCCAGATGTGATTTTATGTTATGGATCACTCATACATGATGTTTATGAGGTGTGTGTGTGTGTGATTGGTTTGGTTGGAATCACTCTCAATCTTAAAACCCAGTAGTGACTTGAGTTAGAAGGCAAAAATTGAGTGAAGGAGAGATTTTGAGGAAAGCATCAGTTTGGGTGCTTTGGGGTACTCAAACTGATCACAAATAAGCTCTATTTATAGTGCAACAAGTTTGTTTTGCAAGCAATTATGAATGGTAGCTGGTACAGGCCTTTGGCCAATGTTGATCCAAGGGAATCTTTAGTCTCCTCTAGCCATTGACTTGAGGTTAGGGTACATTCCTATGGTCCTTTGATTCAGAGCTGAATCTTGACTCATTCAATTAGAAATGTCTCGATCCATGCCACCTTGATGCACCCATTGAATGCATTGAAACAAAATTGGAGTCTTGGCACTTTTTAGCCTTTTTAGGTTTATTAGGGCTATGTGTAGATTCTTGGACTTGGAAGGCTTGGGGATCAGATCATTCCCCTTGATTTCATCCTCTGATGTATCCAAGTGGATGACAAGGCTTGGAGTTGTCCAATTATTCCAAATCGAGCAAAAATACCAAAGTCTGCCTTGCTTAGGACAGTTGGAAATGGTGATTTTGAGGGGATCATATCTCCCTACTCAGGTTGAGTTCTGAGAGGCTCTTGTGCTTTTTAGAAAGCCCTCATATGATACAACACATGTGTGTTCATAGTTTGTCTTGAAACTATTTGGATCCCATTGAAAAATCCTTATGAACATTGGTGTTCAAAGCTGATAACTTAGGCAGATTTTCACTAAGTGTTGGAAAAAGTATCATTTTCATGTTTTTGTCATTTTGATCACTCCATAACTTAAAATCCATAAATAATTGGAGTTGGAGGTAGTTGAAGCTTTTGTAGAGTGTAGCAAAACCTACAAATCCAGCTTTGGATCACCCAAAATGGTTGTTTGGATCTCAAGTTATGATCCTTGGAAGTTGGTACCAAAATCACTTTTGTTCCATAACTTAGAAAAATTTTGGTATCTTATGGTTGCCCCTTTTGCAAGAAACCTCACTTTTCTTGATTTTTGTTAATGAATGATGATCAATACCATACATTAACATTATTTTTGACTTAGGGGAACCATATTTGTGAAAAATTCCAAAAAGTTAAACTTGATTTTGTGCACAGTTGATTTTTTATCGGATGAAATCCAAACTGTGCGATCCTTTGTGAAATCAAGTTCTTGACCTAATTCAAACCTAATGGATGAATTCCATAGGTGTTATAGGGTGTATTGAATCATGTCCCAAGGTTTGGGAGCATGTCCTGGTCAAAAGTCAAAGGTACAGTTGACTTTTTCCTCAAAACCCTAATTGTGGTCCAGATGAAATTGAAACTTGTGAACCGAGCTTCTTGGGTAAATCCATTATTGCAAATGGATCAATGTGGTGTATTTGAGGCCCTTAAATCATGTCTTGAGGTATTGGCTCATGCTTTGTTCCAAAAGTCAACATAGGGGTGAATTAGGTCAAGAAACCCTAATTCTTGATTTTTGATGAATGTTTTCCCTGAGGTTGTTCTGACTCTATGATTGGGTCCATGAGGTCCCTTGGAGTATATTAGGTTATGTTTTAAGGCATTGGCTCATTCCCAGAGGAAATTTTCCATCTGGAGGCCTTGGTCGACCAAAACCCTTATTTGGTGACACTGGCGATCTTGAGACTTAATCCACTTGGAATGTTGCAGTCTGGTGCTTGATTCTTGATGTGGGATTCCTCTTGATCCTTTGTGGATGTTTTAGAGGTTTTACAAGTTGAAGATCATGTCATTCCTTGATTGATCCTTCGTCTAAGTGCTCTGAGAGGGCTCGAAACCCTAATTCTTGATTGTGGTGAATGCTCAATCATCTTTAAGGAGATTGATGAGGCATGAAGGCACATCCATATTATGGTGATGATTTGCACAGTGATGGGAAATCTTGGAAGTCAAAATTTGGGGTATGACATAGTGAACAGTTCTAGGGTTTGAAGAAATTCAAGAGAGGTTTCACCGGGAACTAATCCTCTCTGGGGAAGTGAATTTGTTAGACAATTTTCTAATAGTGACAGTCTGAGAAAAGTTTCACCGGGAATAACTCCTTTCTCTTTGTTCCATATTTTATAAGCCCATGAAGAGGCAAGACTATATCTGGAATTCCTATGGGGAACTAATTTTGACTGTTTTAAAAGAGTGACCACTGGCTGTATCTAATCCTAGACCTAATTGCCGGGGAAAACTCTAAGCAAGATAAATACAGGCATATATACACATATGAGATATATACTGTATGTAAAAGAGGGTAGGAGGACTTACAGGTGAGTAAGCTTCTAGTATAAACAAATATATATATATATGTGTGTGTGTGTGTGTGTGTGTGTGTGTGTGTGTGTGTGCAAGTATGTAAAAGAAAGCTGTTTAAAACTTACAGGTGAGCAAGCTTCCATTATAACAGTTGTATGGTTAGTTGTTCAAGAAATTAAAGAAATTTTTTATAACAACTATGAATTTGAACCTAGATCAAAAGGGAAAGTTGTTTTGAAAAGATTGGGGCTTATACTCAAGGAGAGGCCCGGATGAAAAACAGTAATCGTACCGTTGATCTGAAAATTATATCGGGACTTATACAATGACTGAGGCCCAAAAAGGTTTTCTGTACAAAGAGATTGGGTCTTACACTCTATCAAGAGGCCCAGAGTGTTTGAAAAAGAAAAAGAAATGGGACTTACAATACAAGGGTAGGCCCAAATTACTTGTTTAAAAGGCGACGATCGCGTCGTGGTTTTAGAAACACAGTGGGACTTATACAACGACTAAGGCCCAAAAGGTTTTTATTTACAAGGGGAATGGGTCTTACACTCTATTAGAGGCCCAAAGTTATTTTTATACAAGAAATAGGGCTTACAACTCAAGGAGAGGCCCATTTGAAAATTGTTAAAATTGGCGATTGCGTCGAGATTTTATCGGGACTTATACAACGACTGACGCCCAAAATTATTTATGTACAAAAGAGGGTTGGGTCTTACACTCTATTAGAGGCCAAAAGTGTTTTGTGAAGTTTGAAAAAAATCAAGAATTAGAGAAAACCCTAATTTTTGCATTTTTTAAACAATTTTCAAAGGAAATTAAATAATAAATGATATAAAAATACCAAATATATTAAAAATAAGTTGTATACTTTGAAAAAAACATTTTGAAAAATCATGTTTAAACACATGAAAGTTTAAAATTTATTTAAAGTTGGAAAATCAAGCGAAAGAAATATTTTCAAATGTTTAAAAAACAAATAAAACAATTCTTTACAAAAATACCAAATATGTGAAATAAATAATATTTTTTGTGAAATTTTTGTGGAACAAAATATTTTAACATTTTTGTGAATTTTCAAAAAAAGAACCAATAAAAAATTATTAAAATTGAAAGAGAAATTAATTTTGGAATTAATTAATAAAAACCATAAAATATATGAAAAATAGCAAAAAGAGAGAAAATGGAAAAATGGTCTGGGTGGGTGTTGAACCCATGACCTGCCAAACCAACACACATGCACGATACCACTGGGGTGGTGATAAATCCGTGTATCAAGACCACCCTATTAATACACAAGGGTGCCTTGTTTCTAGGGCTGGCCAAGGCGCCATGGCCTGGCCCTTGCCTAAGGCAAGGCCTGATTTTTGGCCTTTTGCATGAAGGCTTTAACTTCCTCATTTCTCCATGGATTGGTGTAGCGTGCAATTTTTGTCGGTGACGCAACCACCTTATCGCACGCGGGTATTTCCTCACCGCAACGGTAGGGAATAAGTGGGTGCTACTTTCTGATTTCTTATTTATCCCGTGAAGCTAGAAGAGAAAGGGAAGATATCTAAAACTAACCTTACACACGAATGTTTAACTAAACAAACACTAAGAGAGATTCGGGAGTTCGGGGTCAGGTTATACAATGGGGAGTTGTCAATTATCCATCCTATATGTGGTTATCCACAGGTTATTAGTTTTAGGTTCTACTTTTATGCTTGATGGTGTTTATCTGTTGGGGTTGGGAAAGTTTCTTCTTTAGGAGATATGAGAGAGAGTTTTTGATGATTTTGGTGAGGTACTGGACCTCAGTTTTGATCGGTGTGAAGGTACTGGACCTAGAGTTTTTGATTGGTATGCTCGCTAAGATTTCGCAATCTTATGCCTACGTATTCCCGTTTAAAGAAACAGGAAAATCAGAGCAATCGTAGTTCCTCCTATTCTATGGGAGGAAAAAGATGATGTTTTGGTGTCTTGTTCAAAACCCAAGATTGAAGCTAAAAGGTTGAGTATTTGTGTCTTGTTCAAAGCCCAAGATTGAAGCTAAAAGGTTTGACTTAGAGAGAACTCTTCTCTAAAGGGGAGACATCTCGTCTGTTTATCATAACTATAAGGTGACTGATTATAAAGGATTTTTACTTTAACTGGGATATGAGAATCCATCAATGCCATAATTTCCTTTATAGGGGATTTGTCCTGAAGGAGGAAACTTTAACTCAGCATTGAGCAATGCCGTTTTTCCTTAGGAATCTTTCATGCTAAGATAGGGACAGTGGCATGGATGTAAATAATCTAGAGGCTTGCCATTTACAGAAATTAGATGAAAGATGAAGTTTTTACAAGGATAAGAGATGGACCACAACTTGGATATTTGAATCAACAAGTGTGCCACTTATAGCAGTTATCTGGGATTTAGGGTTTGTTTTTGACTTATCTGTTTTGATGTGTGATATCATGGAGAAATGACTTCCTACAGAGAGATTTTGATTTCCTCTTAGGGGGTATTGATTTCTGTGTGCCTTGATCAAAGCCCAAGGTTGAAGCTAAGAGATTGATTGACTTCACTAGGGAAGTCCTTATACAAAGCCTAAGAGGAGGCGGGAAAAGGCTGACTCAACCAGAGAGTGTTTATATATGTCTTGTACAAAGCCCAAGATTGAGGCTAAAAGAGACTGACTCTTTTGAGGATATCATTATACAAAGCCTAAGGGGAGGCTAAAAGTTTGACTTTTCCAGGGAAAATATTCTGCCTGTCTTGTACAAAGCCCAAGATTGAGGCTAAAAGGGATTTTGATTCCCCTGGGGAGGGTTTGTATGTGTCTTGTATAAAGCCCAAGATTGAGGCTGGAAAGAAGACTGGCTCTGTGGGAAAGAATCTTTATCTGTCTTGTACAAAGCCCAAGATTGAGGGTAAAATGAGACTGACTCAACTGAGGATTTTTAAGTGTCTTGTACAAAGCCCAAGACTGAGGCTGAAAGGGATTTGACTCTGCTGGAGAGTATTATCTGTCTTGTACAAAGCCCAAGATTGAGGCTGAAACAAAAGTTAACCCAACAAGAGAGTTTTGAAAAGGGTGATTGACTCAACAAGAGAGTCTGAAAAGGTTAGCTCAGCTAGGGAAAATCATTATACAAAGCCTAAGAGGAGGCTGACTATGCGGAGGAAAGGAAGGATCATTATACAAAGCCTAAGAGGAGGCTAGCTTTTGCTGAGGATTATTGTGATCCAGAGGCCGGTCCAAATGGGGAATCAACTCTTGCTGAGGGTTTACAGAAGAGTTGAGATATCAGATCCCTTGAGGTTCTGATTTGGGATAGTGTTATACTGATGATAAGTTGACCCTGGCTAGGGGAAATTTAAGGTGAGAGTTTAAAGATTGAGTTTTTGAAAACCTATAGAGGTTTCAACTCTACTAGAGATTGGTTGAAAGACCAGGGTTTTTCCTGTGCTTACAGAGAACTTGGGAATGTATTTGAGATCCAAGAGGGGATTAGACTATCCAAGTCTACTTGTATGGAAGAGTTTATCTTTGTATGATGCCCAAGAGGAGGCATGTGTTTTAAGGGATGAGAATCAACCCTAAATTGGTTAGAGAGGTTTTGACTCTGGAAAGACTGCTCTAGCAAAGGATGACTAAGTTCTGTCCAATACCTTTAAGAGGTCTTCAAGGTCCTTGTACTAAGCCCAAGAGAAGGCATGAGAACTTCTAAGAAGCCGGAGGGTCCTTGTACAAAGCCTAAGAGGAGGCTGGGATGCTTTTAGGAAGCCTGTGGGTCCAAACTTAAGAAAAGTTCAAGAAAAGTTTCACCGGGAATAATCTTTTCTTTAGTTAACAGTTCTAGGGTTTGAAGAAATTCAAGAGAGGTTGCACCGAGAATTAATCCTCTCTGGGGAAATGAACTTCTTTGACAATTTCTAATAGTGACAGTCTGAGAAAAGTTTCACCGAGAATAATGCCTTTCTCTTTGTTCCATATTGTTTAAGCCCAAGAGAAGGCAAGACTCTATCTAGAATTACTATGGGGAACTAGTTTTGACTGTGTTGAAAGAGTGACCACTGGCTCTATCTAGTTCTAGACCTAGTTGTCGGGGAAAACTCTAAGCAGATATACAAGTATATATACAGTTGATATATGACAAGTATTTAAAAGGATATGAAAGAAGGACTTACAGGTGAGCAAGCTTCCAGCAATACAGTTATATATATATATATATGAAAGCATGTAAATAAAGCTGATAAAACTTACAGGCGAGCAAGCTTCCATTGTAAGAGTTGTATGGTTAGTTGTTCAAGAAATTAAAGGAAGTTTTGATAACAACTATGAATTTCAACCTAAATCAAAAGGGAAGTTGTTTTTGAAAAGGTTGTTGGGGCTTATACTCAAGGAGAGGCCCAGATGAGAAACAATAATCGTACCGTTGTTTTGTAAACTGTACTGGGGTTTATACAATGACTGAGACCCACAAAGGTGATATTTACAAAGAGGGTTGGGTCTTACAACTCAAGGAGAGGCCCAAAGGTTTGAAAAAAGAAAAGAAATAGGACTTATAACTGAAGGGTAGGCCCAATTAATTTTGGTTTAAAAGGCGACGATCGCGCCGAGATTTTAGAAATCGCAGTGGGACTTATACAATGAATGAGGCCCCAAAAGGTTTTGGTTAAAAAGGGATTGGGTCTTACACTCTAATAGAGGCCCAAATTGTATTTTTAAAAGAAATATGGGACTTACAACACAAAGGGAGGCCCAAATTTTTATTTTTGTACAAGTGATGGGGCTTACAACTTAAGGAGAGGCCCAAATTATTTTGTTTAAAAGGCGACGATCGCGTCGAGATTTTAAAATCGCATCGGGACTTATACAATGCCTGAGGCCCAAAATGGTTTATATTTATAAAGGGGTGGGACTTACACTCTATCAAGAGGCCTAAATATGTTTGAAAAGATTTGTTAGGGTGATAGTGATCAAAACCCTAATTTTTGGTTTTAAAATGTATTTTAATTGAATAAAAATTCAATTAAAATAATCAAACATGTGAAAAAAGGTTGTGATCTTGGATTTATATTTGGAAAATCATGTTTCATTCATGGGATGATTTAAAAATCATTTGAATTTTGCAAAACCCAAGAGAAAGAAATATTTTTTATGTTTAAAAACAAATAAAAATATAATTCTTTACAAAAATATCAAATATATGAAATAAATAATATTTTTGTGAAATTTTCATGGAATAAAATATTTCAACATTTTTTGGAATTTTCAAAAAAAGAACCAATAAAAAATAGTTAAAATTAAGAGAGAAAATAATTTTTGAATTAATTAACAAAACCATAAAAATATTGGAAAATAATAAAATATGGCAAAGTAGCAAAAAAGGTCTGGGTGGGGTTTGAACCCACGACCTCATACACAAACACACATGCGCGCTACCACTGGGGTGGTGATACATCCGTGTATCAAAACCACCCCATAAATACATAAGGGGTGCCAAGTTTTCAGGCCTGACTAAGGCAAGGCAAGGCAAGTTTTGGCAATTTACGTTAAGCCTCTAACTTTCTCATTTCTCCATGGATTGGGACAAAATTTAGGTGCATCTGACCTAGAATTTCATGAGGAATCCAATGGTGCCCTTGGAATTTTCAAAAAATGTCTCCTCCTCAAAATCCGATAGTGATTTCAAAATAGGCCTATTTTTGCATGTTCTATGCTATCTCATGGTACAAGCAAGAATTGCATGACAAATTGGTTCAAACACAACATATATAATATGTATGAGATGTGTATGATCAGTGGACATCAAAGGAATGCATAATTCAAAGAGTTCAAGTTGTCATGCACTTACCTCTTGGAGCTTTTTGTGCTATCTGCCAAGTTCCTTGTGCCAAAAGTAATTTGATGCCTTGGACACTCTCAATTGATCCCTTAGAAGCTTTTAGGATGATTAAAACCAGCTGGAATCCTCAAGAATAAGTTTTGGCACTTTCTTGCAAAAGTGGCAAAAGTGACCAATATGGAAACTCTCTCAAATGGTGTTCCAGATGAGGGGAACCATTTGGGACAGTTTGAGGATGGTATTTGGAGTGTGTTTGAGGCCTTATTTGGTTTTGGAAGTGACTGAATCAAGACATGGCTTGAAAAATGCAGAAAAGTCCAATTTTGAGGTTTTGGAGATGGATTTTCTTATTTTGGTGTTTTAGATCACAGGTGAGTGTTTGAACAGCTTAGATATGATATATTAGAGGTGTTTGGATCATGAGATGTGGTGGAATTTCTCTCTAACTCAAAAACTCAAAGATGACTTGCAAAAGAAGGAATTTTGGCCTAGAGAAAGAGATTTTGAGGAAAGCAAGTGTTGTAGTGCTTTGGTGTACTCAAACTGATCACAATTAAGCTCTATTTATAGTGTAACAAGTTTGTTTTGGCAACAATAGTGTGTGGCAACTGCAGCAGGCATTTGGCCAATGTTGATCCAAGGGAATCTTTAGTCTCCTCTAGCCATTGACTTGAGGTTAGGGCACAGGCCTATGGTCCTTTGATTCAGAGCTTATTCTTGACTCATTCAGTTAGGAATGTGTCAGTCCATGCCACCTTGGTGTATCCATTGAATGCTTAGAAACAAAATTGAAGTCTTGGCACCTTTTTAGCCTTTTTAGGTTTGTTATGGCTAAGTGTAGATTCTTGGACTTTGGAGGCTTGGGGATCAGATCATTATCCTTTTGTTTTATCCTCAGATGTGTCCAAATGGATGACAAGGCTTGAAGTTGCTCAATTTTGTCAAATCAAGCAAAACACCAAATTCTGCCTTGCCTAGGACAGTTGGAAATGGTGATTTTGAGGGATTCATATCTCCCTGCTCAGGTTGAATTATGGGAGGCTCTTGTGCTTATTAGAAAGCCCTCATATGAGAAAAAAACATGTGTGATCATAGTTTGTTTTGAAACTATTTGGATCCAACTGAAAAAACCTCATGAACATTGATGTTCAAGGCTGGTAACTTAGGCAGATTTTCACTAAGTGTTGGAAAAAGTGTCATTTTCATGTTTTTGTGATTTTGATCAATCCCTAACTCAAAATCCATGAAGAATTGGAGTCTGAGGTAGTTGAAGCTTTTGTAGAGTGCAGCAAGACCTACAAATCCAGCTTTGGATCACCCAAAATGGTTGCTTGGATCTCAAGTTATGGTCCTTGGAAGTTGGTACCAAAATCACTTTTGTTCCATAACTTAGAAAATTTTTGGTTTCTTATGGTTGCCCCTTTTGCAAGAAACCTCACTTTTCTTGATTTTTATTAATGAAAGATGATCAATACCATACATTAACATTATTTTTGACTTAGGGGAACCATATTTGTGAAAAATTCCAAAAAGTCAAACTTGATTTTGTGCACAGTTGACTTTTTTATCGGATGAAATCCAAACTGTGCGATCCTTTGTGAAATCAAGTCCTTGACCCAAATCAAACCTAATAGATGGATTCCATAGGTGTTATAGGGTGTATTTAATCATGTCCCAAAGTTTGGGAGCATGTCGTGGTCAAAACTCAAAGATACAGTTGACTTTTTCTTCGAAACCCTAATTGTGATCCTGAGGAAATTGAAACTTGTGAATCAAGCTTCTTGGATCAATCCATTGTTGTAAATGGATCAATGTAGTGTATTGGAGGCCCTCAAATCATGTCTTGAGGTCTTGGCTTATGCTTTGTCCCAAAAGTCAACTTAGGGGTGAATTAGGTCAAGAAACCCTAATTCCTGATTTTTGGTAAATGAATCCCCTGAGGTCAAATTAACTTGATGATTGGGTTTATGAGGTCTCTTGGAGTATATTGGGTTGTGCTTTGAAGCATTGGCTCATGCCTAGATGAAAATTTCCATCTAGAGGCCTCAGTCGACCAAAACCCTAATTGGGTGACACTGGCGATCTTGAGGCTTGATCCACTTGGAATGTTGCAACTTTGTGCTTGATTCTTGATGTGGGAGTCCTTTTGATCCTTTATAGGTGTTTGAGAGGTTATACAAGTTGAATATCATATAATTTCTTGATTGATCCTTTGTCTAAGTGCTCTGAGAAGGCTTGAAACCCTAATTCTTGATTGTGATGAATGCTCAACCATCTTTGAGGAGATTGATGAGTCATGGAGGTACAACCATATTGTGATGATGTCTTACACAATGATGGGAAATCTTGGTGGTCAAAATTTAGGGTATGACAGATGCCATTATTTAATCTTCTTGGACCCGAAGGTGTGAATGGTGAAGGTATTCGGGCATTAGGGGTGCAAGAGGATTAAATGTCGGAATACCCGAAATTTTGACGGTGATTATGAATGGAACTTTGCTCATCCATCTTATTTTACTAAGTAATAATTCTTAGAAAAGGGTGAAACTTCCCCTCGATCCTGGTCTTCAGCCAAGGAACTAGTCTAAGTTTCTTAAATAAACTTCCCCTCGATCCGGGTCTTCAGCCACGAAACTGGTCTCAGTTTCTAATATAAACTTCCCCTCGATCTGGGTCTTTAGCCATGGAACTGGTCTTATTTTCTTAAGTGAACTTCCCCTCGATCCTGGTTTTCAGCCACAGAACTGGTCTTAGTTTCTTCTTGTCGATTTTCTTCCTTGACAAGGAATGCTATGCGTAGCGGTTTTCATCAAACTTCTCGCCGAGCAACACTGGGGGAGACGCCATTTGATTGAAAATTTTGATGTCAAACTTGTTGGGGGTACCCATCTGTCTGAGCTGTAGAGGTGTGCAAACTTCTCTATTGGAGATTCCGTTTGTTGACTCTACTGGGGAAAATGAGTTTCTTGAAAGATTGCTTTCTGGTTGGGGATAATACATCATACTTTCCTTCGAGATCTTCTCAGAGAAAAGCCATGTGATGTAATCCAATTTTGAGGTGCTGATGACTTCATTAACATTGACTTTCTGAAGAGAAAAACCAATGTGTTGCTAAGAGTCTTTAGTTACGAGGCTTTCTCTGGAGATTTTACTTAATCTGGGAAAGCGAGAACATGATCTTCAATAGTAAAGAGTAACATTTGTCGAAGGTCTCCTTACCTTTTAGAGGTTCAAGTTATCAAGGCGGTCTAGGACCGGCTCCAATCCAGAAATAAACTGGGGAGAGAGATTGTTTAGACGCAACATTTCCTGACGAGGAAAGAACTGACAACCCAATTGATAAGAGGACCTTTATCACTTGGGGATAAGACTTACCAGAGTGATATTGATGCAATATGAATATGAGTATGAATCAATAATGCATGATGTATGTATGTTTATGCTGACAAAACTGACGTGACATACAGAATAATAGATGAACACGACTGGATTCTCGACCACGGCGGGGGACAAAAAGTATCATTGGTTCAAGATAGCAATCCTGCCTTGCTTAGGAAAAATGGTCCCCGTGGGGAGAAAGAATTGTTCAATCGGTCTTAAGAGGTAGAAACTCTGCCGGGGATATCAGATGGGAAAATCATATCTGATACGATCTTTCATTCAGGCATACTGTTTTAGAAGGAGAACTTTGATTCTGCACTTTGAGGTTCAATCATCTTTGGAGAAGCGATCGATGTTCTTTTCGATGTTCAACAGTCAAAAGAATTGCCATCTTTATTTTTCAAAGCAGAAAAAATTTTGACAAGTAAATTCATTTTTGTTTTATTTCAAGAATCGTTGATCATGTTAAAATGTCATTCTGTAAAGCTAAAACAAATGAGAATTACATACAAATGCACTAGGGCTCAAATTTTATTGATAGGATGGAAATCAACCAAGCACGTGATCCCAGAGAGTATTTACAAAGTTTAGAAAATGGTAATTTAAGGGAAAAGGGCTACATTGAAACATAACGACCGTTATCCTTCTACCAACTTTGAATTCTGGACATCCTGAGCTTCTGTCGAAGATGACCTTGACTGGAGTCTTCCTGATGGATGGCATTACTGCTGGGAATTTAACCTTGTCAGATGTAGTTACTTGCCATTAATCCCTAACTTTTCCTGGATTGTACTTTGAGATTTCCAATCCATCGGGATGATTTTTGCTTATGTCTCTAATTTTTTCCTGGACCGCCCTTTCGGGTTTTCAATCCACCGAGACGTTTTTTTTGTTTAGTCGAAGTATTTCTTGACTACGTCAACATTTGTGGGATAGGCAAATTCCTCTCCATCCATGGTTGCGAGTTTCAAGGCACCGCCTAAGAAACCTTTCTTGACCACATATGGGCCGTCATAGTTCGGAGTCCATTTGCCCCGAGAATCAGTATGAAATGATTGTATCTTTTTTAGTATAATGTCTCCTTTGCTGATACAACTGACCATGGCATAGTGTCGTTATTCGCTTTTCTGCGATTAGGTTTAATTCATTGTGTCGACTTTGACACCATTCAGCTTCTGTTAGCTTAGCTTCCATCAATACCCGGATCGATGGGATCTCTACTTCTATGGGGAGCACTGCTTCCATGCCATATACTAGAGAGAAAGGGTTTGCCCCTGTGGAAGTGCGGACATGAAAGCACCTGATGTTTGACTAAATTTTGCTAAAACATTCTGATGATAAACTTGAAGAATCTGCAGAAGAAAAAGATGTCGAAGGAAATGTCTCGACATCCTGACTGACTTAATACGTTAGCAGGTTTTAATATACTGCAAGAATCAAGGAGAGGATCAAGGTATCACAGGAGAAAAGATTGAAAGCCCAAGACAACAGAAAACTATATAAGGAGACTAACACCTAGGGTTAAACATAGTACTTTTTGTATCACTTATAACTTTGTAACCTAGTTCTCTTGTGTTGAATAAGGGTTTAGGGTTTGAGAGTCGGTGGCTCTCTTAGGAGTTGTAAGTCTCCACTCTGCAATATAGGATGCAGAGTGGAAGGCACACGTACAGGGACACAACCAGAAGCCTGTAGGTAATGGTTGTTGTATTGTTCTTGGACGAAGCTTTGCAGCATGTCCAAGATAACTTGGAGGTCAAGAAACCACGACAGGTTCTGTATTGGCAGAAGACAGAGATATCACAAGTTGTGATTAGGATGTGAGTGGGGTATCTCATATCAAGGTTGTAAAAGTTTGAGTTTAGCCTTGGTAAAGATGTTCATTGGGTAGATGTTAGGTATAAAGTTGTAAACGGGGTAGTTTAGCTTTGTAACAGTTCTACAGATTGTGAAGTCTTCGTTATGGATTGGTATCCCCCAGATGTAGGTGAATTGGACCGAACTGGGTTAACACACACTGTTTTATTTAACATTCTGCAATTTATAGTTTTGTTATTGTTCTTGACTGACATGTTGGATCAGATGTCGTGACATCTGTGATTGTGCAGTTCTGATATTCAAGGTATCAGTCTGTTGTTGCGCCTTTGAGTTTAAATGATTATGTAGCACAATGTCTTGACATGCGTTAGGACATCTGCTGTCTGCATAGGCCAGAATTTCAATTGGTATCAGAGCAGGCATCCTGTCTGGTTCTGGATGAGATCTTTGGGAGATACTTTCTGGCGTTTAAACAAGGAGGAGTTTTGAAGATCAGGTCAATCAACTCAGACATACTCAAGGGTATTAATGAATGAGATGGATGAGATGGATCGAAGGGAGCAACCCGGAGGTTGTTCATGTTGCTGAGGAGATTCTACAACAACTACAGGAGAGGTGGCTAGTTCTCTTGTTGGTGTATCTTATAAGATGTTGTGACATCTTATTAGGGCAAGAATGATTTGTTCCTTGGTGGTTCTGCTGCATGTGTTTCTGATGGAAGAGCTCTAGAATTATGGGATTCTAGAGTTGTTACTGAAGACAATTGGTGGAAGGTCTCAATCGTCGGCCTCTATATGTGAAGATGTCTGCATTCTTTTATTCCAAAGTTGGGAGCGATGGAGTGAAAGGAGTTGTGGTTAGATATCTGGTATGATGACTTGGTACTTGGAAGCTTGGTTTCTTGGTGCAGTTGAAGTCAGTTGAAGAGGAGAGGAGTTGAGTTTAAGTTTATCAGGTTCTTGCTCTAGGAGTTTGATAAATTATTGATCAGCTAGGTTGTTAAAGATACTTGAGAATTCTCTCAACTCCACTCATAAAGGCATCTATGTTGTGTATCTGGAGTCTTCTAGTTACTCTTCTAACTAGAAGGTGTTTCTTTGAAACTTAATCTGAAGAAAGTGGAGGTGATTTATTTTCACCATCCAAAAACAGCAAGGAAGGATTCATCTCTCTTGACCCTAAGAGTGGATCCAATCTGATTGAAGAATTGTTGAGGTAAATAATATTTGTTTAGAGAAAGTCTTAGTTACTTGAGTCAAGGGTGGCAGCCTTGGTATCTCAACATTGTCCTTTGAAGACGATACTTGTAAAAGATTGAATACTTTATAAGTGTTCATGACATGATCTGGTGGAGCTCAGCAATAGCAGTGAAGAAGGGTTATTGAACAAGGATTTAAGATCAATTGCTATTTGTGGAATCCACAAGTATTTAATTGATTATCCTTAAAAGTCAAGATTACTGATGTTCAACAAGATGTTGGAACATCTCATCATCAGAGTTTGCGCAGAATCATGGGAGGGGTACTGCATATGCTTTAACATCTGTTTTAGTCTTAGGTGGTGACCTAAGAAGTGGCTTCAGTCGGGTGTGACAGAAGCATGTGTTCTCTGGAGAGTTTCCTGGCAAGAAACTAGTATGGACTTTGATGTTGTTGAAGATGAGGATGAAGACATCATAATCTTAATGGTTACAGCTTGGATCAGTTTATTTCTGATCTAGGTGCTTTGGTGCATGGATCTTGCTCTTTTTGTTGAAGGTCAAAGTTAAGTGGCAGTTATCTCTGACTTTCTACAGACTGGTCTACTAAGGAAAGTGGCATTCTTTGGTATGGCTATGAAGTAGTCTTGGACTACTTATTTTCTGAAGTTTCAGACGTGGCAGGTGTGAAGTCTTTGGAGTTTCAAAGTAGGATGGAGGTTGTCTACTCAAACTTGGTTGTGAATCAAGTCTATGAGAGTATGGAACTCTTGTTCTGTGAAGGGAGGACGTTCTTCTAAGTGGCAGAAGGAGGAGCTGAATTCAATAGTTGGATGTCATATCAGAATGTTCTAACATCTAGCTTAACATCAGAGGTCTCAGCTGGTGATGTGGCACATCAACTTAAGATAAGGTGATCTACAGGAGAATCGAAGTTGTGGATGCTTCAAAAAAAGTCTATCTCATGCAGTTTGCGGGAGCTGTGGATGGGAAGATGTTACATGACGAAGAGGCTTGGTGGATCCAAGATTTCTTGCTATGGGGCAAGTAGTTCATGTGACTTGAAGGTCTGATTTCATTAGTGGATCAATGTATCTTGTGGGAGTTCTGAAGATGAGTGAGATCAATCAAAAAGTGGCATTTGGTTGGTTTCATTGTGTGCATTCAAGCAGGATGCTTGAAACTGATTGCTCTTGTACAGAAGAGTAGTTAGTTGAAACTGTAAGGAGGTTCTGGTTCTCTGGGAGCTTGTGACAGAAGTTCTGGGTTAAGGATGGAAGCATACCTTCTTTTGGCGGATGAGAGTTTATTTCTCTCTGGGTTACTGAAGTTTTCTTTGTTCAAGCTGGTGGCGCAGTGTTGTGTGAAGATCTTTAGTGTGGATTACTATGCTGATAGTAAGTCCAGTGGTGGAGCATATCAAGAACCATGGTGTGTGGTGTTTGTGATGTGTGGAAGATGTCATAACTAATGTTAGAACATCTTTGGGTTAGTTATCCTTAGTGAAGGATTTCAGGTTCTGTGGGGAACTGGTTACTTGCATCGTGTCTAAGAAGTATCTACACTGTCATATGGGAGAATGATGGAGTAGAAGAACTATCTTGGAGGTCTGATGTAAGGTTTTTGGAAGACTGAAGTGGATCATATGTTGATTGCATGAAGGTCTGGTTTCTGATGCGTTCAGAAGTGTATATTCACCAGAAAATCAGAAGTATTCCAGGTTATCATACGGGAGAATAATTAGGAATGACTGTCTTGGATTGTGGGGTGTGTATCTCTATTGCTGGCTGGGTAAGGTCAGTGGAAAATATTGCGAAGGGGATGTTGCACCTGGCTGCAAGTCATGCTAGTAGTGGATTAGTTTAGCAGGTGTGAAGTTCTGGAGCATGCATACGATAGCTGCATCGTTATGACAAACTAAGGGGCCCTGTGCGTCTCTTTGAGGAATGTGAAGCATTCTGATTCAATTGGTTTGTGCCTCAAGTAGTTGGAGGTCTATACATGAGAATTCAATAGGAGTTCGTGTGGTGTATAGATGGTTGCAGGATGGGGGGTGTCGCTCCCGAGATTTTCATCCAAGTATAAACGCGAAAGTGGCGCGGAAACAGAGTCGCCATCAATGTGTATTTATCCCAAGAGAGGGAAAGGAAACACTGTGTAAACCTGAGGGAAGGAAAGAACGAGGTATCGTGACCAAAAGAAATAGGTAAGGGAGTCGATTACGCGAGGGGAAGGTATTAGCACCCCCACGCGTCCATCGTACTCGATGGGATCCACGCTCGTTGTTATCGATCAAAGGGTGTAAGGAACTAGAAATGAACTACTAACTGGAGAACTGGAAATGAAAGGCACAAAAGAAAAGGGAGAGGAGAAAGAAGTGACTCGATAGGACATTATCGTTGTCCTAGGCCTACGTATTCCGTCAATGCAATGGGAAAGTCAGAGTCAACGTAGTTTGACGGACTACGGGAAAGGTTGCTCGTCGAGATATCGCATATCGTGCCTATGTATCTTCAATCAGATGAGAAAGAAGAATTAGAGCAAATGAAGTTCGGCTCAACAACGGTTACTTTGTTTGTGTTTTTTAGTCGAAACATTAAAGTGCGCGTCCCAGCAGTTAGGTGTTGCAACTCGCTGTAGGGAGACTTAGGCATTACCTGTTTGCGGTAGAACGGACATGACGAGTCCTTAAGAAAGGAGTGAAGAGATGAGAAGAGAATTGTTTGTTTGTTTTTGTATTTTAGAAAGAAGTGTTTTGATCATTTTTGTGTTAGTAACACGTATTGCATTCAAGTCTATTGCATAAGATCGAATGCATCGCATGGTCGTCCTAACAGGACGTATGCTAAACATTCTAGAAAGGCGGAGAGAAACTCCCCTTGTTCCACTTCCCATGCTCTAGGCTCACGTGCAATACGCGTTAATCCTTTATTAAGTGTTTTTTTGCTTTTATTTTAAGATGAGGAAAAGAGAGACTCAAAGATTGAGAAAGGCAAAAGTCTAAAGGGAGACTAATAATCCTAAGAGTTGTCATGCTTGGAGATCCTAAGGGTTAGTGTGGTTTGAAGAACTCTAATCCTAAAGAAAAGAAGAAGAAAGCAAGAGGTATCACAACTCACTTCTAAGATAGAAGATGAGTTATGAACCAAAAGGGAGAAGAAAGAAGTTGTACAAAGAAAGCATAGAAATGCTCATCACAAATGCAAAAGAGACAGCTTTAAAGAGATGAAGGAAGAAGGTATATGTGGATGCACATCCACACCCTTAACTTACCATTAGCCCCTACATGAAAAGGTTAGCTAAACAATTGAATATGAAAGCGTAAGTAAAAGAAGGAAGACAATTAAGCATCAAACTACTTATAAAATGAACTTATGAATCAAACAAAGCCTAAACCTAAAAGGAAAGGACTCTAAGTGTTCAAGGACTTATAAATTCAGTAGCTATGTTAAAGGTATTCAACTAAGGCTAAGGTACCTAACAATGTCAAACTATGTCAAGAAAGATGCCAAAGATTCATACAAGTTCAAGTTATGAAACATGGATGAAGTATGAATGTGTATGACATACAAACATGAATAAATGCATGAGTGAACCTCAAGATCAGAATTGAATGACATGTTATAATGCATATGGAAGTCAATGAATGAACATACAAAGCATAAGTAAAATGATTTAAGAAGATGAAGCAAGTAGAAGAAAACAATGTTCAAGTTCAAGTAAGAAAAGAAGAAACTTGTAACACAAGTCAAAGTTGAAAAAGAACATGAAAATAAATGCAAATTGATGCAAGTCAGAATCATACCTCATATTTGGATGTCCTATAATGCCTATGAATGAGCATACAAGTTATGAGAATGGATGTTTAAGTAGAAGACGTTAGATGAAGAAGAAGTGAGAAGAAAAGAAACAAGTCACTTAAAGAAAAGAAATAACTTGCAACACAAGTCAAAGTTGAAACTCGAAGATAAATGAACATGGATCATAGGTCAGTACCAAATGACATTTAATATTCAACTAAAATGTGAGAATTAATCATACAATATGCATATGCAAGCCATCTTGAAACTAGTTAAGAAAGAAAGATGAATTATGTCAAACATGGACAAGTATACAAGTTTGAGATGAATGAACATTTAAATGCATGAGATAATTATGGGTCAGTAGCATATAAAGGATGAGATGCAAATAAAATGCATGAATAAACATTGATGATTCACAAACAAGTCATATTGATGATTAAAAGAGAAAAGAAATAAAATTAGGTCAAACAAGTTCAAGTAATGATGCAAGTTAAAAGACACAAGCATACATCAAAGGTAAACACAAACCAAAAGGACCTATAAATGAATCAAGAAAGACCTATAATCCTCTAAACAAGTCCTATAATCTCACACAAAGAAAACCTAATAGGATGGCACAAGTGCCTCCTCAAACTAAGTTAGAAAGAAGTAGAAGAATAAGCACAAAATGTTACTTCAAACACAAGGCATCAAGCAATCGTTAAACCACATGAGAAAATTATGAAAACATGTCACAACCAACCTAAGTCAGAGGAAAAACATGTGTCAAAATGTCAAAGCAAAATTCAAAAGGAAATATGCTTAAACAAGTCATCAAAGTCACATTGAAACACCTTAAAAGAATGCACAATTATGAACAACAAAAGGTATGATATAATGACTTTAAAAATATAAGGAAAATGTTTTTAAATGCCTCAAGATGTAGTTTAGACATGACAAAAAGATTGGATGTAAAAATGTTTTAGAACTAGGCAAAAGAAATTGGACAATGCACAAGTATCATGAAGAAAATCATTCAAAAAGAAAATAAAAAGAGATTATGAAAATATAAGTAAAATCAATTAAAGTCAGAATTAAAAAATGTGAAAAATTAGTTTAATGTGTTTTGATGTTTAGTGAATTTATTTGGAATTTTTGGAGGTCATTTGGTATTTTTAATAAAAGAAAATAGAAACTATGTAAAAAAATAAAATAAAAATGTGAATGAATGAAGGAGAGGGTATACAGTTAGCGAAAAGGACGTTGAAAATGGTTTGGGCTCACAAAAGAGGTGTGTGAATAGCAATCTGAGAATCCAATCCAAAGGCGCGTGTGTGCATGGAATTATGATATGCCTTCAGTCAAAAGATTGACTCACTCACATGCGTTGGATCAAGTCAAAGTCAGATCATCAAGAAAGTAAACAAAATGAACACATCACAAAGCAAGCACATGATAACAACCATACACGCACACACATGCAAGTAGTCAGTGTCAAAGATGAATGGTGCACGAGTGGCACATGATCATTAATGTGTTGGCTTCATGAAACACGTTGGATTGGAACAAATCGGATGGTCATGTTATAAAGTTGAGAAACCCTAGGGTTGTGACCTGAACAAGAATCAGGTGACCAGAGAAGACTTCTGGTCGTCTTCTCCGGTGAGTCTCCAGCGAGGTTACATTTTCAGACAATAAACACACACGTGCCTTATATCAAATTGAAGCTAAAGTTACAAGGAACACAAATCTAGCATTGAAATTCACAGATCAATCATGTACAAAGAGAATCGAAGGGGAGAAGATTTGCCCTAAAAAATAGTCTAAGCTTCTAACAAGCTCTATCAACTAGCCGGAGTTTCAACAGCTCTTATTGAGCTCAAAAACAACAACAACAAGCTTAAAATCAGTGAAATCAAGCAAGGAAAGTTTGAAAAGAAACCTGAAATAGAAGCTTCTTCAGGTCAAAAGAAATCCAGAGAAGAGGACCTAAGCTTCCTGAACTTGAATGTGAGCAAAATAAATGCTTGTAGGCTTTCACTTCTTGCAAAATCAGTGGAAGAAACTTTGCAGAAAATGGAGATCCACCTATGCTTCAGTGCTTTGTTGCTTTGAAATGGATGAATCATGAAGATTGAAGTAGGAATGTGAAGAACTCGTGGCAATGAGGAAGAGGATTCAGAGAGAAATTTTCAGAGTGATTTGTGTGAATTGATGCAAATGATCAAGCTTCTTCCAAAGTTAGTTAGAAACTGTTTTTATATGCATGGTTAAGGTGTTAACTACAAGAGTTAACAGTTAGATGTTGGGTTAAATGAGTTGAGGGTGAGTCAAGTTAGTTAGAGCCCGAGTTGAGTTTTTGTTCATGTGTGGAGGAGTTTATGTTACTTATGGTGAGGAGGTGATGCAATGATGCTGAGGTATGATGATGGTATGCGGCTGTAAAAGGTTTAATGACATAAGCTCCTCATTCTGAACTTTGAACTTTTTTCATCTTCATGCATAGTCATGCATAGGCTCATGCACATGTAAGTGTTTGGTGTGTTCAAAAGAGGCAAAGAATGAAGGGTGAGATGAATCATGCGTATGAAACAAGGGAACCAATGCAAAAGATCACATAAAATATCTTTAATTAGTAGCCAATACATCAATGCAAGTGATGATGTTTGTGACCAATTTTCTCTCATTGTAATGCATGAAAATGGATGATCTTGGTGCCTTTGGAAAGAAGAAATGTGGTAGAACAAGATTGATGTTTGGTTTGGATCCAATGGAGGCTTGTAACACACTTGAAAATGGCTTGAAAGTCAAGGAATCACAACTGGTATATGGGCGTGTGACTTGGCCTGCAGGAAAGGCCTTAGTGCCTATGGAGTTTCAGTGTGAGACCACCATGTTTGGACCATCATAACTCTTTATTTATTGATCATCTCAAAAAATATCCAACATCAAAGTTGAAGAGGAGATAGAGATGAACAACTTTGATGTTCAACATTTTTCCATTTGGAACATCCATCATTGAGAATTTTTCCTTTGCACAAAAAAGTCAGGAGTTGACTTTTTCCTCTGCACAGTTGACCTTTTCCCCAATTTCTTGACTCTCAAGCAACTGATCAATTGAACCTCTTCTGAAATGAACCAATGAGCAATCTTCCATCCTTAGATACTTGATATCATATATAAAACATTGAGATCAATTTTGAACCAAAATTTCATCAAGAAACTGCTTGAATCACAAACCCTAATTTGGATTGTGTTTGCTAGGAGATGATGAACTGTCCAACTTCTTGGTGAATTCTCTTCCTCCAATGACTTGTGGGATCAATTGAGATCATATGAGACATAAGAGACTCTTGAGGCTTGCTTGAAGACCTTAGGCTTTAGCTCTCCTTCTTTGAATAGTCAATGCTCTGAAATCAACTGATCACATGTCCTTTGCAACTTGTATGAGATATGAGATGAAATGAGATATAAATGCAATCCAATGAAACATAAGCTAGGTAACAACAAGAGGGAAAATTTTGGGGTGTTAAAGGGGGATCAATGGGACTTTTGATCTTAAGCTAAGAGTTTGTTATGGTTGGTATACATTTCCTCACGGGTAGCATGATGGTGATCATGTATGTTTTCCATTCATTAGCTTAGGTGTTCTATGGAGGAGCAATGGTTACCTTATATAGGGGGAGATTCCCCTTGATCTAAGATGAATTACTGCGAGGATGCAGTTGAAGTTCCAGTTTGAATTTGTGTGTCAAGCAAGCTAAGATGTCAAGGAGGATGTCTTGACATTGTGGTATTGTTGCAAGTCGTGGGAGACTTGGCAGTCCATGTGAAATGGTTCTTATTGGATGCTTAGGAATCATTGATTGAGTCTGGGAGAATTTATTTTTCTCTGCAGGCTTTGATCATAATTTTGTGAAGAAATCTCTGCATTGTCAAATCAGAAGAACAGACAATGTCTGACATGATGTCAGGACATTGTTATAAAACATGTGTGCATGTAATAGGTTCATTGGTCGGCATTCTTAAAAGAATAAATAGTCAAAGCAGTCTTGGTCAGTGCGGTACTAGTCGAGTTATTGCCTTCGATTAATGATCCTTTGAATTGACTAGCGTTATTTTTTGTGGTTCGTTATTTTATAAGAAAATAACTAGGCTATAAATAGGATTGCTTTGATCTTCTTTAGTCTCAATACTCTCTTTGGGTTGGTGATAGATGGGGTTCTTTAAAATCTGGGTATGTCGCGTCTGGGTTTGGGGCTGTCTTGGTCACTTTTGCTAAGTTTTGGCTAAAATGGGGGAGAATGGTTTTTTGATGTTATCTGGGATTAGATACATTCCTGCAGTTGTTTTGCAAGAATGTTGGTTAAGATGTTCTGACATCTTAACAATCTTTTCGTGTGTCTTGTGTCTTGTGATCTGAGTTGTGAAGCAAGTTGTGTCTTGTAACCTGAGTTACGCAATCTATGCTCTCAGTGTTACGAAGCCTACAACTGTTGTTTCTTTTCTGAAGGAGTCTTTTGGGTCTCAAGACCTATCTTGGAAAGAATGGGAATATGTTGAGGGGGAGACTTTCTCAGGCCTTAGCTCCAATCTATTCTCAAGATGAAGGAGTCTTGCTATTTGCAGAATGCAGAAGAAAATGTTTTAGCCAAAATTTGTCAAAAGGGGGAGATTGAAAGCACCTGATGTTTGACTAAATCTTGCTAAAACATTCTGATGATAAACTTGAAGAATCTGCAGAAGAAAAAGATGTTGAAGGAAATGTCTCGACATCCTGACTGACTTAATATGTTAGCAGGTTTTAATATATTGCAAGAACTAAGCAGAGGATCAAGGTATCATAGGAGAAAAGATTGAAAGCCCAAGACAACAGAAGACTATATAAGGAGACTTAGACCTAGGGTTAAACATAGTACTTTTTGTATCACTTATAACTTTGTAACCTAGTTCTCTTATGTTGAATAAGTGTTTAGGGTTTGAGATTCGGTGGCTCTCTTAGGAGTTGTAAGTCTCCACTCTGCAATATGGGATGTAGAGTGGAAGGCATAGGTACAGGGACACAACCAAAAGCCTGTAGGTAATGGTTGTTGTATTGTTCTTGGACGAAGCTTTGAAGCAAGTCCAAGATAACTTGGAGGTCAAGAAACCACGACAGATTCTGTATTGGCAGAAGACAGAGATATCACAGGTTGTGATTAGGAAGTGAGTGGAGTATCTCATATCAGGGTTGTAAACGTTTGAGTTTGGCCTTGGTGAAGATGTTCATTGGGTAGATGTTAGGTATAAAGTTGTAAACGGGGGAGTTTAGCTTTGTAACAGTTCTACAGATAGTGAAGTCTTTGTCCTGGATTGGTATCCCCCAGATGTAGGTGAATTGCACCGAACTGGGTTAACACATAATGTCTTATTTAAAATTCTGCAATTTACAGTTTTGTTATTGTTCTTGACTGACATGTTGGATCAGATGTCGTGACATCTGTGATTGTGCAGTTCTGATATTCAAGGTATCAGCCTGCTGTTGCGCCTCTGAGTTTAAATGATTATGTAGCACAATTTCTTGACATGTGTTAGGACATCTGCTGTCTGCATAGGCCAGAATTTCAGGATAGATGTGCGATAACCATGAAGAGCAAAGGGTAGCTTCTTATGCTAGTCTTTGTAGGTTACAACTATCTTTTAAACGATCTTCTTGATGTTCTTGTTAGCCGCTTCTACCGCTCCATTCATTTTAGACCGGTAGGGAGATGAGTTATGGTGTTCGATCTTGAACTCGGCGCACAACTCTTTCATCAGCTTGTTGTTCAAGTTAGATCCATTATCAGTAATGATCTGGCTTGGAACACCATAACGGCAGATGAGATTGTTTTTGATAAATCGGACCACCACTTGTTGGGTTACATTAGCGTATGACGCTGCTTCAACCCACTTGGTAAAGTAGTCAATGCTACTAGGATGATCCGATGTCTGTTTGAAGCCTTGGGTTCAATCATGCCAATCATGTCGATTCCCCATATGGAAAAAGGCCATGGGGAAGAAAGAACTTTGAGATGTGTTGGCGGAACATGGATTTTGTCTGAGTATATCTGACACTTATGACACCTCCTCATGTACTCGTAGCAATCGGATTCCATGGTTAACTAATAATACCCTGCTCTTAGAATTTTTCTCGCCATTGTGTGTCCATTGGCATGAGTGCCAAAGGATCCTTCATGAATTTCTTTCATCAGCATGTTTGCTTCTGGCCTATCTACGCATCGGAGCAAGACCATGTCAAAATTTCTCTTATAGAGAGTATCACCACTCAGGAAGAAGTTGCCTGCCAATCTTCTGAGGGTCTTCCTGTCTTTTCTTGATGCCCCAGGTGGGTATTCTTGTTTTTTAAGGAAGCACTTGATATCGTAATACCAAGGTTTGTCGTCTATGACTGCTTTAATCGTGAAGATGTAAGCGGGCCTTTCTAGGTGCATTATGTCAATCTTAGGTATGTCGTTCCATTGTCCTACACTAATCATGGAGGAGAGAGTGGCTAAGGCATCAGCCATGTGATTCTCTTCACGAGGGATGTGATGAAACTCGATTATGTTGAAGAAAGGTAACAACCTTCTCGCGTAATCTTTGTAAGGAATCAGTCTTGATTGGTTTGTGTTCCAAACTCCTTTGATCTGATTGATTACCAGGGCTGAGTCTCCATACACATCCAAGTTCTTAATTCTCAAGTCAATTGCTTCTTCGAGACCCATGATACAAGCTTTGTATTCGGCCTCGTTGTTTGTACACTTGAATGTCAGTCTGACAGTGAAAGGAATATGGGTATCCTAAGGTGTTACAATGATTACCCCAATTCTATTTCCATAATTGTTGATAGCTCCGTCAAAGATTAGTCCCCATTGGGAACCTTGTTCTGGCCCTTCACTGGGTAATGGTTCATCGCAATCTTTCATTTTTAAGTACATGACATTTTCGTCAAGGAAGTCAAACCCGACTGATTCCTGATCGTCAATCGGGTGATGAGCCAAATGATCAGCTAAAATACTTCCTTTGACGGCTTTCTGAGCATGGCACTCTATGTCGTATTCTGATAACAACATCTGCCAACGGGCAATCCTTCCAGTGAGAGCAGGTTTTTCAAAGACGTACTTGATTGGATCCACTTTAGAGATCAACCAAGTAGTGTGGCAAATCATGTACTGGCAAAGACGTTTGGCTGCCCAAGCCAGGGCACAGCAAGTTTTCTCAAGCATAGTATACAGGGTTTCACAGTCGGTGAATTTCTTGCTCAAATAGTAGATGGCGCATTCTTTTCTTTTCGTTTTGTCTTGTTGGCCAAGTACACAACCCATTGAGTCTTCCAATACTGTTAGGTAGATGATCAGTGGTCTTCCCTCCACTGGAGGTGATAGGATAGGTGGATTCAACAGATATTCCTTGATACTGTCGAAGGCAGTTTGGCAGTCTTCTGTCCATACGTAATCCTGATTCTTTTTTGAGTAATTTGAAGATTAGCGCACATGTCGCAGTCATGAGGAATATAAATCTGGAAATGTAATTCAAACGTCCCTAGAATCCTCTGACTTGTTTTTCAGTCTTTGAAGAAGGCATTTCTTGAATGGCCTTGACCTTGTCAGGATCAACCTTAATTCCTTTCTGGATGACGATGAACCCTAGCAGTTTTCCTGAGCGAACACCGTACGTGCATTTGTTGGGATTCAAGCGGAGTTTATATTTTCTCAGACGCTCGAATAACTTTGATAGATGGGTCACATGCTCCTCCTCTGTTTTAGATTTGGCAATCATATCATCGATATATACTTCGATTTCTTTGTGCATCATGTCGTGAAACAGAGTCGTCATGGCCCTTTGGTAGGTTGCCTCTGTGTTCTTCAAACCGAACGGCATTACCTTGTAACAAAAGGTGCCCCATGGGGTGATGAATGAAGTTTTCACCATATCCTCCGGAGCCATTTTGATTTGATTATAGCCGGAGAATCCATCCATGAAGGAGAAGACTTTGAACTTTGTTGTATTGTTTACCAGCATGTCTATGTGTGTTAAGGAAAGTCATCCTTTGGACTTACCTTGTTCGAATCCCTGTAGTCTACACACATTCAGACATTTCCGTCCTTTTTCGAAACGGGTACTATGTTGCCTAACCATTGAGGATATTCTGAGGTGGCGAGGAAACCAACATTAATCTGTTTCTGCACTTCCTCTTTGATTTTGATGGCCATATCCGGGTGAGTACGTCTCAGTCTTTGTTTTACCGGCGGACATTCTGATGTTAACGGTAAATGATGCTCCACGATGCTGGTATCCAAACCTGGCATGTCCTGATAGGACCAAGCAAATACATCTGGAAAATCTTTGAGAAGATTTATCAAGTCTTTTTTGACAGTCGGATTGAGCAGTTCTCCAATCTTGACTTCTTTCCTCTCTTCTTCTGAACCCAAGTTGACAGTTTCCAATAGCTCTTTGTGAGGTTCGATGGACCTTTCCTCTTGCCTGAGTAATCAGGAGATCTCTTCTGGAATTTCTTCGTCTTCTTCTTCTTCAAACTCAAATACCAGGAATTCAAAGTTTGGAGAAGGCATTGGATCGTATGTTTCAACGGGGTTTAAAACAAGCATTCTGCATGACATGATGATTTGTTTTTTAGAAGAGATAGAGAGAAATGCAAGAGTGTGTGCAGTGTATTTTCTAAAAAATGCTTGTTTTTATTTTTGGGTTGTTTTAGGATTACCATTTTCTGAAAAAGCGAAAAGTGAAAACAACAATAAATACGAAAATTACAGAATGACGTTTATTTATGATTTAGTCGATTCTTGAAACTACAGCCCCTATAAAACTAAACTCTGTCGCTTTGGGCGGAACGAAGAGGGACATTTATAGAAAGTGAGCCCTATTAAAACATCTGTTTCACCTGGGCAGGGTGAAAGGTTAAAACAAAGACAACAATTACTTAGACTTATGGACGACTTTTGGGACATCGACAGTAACCCATTGGTGGCGAACTCCTCGGTGAATCACAAAGTCTGGTACCTTCTTTCTTGGTTTGTCCTCAGAAATGACGCTGATTTTTGGCGGAGCAGGATCGTCAGAGTCTTCCTCCCATGCAGAGTTGTTGTAGACGAACCCTTCTGCTGTATCTTGTACAGTGTTTTTATTTTCAGGTGGCTCTTCCCATCCAGTTGGCTGGATGTCTTCGAGCCTGATACGAGAGCTTTCAGGAGCGGTGTACTTGACCAAGAAGTCCTATTTGCCACTCGGTTGTCCTAAGGTGTCCCATACTTCTTTGGAACTGGAGGAGTCATCCTTCTCGATGACGTTGACCTCAGGAAAAGCGTAGTTGAAGAACTCTAGTCCTGCAATCTTTGTTGATTCATCGTTGTGCTGGATATCTTCAGAATGTCCTAAATAATGATCCCATGACGTGGTGGGGACGCAGGTATTCTTTTCAATGATGCTCAGCTGATATGCATCGTTTGGCTGACTCTTTTTCCCCAAGTCTTCTGGGTATGGCTGCCAAATAGGCAAGTTATCCATTGGGTCATAATAGTCATAGTTGAAGTTGTCTTTCATCAGAGTGTCCTCCTCTAATGAGTTGGGTGGAGCATGGCATCCTTCCGGAACCCAATCTCCATACATCATCTTGGCGTCTGATCTTGGTATATATCTCGGAGTCTGCGTGGGATAGCAAAATGGCATATGTGTTTCTTCCTGAGACATATAACTGTCCTCGTTGAGACAGGACTTCCACTCTTCATCTGTATCGGAGGAGTCACCCTCATTGATGGTATGTACTTCTTGAGACACTGGGTGAAGGAAGCCTCCACTGTGGAAGAAATCCTAAATGGGATGAAAACTTTCATCGTTAGTAGCAGTCTAGGTACAGGTTGAGGAAAAACCAAGACCTTTCTTTGTCTTGTTATCCGTAGGAATGACAAGCTATCCCCATCCTTTTGCGTTGTTACTCTCGATCACTTTGAGAGCATCTTTATATGAGGAAATCGACGTTCCTTTCTCTAATCGATTCTCATTGCTCACGGAAAGTGTTCGGAACTGGGTTCCAACAACCTCCTCTGGTTCTACATAGGAAAATGTTGATAAGTTGCTCACGATTAAGGCTTGTTCTCCGCAGTGACTACCCCAGCCTCGTGTATCCAAGGTCTTCTTAACGAACTTCAGCTTCTGATGAAGTGTCGAAGTGACTACCCCAGCCTCGTGTATCCAAGGTCTTCTTAACAAATAGCTGTATGCTGCCCGAATGTCGTTGACCTGAAAGTGACTTGGAAAGTGTGAGGACCGATAGTTATGGGAAGGTCGACTTCGTCGATAACTGTTTTTCTGGATCCGACAAAGGCTTTGACGATGACCTCACTGCCTCTCATAGGAGATCCTTGAAATGATAGTCGCATCAGAGTTGATTTTGGCATAACATTCAAAGTTGATCTGGTATCTACCAGTACGCTGGCTAAAGCATCGTCCTGGAAATTGACTATAATGTTAAGCGCCATGTTGTGATTTTTGCCTTCTTCTGGCAGTTCTTCATCACTGAATCCTAAATTGTTGCAGGAAGTGATGTTGGAGATAATGTTGTCAAATTGTCTTATCGTCACATCTTGTTCCACAAGGGCTTACTCCAAGACTTTCTGTAGGGCTTCCCTGTGAGCCTCGAAACTGAGTAATAGAGATAGCACAGAGATTCTCAAAGGAGTTTGCAACAATTGGTCTACAATGTTGTACTCGCTCTTCTGGATGAGCTTCGGCATCTCATTGTTGTTCTTTGAAAGGACCGGATTACTGGATTGACCGACTGGTTGATTGGGAACTTCTGTTTGAGGTTCCTTCTCCTTGGTGGGTTCTCCAACTCCTCGGTTGAAGATTCGGCCGCTCCGTGTTACTCGAATGATGTCGGTAATGTTCACGACAGAGGGTAATGGAGTTTCCTTTCCATTCTCGATTGTTGTTGCACCGTATTTGTAAGGGATATCCTTATCGGATTTGTACGGTATTGGTCCCGACAGATAGATAACCACAGGAACTTTTTGATTTTTCTGACCATCGTAGCCGGCCTCAATTGGTTCGAGGTTGAGAATCTTTCTACTATCAAGAGGGACTCTTGATTCATGGAGTAGAGGGATTATGGCACATACATCTTTGGTCCTCCCCTGATCAGAGATTATGACAACGTCTTTGCTTTGATCAGGAAGATAGTCTTGCATTACATTGACCGAACCAGAACTTGAACATGGTCGAATCTCTTTCCGGTCCAACTGATTTTGAATAGCTGACCGAACAAGGTAGCATCCTTGGCTGTTCTCAAACTCTACAGCGCTCATAGTTGTGTTGTGGCACCCGTCCACGTCCGCTTTGTATGCAGTGCAGCTTTACTAGATCTATTTCCATCGAGCAAACATCCTGACTTTGATGCCTAGCAGGATTCTCGTCAGTTATACTGACTTGTTGTGTGTCTTCATCCAAGTAGATCGGAAGCCACCAGTGGTTCAACAAGTGTTGAAGTGTTCTTTGGACAAGTGAACATCCTTGGTCGTCCTTACGACATACTTTACAGTTCTGATAATCATGCGAAGCCAGAAAACCGAGCCTGACCTGCTTAGCGTATAATTCTACCAGGCTGGTATTCATTAGGCAAATATCAAAGATTTGAATCATACTGACTTGATAGTGACTTCTATCACGGTAGTCCTGAATCCATCCGAGATCAATCTGTTGTTGGAGGGCCTCTTGTACAAACGAGCATCCCTGATTGTTTATTGAGCATATCGGACAGGAATTGTAATCGTACCGTGACAGATCATGATGTTGGTTTTGCCTTGAGTGCATTGCCACCAAGTTGACATTCATTGCCAGAATGTTGTGGTTCTGGACAATGTTAGGATTTGCGTGAGCCATATTGACCTCACAGATTCGGTGATCTTGGATCCATCCGAGATCCATCTTTTCTTGTAGAGCTGATTGCACTACAGAACATCCTTGATTATTCTTTGAGCAGATATCATACTGGTGATAATTGTGAGACGGTACATGACCGTACCGGCTCTATCTACAATGCATCTTGACCAGATTGGTTCCTAATAGGAGTACATTGTGAATTTGATAGCTGTGGTTAGATTTTTCCTCTATCAAATTTAATGCAGCCTTCTCGTGTTGAGGCAACGGGTTTGTCTGATCATTTGGATTTGTATCCTTGAAGGATAATACCCTGTTCCTGACAAGCTTTGTACATCGAATTTGAAGTTGAGACAGTTTTCTATGTTATGCCCCGGTCCTCCTTGATGGTAAGGGCAAGTTTGATCCATTTTGAACCAAAAAGGCAGACTTTCTGGTATTGTAAGAGGAGATCTGGTTTGGACGTGCCCCTTGACCAGTAGTAGTGGAAATAGTTCTGCGTATAACATCGGTATAGGGTCAAACCCTGGTGGTCGCGTTGTACGGTTGTTATTGATGTATTGTGGACGAGCCTGCTGAAGAGGCTGTTGTGACTTTTGCTGATACTGTTGTTGATTCGATTGGCTATGAGCAACCTGAGGTTGATACGTTGGAACAGGCGCAGGGTTGATAGTAGGAGTTACTGCTGCTACTGGTTGATACCTTTGCCTTTGCTTTTCGAGAGAGATATTACCATTATATTGCTCTTTTTTCTTAGGGAAAGCACTACCGTATCTTTTGGTACTGCTTGATGGTCAGGTATCTTTAACTAAACATCCTTCTCGGACTGCCCCTTCAAGGCGTATTCCCATTTTCACCATCTCAGTAAATTCGTTGGCCGCACTGGCGACCATTCGGTCATAATAGAATGAGCTCAAGGTTTTCAAAAAGATCTTTGTCATCTCTTTTTCCTCAAGAGGGGGACATATCTAGGCGGAAATTTCACGCCATCTCTGAGCATACTCCTTAAAAGTTTCCTTGTCCTTCTGCGACATTGCTCTGAGCTGATCTCTGTCTGGTGCCATGTCCAGGTTATACTTATACTACTGAACGAAGGAAGCGCCGAGATCTCTAAAAGTGTTGATCTTGGTGCAGTTTAAACCCATGTACCATCTGAGTGCGGCACCGGTTAAATTGTCTTGGAATTAATGGATCAGTAGCTGTTGATTTTCTATCTGAGTTGACATCTTTCGAGCGTACATCACCAAATGACTTTGAGGGCAAGAGTTACCCTTGTATTTTTCAAAGTCCGACACCTTGAATTTGTGCGGTATCTTTACATTAGGGACCAAACAAAGGTCTGCGGCGTCCTTTCCGAATAAATCCTGACCGCGAATGGCATGCAGTTCCTTCTGCATCTCCAGGAATTGTTCATGGAACTCATTCATTCTCTTGTGCATGTCTTTCTTTCCACCAGAGATTACTTGTGGAATCTGTCCTTCTGGGACAGTGTGTACCACGGGTTGTGGTATAGTCATTACGGCATGACACAGTGCTGTAAAAGGAAAACTCTAAGCTTATGGATCCTGAATCCTCTCTGAGGAGAGGTCAGACTAGTTCTGGTATTTTCCTTTTCTTTGACCGGGGATCTTGAGCCGTTGTCGGGTCATTAGTCTTTTTCCAAGTGAAAGGAGCGAGAAAATTTCTTCGGTCTTCTTGATTTTCTACAACATGTTGCTCTATTATCTTAATCAGAGTGCCCTTTTCTTTTAAGAGTTGCTGAATTTTGGTACACTCCACATTGAGAATACGGTACTTGTTCTTCCAAGATTTCTTTTCCCGTTGCTTTGTTGAGAGTGACCTGGAGTTTTTCCGTATCAAACATAAAATAAAGGACAGATTCCTTTAATGGAAGAACTTCTTGACGAGGGTAAAGCATCCTCAGCTTGAGAGCCCTAGTTTATACCCAATGCAGATAAGGTTCCACAGAGACACAATCTGGCTTTCCTAGAGACTCTCTTCCTTTCCTGTGAACATGTTTCCAGGAATGCACTATTTTTGTCTTTAGTGCCCTGTCACTTTCTCCTTCCTTAAAGAAAAGACCTTCCAGATGAACATTACGCAGGATATGCCTCATTGGGTATCCAAGTTGACGGCGAACTAAATTTGGATGATAGTTGATTCCTCCTTTAGTTCCTATGAGGGGTACATTAGGGAAATTTCCACATTTGTCAATGATCCTTATCCCGTCATAAATTCGATTGTACCAATCTATGTCAGAGTTGGTAAGAGACATGATTCTCTATGACCAACGTAGAGTACTCTTATGATCCCAAAAGGCAGCAGGCTTAGGTAAATGGGAAGTGAACCATTTGTATAGCAGGGGTACACAGCATGTGATCATTCCTCTTCTATACAAATTCCTTAAATGTACATAATGATAAGCATCTGCGAGCAGGGTTGGCATGGGGTTTCCAATCAGAAATATCTTAATGGCATTGGCATCGACAAAGTTATCGATGTTGGGAAAAAGGAAAAGCTCGTATATAAGTAGGACAAAGATATCTTCGAAAGCAGTTATGTTTCCTATACTGGCAAAGTACAGGGCTTTCTCTACCAAGAACTTGGCCGGTAAACCTTGGATTCCATCCTTAGTGGTCATATGAGTCCTGACTTCTGACTCGTCCAAATAGATGGCTCTTGCAATGGTTTGATCTTTTGGAATTTCTTCCAGCCCAGAAAACGGAGCTCGGTCAGTGATGGGTAGACCAGTTAGGTGATAGTACTCTTCTAGCGTTGGTGCCAGTTGATAATCCGGGAATGTGAAACAGTGATAAACCGGATCATAAAACTGAATCAGTATAGATAGGATTCCTTCAACTACATGAACCCTTAATAGAGACAGTAGTCCTCCGTACTTAGCTCTGAAAGCATCAGGGTTGGTGATCATCCTTGCCAACCCCCTTAAATCCTCTAGTTTTGGAGCCTTGAAGGTGTACTTGTGCATCTTCCTTGATTGATCCTTTGTCAAAGTGTCCTGAGAGGCTAAAAAATCCTAATTCTTGGTTGTAGTGAAAGCTCAGCAATCCTTGAGGAGATTGATGAGGCATGATGGCACATCCATATTGTGGTGATGATTTACACAATGATGGGAAATCTTAGTGGTCAAAATTTGGGGTATGACACTGGGCATGAGCCAATACCTCAAAACATGATCCAAAATGTTCCAAGGGACCTCAAGGATCCAATCGTCAAGTCAAAATGGCCTCAGGGGATGCATTCATCAAAAATCAGGAATTAGGGTTTCTTGACCTAATTCACCCCTAAGTTGACTTTTGAGGCAAGACATGAGCTAAGACCTCAAGACATGATTCAAGGGCCTCAAATACACTACATTGACCCATTTACAACAATGGATTGATCCAAGAAGCTTGATTCACAAGTTTCATTTTCATCTGGACCACATTTAGGGTTTTGAAGAAAAAGTCAACTGTACCTTTGACTTTGGACCAAGACATGTTCCCAAACCTTGGGAAATGATTCAAGGCACCCTAAAACACCTATGGAATCCATCCATTAGGTTTGAACTAGGTCAAGAACTTGATTACGTAGAGGATCACACAGTTTGGAATTCATCTGACAAAAAGTCAATTGTGCCCAAAATCAAGTTTGACTTTTTGATTTTTTTCACAAATATGACTCCCCTAAGTCAAAAACAATGTTAATACATGGTTTTGATCATCATCCATCAAGAAAAATCAAGAAAAGTGAGGTTACTTGCAAAAAGGGCAACCATAAGAAACTTAAATTTTTCTAAGTTATTAACAAAATGGATTTGGTACCAACTTTGCAAGGTCATAACTCCTAAACCCTAAGGATTTTTTCTTCCATCTAAAGCTCAAATGAAAGTTCACATGACATACTTCAAAAGTGTCAACTACAAAAGATTCCAAATCCTCGTGGATTTAAGTTATGGATTGATCAAAATCACAAAAACATGAAAATGACCACTTTTTCCAACACTTAGAAAAAATTTTAGACAGAATCTGTCTAAGTTTTTCACCAACTTGTGGACCCTTTTTCACCTTGATCCAAGTTGAACCAGGTCCATTGGTGGACATCAAAGTTAAAGTATGTCATATAAGCTTTCCAAAGAGTACAAGAACTCCCATTAATTCAACTTGAGCAAGAAGTTATGGACCTCACAACATGCCTTGCTCAAACTGGTTTTCAAGACAGATTATGTGCATTACTTGTGGCAAACGATTCTTGGGTCCAATTTTGGTGACTATGCAAAACTGATCCTCATCCAAATTCAACAAGAATCTCAGTTAATCATGAAGAACCTGCAAGCTTGGACCCTAAGGCAAGAATCCAATCCATTTGGCATGTGATCATCAATGTTGCAAATACAAAACCAAGCTTTGTCATTTGGCATTGATGTGGTGCATTGAGGTGGCTTGAATCAGCATATATTTGTCCAATTAAGTCAAGGTTGTTGCAAAAAATCAGAAGACCTAAAGCTACAAGAGCAGCTTAAGTCAAAGGCTAAGAGAAGACTTGGTACCTTGGCATTTTAGAAAGTGATACATGGGCATATCCATTGGATAATAGAGTGAACTGGTTGCCATTTACTATTCCTTCAAAAACAAACTTCCTCTACTATAAATAGAGGTCATTTCTGATGTTTCAAACCACACCAAAACAATACCAAAGCCTTATTTTCTCACTCTTCCTCTCTTACTTCAATTTCAAGTCACATTGGAGCAATTTTGGAATTCTTGAAACCAGAGCAAAAACCACTCAAATAACTATCCAAACACATCACAAATCATCCATTGGAAGTGTTCAAACAGTCACCCTCATTGTACAACATCAAAATCAGAAAGTCAACCTCCAAAACCTCAAATTTTGACTTTTCTGCATTTTTCAAGCCATGTCTTGATCCAATCACTTTCAAAACCAATTAACCCTTCAAATACTCTCCAAATATCATCCTCAATATGTCCCAACAAGTTTCCCTCAACTGTAACACCATTTGAGTGAGTTACCATTTTGGTCAATTTTTCCACTTTTGCAAGAAAGAGCCAATTCTTGTTCCTGAGGTTTCCGTTTGGTTTTGATCATCCTAAAAGCTTCCAAGGGATCAATCAAGAGTGTCTAAAGCATTGGATTACTTCTGGCACAAGCATCTTTACAGTTAGCACTCAGAGCTTCAAGAGGTAAGTGCATAACAACTTGAACTCTTCAAAATATACATTGCTTTGATGTCCATTGATCATGAACATGTCATACATATCATATGTGTTGTGTTTGAACTAATTTACCATGCTATTATTGCTTGTATGATGTGGTAGCATAGAACTTGCAAATCTTGGCCTATTTTGAAACCACTATCGGGTTTTTAAATAGAAGCATCTTTTGAAAATTCTGAGACCATCATTGGATTCCTCATGAAATTCTAGGTAGGATCCATCTAAATTTCATCCAATTCCATGGAGAAATGAGGGAGATATGATCCTTTTTACAAATCACACAAAACTTGGTTTTTGCCTTGGCCTGACCTGAATTTAGGCTACCCATATGTTCATGGGGTGGTTTTGGTACACGGATGTATCACCACCCCAGTGGTAGCAGCGTGCATGTGTTTGGTTGGAGGGCGTGGGTTCAACACCCACCCAGACCATTTTTATTTCCCTCTCATTTTTGCTATTTTTTCATATTTTTCATGATTTTTTTAATGAATCTCAAAATTGATTTCTCTCTCAATTTTAATTATTTTTTATTGGTTTTTTTTTAATTCACAAAAAAATTGAAATATTTTATTCCACAAAAAAATTGAATTTATATTATTTATTTAATATAGTTTGAATTTTTGTAATTAATTTCATTTTATTTGTTTCCAAACATTTTAAAAATGAGATTTCCACTTTGATCTTTCAAAATCAATTGAATGTCAAGCCTTTATGTGATTAAACTTGATTTTCCAAAATATTTTTCAAAGCTTACCCCTTGTTTTTAAATATATTTGATATTTTATATTTAATTTCCTTTTAAAATTATATTAATTTTACTTAAAATTAGGGTTTCCCTCAATTTTAATTTTTCAAACTTCATTTGAAACAACTTTGGGCCTCTTGATAGAGCGTATGTCCCACCCCTTTGTAAATAAACCATTTTGGGCCTCAGTCATTGTATAAGTCCCGATACGATCCCGACGCAATCGTCGTTTTCAAAACGAAAATCATTTGGGCATCCCCTTGTGTTGTAAGTCCCATTTTTCTTCTTTTCCAAACATTTTTGGGCCTCTAATAGAGTGTAAGACCCAACCCCCATTGTACATAAATAATTTGGGCCTCATTCATTTGTATAAGTCTCAGTACAAATTTTCAAAATAATTTTGTGATCACTGTTTTTTATCTGGGCATATCCTTGAGTTGTAAGCCCTATCTCTTGTATAAAAAATAAACTTTGGGCCTCTAATAGAGTGTAAGACCCATCCTTTTTGTAAATACAATAACTTGGGCCTCCATCATTATATAAGTCCCTCTGTGGTTTTCAAAACTACGACGCGATTATCCCCTTTTCTAAAGAATTCATCTGGGCCTCTATTTGACTATAAGCCCCAAACTTCTTTTTACAACAACTTTCTTTTTGATTTAGATTCAAATTCTAAAGTTTTATCAAAACTTTCTTCAATTTCTTGAATAACTAACCATACAGCTGTAGCTGCTATGCTTGGGCTTGCACAACTGTAAGTTCCACTATCTTCTCAATATATACTTGTTTATATATTTCATCTGTATATACTTTCTTAGAGTTTTACCCAGCAATTAGGGCTAGGTCTAGATTAAACCAGTGGTTACTCTTTCAAAACAGTCAAAACTAGTTCCCCATAGGAAATTCCAGATACAGTCTTGCCTCCTCTTGGGCTTATACAATATGGAACAAAGAAAGTCATTATTCCTGGTGAAACTTTTCTCAAGACTGTCACAACTTAAAAATATTTGTACAAGAAATTCATTTCCCCAAAGAGGATTAATTCTCGGTGAAACCTCTTCTAAATTTCTTCAAACCCTAGAACTGTTCTGTAAGGAAAGGACTTATTCCCGATGAAACCTTTCTTGAACTTTTCCTAGGTTTGGACCCACAGGCTTGCTAAAAGCATCCCCAACCTCCTCTTGGGCTTTGTACATGGACTCACAGGCTTCTTAGAAGTTCTCAACCTCTTCTTGGGCTTTGTACAAGGACTCACAGGCTTCTTATAAGTTCTCAGCCTCCTCTTGGGCTTAGTACAAGGACCCAAAGACCTCCTATAGGTATAAGACAGAACTTAGTCATCTCTACTAGTTCAATCCTCTAGAGAGTCAGAATTTCAGAACATCCGTTTATTTTTAGGGTTGATCTTCATCCCTTTAAAACATCAGCCTCCTCTTAGGCATTATATAAAGATTATTCTCCAACTAAGAGTCAACATCTTCCTACCAGTAGACTTGGAAAGTCTCATCTCCTCTTGGATCTCAAAGAAGCCCTCAAGTTTCCTAAAATAACAGGAAAAACCTTGATCATATCATCAATCTCCAGCAGATTCTGAAACGTCCATAGGTTTTCATACTCAAGGTTTAAACCTTAATAGAATCAGAGCCTCAGGGCATCTGATATTTTAATTCTTCTTCAATACTCAGCAAGAGTTGATTCCCCAATTTGGACCTATCTCTGGATATCAATAATCCTCAGCAGAAGCCAGCCTCTTCTTAGGCTTCATATAAGAATTTCTCCAGCCATCCTCCTCTTAGGCTTTGTATAATGATTTTTCCTCAGCAGATTTAGCCTCAATCTTGGACTTTGTACAAGACAGATAAAACCTCTCCCCAGTGGAGTCAATTTCTTTTAGCCTCGATCTTGGGCTTTGTACAAAATAGACAAAATACCCCCCAGAAGAGTCAATCTCTTTTCAACCTCAATCTTGGGCTTTGTACAAGATAGATCACACTTTCCAGCTGAGTCAATCTCCTTTTAGCCTCAATCTTGGGCTTTATACAAGACAGATATAAAATTCCCTAGTAGAATCAACCTTTTAGCTTCAATCTTGGGCTTTGATCAAGGCACACAAAAAATCAACACTCCCTCAGAGGAAATCAAGAGTCCACTCTGTAGGGAGACATTTCTCTGTATATCACATATCAAGACAAATAATCAAACAACCCCTAATTCCAGATAACTGCTATAAGTGGCACACTTGTTGATTCAAAAATCCAAGCTGTGGTCCCTCTTTTATCCTGGTAAACTTCCTCTTTCATCTAATTGATGTAAGTGGCAAGCCTCTGGATTATTTATATCTAAACTAATGTCCCTCTCTTAGCATGGAAGATTCCTAAGGAAAAACGGCATTGCTCTACAACTGAGTTAAAGTTTCTTCCTTCAGGACATTTCTCTTATAAAGGAAATTATGGCATTGATGGATTCCATACATTCCAGTTAAAGTAATTCTCCTTTATAATCAGCTACCCAACAACTGTGATAAATGGGTGAGATACCTCCCTTTAGAGATGATAAATTCTCTCTCAGTCAAACCTTTAGCTTCAATCTTGGGCTTTAAACAAGACACCAAACATTTTCCTCGAATAGAATAGGAGTAACTACGATTGCTCTGATTTCTCGAGTACCTTTACGGGACTACGTAGGCATAAGATTACGAAATCTTAGTGAGCACACATACCAAAAACTTTAGGTCCAGTACCTTACCAAAAACAACAGAAAACCCAAACACAACAAAAACACTCTCTTAACACTCACAGAGGAGAAAATTTCCTAACCCATAACAGATAAACGCCATAAAGTATTTAAACATGCCCAAAAAGATCTATGGATAACCATATATACACTGGGTATTTGACAACTTCCCTTTGTATAACCTGACCCCGACCCCCCAATCTTTTAGCATTTGTTAAAGAAAACATTTGCGTGCAAGGTTAGTTTTAGATAGCTTCCCTTTCCTTTCCAGCTTCATAGGATAAATAAGAAATAAGAAAGTAGCACCGAATTCCAAACATTGCGGTAAGGTGGTCGCGTCACCGACAAAAATCGCACGCTACACCCAAGATCTCTGAAAGTACTGATCTTGGTGCGGTTTAAACCCATGTATCATTTAAGTGCAGCACCGGTTAAATTGTCTTGGAAGTAATGGATTAGTAGTTGTTGGTTTTCTGTCTGGAATTCATTCATCCTTTCGTATACTTCTTTGTTTCTGCCAGAAGTGGCCTGCAGAATCTGCTCCTCCGGGATAGTGTGTACCACCGGTTGTGGTATAGACATTACAGCGGTAACTCTTGGTGCTTCAGTGACCTAAATTTTGTAACCTTCAGGAGTTTCTGTCATAACCCTTGCATCTTCATTTACCTAAAGTTTGTAACCTTCAGGTCTGGAGGTTCCTGCTACAGCTTCAGGCTCTTCAGTGAAAGGAGGTATATATCCCTTAGAGGTATAAAATTGAAAGGCATGCCCCAGGGAAAACCTTTAGGCATGTTATACTGAGGATGACTTCCAGGTGTCTCAAACGCTGGTGTAGTCATAATCTCTGAGACCGCAGTCCATTGAGATTGTTGATCCTGAGCTGCTGCCAGGGATTCCATTGTGTTGTGGAGTTTCTCCAAGCTCTCCTTTAGAGCGTTGATTTCTTCTCTCAACTCTCTATTCTCTTCTTGACATCGTCCATTTTCTTTTGTCGATTGGCTCGAGTGTTGTACGAATGAGACAGTTTGACTCTAGAGTGCGACACACATGTGAGACTCAATGACAAAGATGTGTTATATGAGAATGATGAATGATATGCAGAAAATGAGAATGATCTTTTTTTAGTTTTTGTTTTCAAAAGAACTTTTAACAATTATATTGCAAATATCATACAGCGGGGGAAACCCTTTTATTGAACTCGAAAGATTGCAGTATTTTACAGGGAAAAGTACAGTATTTTACAAAGTACGAGAAGGAAAATTAGGCCTAAGGATCCTGAGTTTTCTCTGAGGAAAGCTCAGATGCTGGTTCCTAAATTTTTATTTTCTTTTATCAGGCCCCTTCAACCGTTGTCGGGTCGATGATCCTTTGCCAAGTGAAAGGAGAGAGCAAATTTCTTCGTTTCTCTTGACTTTCTATAGCATGTTGCTCTAATATCTCAATCAGAGCATCATTTTCCTTCAATAGTTCTTGGATTTTTGTGCACTCCAAATTAATAATCGGGTACTTGTTCTTCCAAGAGTTCTTCTCATGTTGGACTTTGTTAAGAGCGATCTGAAGTTTTTCCACATCAGACATAAAATAAAGGACAAATTCCTTTAGGGGAAAAGCTTCTTAACGATGGTAAGGCATCTTCAGTTTGATGGCTCTAGTTTGTACCCAGTGGAGGTAAGGCTCTGCAAAGATGCAATTTTACCTTCCTAGGGACTCTTTTCCCTTCATATGAACATGTTGCCAGGCATGCACTATTTCTTTCTTTAGTGCCCTGTCATTTTCTCCTTATTGAAGAAAAAACCTTCCAGATGAATGTTATGTGGTACATTCTTCATCGGGTATCCAAGTTGACGACGGGCTAAAATTAGATGGTAGTTGATCTCTCCCTTAGTACCAATTAGGGGTACATTGGGGAAAATTCCACATTTTTCGATGATTTGTATTCAGTCATAGATCTAATTGTACTAATCTATGTCAAAATTGGTAAGAGACATAATCTTCTGCGACCATCGCAGACCACTCCTGTGATCCCAAAAAAGCAGCAGACTTGGGTAAGTAGGAAATAAACCATCTGTAGAGTAATGGTACACAACATGTGATCATCCCTCCATTGTACAAATTCCTTAAATGTACAGAGTGATAAGCATCTACGAGCAAGGTTGGGACTGGGTTCCCAATTAAGAATATCTTGAAAGCATTAGCATCGACAAAGTTGTCGATGTTGGAAAAGAAGAATAACCCATATATGAGTAGGACAAAGACATTCTCAAAAGCATTTACATTTCCTATACTGGCAAAGTATAGGGCTTTCTCCATTAGGAATTTAGCTGGTAAACCCTGGATTCCTCCCTTGTTGGTCATGTGAGTCTTAATATCCGACTCTTCCAATGAGGTTGCTCTTACAATGGCTTTATCTTTTGGAATTTCTTCCAGTCTAGAAAATGGATCTTGATCAGTGATAGGTAAATCAATCAGGTGAGAGTACTCTTCCAATGTTGGGGTGAGCTGATAATCTGGAAAAGTGAAGCAGTGGTATACTGGATCGTAGAACTGAACAAATGTAGACAGTACTCCTTCTACCATGTGGACCTTCAAAAGAGACAACAGTCCTCCGTGCTTAGCTCTGAAAGCTTCGGGATTAGTAATCATCCTTCCCAATTTCCTTAAGTCTTCTAGTTTTGGAACCTTGAAGGTGTACTTGTGCATTTTTATTCTACCGAAATCCATAACGCAACTTCTGATATTTGTAATTATTGTTTTAGTTCATTCAGAAAAAGGTTTTTTTTTCTTGTTAAAAAAGAGTTTTTTAATGAATGAAGTGGATGGATGCATGAATGCAGCAAACAAAAACAATTGAAAACATGGGTTTAAGGGTTCATCATCAAGAGCATGGAGTCATGGATCTACCCATCCCCAAGGTGTGTACTAAAGGTCAACTTTTGTACCTGTAGAACGGGTTCTAATAAAGGTTCCCAAAATCATTGACCCCTCTTAAGGATATTAATAGCAAACCGATTAACTCATGAGAGCTGTAATATCCCAAGATGAATCTCCTTTAAGTGTAGTATCGCATATCAACTATTCCTGATAGTCACCGCGCTACCTAATGGTCAAATGATTAAATGCTTACTAATCCTCAGTTTCAAGGGTATCCAATGGGTAATTCCACGAGGATACCTCCCCTGATTCGGTGGAATCTCAAGTTAGCTTGGTCGGGATTCACTCCCTATAAGCCTCCCTGAATACGCCACCACTTATCTTAATGTTCTCTCGGACTCACCACATGCGTATTAATCGCATGCCCAAATAACAGTAATTTAAACAAGTATATCAAGTAATATGACAGCAGATGATATATAAAAAATGAGAAAGCAAGTAAGATAGCATAAAAATAAATGCAAAGCAAGGTCTAGACCTCTTAGGAAATCTAATCCTATAAGTCCTAAAAGTCCCCAGCAGAGTCGCCATTTTTCTGTAGCGTCAGTTTTTTGGTGACGCGACCACCTACCGCATTTGGTGCTACTTTCTGATTTCTGTATTTATCCTATGAAGCTTGAAAGGAAGGGGAAGATATCTTAAACCAACCCTGCACGCAAGTGTTTTCTTTAACAGGTGCTAAGAGATCGGGGATCGGGGTCTGGTTATACAAAGGGAAGCTATTAACACCCAGAGTATATATAGGAACCTTCTTTTGCATGTATTTTTGCTATTTTGAAATACTTTCTTGTGTTTATCTGCTGTGGATTGGGAAAGTTTCTCCTTTGGGAGTGTTGAGAGAATGTTTTTGTTGTTTTTGGGTTTTCTATTGTTTTTGGGAAGGTACTGGACCTAAGATTTTTGATTTGTGTGCTCCCTAAGATTTTGCAATCTTATGCCTACATATTCCCGTAAAAATGGGAAATCCGTTCAAAGCCCAAGATTGAAGTTATCGGAGTATTTGTGTCTTGTTCAAAGCTCAAGATTGAAGCTAAAAGGTTTACTGAGAGAGAATTTGTCATCTCTAAAAGGAGATATATCACCTATTCATCACAAAATGTTGAGGAATTGATTATAAGGGAAATTACTTTACCTGTGATGTGTGGAATCCAGCAATGCCATAATTTCCTTTATAAGAGAGATGCCATGAAGGAAGAAGCTTTAACTCAGTGTAGAGTAATGCCACTTTTTCGTTTATGAATCTTTCATGCTAAGAGAGAGACATTGGCTTGGATGTATGGAATCCATAGGCTTGCCACTTATAGATATTAGATGAAAGAGAGATGTTATCTAGGATAAAGGAGGGACTCCAGCTTGGATTTTGAATCAACAAGTGTACCACTTATAGCAATTATCTAGAAAAAGGTTTTGATTGTTTGTTTTTGAGATGTGATGCATAGAGGGAATATCCTCCTATAGAGAGGATTCATGGCCTCATCTGAGGGGATGTTGGATTTTTGTATGCCTTGATTAAAGCCCAAGGCTGAAGCTAAAGGAAACTGACTCCACTGGGGAGGGTTTTATCTGTCTTGTACAAATCCCGAGATTGAGGTTGACTGGGGAAATTCTTATATGAAGCCTAAGAGGAGGCTGACTCTTGCTAGGGATTATTGAAATTCAGGAGAAGGTCAAAGGGAAACTAACACTTGCTGGGGAATTAGGGAAGAGTTGAAGTACCAGATGCCATGAGGCTCTGATTTTGTTAGGGATTTGTTGATGGTAAATTGACCCTGGCTGGGAATTTTCAAGGTGAAAGTTAATCCTTGTTGGGGGTCAGGGGAGTTTAAAGATAAGTTGAAAACCTTAGGGTTTTTTTAACTCTGCTGGAGACTGGTGTATTGGTAAAATAATCAGGTTTTATCCTATGCCTTTAGGAAACCAGAGGGTCTTTGTGTGAAGTCCGAAAGGAGACTATGATAATGAGACTTTCCAAGTCTACTTGAATGAAGCCCAATAGGAAGCTGAGATTATCCAAGTCTCTTAAGAAGTGGTAGACTCTGGTGTAGAGAGATCTTTGTATGATGCCCAAGAGGAGGCTGTTGGTTTAAGGATCAACCCTGGAATGATTGGGTATTCTGGAGTTTTGACTCTCCTGGGGATTGAACTAGTAGAGATGACTAACATTTATCCTATGCTTTTAGGAAGCCTTTGGGTCCTTGTACTAAGCCCAAGAGGAGGCTGGGGGAACTTTTAAGAAGCCTGTTGGTCCTTGTACTAAGCCCAAGAGGAGGCTGGGGATGCTTCTAGGAAGCCTGTGGGTCCAAGCCTAAGAAAAGTTCAAGAAAGGTTTCACCGGGAATAAGTTCTTTCTTTGTTGAATAGTTCTAAGGTTTGAAGAAATTCAAAAGAGATTTCACCGGGAATTAATCCTCTCTGGGGAAATGAATTTCTTATATATACATATATATATATATATATATATATATATATATATATGTTTCTAAGTTTTGACAGTCTTGAGAAAAGTTTCACGGGGAATAATGCCTTTCTCTGTTCCATATTGAATAAAGCCCAAGAGGAGACAGACTGTATTGGGGGGAGTTTCCTATGAGGGAACTAGTTTTGACTAAGTTAGAAGTAACCTCTGGTTTGACCTAAGTGTAGACCTAACTACTGGGGAAACTCTAGACAGATATGCACAAGTATATACAAATAAGTGTATTAGCAGGTATATATACAGGTATGCATTGAAAAAAAAGGAGGTTGGGTCTTACACTCTGAGAAGAGGCCCAAGTGTATTGTGATTGGTTGTATTGACTACAACTGTATGATTAGGGTTTTAAGAAATTGAAGAAAGTTTTGGGAAAACTTTGAGTTTGAATTTGAATTAAAATTTGTTTAAAAGAAAAGAATGTTTAGGGCTTATAACTCAAAGAGAGGCCTAAGTGGTTTAAGAGCAGTTTCACCGGGAATAATACTCCTCTTAGTACCAGTTTAAAACAGACAGATGATTTTGAAAACAGAGGTATGGGGCTTACAACTCAAGGATAGGCCCATGGAAGTTGTTTATTGTTTAAAACAAAGTTTATGTACAAAAAATTGGGGCTTATACTCAAGAAGAGGCCCAGTTGACTTATTTGAAAACTGTGATCGCACTGCGATACCGAAAGACATTGTAGGACTTATACTACAGCAGAGGCCCAAAATTTATTTATGTACATAGAGGTTGGGGATTTTACTCAAGGAGAGGCCCAAAATGTTTATTGAAAGAAAGAAAAGTGGGGCTTATACTCAAGGAGAGGCCTAGATGAAAACAGCAGACACACCGTTATTTTGAAAATCGCACCGGGACTTATACTATGACAGAGGCGCAGGAATTATTTATTTACAAAAGGAGGTTGGGTCTTACAATCTATTATAGGCCCAAGTGTTTATGAAAACAGTGATCGCACCGTGATTTTGAAAAGCGCGATGGGACTTATACTATAGCAGAGGCCCATGCAGTGGTTTATTTACAAAAAGGGTTGGGTCTTACACTCTAATAGATGCCCATGAGTGTTGAAATGAAGTTTGAAAAATTGAATCAAAACAAAACCCTAATTTTATTTGTAAAAAGTATTTTTCAAAGAAAAATCAAATAAAATATGATAAAAAATATCAAATAAAATCATTAATGGTGTTATAACAATGATTACGGTTTATGAAAAAGTATTTTATCCACATGAATATAAAAAATCATTTTGATTTTAAAAATCAAGAAAAATAAATCATTTTAAAAGCATTTAAAACAATTTAAAATAATATTTTTAAATATATTAAAAATATATTAAATTAAAATATTTTTGTGATTTTTGGTGAATAAAATATTAGGGACTATAAATGACATGCGTGAAAAAGAATAGCTCAAAAATGTTAAAGGAGCTATGAGAAATGAATGGTTAAAGTTATGAAAAAAATTGAAGAGAAAAATGGAAAAAATGTCACAACATCATCTTCGACATCCCTCATGTGTCCTCTCTCTCTTCCATATTTTCTTCATTTTTTCCTCAATCTTTCAACACTCATAACTCTCTTAATTTTTCACGAAATTAAAAATCGTAAGAACCTAACTTGACCGATTTTTTGCAAGGAATCCAATGGTACCACTCATACATACTGAAACTAGACGTACAGAACACAAGAGGTAAAAAACCAGAACTAAACCTTAGTTTTTAAACAATATAACCTCCACATATATATATATATATATATATATATATATATATATATATATATATATATATATGTTAAAGTGCAAACAGTAGGAGGATCACAACAAACACATTAAGAACTGCATTTTTGCTTTAAGAATCAATCAATAATGATGAATGTACATGAAATTTCAAAGTGAAAGAACACTTACCTATTGGAGCAAGGTCTAATGCCTCTTCAATGTAGTTACAGCAGCAAAAAGAAGATTCTATGAGCTTCCTTGATCCTCCAGGAGTGTGTTGATGTGCTTGGAATGGATTGAAACCTTATGGTTGTGAAAATTCAATTCTCACTCTTTTGAATTTTGAAATTTGAAGTAAGAGAGAGAAAATGAGAAAATAAGGCTTTGGTATTGTTTTGGTGTGTTTTGAAACATCAGAAATGAGCTCTATTTATAGGTGAATAAGTTTGCCTTCGCTGAATAGTAATGGCTTGGTGGATAAAACTCATTAAATATTTTTGGCAAGATGTCATAACTTCCATACCAAGGTACAATAGCTCTTCTAAGTAGCATAGCCAACTTTTGACCAATTCCACATTCGTCGGATTTTTTTATTGTTGTTTATGCATAAATCTTGACTGAAAAGAGTGGAATCTTTGAATGTGCACTATTACACATAAATGCTTAAGAACAAAACTTAAGTTCTTAACCTTGTAATGATGTTTCTTAACTTCTAAAGAGATAATCCTTGACTTAATCCTCATTTTGCAGGTTTGATCACTCATTGTTTTTTACTGGTGTAGTTCAGTTCTTGATAATTCAATGTCTCACATAAATGCATAAGAACAAACTTGACTTCATGGCTTTGTAATGATGATTCTCACATGCTAAGGGATATATCCTTGAATCATTGGCATATTCTTGCATATTTTATGTGATTCTATCAGATTCATGTTAATCTTGGATGATGACAAAGCTTGAAAATCGTGTGACACAAGAAAAGTGCACAAAATATGTCCTAAAAATCAGTTGCATCAAGCCTTATTGTAAAATCCATAACTTCTTGCTCAAGTAAGATAAATGGATGTTCTAGGACATTTTGGAAAGCTTGGATGACATTCTTCAACTTTGATTTTCATTTTGTGTGAAGATAATACTTGCAAAGTCATCAAAAATGATCTTGAACTTGTGTAATCAAATCTATACTAAAATTGTCTTAAAAATATGTTTATCAATGCCTTTTACAAAAATCATATCTTCCTGCTCGAGTATGATAAATGGACTTTCTATGACTTTTTGGGAAGCTGGGATGACATACTTCAACTTTGATGTCCAAGGTTTGGCTCTAATCAACTTGGATCATGGAGGAAAATGTCCTTAGAGTTGGGACTTTTTTGCTGGAAAAATATTTAGTGATGTCCTACGAAATGTTGGAACATCTGACAACTTTGAACATTAAGAATTCCAAACTTTGATCACTTATATCTTTCAATCCTTGTGATATTTTGAGTTGATTCCTTCTACAATGTTGAAGTATCAAATACCCTCTTTAAAAGTAGCCCTTAAGTAAAATCAATGGATGATTGGATCAATAGTTCCTTCAATTTGATCAATTTTGCAACTTTGTATGATTTCTTGATTTAAATTTGATCAAATGCAATCATCCATCATATTTTCTCGAGTAATGGTTTGTGAAGCTCATAGTTGACCAAAAGTCAAACTTTGACTTTCTGTGCCAGTTGACTTTGTATCAGATGAACTTTAGGCTTGATTAATTTGAAATGTTGCATTCTTATGCTTGATTCTTGATGTGGGAGACTCTTGATCTTTTATGGATGTTTGAGAGGCTTGACAAGTTGAAGATCATGTCAATTTTTTATTAATCTTATGCCTGAGTGCTCTGAGAGGGCTCAAAACCCTAATTCTTGATTGAGGTGAATGATCAACAATCTTTGAGAAGGTTGATAAAGCATGAAGGTACATCCATATTGTGGTGATGGTTTGCATAATGATGTGGAACCTTGTGGTCAAAATTTAGGGTATGACACTATGCATACACACAATCAAACTACACAAATTATTTTTTGATTGAGTGACCACCTAGATCAGGGTTGATAATGTTCAATTAAGTTGGTGTACCAAGAATATAGGGTTGAGTTCTTTGAGTGTTTCAAATAAGAAAATCGAGTTGGGGTTTTTTCTTCAAGATCATTGAGGATTTGAAGGTTTGGGCAATATTACGCAATTCAGATATGATCGAGTGAAAGCCTTAGGACAAGGTGGTTCCTTGTAAGAGAGTAGCATAAGAGGATGGATCGTGTTGGTAAATCTTAGGTTCAACCATTGTGCGCTTGAGATTAATTCGACCGTGTGAAAGCCTTGGTACAAGCTGGTTCCTTGCAAGGAAGTAGTAAAATTGGTGAATTGAAGCGGCATTGTTGGTGACTTGATCAATCTTTGAAGGTGGTAGAATCAACAACAAACCATAGGGTTTTTAGGGTTATAGTTATTCATCTCTTGTATATACACTTTTTACAAAGTAAGGTTAATTGCAGTATCTTAATTCAATTTTGAATTGAGGGTAGACATACCCATAGTGAGGCCGATTGGGGAACTGCCTTAAAAAATCCCTCTCTCTCTCTCTCTCTCTCTCTCTTTCTCTCTAATTTTTTATTTGCAAATTATTGAATTCATTGATTGTTTGATCAATTCGATTGGAAATTATTTTTTATCATATATTTTCTAATTAGGTCTTGTTGATAGAATCATAATTCGGTTGATTGTGATTTTTTTTAAGATCAACAAAACAGAATAAATTTCCAAACAATATTGATTGCACACAAGGTCTTCGATAAATTGCTTTGTTGTGTTTTTTTGTTTTGTTTTTTTTATCATTGGAAATAAGCTCTACGTATAGCTTAGCATTTGTTTGTGTTGTGATTAATTGTTGAACAATTTGTGTTCATTATCATTTTATTGTGTACCTTTACGCATATCCTAGCTTTTCGATAGTAGTTTTGGTTAGAAAGTTTGATTCTGGTTGTTTAAGATGTGCCATAAAACTTTTGAAAACAATTTTTGCCAAAAGTTTGATTTTTAATTTGTGATATATTCACCCCCTCTAGATCGAAGCATATCGTCTAACACAAGACATACCAGAGTCGAGTGGAAGACCAGACTAATAAGCCAGTTGGAAAACAAATGTTTTCTCCAAAGCCAGGCCAGCCGAAGGGAAAGGCGAAGGAAGTGCCACCGTTCACGGAGGACGAATTGGTGATTTATAACTTTGACTCTGGATCAGAGGATGATTTTGATGTGTTATGCAACATGGTGTCTGTGCTCTCTAGGGAGCATGCTTGTATTATAGAGGTATCTGAACCAGCAAATTGCGAGGAAGAAGAAATGGCAAAGCACAAACTGGTGTGTTATTCCGTGATGGACAACGACTGCATCGAAGAACATAATGCATTTTTTGAAAGGCCTCATGAAGGAATGAAAAGTCATTTTAATCCCCTTTTTATAAGGGTGAAAGTGGAGAATACTACGGTGAATAAGATCTTAGTGGATGGAGGGTTGTAGTTAATCTCATGTCTCATTTTTTGTTGGTAAAGATAGGAAAGTTCGATATTGACTCGAGGACACATAATATGGTGATCTCAAATTATGAAGGAAAAATAGGTCAGACTATAGGCGTTATCCAAGTCTATGTGACGGTGGGTTCTATAACTCGACCCACAGTTTTCATGGTCATAGCGTCGAAGGCTAGTTATAACTTGCTCCTTGGTCGAGAATGGATACATGGCGTGGGAGTTGTACCTTTGTAAATTCATCAGATGATAACAGTTTGGAGGAACGATGGATAGTTGAGAATATTGAAGCAGATCAAAGGTACTACATGGCGGAGGTGAACCATGTAGATATGAGGAATTTTGAAAAGAATCTAGCGAAGATAGTACACCAGCAGGGTTTGCTTACATGCCTTTGGAAGAGGCATTTTGCTCTCATCAATTCCACCCAACCCATGGATTCATGTGGGACAAAGAGATCATGGGTGAGAGGACTTATGACATAATTTGGCCAACTTGATAGGGCAACGAATTTGATGACGATGTCTGCGTTCGACGCGTTGAAGCGAATTTCGGCTTACGTAGCCGAGAATAGATTGAAAGTGGCTTTAGAGGCTGAAATACCACACTTGGTTGTCGAAGCTAATCAATTAGAAGTGTTCAATGTGGCTCAAAGGATAAATGTGGAGCCAGAACTACTCGAAATGCCGCAATCAGCTGGTATAGAGAATTATGGTTTAAAAGGCCAGGGGCTCGACTGCATCTATAATGATGAGCCTTTGGGGTTCAAAAAGGATCTTGTTGCGTCACCCATGAAGATAAAACCTCAGGATCCATTTGAATAAATCAACTTGGGCGACGAAGCTAACAAAAGGCCGATTTATATTAGTGCCAATATCGACTCTAGTCTAAGGGGTTTGGTGGAGTTGAAACTGCCAATGAAACCTGGGAAGAAGCCAATCAAGCAGATGCCTAGATGGTTTGCATCAAAAGTAATGTCCAAACTAAAAGAGGATATCGAAAGACTCCTGAAAAGCAAGTTCATTAGAACGGTAAGGTATGTCGAATGGCTTGCAAATATTTTTCTAGTAATTAAGAAAAAATGGTACATTAAGGGTCTGCATCGACTTTAGAGATTTGAACGCACCAACCTTTGAGGACGAATACCCAATGCTTATCGCCGAGATGTTGGTCGACTCAGCAACGAGTTTTGAATACCTTAGTATGCTTGATGGTTATTCCGATTATAACCAAATTTTAATTGCATATTGATAAGTGCTAAATTGTAGTGAATTCTAGTGAGAATAATTAGCACTTATTGACTTGTTTCAATTGATTTTCATTTATAAACCTCAACTTTTATGTATGTTTTAGGTAATTAATGTTATATGCGTAATCATATACGTATCTTGAGTTTGATTGTCTTGATCTCATTTTTTTATAGGTATTCAAGCAATGAGATTTTTTCACTGCCTTGTAGAGAGCATTGAATAAGCTTTTCGGCGCTTCTGACTATGCTTCAATCGGAGTTACGGTGCTCAAGTTGTGATAAAAGCAAGAAACAATTTTTCTCCAAACTGTCATGTTCACAGTGCGAACACAAAGCGAAGGGAAGGTGTCATACCCCAAATTATACCCTTAGATTCTTTGATCTTTCGCATATCATTTAGGTCAATCATATTGCATAGCTGACCAAATTACTAGGCTTTGTTTATTTGTTTTTGTGTCAATTTTAGGGTTTGCTTCAAGAGGCTCCAAGGATTTGATCAATCAAAGTTTTGGATAGGTCATTCACCAATCAAGTTCTCATACTCCTAAGAAACCTCCCTTCCCCGATAATCCAGTTCCATATAGCTTCATCACAAGTTCTTCGAGGCTCAGGTCTTGCAAAACTGAATAAAGGATCAGGCAAGGTTGTCAGGTCAAGGATGTGTGTGGTGTGGTTTGAGATTCAGCGGAAGTTGACCTAATCTCGGTCAAACAAGTGGTTTGTTTCAGTATTAGGTTATCAGGTTGTAGCAAAGATTCTGAATTAGGGTTTTGGTTTTCACCAAGTCATTGTTTTATCAATGTACACTCAAGGCGAAGATTAGGGTTTCTCACCCTTTGTGTTTAAGATGAGCAAGTCTCATTCAGTTGAGTTTCACCTGAGACTAGCAGGTCAAGTGTATGTGCAGTAATGTTTTAGGTCATTTGGATATGACTTGGTTTTAGTCAAGAAAGAAGATTTGGTTTCGTTTTTCTTATTTGAAGATCATTAAACTGGGGTTTCGTGTCAATACAAGGTGTTTGTTGAAGGTACAAAGCCATCAATGGTCAAAGTAGTCGAATGGCGTGCAAGTACTGATCGTGTGGTTCAGGATTAGTGGCATCCAAGTGGTGCTGTAAAGGTTTTAAGTGTCGTGGAGGTGCACTACCATTACCTATACTCGTTCCCGTAACCAATTTCAATTTCATTCAGTTATCCAATAAATCCATTTTTCCATTTTTAAACCGTTTTCCATTCCAATTACCTATTTCAGTCATTTATTCCCGTACCTTTTTATCCACTTTTTATGTATCCATTTTTTTAGTCCAAATTAATTCCATCAAACCACTTTAAACTATTTCAATTAATTATCCATTTTTTTCTTTCAATGAGCAATATTCATTAAAATCATTTTCCTCTATTATCCACTTCTAAAATCCATTTCCATAAACATCCATTTTATCCATTCATATCCATAAAATCATGAATTCTAATTCGACTTACATTTGATTTTTTTATTATCCATTTATATACCAAAAACCCATAAAATTCAAAAATTGTTGTTGATATAAACTCCACATGCCAACAGGCCCATTTACAAAGGTCATGGCCAAAAAAAAATACAAAAATGAAAAGAACCAATCCACCTTGACATACACCCTGTACAAACCAAAACAATGAGAACAAAATGACCAAAATGTAAACCTGCTGCACCAAAACATCATGCTACCAAACAAGATGCTACCTGAGACATGTACATTCATTTTCTTATTACAACAAAAACAAAAAGAAGTTCTCCACTACATTCCTCCATAGTTCTGCACCACAACCAAACAAAATCTCTTACAACCTTGGCCAAAACCTGCAGCATGATTCGTACCAGCATCTACACAATGACCAAAACTTTGACCATCTCCCAAAAGCCAACAACTTGACATGTTAATCCCAAAACTGCAACAAAACAACAAACCTGCTACCATCACTGCTCCAAAACTGAACATACTGCATCAACCAAATTCTGCAGCAATGAAGCACTACAAACCAAAAAGCTTGATTAAATCTGCTCATTGAAAAGAACACAAGAGAAAATTAAAAAAAAAAAAAGAGAATCAATAGGACTTGGTATTGGTAAGAAGAAGAGGTTACAAAAAGAAGAAGAGATTAAAAAAAGAGAATAACAGCGAGAAAGAAAAAGAGGACAAAACAAACCTCCATAAATTTTATTATCCTCATTTAACCAAACTATACCTCCACACCATATAATTTCTCAGTTTCACATCAGTAAAACTCCTGCTACTTCACTAATCTCCAAACAACTCGACCTCCCTGTAGCGCGGTTTTTGTGGTTTCGAATCACTATTGCTTGGGTACTACAGTTCGATTCATTTTTTATCCTATTAAGCCGATGAAGGAAGGGAAATAGATGTCTCCAATTAACCCTGTTGCATACTGAGTTTAAACAGCGGTCTGTTAGGTTGCAGATGCTATTAAGATGTGGGTCTATTTTCGGTTATTTTACTAAGAATAGAGTGTCTGGACTATTTGTGAGGTCTTTGGTAGGATGTGTTTAGATTTACTGCTTTTGGGTTGATTCGGTGGAAACACTGGATTTTGGGTTTTTGATTGGTATGCTCGCTAAGATTTTTCAATCTTATGCCTACGTATTCCCGGAATAGGGAAATTAGAGCGATCGTAGTTCCTCCTATTCTATGGGAGGAAAAAGTTGTTTTGGTGTCTTGTTCAAAGCCCAAGACGTCAAGCTAAAGGGAGTATATGTATCTTGTTCAAAGCCCAAGATGTGAAGCTGAAGGGTCTATTTGACTGAGAGAGAATTTGTCATCTCTAAAGAGGAGTTGTTGATGTTTGTATGCTGTGAGCAAGGCACGACCTTGATGCTAAAAGGTTGATTGACTCAACCGGGGTCTTTTATACTCAACAAGAGAGTGATTATGTGTCTTGTACGAAGCCCAAGATGGAGGCTAAAGGATTGATGACTCAACAAGAGAGTGTTTTTGTGTGTCTTGTACGAAGCCCAAGACGAATGCTAAAGGATTGGGTGACTTAATAAGAGAGTCTTTTATACTCAACAAGAGAGTGTTTTGTATCTCGTATGAAGCCCGAGATAGAGGCTAAAGGGTTTTGACTCAACAAGAGAGTCTTTTATACTTAACAAGAGAGTGATTATGTGTCTTGTACGAAGCTCAAGATGGAGGCTAAAGGATTGATGACTCAACAAGAGAATCTTTTATACTCAACAAGAGAGTGTTTTTATATCTCGTACAAAGCTCGAGATGGAGGCTAAAGGGTTTTGACTCAACAAGATAGTCTTTTATACTCAACAAGAGAGTGTTTTTGTATCTCGTACGAAGCCCGAGATGGAGGCTAAGGGGGACTGACTCAACAAGAGAGTCTTTTATACTCAACAAGAGAGTGTTTTTGTATCTCGTACGAAGCCCGAGATGGAGGCTAAAAGTGTTTGACTCAACAAGAGAGTCTTTTATACTCAACAAGAGAGTGTAGGGAGAATCATTGTACAAAGCCCAATAGGAGGCTATATATGCTGGTGACTGTTTCAGTTGAGTGACAGGTCCAGTGTTGGATAGAAGAGAAAATCAGTTCTTATGAAAAGAAAGATTATGAATAAGGTTGTGATCGGAGGATCAGGTTTATCTCCTGTTCTTTAAGGAAATGGGAAATCCCAAGGGTATTGAGACTGTTCAACGTCACTGGCGTTTGAGAAGTATATTCTCAGATAGCGAAGGCATGTTGTATGATGCCTGAGTGAAGGCTGGAACTTAAAGGGGTAAAGGTCTAGACTCTTTTGAAAGACTGATCTATTAAGATGACTATTTTATGTTCCTATACCTTTAAGAGGCCGTCAGGACAATTTGTACGAAGCCTAAGAGGAGGCATGAAACTTTTAAGAAGCCGAAAGGGACAATTTGTACGAAGCCTAAGAGGAGGCTCTCTTCGCTGAGGAAGAATCATTATACAAAGCCTAAGAGGAGGCTGTGAAAACTTCTAAGAAGCCGACGGGTCCTTGTACAACGGCCAAGAGGAGGCAGGGATGCTTTTAAGAAGCCTGTGGGTCCCCAAACCCCGAGAAATTCAAGACAGGCTATTCACAGAGAATAGATCAAGCCAGGAAAGTTCGAGAATTTGGAAGAAACTCAAGAGATTCCATTCACGGAGAAAAGATCATCTCTGGGGAGTTAGAGTTTCTTTGACAATTTCTAAGGGTGGCAGCCGAAGAGAAGACTGTATCCAGTGCTCTATAGGGGATCTAGTTTTGTCTATTTTTAAGAGTGATCAATAGGGCTTTACCTAGTGCTAGACGTAATTTCTGGGGAAAACTCTAAATATATATACTAGTATTACACGGTATATAAAGTATGTGAAAGAAGACTTACAGTGAGCAGCCCCACAATACAGTTATATATATATATATATATATATATATGAAAGCGGATAAAGAAAGCAGGTAAAGACTTACTCGGTTGTAGAGCTTCCATGCTGTTTGGTTAGTTGTTCAACAAAGAGAAATTGAAAAACAACAGTATATTCAAAATCAAAGAAGAAAGTGTTTTGAAAAGATTGTCGGGGCTTACAGCTCAAGGAGAGGCCTGGGGTTTTATTAGTGTTTGCACTGTTGTTTTGAATTTGTACAGGGACTTATACAAGTGACTGAGGCCCAAAAAGGTTTCGTGCACTCTCTCAAGAGGCCCAAAGGTTTATTTTTTATACAAGTTGTGGGGCTTACAGCTCAAGGAGAGGCCCAGATGATTTTGTTTAAAAAATGACGATCGCGCCGAGATTTTTCTTTTAACGCAGAGGGACTTATACAATATCTGAGGCCCAAAAAGGTTTTGGTTAAAAGGGGATTGGATCTTACACTCTATTAGAGGCCCAAAGATTTTGAATGGGTCTTATAGCTCGAGGAGAGGCCCAAGGGTTCATTTTTTGAACTGGCGATCGCGCCGAGATTTTTGAAAATGTCGTGGGTCTTATACAATGACTGAGGCCCAGATTATTTTGGTTCCAAAGAGGGGTTGGGTCTTACACTCTATTAGAGGCCCAAAGTGTGTTTGAAAAAGTTTAATGAGGGTTAAATTAATCAAAAACCCTAACTTGTTTTCAAAATGTATTTTAATTGAAAAAAATTCAATTAAAATGAACAAAATTGTTAAGCATGTGAAAAACAAATTGTGATCTTGGATTAATGTTTCAAAAATAAGTTTTGACCTACAAAATGATTAGAAATCATTAAAATTTGCAAAATCAAGAAGGAAAAAATATTTTAAATGTCAAAAACAATTAAAATATTAGTTCTTTGCAAAAATATCAATTATATGAAATAAATAATATTTTTGGGATTTTTTGGTAAAATAAAATATTTTAACATTTTTGTGAATTATTAAAAAAAGAATCAACTCAAAATCATTAAAACTCATCGAGAAATTAATATTTGAATCAATTAAATAAAATCACAAAATTCAAATATTTGAAATTTTGAAAAAGGGTGCCAAGAACATGGCAAGAACACGCGCCCTCCCTCTGTTTCTGCAGATTTGCGTTTTCTATCCAATCTCACTGAATACTTGATTATATCATGCAATCTACATATCAATCTACTCGTTTCAACCTCACGATCATGTCTATGGTCTTTAATTTCATTTATTTTAAGCATGGAATAAGAAATCAAAGAGAAACCTCAAGAACCCTAAATTCTGCATGAAGGTTCATAAATTCCATACACGATTCAAGCAAAGCAATTGATTGAGGGAAAACACTCTATGCATGATTATGAACCTATGGCCAAATTATTGTGCAGCAAAAAATGCACGGATCATAGAGTTAGAAGAGCTCATGCTTACCTCTTGCAGCTGGTGATCGTGTTTTATGTTAGAGGTGTTACAGCTAGGTTCCAATGGTGTGGATAGCTTCCCTAGGTGCCATGGAGTGTGTCTGGATGCTTGGAGTGGATTGAAATGATCTGGAACTTGAGATGGTACCCCAACTGCAAATCTGTCAAGAACTTGAGCAATTGGCTAGTGATTTTGTGATTTTGGTGTTCCATATGTTATGTGAGTGTTTGGATCACTTCTATATGATGTTTGTGAGGTGTGTGTGTGTGTGTGTGTGTGATTGGTTTAATTGGAATAGCTCTCAAACTCAAAACCCGATAGTGACTTGTCTTAGAAGGAAAAATTGGAAATGAGAAGGTGATTTTGAGGAAAGCATCTGTTTGATGGCTTTGGTGTACTCAAACTGATCACAAATGAGCTCTATTTATAGTATAGCAAGTTTGTTTTGCAAGGAATAGTAAATGGCAACTGCTGCATAGGTTTGGCCAATGTTGAGCAATGAGAATCCAAGTCTCCTCTAGCCATTGACTAGAGGTTAGGGTACAGGCTGCTGGTTCCCTTGGTCTTGGATAATTCTTGACTGAATTCAGTTGGAAGAGGCTCAGTCCATGCCACCTTGGTTCATCCATTGAATGCTCCAAAACAAAATTGGAGTCTTGTCCCCTCTTTAGGGATTTCTAGGTTTGGCATGCTATTTTTGGTTCCAAAGACTTGGGAGGCTTAGGATCAGAGTTGGTCCTCCTTGGTCCCCCTTGAGGTGTTCAGATGGATAGAGTTGCTTGCCATTTGCACAAATTGCTCAAATCGATCAAAATGCACAAATCTGCCTAGCCATGACAGTTTTCAGCAAGGCATATTGCCATTGTCATATCTCATGGCTCAAGTGGACTTTGATGGAGTTCTTGGCCATTTTGGAAAGCCCTCATATGATACAATAAGTGTTTGATCATAATTGGTTTTGATACCTTTTGGATCCAAGTGAAAAATGCCCCTACATTTGGAAAAAAGTGAAGGCAGATTCTGACTTAGTGAAAATTTCACTAAGTGTTGGAAAAAAGTGACATTTTCACTTTTTGTGATTTTGATCATTCCATAACTTAAAATCCATGAGGAATTCGAATGAGTTATGTTTGAAGCTTTTATAGAGGGCAATGAGAGCTACAAATCCAGCTTTGGATGGGAAAAAAATGGCCCTGTGGTTTAGGAGTTATGATCCTCCAAAGTTGGTACCCTTGCCACTTTATTCCATAACTTAGAAAATTTTCTAAGTTTTTATGGTTACCCCTTTTACAAGTTATCCCACTTTCTTTGATCTTTCTTGATGAATGATGATTCCAATCATACATTAACATCATATTGGGGTCAAAGAACCATATTTGTGAAAAATATCAAAAAGTCAAAGTTTGACTTTTGTGCACAGTTGACTCTTTGTCAGATGAATTCCAAACTGTGCAATTTTTTATGAAATCATGTCCTTGACCTAAATAAAACTTGATAGACATGTTCCATGGGTGTTATAGGGTGTATTGAATCATGTCCTAGGGTTTGGGAGCATGCCTGGGTCAAAAGTCAAAGATACAGTTGACTTTTCCCACGAAACCCTAGTTGTGGTTCTGATGAACTTGAAACTTGTTGCTCAAGCTTCTTGGATCAATCCATTGTTGCAAATTGATCAATGTAGTATGTTAGAGACCCTCAAATCCTCTCTTGAGGTCTTGGCTCATGTTTTGTCCCAAAAGTCAACTTAGGGGTTAATTAGGTCAAGAAACCCTAATTCCTAATTTTTTTTATGAATGCATCCCCTGAGGCAAAATTGACTTGATGATTGGGTACATGATTTTCCATGGAGAATCTTGAGTTACATTGTGAAGCATTGGCTCATGCCCAGAGGAAAATTTCCATCTGGAGGCCCTAGTTGACCAAAACCCTAATTTGGTGACACTGGCGATCTTGAGGCTTGATCCACCTAGAAGGGAGCAGCCTTGCGCTTAATCCTTAATGTGGGAGTCCTCTTGATCCATTGTCGATGTTTGAGAGGTTAGACAAGTTGAAGATCATGTCATTTCTTGATTAATCATTTGTCTAAGAGCTCTGAGAGGGCTTGAAACCCTAAGTTGATTGTAGTGGATGCTCACCCATCTTTGGGGAAACTAGGGAGTATGATGGCTTCTCCATATTGTGATGATGATTTGCACAATGATGGGAATCTTAGTGGTCAAAATTTGGGGTATGACACTCCCAACAACCTTTTCTCCTCACCATACCTTTTGCACAACAACATTGCTACTGCATCAACAACAGCAACTAGATATTAGGATTGTGAAGAAGAACAGAATAAAAAAGAAGTAAAAGCCACCAAATTAGATTCCGTACCTTCATTTCTGCCTGTTATCTTCATCGGTGAACTCTGATTTCATGCTGTGATCGTGGTGGTTTCAAATCTGACTCTGTTTTGTTACCAATCTTTTGTTCTTTTTCATTGATATGTGACTTGGTTTTCCTCTTTATTTGTTGTTTTCTTAAGTGATTTCCCTGAGTTTTATGTTGATACTTTGAAGTTTTGGATGGGAGCTTTGTCACCATCATAAAATAGCCTTCAATTTCTAAACTTCCATTTTGCCATAAAATACACCACCAACTGGACCACTCTAAAATCATCACCATATCCGCGTCTGCCTTGAACCCCGACCGACCTTCGCTCAACCTTGGTTCACACCACCATTATTTTTCGTCAGCAACCACAAATGTAACGTGAATCGCATCCGACCACAACAACCACCGCCGGATTTGAGAGAGGAGAAATCACGTGAGAGAAACAGAAATGAGCGCGATCGAGAGAGATAGAGGGTTTTGAAGTAGATTGATGGAAAGGATTTAAGAAGGGAAATTATGACAAGATGAAATGTGCAATGTCGTGTTTGCAGAGTTTTCGCTCCACCCTGTTTGGGTTCTTTTTTTCTTTTCATCGTGTTGTTTGGAACGGTTAATGCTTTAGGGTTTCATGTAACCCTTTTGGCCATTAAATCAGATCAACATGGACCCGACTCAAACCCGGCCAGCCACCAATCCATGACCCATCTTCTTCTTTTTTTGGCCCTTTTATTTTTTTTTATTATTCAGTTTTTTTGATAATGTTGTTTATTCAGGTTTTGTTTTAGGATTAGGTTAGAGTTTTAACTTTAGAAATCATACTATTAATAACTAAGGATTAAATTAGTTTCTTTTTTTAACGTTTTAAAATAATTCCAGATTTAGTTTTATGTTTAGAATTAGTTTTTTAATTAGTTAATCCTATCCTTTTCTTAATATAAAAAAAAAATTCAAAAATATTTTGTTCTCTATTTTGATTCAAAATATAAAATGTTTAAGTTTTATTTAGTTTTTTTAGTTTAGCATTTATTAGTTAGATGTCTAGAAAGAACAAAAAACCTAAAATAATAAAATAAAATAATAATAATAAATTTATTTTCTTAATTAGATTGTGAATTAATCTTTTCCTTTTTAGAATTTAACAGATTAGAATTATTTAGATTTTTGTCAATTAATTTCTATTAATCTTCTTTAACTCGTGATTTAGTTTCTAACTTCATGAGCCTATGATTTTGATTCGTGTTCTGACTATATCTTTTCTCCTAACTTGTGTTCATCTTTTTCTGTCATATTATTTTATTTGTGCCTAACTCCATTTCGTGTCTGGTACTTTCGTACTTGATCCTACTTTCTCGTATTAATTGTTTGTGTCCCATTCCAAAGGAAAGGATTTTTCCCGTTGACTGCCATGTCGCTTAGCCTAACTCTAGGTCCTCCCTTTTATCCTATCCTTAGGATTACAGTCGTCGTACTCTATGTAGGTGTCTTGCCATAGACACTTACTTCCCCTTGGAATCTTGACCACAGTCAAGAGTTCCTCACCCTTAGTTAGGCGAACTACGAAGACTCTAATTCCTCATTCCTAGTCAGGATACGTAAGCACAAGATGCGATATCTTGGCGAGCCCGCTAACTCACTAACAACTAACTCCCTTATCTCGCGCCTCCGTGCGATTGAGACCAACTTACCTTCCCGTTTATCCTAGCCTTAGGATTAGAGTCGATGTACTCTATGTGAGTGTCTTGCCATAGACACTTCTTTCCCCTTTTAACCTAGCCTTAGGTTTAGAGTCGCCGTACTTTATGTAGGTGTCTTGCCATAGACACTTATTTACCCTTGGAACCTTGACCACAGTCAAGAGTTCCTCACCCCTAGTTAGGTGAACTACGAATGCTCTGATTCCATCCTAGTTAGGATACGTAGATGTGATGTCTTGGCGAGCATACTTTGTATATATCCTTGGTCTTTACCTTAGCACTTCCCTTAGCAAGCAAACTTTAGCATAACACAAATACTAACAAGAGGTTCCTGTATAGTACTACAGATACTTAGGATGCTAGCACCTTCCCTAGGTATAACCAACCCCCGAACCTTAGATCTCTAGATTTGTTGTTACATAGCGCACTTAGGGTTTTCTTTGATCTTTACCCTTTCCTTTGGATAAATCAAAGCTCAGTGGTGAACTTCAAGATTTGTGATTCAAGTTAATTCAATAGCTTGATATCTGATTCTCACTGCAATAGAAGGTGAGGCAGTGTACTATTTTGGCAGTAGCAATTATGGTCAGTCTTCGTAGTGCGAGACCAAGGCAAGGAAGTTCACAGTGCGAGCCAATATATTTTCAATAAGCTGGTTTAAGTGCAATTTCTGCTAGACCACGTGCAATAAAGTTAAGTCCGCAGTGCGAGCAAGGAGTTCGTTGTGCAAACTTGACAGATTTAGTTTTGTATATATAAAGTTCTTCTTAGATATCTTTTGGGGCTTTTTACACCCAATTGATCAGAAAAGTCCTTTGGTAGAGTTAGCTTAGAAACAACCCATGAAGGATGCATCTTGACGACCCAGAGTCGAATCCACTTCAATCGGAGTTGACAAGCCGTGAGATGTTGGTTCTTTTTCCTTCTTCTCTATGTATTTTCTATTTCTTGGGTTGTTGTATGTAATTTTACTTTGATTATATGTGTATTTATGGATCTTTGTATAAAATCTCTTTTACAACTCTTAATTGATGTCATCTTTGCTTTACTATCTATCTTAATAGGTTTGGATCGTTATAGATATATACTTTTCGAACTCGACCTAAGATGTGTGTCTATTGTATATGGAAAATGATCTAATATTCACATGTATGTCGGGTCTTAATGCTTCATGTTGTTTAGTTGCGTGATACATCACCTCCGAGAGAATGCGGTTGATCTCTCAATGTTTGCATTAAACATAACCTCTTGTTGTGAGCGATACGTGGGGATTCTGACGAGTGATTTAGGTTGCGTGCATTTGATCCATATATTTTTTAGTACATGATGGGTAGAATGAAATACAACTCCTTACGAGTTTTCTCATGTCTTAAGAATGTATTTATTTTCTTATCTTAGGTTTTTCCTTTTTCATTTTGCTCACTCTAAAACCATTTAAACCCAAGCTTAGAGATGTAGAGATTATCAAACGACATTCTTTCCCTCGTACCGATCCCTATGGAGACACCATAAATCCCTGAGGGAATTTTTCCAAAAATAATTTTTGCTTGTCGGTTTACCGTATCAGCACAGATGAAGATGTGTCGAAGATGGCATTTTGATGTCCATGAGCTTTAGGCACCTACAAATGGGTGGTGATGCCATTTGGCTTAAATAAAGCGGGGGAAACTTATCAGAGGGTGATGAATTCCCTTTTTCATGATTATATTGAAACGTTTATGCAAATATATATTGATGATATAGTCATTAAGTCCACATCAAAAAATGGTCATCTCGACCACCTACGACGATCATTCAAAATGATGAGAAAGTATGGACTAAAGATGAATCCTCTTAAGTGTATTTTTGTGTTCATGATGGAGACTTCCTTGGTTTTGTTGTTCATAAGGACATTAAAATTAACCAGAATAAAACGAAGGCCATCATGGAAACTAAATCGCCTTTGACCAAGAAAGAACTCCAATCTTTATTGGGAAAGATAAATTTTCTAAGGAGGTTTATCTCGAACCTTAGTGGTAATGTTCGAGCGTTCTCGCCATTACTTTGCCTAGAGAAGGAATAATTCATATGCAAGTCAGAGCATCAAAAGGTTTTCGATGAAATAAAGGAGTACTTAATGAATCCTCCAATTTTCTCCTCTCATGTTAGGAATAGGTGCATGAGGTTGTATATTTCTACCTCAGACTTAACTATAGGAAGTATGTTAGCACAAGAGGAGGATAATGGTGTCGAAAGGGTCATATATTACCTCAGTTAAGTCTTGAATGATGGAGAAACTAGATATAGTCTTATAGAAAAGATGTACCTTTGTTTGTATTTCTCATGTATGAAATTGAAGCACTATATAAAACCATTTGATATGTACGCATCTTCTTATTTCAATGTTATTAAGCATATGTTATATAAACCAATTTTCCATAGTCGAATTGGAAATGGGCTCTTGCCCTAACAAAATATTCCCTAACGTGTGTGCCATGAAAGGTAATGAAGGGGCAAGTGATTGCCGGCTTTATCATGGACCATTCAATAGTCGAAACACCTTTAAATTACTTAGAGCTAGAACCTTGGAAGTTGTGTTTTGATGGCTCTAGTCATAAAGATGGGACTGGTATTGGAATCTTAATCATTTTCCCCAGTAAGATTCCAAATAGGTTCAAATATTGAATTGATGATCCTTGCTCAAACAATGAGACTGAGTATGAGGCTTTTATAGCTGGTCTTTAGATCTTGTTGGACTTGGGGGCAAAGAGAGTCGAAATGAGAGGTGAATCAGAACCGGTGGTTAAGAAATTAATGAAGGAGTACAAATGCATTAAGGAAAACTTAATCATGTACTTTGTTATAGTTAACAAACTAATTAAGTGTTTCGACTTTGTGGATATTCCACATTTCCCTCGACTTGAAAATCAGGAGGCAACTGAGTTGGCACAAATTGCCTTAGGGTATAAAGTATCAAAGGAAAAATTAGAAGATTTGATTGAAGTTCGAGGGAGAGTGAAAGTGACGAGGCTATCTCCATCAGATTTATCAGCGACGAAATTAGGGTCAATAGATCTTGAGAACTTTGAAGACTTCGCCATTGAGAATCTGACTAGTACTGATTGGAGATGACCAATAGTCGAATATTTAGAGAATCCAAGTAGGTCAACTAATCTAAAAGTTAAATACAAATCCCTGAGTTATGTTATCATAGGGAACAAATTGTTTAAAAAGACGCATGCATGTGTTTTGCTTAAATGCCTTGGTGAAAGTGAGGCCTACCTAGCAGTATCGAATGTCCATAGTGGGGCATGTGGTGTTCATAAAAGTCAACATAAAATGAGGTGGTTACTGTTTTGATAAGGCATGTATTGGCCTTCTATGTTAAAAGATTGTATTGAGTTTGCTAGGGGGTGTCAAAAGTGTCAAGTACATTCAAGCATTCAACATGTCCCTGCTAGTGAATTACGTGCAGTTATAAAGCCATGGCCTTTTAGAGGCCGGGCTTTGTATTTGATTAGTGAAATTCAACCAGCATCTTCTAAGAGTCAAAAATACATTCTGGTTAGTATCGATTATTTTTACTAAGTGGATAGAGGTAATTCCTTTGGTCAATACTGATCAGAAAGAAATAATAGAATTTATCCAAAAACACATTGTCTATAGGTTTGGAATTTCCGAGACTATTACAACTGATCAGGGATCAGTGTTCACTAGTCGAAAGATGCGGGAATTTAGGTCTGAAATGGGGATTAAGTTATTGACGTCTACGCCTTATTATGCCCAGGAAAATGGTCAAGTCGAAGCGACCAATAAAGTTGTTATTGGATTAATTAAGAAACACGTGGGTAAGAAGCCAAAGAATTGGCATAAGACCTTGGACCAAGTTTTATATGCATGTTGGACTTCCCCTAAGGAGGCGATAAATACAACTCCTTTTCGATTGACCTATGGGCATGAGGTTGTGTTGCATGTTGAAATTTATTTGCAGTCGACTTGTATTCAAAGGCATGACGAGATCCCATATGATCATTATTGGAATATAATGTTGGATGAGATGGTCGATTTGGATGAAGAGAGGTTAGCAACATTAGATGTCTTAATAAGGCAGAAAGAGTGAGTAGCTAAGGCCTATAACAAAAGGGTTAAGGTGAAGAAATTTTTCCAGTTGGAGACTACATTTGGAAGGTTATATTGCTTATGAATTGAAGGGATATGGCTTTAGGAAAATGATCTCCTAATTTGGAAGGTTCGTTTCAAATTATTCAAACATTTTCGAATAACGCTTATGAGATTGAAGAGTTAGCATCTGACAAACAAATCCCGAGAGTAAATGGTGGATACTTGAAAAGGTATAAGCCTATGATATAGGAAATTAAAATTGCAACAGAATAATATGCATAAAAAACGAAAACGCCAAAATGGTATTAAGCAAAGTACCAAAATGGCATTGTCATTACAAAGTATCAAAAAAGCAGGGAAATAAAAAATACAATTTAAACAATGAACTTTGATTTGAATTCTTCAAGCTTGGTCTTCGAAAAGCCGAGTCTTGTGGTCATTCGATCACAGAATTCCTCCAAAGAGTCAATTTCAAGTCCTAGGTTGAGAGCAACTTCAGCATGTTCGACACCTTTAGTGGCCTCTTGTTCAATCAATTCTCTAGTGGGCAATGACTTTTCCCATGCAAGCTCAGCCTTTTCCTTTTCCAAGTTCCTGATTTCCTTGTTTAATTCAAGAATCTTTGCTCGACGTTGTGCAATTTGATCATCAAGTGAAGCCTTCTTGTTGGTGTATTATTGAAGTTTGGTCTCAAGCGTATCAACTTCTTGCTCATACGCGCTGCTTAGGTCCCATGCCACAACCATGAGATCTTTCACTTTTTGGAGTCGGGCGCCGTTAAACCTTTTGAGATGGATGTCCTTGCAGATCTGGTCAAAGTAAGCTTCAAACTTAAACAGGAATTGAACCATAGGATCAAAAACACGATAATTGTTGATCTCAGGCAACAACTGTCGAATATCAGTACCAAGTCGAGCATCTCCTTTGACGGCACTAAGAAGATCAACTTAAAAAATGCTGGCCTTTAGTTATTGGATTAGAAGATTCACTTAATCGTCATTTGTGTCATCCAGTGAAGCATTAGAGGAGTGGCTGGATCTTGAGCCAGTCGAAATTTTGTAGAGTTTGTGAAGTCTTTTAAGAGCCTCCGTTGGGTTTTTTTTATTTCGAGGCAAGAATTTCTTCCTGGCTCAAGGAGGTGTTAGATGAATAATTATGAATGGATGCCCGAGCTTGGTCTTTTTCAGGGTTGTTGGGTTGATCTTTATCTCTTGTTGGAGTTGTCTCAACTTGGGGGTTGGCTTGCTCTTCGTCTATTTTCTTTGAACTTTTTGATTTTGGGTCATCTTGAGTGATGTTGTCTTAGACGGAGGCCACGGTGTCCTCCAATTCTTTGTTGCAACATGGAGAAAGTTGGTCGACATTGTCCTCAACTTTAGGTTGTGGTGGTGGAGATGTAGCTACATTGCCATTAATTAGTTGGTTTGCTGGATGGATAGATGAAATGCTGGAGTCAAGAAAGTATGACCAAAGAATGTGAGAAAAGGTTTCAGAAGGGATTAAATGGGGGATACATGTTGGTTCGTCCGCCACATTCTCATTTGCCTTTAGTGGTTTGTGAAATGAAGGCAGTTGTTAGTTGAAGTCGAGAGATGCAACAAAAGAAAGAAGTTGTGATTGAGTAAAGCTATCCCTTGGGCTCAATTTTTGCCTATTCTTCAACTGGGGAGCTTTGGGGCTTGTTTTGCATTTTGTCTTCAGGAGTAGGGAGGTCTTATTTTCCTTTTCCTTTGGTTGAGGGACCGACAGTCGAGGTAACATTTTCCATTTTGGATTTTGGTTTTTTGGGAGCATATTTATTCTTGCTAACACTTGGCTTATGGGAAGCTTTGGGCTTAGGTCTAGAAAAGATAAGAGTATTTTCACTATTTTCTGAGCTTCCGACCTCAGCCAAAGTCTCGGTGGGTTTCAGAGTAACCTGTACAATAAGTTGGATTAATTGGTTGAATCAAAAGAAAACTACTAAAGATGAAATAAGTTATGTACCTGTGTCAAAGTAGTTTTCTTATACTTCTTCTTCTTGGGTTTAGTGGTTGTTGGAGAGTCTAGATCACGTGGTCGAATCTGAAAGGAAGAGTGTTAGGATCAATTCGACATTAGTTAATGATCAGATAAGGAAAAACTTGCCTTTTTCTTTTGAGGTTTTTCGTCTTATTTAGCCTCAGCAGTGGTGGAAGGTCCTTCAACATTAATGTCGTCTTTTGCTTTAGGTTCGTCTATATATAAACAAAAATGTGTGAGAAGTCGAAGAATATAAAATGAGTAGTATATACCTTCTTTCTGTTTTGGTTTCTCCTGCATGTTGGGAAGGGCAGTCGAAAGTCTTGTTCGGAAGTGCTCTTTAGAGAAGTGGCCTTCAAAGTATTACGTCCACCAATTGTGATATTTTACCGTCATATAAGAGGATGTTTGGAAAAGGGAAGTCGGTAGTTCAAGAACTTGATTGCGAGCGAACGCCATGCAAGCTTTGTAGTATTGGGTAGTGAACTTCTTCTCCGACCAACAGATGTTAGCTTCCCAAGTGTAAAGTGATCTTGGTAACATTTTACTGAACCTGAATTGCCTAGCTACTAGATTAGGTTGGAATCTAACTAAGCCAAAGCCAGGAGTAACGGTCTTAATTTTAGTAGATAGTAGCGTTGGAGTTAGGAAGGCTGCCCAGACAGAATTCGACATTACAACAGTCAATGGCGATACGCCATGGAATCTATTTCTGAGCCAAGAGGGACCAACATATCTGTCCATGAAAAGAGCCAAGTTCGAAATGAAAGTGGTCGATTTGAGGAACAACTTGATATATTTCATGAGGATTATCTTTGAAGGGGTTTCAACAGGAGCGAATAAGGCAAGTCTTGTGCCTTTGATGCTTCTGTAGTCAGTTTCTTGCAATAGAGCTTTTGATTGAGTTACATGAAGTTTGGGTTCAAACGTAGCTTTCAACCAGAGTTGTAGGAGCCAGAAAGGGACATAGATTACGTATAACTTAATGGTTTCAGGTAGATGTTTCAATTTGTATGAGGCTTCTCCAATCGGTTGATAAAGGTTGGCTAGAGGTAGTTTTCTCAGAGAGATATTTCGATCTTCATGAAGTTGGATAGCTAAAAGAACAAAATTAGCTGTCTGCAAGGAGCTTGAGTAGCAAACATAGTAGAAGAGCCAAAAAGTTAAGAAGGCAATGTGCTCCTGGTCGGAGACTTCTTTGGTTTCCTTGTCATGGTGGTCGATGATGAAATTTTTAAAACTAAAGCGTTCGACAATGAATTCATTAATGGTTTCTAAGGTTTGAGTAAAGTTTTCACCTAGAGGATTTAGCCTTATGATGGCTGCTCTGTCGAACAAAGTTGGCGTGAGCATGCCACAAGGGAAATGAAAAGTATTGGTCGAACCTTCCCAAAAGAAGATTGATGCAAGCAGCATGGCTGGGTTTTACCTAAAACAGTTCTAGAGATTTAGATCATGTCATAGATGCCTAGTTTTCCCCATTGGCTTTGTCTTTTGAGTTGGACTTGGTCGAGCCAAGCGAGGAATTCTTTGTTTTGAGTGGTAGAGGCAGATCGAAAACACGTGCAAGTTTGTCCATAAAGGATAGTTCGAGATAGCATTCTTCGAACACTGAAGGCATGGTAACTGAATAGCATGGGAAGAATTTCTTGACCTTCCCAACATTTAACTTTGCAGTCGGGTATGGTCCTAAGAAGGTAAATAGCTTACGAGACAGAGAAAAAGGAACAAGTACACGGGTTAACCCAAATGACGATTTTTTTCCTTTGCCATTAGTGGTTTGGGAACGAAATATCTACCCTGATCATCTTCCTCTGGTCGAATCATGAACGCCAAAGGGTTATTTTCGGTGTCAAGCTTGGATACGGGAGTAGTAGCTGCCATTGTTGGAATTGAAGAAGTTTTTGCAAAGAAAAGGGTTCTTTTTGTGTAAGAAGGTTGAGAGCGAAAACGAAGAAAGTGAAAAGAGAAGTGGAACTGATTATTTATAGGAGTTTTGTTTTGTGTCAGAATGGGATACTTGGAATACGCGTGGAGAAGGGAAAATATTTTGTGTTATCATAAGTAATGGCATTGACACGAGTGGAGCAATTATTAAAGACATGCAAAATCATGTTCTCCTAAAAAATAGGAATAATGATGGGATTCTGGATATTTTGGAAAATGACAATGTGCAGTAAAGTGGTGATGATGATGATGATGATGTCGGCGGAGGAACTAAAGAAGTGTCGAAAATACATCAAAAATGCCACCTTTTTCTTTGTTCAAAATCGAAACATGGTATTTTGGAGGACAATTTGTCACCTTAGATTTTCGACACATATTAATTGTAGAGGTGAAACAATGATAATATAAGAGTTTTTTAGAAAAGTTGAAATGGTTGGTTATATCCATATTGGTTCTTATGGATTCGACTTATTAAAAGATGTATTTAATTATGGTTGAATGTTACAGTGAGTAAGAGACATGAAGGGTTTGTCGAGTTTGGGGACTTATTGAAATTCAGAGTCCTAAGTGTTTCTATATGCAGTTGAATGAGGTGTGATTGGATAAGACCAATTAGTTATTCAAGATCACGTAGTGGTCTGTCGAAGTTGAAGGTTGCATGGAGATGAAGACGTGGCATGTTTGGCTTAGTCGGCTGTTGTAGACAGTTATTTTAGAGTAGTATATAAGTAGATGCTTGTTTATGTTTTAGGGGTCCGCAATTGTACGCAAATTCTATAAAATTGTAAGTATTTGTGTCATTTAGAAACGAGTGAAGAATGCACATATGCGTTCCATTATGAATACACGTCTTTTTATGTTCAAGTCATTTTCTGGATTCAAGTTATCTTCAGACATTTTATTTTCAAGTTCTTTACATTTCGATTTTAGTTAATTTAAGTCTTTATTTCTCAAACACTGCATTTCGATTTCAATACTAATATATTGTCTAAAAAGTTATAATTCACACAAATATGTCTTGGGATCTTAAGTATTAATTGAAACATGTTTTGTTTACTAAATTTCACGGTAAACACCAAGCATAGAGCCATGCGTCGAGGTTCCCCCTGCTAAATTTTGTTAACTACAAGAAAGACATCTAATGGGCATGTTCCCAACGTTACTATGTCCCATCAAAGAGGCTCTTCCATTTCTTCCAGCTGAAAGCTAGACTAAAGACATAAACATAAAACCGTCATTCTTCAAGTATGAACAAGGGCTTATGGGGCAACAGTTTTGGATTGCTTGCTAGGCCCATAATAAAAGGCCCAAATAGCAACCGTCACACAAAGCAAGTTAGACCACACCCAGGTTGAGGGCATGGGATTCCGACCTCCAACACAATTGTCACCATTAGATCTGATTGCCGCATGCGTAAGGTGATGTGTCTCATGGAAACGATTTTAACCATTCGTTCAATATAAAGCACAACATTCATTTTAGGGATCCTCTAATTCATACACTCAAACTATTTTTTCTCTTATACAGTGACTTGAACGTTGAAGTGTTAAACCTATAGGTCTACTTCCACTTAGTCGTATTAGAAATTTAATCCACCGCATTAGAACTCAAGTCCGTGCAATCTACGCGTATCTCTAATTTTAAACTTCAATATGGAACAAATATATTAATGGTGTGTTTGGATTGGCAGTGAACAGAATTGATTCTAGCAGAATTGAGTTTGGTAGAATTGATTTTAACAAAATTGAGTTTAGCAGAATTGATTTATGTTTGGATACATTTATGTAAAAGTGAGTTAAACAATAAATTTCAGTGTAAAAATCACCCAGAACAATTTTGGAGGTAGAAGCTACAAATTCTAGCTTCAAGTAGAATCAATTCTGGAGGTAGAATCAATTCTACTTTTGATAAAATAAACAGTTCAAAATCACCCAGAATCAATTCTACACCTCTAGAATTGATTTTGGGTATTTCAAAAATCAATCCAAACATACATTAAAAAACATAATTGAATATTTGAAAAACTAAAATGACTAATAAAATTTTTTTGTGTTGTGTGTGAATATTGTTCTGGACTGGGCAAGCGTTTGGCCTACAGAAGGGCAAGACCCAATCCAGTCCAGCTCTTGGCAAGGTCCAATAGCCAGAAACTAGTCGTTGGGCATAGACTAGTCGTTGGGCAGAAACTAGCCGTTGGGCACAATATGACCATTGGAGATGTCCCCCTCGCGCGCTTGATAGTTCACGCGACCAACTACCTCCCGGAATCTCACGGAAGCAGTCGGACCAGGTTAAAGGGTCACACGCTTGATCCTCCACCTGGCACTCTCCTATTGGTCGACCAGATATTTCGGCCACATGGGAGACCTTGGCCCCGATTCTCACCGCAATAGAAAATATATGTTGCGGTGAGAATCGGATATCAAGCTATTAGTTAAATTGAATCACAAATCATGAAATTCACCACCGAGCTTTGATTTATCCAAAGGAAAGGGTAAAGATCGAAAAAACCCTAAGTACGCTATGTAGGAACACAGCTAGAGATCTAAGGTTCGGCGGTTGGTTATACCTAGGGAAGGTGTTAGCATCCTAAGTATCTGTAGTGCTCTACAGGAACCTCTTGTTAGTATTTGTGTTATGTTAAAGTTTGCTTGCTAAGGGAAAGGTGCTAAGGTAAAGACCTAGGGGAATATACACTAAGTATGCTCACCAAGACATCGCATCTCGTGCCTACGTATCCTGACGGGAATGGAATCAGAGCATTCGTAGTTCCCCTCAATGGGGTGAGGAACTCTTGACTGTGGTCAAGGTTCCAAGGGAAAGTAGGGTGAAAAGCTTGAAAGCAAAGCTTGTGAGGATCGATTGTTTAGGAGAAGAGATTAATGGCTATCTCTTGTTAAAGGATTATGAAGGGTTAGACCGTCATAAAGGAGAAGAGATTAATGGCTATCTCTTGTGAAGGTTAAAGAAAGGTTTAAGAGTTATAAGAGATTAATGGCTATCTCTTGGGAAGGCTAGGTTAAAAGGGAATGAAGTGTTCACGGGAAAGTAGGGTCTGACAGCAAGACACCTATGTGGAGTGCGGCGACTCCAAACCTAAGGCTAGGTTGAAAGGGGGTAATGAGCTATCTATGACCTTGCGGTCAATAGAGAGACTTTCCTTTGGAACGGGAGATAACATCTTGTAAACAAGAGTTGAAGGGGATTAAAATTAAATGAATAGAAATGAGTACAGCAAAGATAATATTCTCAAAGCTTTGGAATCAGATACATGTCGAGTTATGAAAAATAGCAACAGAAGCCAATGCATACAAACAACATAAATGATTTTATTTAAGTTTCAGGAACAAGTCTCAAGCACAGGAAACTCAAAAAAATTCTTAACGGTCTTCAGGAAATAGTTCATGATTTATAGAAATAAGTTCGAGAAATAAACATGATATTATGCATTTTTTTTGTTTTTGAAAGTTTTTTAGAAAGAAAAGGAAATTATTTTATGAAATGAAATGAAACAAAAAAACATAACAAAACAAAATGTGGCAGACGCCACATAATGGTGGCAGGTACCACCTTAACTCATTTAAGCATAAAAAAAAATGGTGGCAGGCGCCACCTTCCCATGTGGCAGGCACCACTAGTGATGCATGTTGTATGGTGGCAGGCGCCACTTTGCTTTTTTTTTTTTTTATCTTTTAAACAACATTCATAATAAAACCAAACAAAAACTATTATGACATTATTATTTACAATACATTTTCTAGAAAACTATTAACATGCTAATGAACTTGATAACAGCGAACAATAATGATCATGGCACTTTGAAAATGAAAAAAATAAAAGAGGTGAATGTTACCTAGTGGAGATGGTCCACTACCTCTTCAATGATACGAGTTCTGGAAAAATTAAGACGAGCCTTCTCTCCAGAAAATTTGCAAGAATAATTAAGGGAGAAAATTGAGAGAGTATTCAGCCTATTTTTGGGTGAATCTGGTGTGTCTAATACTGAAGAGGAACGTCCTTTTTATAGGAGAAAGTGAGGAGCTTGCTTTGCCGGTTTTACCCTTTTTTTTTAAATCTCCGTGCAAGCTGGCGTGGTCGAAAAAGTCTTTGATTCAGAAGGTAGGCTTTAGAAAGTAGGTTGGCTGATGAGATGTGGAGCCATACTTTTCTGAAAAGATTCTCCTTTTATTCATGATGAATTTCCATCCACTTGCCTTGAAACGGTTTAAAAATATATCATTTTCTTAAGTGCAGAAAAAAAGGTAGGATGGAAAATGCCATATTAATTCATGGCGGGTGCCACAAATTAATGTGGCAGGCGCCACTTTTTCCTTTCCATGGTGGTGGTGGGCGCCATATTCTTTGTGGTATAGTGTGGCAGGCGCCACACTTAGAGAATGGTGGAAGGCGCCACCTTCTCTCTTTCTTTTTTTTTCTTTTCATATATTTTTCTTTCTTTCTTTTTCTTCTTTCTTTTTAATTTTTTTTCTTCTTTTCTTCTTCTTTTTCAAACAAAATTCACAAAGGCCTTGTGATTTCTCAATCAATGGTCGAGCATACTTGCATACTTCATTTCGGTCCAATAACATCAAAGTCAGAACCTCGACTTTTCGGCCAAAACTATGATTTCCTCAGGAATTCCAACTGGATGGTCTTTGAGGATTTTGCTTCTTCACTCTTTTACAAGGTCCATAGATGGCCTCTAGGGATGTCCAGTATCATGTAGAATCAAGTTCCATAGCTTGAGAATATGTCCTGATCAAAACCAAAGGCAATGGTTGACTGTCGTTGAGAAAACCCTAACTTGAGGCATGGTGAATCCTGTGGCTCATGGCACTTGTAATAAGTACCGAACACACTTGATTTCTTATTGATTGAGACCTCTTGAAAGTATGTGATCTCAGATGGTTGATGAACACTTGAAACATGTGAGAGTCTGGCTTATTGACTTTTGTTCTTTTTCCTGTGCACCTGGATTTCACAAAAGAAACAAACTAGCAAGATATTTTGGTTAGTTAACAATGCACAGATAAATGAATCCTAAATGTAGGTGCAAAATGTTATGACATATAAGGGGTAAAATTTGGGGTACAACAAGTACCTTACAGGTACACCCCCTCCTCTCCTACAAGCATCCTCATCTGTCCTACATGAAGGCCACGACGATCCAGTCTGATCACCTCAGATCAGTGGCACCGTCTGTGGGAAGCACTGCTTCCCCATCTTTGTGATTCAATATTCCTCATCTTTTTCACCCAAAAGACCAAAGCTCTCTCCAAACTTTACTTGATCATTATGGCCTCCAACAGGAATGATGATGCCCATCAAGAACCTGTCGTCGCCGTTATCGCTGATAACGTTGATCACCTTGGCCCCGGAGCTACCTTCTCAGAGACAGACCATCGGGGTGGAAAAACCACCTCTCCTACCCCCGATGATGTGAAGCCGCGCGCACAAGCTGCTGGTCCAATTTTTGAGCCTATACATGTCCCTTAAAATGCGGACCCCAGCACTGCTGCCCTCATCGCCTCCCTCAACAGGTCCAACTTTCTGATCTTCCAACAGGGCGAAAAGATCAGCATGCTCGAGCACGTGCTCCAGGAGCAGCGTCCCTCGCAGAAACCTGGCAGTCCTTCTCCACGGCCGCTGTCTCCTCCTCAGAAGTGTAGGCGAGACAAATCTAGGAGACGCTCAAGATCGGAGGAAATTGATTCATAAGTCTCCAGACGACGACATCGATCTCCCCTGCGGAGATCCAGACGTTTTCCTACTTCGTAGAGGACCAGACCTTCGAGGAACCATCACGAGCACCGCAGGTCGCGTAGACATTCTCCCCGACGCAGAAGAAGCCGCGGGCATAGCAATTCCCCCTGTCGGTCATCCAGCACAAGCAGTGATGACGATGTCCATGGGCCCCTATCTCAGGAGATCATGGACACGCGCATTCCTCGCGGACTAGAGAAGCCACCTCCTCTGGCCATTTACGACGGGACCACCGACCCAGGTGAGCATATAGAAAATATCGAAGCCATACTCCACTATCATAACGTAAGCGGGGCTATTAAATACAGGTTATTCCCCATCACTCTCAGGAAGGGGGCCATGGCCTGGTTCAAGCGGCTTCCTCGAGGTTCGGTCACGTCCTGGAAGGATCTAAAGAACCAGTTTACCTGCCACTTTACCGCCTCCCGGCGTCATCCCAAGTCGGAGGCCACGCTGGAAGCCATTATGCAGGGCAAGGATGAGCCCTTACGTGCATATATCGAGCGTTTCAACAAGGAAACTATTGAGGTCCACACGACGGACTATATGAAGAAGTATCTCCTCGAAAAAGGGTTGAGGCCTACGAGCGATTTCCGCAAGGCGGTGGGCATAGAGCCTCCTCGTACCCTGGCCGAATTACTTCATAAAGCTCAATCGTATATACAATACGAGAAGAAAGAGGCGGCGTACAAAGCCCGGGACTCTAGGGATCAAGAGAGTTCCCGGGCAACAAAAAAAGACGAATAAGAGGCCCCCAGGTGTAACACCCCAAATTCGTGAGAATATTTATTTAAATTATTAAATATAATATTCGTGATTTTTGGTGAATTTTGGTGGTTTGGGCTATGTGTGGAATTTTTTGGAATTTAAATAATAGTGTATAATATGGAATATATTAGTATTATTATTAATTTAAATAATATTAGATGAATTAAGGGTAAGATGGACTTTTGAGGAGGATTAGTGAGGGTAAATTGGGAAAAGCCCAATTTAGAGGCCCAAAGGTTAGGTTTAACAAAAAGGAAATTTGAGAGGAATAGGGTTCATTTTTGTTAGACAGTGAAAAGAAGGGAAAAGGCCAGAGCTCTGAGGAAAAAGGGAAAAGGCTAGGATTCGAGAAGGTTTCCAAGAACTCAAGAGAGAAAGGCTTGGAATCGACAATCTAAGGTATGGGGAGTATTACCTTTCATTGTTTTCAATATAGGGATTCGATGTATTTAAAGTGGATTCTGAGGTTTATGTGATTTTGTGGGTTTATGAGTAAATTGAGGAATTATGAGTATTTTTGTGGGTTGATGAAGAATATGAAGGGTTGAATTGAATTGGAATAATAGTAGGCCTTCGGTATTAATCTTTCTGTTGATGTTATTTGATGTTGTAGGGAAAGGGATTGTGAGGGTTATGATGATATTGGGGTATTTTGAAGGTTTATGTGATTTTGAGGCTTAGGATAGTGTAATGAATTGGTTTAATAGTCGTCGGCTTTTGTGCCCTTGAGGCTATGATAGTGTATGATAGGTAATAGCATATTTAGGATAAAAATCCCTAATTTCCATGGTGGTTGTTATATGATGATTATATGATGAATTTGTGTGCCTTATATGTGTATTCTTTTTCTTTTGAGGATTGAACGTATATCCATCAATTTCAAAGGTTTTAGGCATAATCTTAAAATAATGATTAGATGGTTTAATTGTGTTAAAATTGTAAATTTACTTGAGATAATTATAGTATTTGATTAGTTGTAATTTACTGAGAGTTTGGGTTTTTACGGAATTGAAATCGGAGGTCCGGAAGGCCTCCATTGGTGAAAAACGCAGAAAATTCTGCATGTTGTCCGTCACGACTGTTCATGTTTTCGGTCGAAATCGTTTTGGTCATAACTTTTGATCCTTAAGTTCGTTTTGATCCCCGTTTGAAACGTCGAAAAGCTAATGAATAGATCTATAACATAGTATAGATAAGAGAACTGGTTGCCCAATATTTTTATATGAAATATGTTTGGGAAGTCAATTGTGTATATGTTCTATTAATGGATTGTTGTGTTGTTTGCTGCCGGTTGTGAAATTAGTTGTGGATAATTTATCGAATACTTATGTGTGTGTTTTGATGTATGTTTTCCATGAGGTATATTGATGATTATGAGATGTTTATACATGATGTTTGATGATTAGAAAATGATATGAATTACCATGAGTATATTGATGATTATGAGATGTTTATACATGATGTTTGATTATTATATGATGATATGAATTACCACGAGTATGTGGATGATTATGAGATGTTTACACAGGATGTTTGATGATTAAATGATGATGTGAATGACCATGAGTTTGATTATTAGATGATGATAGATGACTATTTTGATGTGAATTACCATGAGTTATATTGATGATTCATGATGTTTTGATTATTAAATGATGATATGGATTAACATGAGATTTTGATGAATGATGATGAACGCAATGACTTTTGTTGATGATGATGATATTTACGTTGTGCATCATGCATTCATAACATTATAGGACTTTAGTCCAGTGAGTTAGACTTCGGTCTATTGATGATTATAGGACTTCGGTCTAGTGAGTTAGGCTTCAGTCTATTGTGGCTTCAATCCCATTGTGTGGATGTGAGGTATTTTGATGTGCTCTGGTTCTTATGTAGAATCGATCCTATTGATGGGGATCTTTGGAGGGTGATGGCCTAGTGTCCATCGACTTTGATGAATTAGTACCACATGCATGAGTCTTGTTGTGCATTGCATTTATGTGGCATCTTGATGTGATTTATGATGTTGTGACTTTTGATGCTTTTTGATGACCCTGATGATGTTGTATATAATAATGACGTCATTTTATGCATATCCTATTTTTATATTGATTATAATGAATTGTGATTACTCACCCTGCCTGTTTGAATGTTGCCTCCACATGGGTAACATGCAGATGATCATGCTTAGTTGTGGATGCCTTCGAGGACCTTTTGGAGTTTTTAGTGCTTTTGGTTGACGTAGAGGGTCTTGCTCTGATAGTGTAACATTGGGTTAGGTCGTTGAGTCGAAACATGTTATGTTGAAATTTTGTTGTTATTTGATTATTATGGTTTTTATTTTAAAACCTTTTGATTTTGGATTATTGTGGTTATGGTGGTTCCGCTGCTAATTTTGATGGCTTTTGAATATTTTGAGGAAAACCCGTGTTTACGGAGTAAATGTTTTATTTTGAGTTTATTGAGAAAATGTGCACAATTCTGAGGTGATTTTTACTCTGATAATTTGTATATTTTGTCGTGTATATTTGTGGGGTAGAAAAGGGTGTTACATTAGTGGTATCAGAGGAGGTCGGTCCATCCGGCCAGGTTGTCTAATGTTGTATATTCCCTAGTGTGCGACATGTGTGTGAAAACACTGTCAATGCTTGTTTTGTTTTCCATTTGCAGGTTGGGAATGAAACAAGTGGGGGAGAAGATGGTTCTTCTCCAAGATGCTTCAAGTGTGGAGCGATGGCTAAGTGTGGTGTTGGACGCTACGATAGTTTGGTAAAGATAGTTTGTACCGCCTCATGATAGTCGGTTGTTAATGACAAATTGAGGAACTGATCACCCTTAATCTTTTGTTGATAATAGACGGGATCATGTTGGATGGGATAGACGTGTCTTGCAAGCTTAAGTGGTGTGCGCAGTGAATTGTTTGGAGTTAAGCCAAGTGCTTACAGATTATTTTGATGAGTCGATGCAGGATGGTGCTGAGATGTTTATGTTGAGGGCAACTTTGAGTATTAGTGAAGGTGGAGAAGTTAGTGTTTTGCCTTTTGTTTGTGAAATTTCGGAAGTGTTTCCTGATGACGTAAGTGATTTGCCTCCAGAGCGTGAGGTAGAGGTTGCGGCGGATTTGATACTAGGTATGAGTCCAGTGTCAATGGCTTCTTACCGAATGTTTACATCTGAGTTAGGAGAATTGAAGAAACAATTGGAAGAGTTGCTTGGGATGAAGTTTGTTCGACCGAGTGTTTCTCTGTGGGGTGCTCCTGTGTTGTCGGTGAAGAAGAAAGATGGTACTATGAGATTGTGTGTGGATTATAGACAGTTGAATAAAGTGACGATCAATAATAAGTATCCACTTCCAAGGATTGATAATTTGATGGATCAATTGGTGGGAACTTGTGTTTTAGCAAGATTGATTTAAGGTCTGGTTATCATCAGATTTGTGTTAAGCCTGATGATATTCCGAAGACGGCTTTCAGGACGAGGTATGGTGACTATGAGTAAACTGTGATGTCGTTTGGTGTATCTAATGCACCTGGTGTTCACGGAGTATATGAATCGGATTTTTCATGAGTATTTGGATAAGTTTGTTGTGGTTTTTATTGACGATATTCTGATATACTCTAAACCTGAAGAAGAGCATATTGAGCATTTGAGGACTGTGTTGCAAGTGTTGAAAGAGAAGTAGTTGTATGTGAAACTGTTGAAGTGTGAGTCCTGGTTGAAGGAAGTGAGTTTCCTTGGCCATGTGATATCTAGTGGTGGGATGTTGCTTGTGAGGCAAGCTTTGTTGAATTTAAGAAGAGGTTGACGACCGCTCCGGTGTTGATCTTGCCTAATCCGAGTGAATCTTTTGTGGTGTATTGTGATGCGTCGAAGATGGGTCTATGTGGAGTATTGATGCAAAATGGACAAGTTGTTGCTTATACTTCGAGACATTTGATAGTTCATGAAAGGAATTATCCTACGCATGACTTAGAGTTGGCCGCTGTGGTGTTTGTGTTGAAGATTTTGAGACTTATCTTTTTGGCTCTAAATTTGAAGTGTTCAGTGATCATAAGAATTTGAAGTACTTGTTCGATCAGAAAGAATTGAGTATGAGGCAGAGAAAATGGTTGGAATTACTGAAGGATTATGACTTTGATTTGAGTTACCATCCGGGTAAAACAAATGTAGTGGCCGACGCGTTGAGCAGAAAGTCATTGCATATGTTGATGCTTATAGTGAGAGAATTGGAATTAATCGAACAGTTTCGAGATTTGAGTTTGGTGTGTGAAGAGACTCCTGATAGTGTGAAGTTAGGAATGTTGAAGCTGACAAGTGGTATTTTGGAGGAAATCAGAGTGGGTCAGCAAGTGGATTTAAAGTTGGTGGACCAATTGACGTTAATTAACCAAGGTAACAGAGGTGAATTTTGGATTGATGAGAATGGTGTGATGAGGTTTCGAGATAGAGTGTGTGTTCCAGAAGTTCCAGAAATAGAGAAAAGTATTCTATAAAGAAGGATATTGCTGAGTTCGTTTATGCTTGTTTGACTTGCCAGGAGTCGAAGATCGAACATCAGAAGTTGTTGGGTATGATGCAACCGTTGAATCTTCTAGAATGGAAATGGGATAGTATTTCCATGGATTTTGTGTCGGGATTGCCAGACTGAGAAAGGGAATGATTCTATTTGGGTGATTGTGGATAGATTAACTAAATCGACTCATTTCTTATCGATGAAGATTAATCATTCTATGCAGAAGCTAGATGAGATGTATATTGAGGAAATTGTAAAGTTGCATGGGATACCGTCAAGTATTGTGTCGGATAGAGACCCGAGATTTACGTCGAGGTTTTGAAAGAGTTTACAAGATGCTTTGGGTACTAAGCTGAGGCAGAGTTATGCCTATCATCCGCAGACGGATGGACAGACATAGAGGACTATCCAGTCTTTAGAGGATTTGCTGAGAGCTTGTATGTTGGATCCAGGTGGATCATGTGATAGTCATTTGCCGTTGATCGAGTTTATCTACGACAACAGTTTTCATGCTAGTATTGGGATGACGTTGTATGAAGCTTTGTGTGGAAGGAGGTGTAGGACTCCATTATGTTGGTATGAATCGGGAGAGAGTGTTATACTCTGACCTGAAATTGTGTAAGAGACGACTGAAAAGATTAAGATGATCCAAGAAGGAGGAAAGTTGGACTTAAGATGTGAAGATCAGATGAGGGAGTCGTATCCGACTCTATTTCCTTGAGGAAATTTTTGAGGGCGGAAATTCTTTTAAGTGGGGGAAAATTATAACACCCCAAATTCGTGAGAATATTTATTTAAATTATTAAATATAATATTCGTGATTTTTGGTGAATTTTGGTGGTTTAGTCTATGTGTGGAATTTTGTGGAGTTTTGGTTATTTATTTAAATAATAGTATATAATATGGAATATATTAGTATTATTATTAATTTAAATAATATTAGATGAATTAAGGGTAAGATGGACTTTTGAGGAGGATTAGTGAGGGTAAATTGGGAAAAGCCCAATTTAGAGGCCCAAAGGTTAGGTTTAACAAAAAGGAAATTTGAGAGGAATAGGGTTCATTTTTGTTAGACCGTGAAAAGAAGGGAAAAGGCCAAAGCTCTGAGGAAAAAGGGAAAAGGCTAGGATTCGAGAAGGTTTCCAAAAACTCAAGAGAGAAATGTTTGGAATCGACAATCTAAGGTATGGGGATAATTACCTTTCATTGTTTTTAATATAGGGATTCGATGTATTTAAAGTGGATTTTGAGGTTTATGTGATTTTGTGGGTTTATGAGTAAATTGAGGAATTATGAGTATTTTTGTGGGTTGATGATGAATATGAAGGGTTGAATTGAATTGGAATAATAGGAGGCCTTTGGTATTAATCTTTCTGTTGATGTTATTTGATGTTGTAGGGAAAGGGATTGTGAGGGTTATGATGATATTGGGGTATTTTGAGGGTTTATGTGATTTTGAGGCTTAGGATAGTGTAATGAATTGGCTTAATAGTCGTCGGTTTTTGTGCCCTTGAGGCTATGATAGTGTATGATGGGTAATAGCATATTTAGGATAAAAATCCCTAATTCCCATTGTGGTTGTTATATGATGATTATATGATGAATTTGTGTGTCTTATATGTGTATTCTTTTTCTTTTGAGGATTGAACTTATATCCATCAATTTCAAAGGTTTTAGGCATAATCTTAAAATATTGATTAGATGGTTTAATTGTGTTAAAATTGTAAATTTACTTGAGATAATTATAGTATTGGATGAGTTGTAATTTACTGAGTTTGGGTTTTTACAGAATTGAAATCGGAGGTCCGGAAGGCCTCCAACGGTGAAAAAAGCAAAAGATTATGCATGTTGTCTGTCACGACTGTTCATGTTTTCGGTCGAAATCGTTTTGGTCATAACTTTTGACCCTTAAGTCCGTTTTGATCCCCGTTTGAAGCGTCAAAAAGCTAATGAATAGATCTATAACATAGTATAGATAAGAGAACTGGTTGCCCAATATTTTTATATCGAATATGTTTTGGAATTCAATTGTGTATATGTTCTATTAATGAATTGTTGTGTTGTTTGCTGCCGGTTGTGAAATTATTTGTGGATAATTTATCGAATACTTGTGTGTGTGTTTTGATGTATGTTTGCCATGAGGTATATTGATGATTATGAGATGTTTATACATGATGTTTGATGATTAGAAGATGATATGAATTACCACGAGTATATTGATGATTATGAGATGTTTATACATGATGTTTGATGATTAGATGATGATATGAATTACCATGAGTATGTTGATGATTATGAGATGTTTATATAGGATGTTTGATGATTAAATGATGATGTGAATGACCATGAGTTATATTGATGATTATGAGATGATGATACATGACTATTTTGATGTGAATTACCATGAGTTATATTAATGATTATGAGATGATGATTCATGATGTTTTGATTATTAAATAATGATATGGATTAACATGAGATTTTGATGAATGATGATGAACGCAATGACTTTTGTTGATGATGATGATATTGACGCTGTGCATCATGTATTCATAGCATTATAGGACTTTAGTCCAATGAGATAGACTTCGGTCTATTGATGATTATAGGACTTCGGTCCAGTGAGTTAGGCTTCAGTCTATTGTGGCTTCAATCCCATTGTGTGGATGTGAGGTATTTTGATATGCTCTGGTTCTTGTGTAGAATCGATCCTATTGATGGGGATCTTTGGAGGGTGATAGCCTAGTGTCCATCGACTTTGATGAATTGGTACCACATGCATGAGTCTTGTTGTGCATTACATTTATGTGGCATCTTGATGTGATTTATGATGTTGTGACTTTTGATGCTCTTTGATGACCCTGATGATGTTGTATATGATAATGACGCCATTTTATGCATATTCTATTTTTATATTGATTATAATAAATTGTGATTACTCACCCTGCCTATTTGAATGTTGCCTCCACGTGGGTAATGTGCAGATGATCATGCTTAGTTGTGGATGCCTTTGAGGACCTTTTGGAGTTTTTAGTGCTTTTGGTCAACGTAGAGGGTCTTGCTCTGATAGTGTAACATCGGGTTGGGTCGTTTAGTCGAAACATGTTATGTTGAAATTTTGTTGCTATTTGATTATTATGGTTTTTATTTTAAAACCTTTTGATTTTGGATTATTGTGGTTATGGTGGTTCCGCTGCTAATTTTGATGGCTTTTGAATATTTTGAGGATAACCCGTGTTTACGGAGCAAATGTTTTATTTTGAGTTTATTGAGAAAATGTGCACCCTTCTGAGGTGATTTTTACTCTGATAATTTGTATATTTTGCCGTGTATATTTGTGGGGTAGAAAAGGGTGTTACACCAGGAGTGATAAAGAGAGACGGTGAGACGATCGTCCTCGTGAAGGCAAGGGACCCACTGGTTGTTTTACAGAATATACTCTGCTGACAGCTCCCCGCGAGCGTATTCTCTCCGAATGCATCAACACGGAGTTCAAGCAGGGAGATGTCTGGTTCCCCAAACCAACATCGTCTAAGGGCAACACGAATAAGAGCAAATACTGCCGCTTCCATCGCAGCCATAGCCACGTGACCGAAGACTGCATGCACCTGAAGGACGCCATTGAAATCCTCATCAAGGAGGGTCACCTAAAGCAATATACGAAGAAGGGTGAATCCTCTCGACAAGAGACTTCAGAGACCAAGAAGGAAACAGAGTCTTTGCCGCCCAATCCTCCCCCTCAGGTCACTATGTCCATTATGCTGCCAGAGGACTTCATCATCCCCGACCACATTGAGGATCCTCCTCAGATATCAGCACACAGCACCTGGGAGACCTTCCCGACAGCCATGGTCATCTCGTGTAGGGGATACAGCAAGCTTACAGTAGGGTCGGTCAAGAGAAAGTTCGACCAGCTCATCGACTGCAGTCCTGATCAGCTATTAACGCTTAAGAAAGTTTGGGGCATTCTCAGCCAATCACGTTCTACCGGGAGAAGCTACCTGGGGGCTCCCCAAACTCGCACATTCCTTTTCTCATCAGAGTGAGACTTACCAACACTGACGTCTGACGGATCCTGATCGACTAGGGCAGCTTTGTGGACATCATGTACACCATATTATTCAGAGCCTTGAGGCTGGACCAGAAGAACCTGTCGCCATATGTAGGGTCCGACCTGTAGGGATTCAAAGGGGCTACCGCCAGACCCTGGGGATACGTGGAGCTTCCGGTCACTTTCGGGGAAGAGGCGGCCTCGAAGTCGATCAAGATTGAGTTTTTGGTAATTAACTGTCCTTCATTGTACCAATGCATCCTAGGCAGACCAACCTTAGTAGAGTTGATCCCTGTTCCTTCAACCGTTCATCTCAAGATGAAGTACTATATGGAGAAGGGCCACGTCACGACCTTGCACGGGTATATAGAAGCTGCGGGGAGGTGCTTTAAAGCAGCTACACGAGGACAAAGCTCAATCAGTGCAGCACCCAAGGCCGCTAAGCGGGCAAGGGAGAAAGACCATCCCGACGAGGAAAGCCAGCCTGACAAGAAGCCAGCTCTCCCTATGAACATCATCGACCTCGACAGCCAGATTTCTGAAGAAGGCGAGGACTGTGGTGAAGGCACATCAACAGGGACAGGTTGTTCCTCAGCAACAACCATCATGTGCCCTGTGCCAGATGGGGAGTTCGAGGTCATCACCTTCGGAGCTAACCCAAACAGAGGAGTGAAGGTAGGCGCGAGGATGCCCGTCGAGGTAAAGCAACAGTTGAAGACATGCCTGGAGGACAACGCTGATTTGTTTGCATGGAACGCTATAGATATGCCCGGCCTAGACCCTAAGACCGCATGCCATCATCTAACCATTGACCCAGCTGCTCGAGCCGTCGCACAATGCAGAGGCAAGCAATCCGATGAGAAGGCACAGGATACCGAAAAACTTGTACAAGACCTCTTAGAGGCAAAATTTATCTCGGAGGCCAGGTATACGACCTGGCTGTCCAATATTGTACTAGTCAAGAAACATAGTGGAAAATGGCACATGTGCATTGATTATACTGATCTCAACCGGGCTTGCCCGAAGGATGCTTATCCTCTGCCCAGCATAGATAAGCTCGTAGACAATTCTGTAGGTTTCAAGCTCTTGTCCTTCATGGACGCCTATTCGGGGTACAATCAAATCCCCATGGCCAAAAAGGACAAGAAATATACCACGTTCATGACCTCGTCGGGGAAGTATTACTACAATGTAACCCTTTGGTTTGAAGAATGCTGGGGCCACATACCAGTGCATGATGAACAAAGTCTTCTGATCAGAAATCAGAGACATGCTCGAAGTTTACATGGACGACATAATCGTGAATTCCCAAGAGGAATCCGATCACATGACCCACTTGCAAAAGGTTTTGGACCAGGCAAGAAAGTGCAAAATGCGTTTTAACCCAGAGAAATGCACCTTCGGCGTGCGGGTAGGGAAATTCCTCAGCTTCTACCTCATCGAGAGGGGGATAGAGGCCAACCCCGACAAATGTCAGGCATTCGCTGAATTTCCCACACCCAGGTCAAAGAAGTCCATACAATCTCTCAACGGGATGCTCGCTTCACTTTCTCGCTTCGTGGCCAGGTCTGCCCAGCACGCTCTGCCCTTCTTTAAACACCTCAAAAAGGAGGGTACATTCGAATGGACTGAGGAATGCAAGCAGGCTCTGACCCACCTTAAGCGAGCCTTGTCCGAACCCCTCATGCTTTCACGACCAGAGTGCGGGGAGACATTATACCTGTATCTCTCCGTCACCGGCAAAGCCATTAGCGCCGCACTCATTCGTGAGACAACGGACGGGCAAAACCCCATTTACTTCACGAGCAAGGCCTTATAAGGGCCAGAAATCAAATACGCGCAAATAGAGAAGGTCGTTCTCGCCCTCGTCAATGCCGCAAGAAGGCTCAGGCATTACTTCTTGGCCCACACCATAGTAGTGCGTACGGACCAGCCCATAAGACAGCTGCTTTGTCGACCAAATATTGCCGGCAGAATGCTTAAGTGGTCTTTGAAGCTGTCAGAATTTGACATCCACTACGAGGGCAGGAAGGCACTCAAGGCACAAGTCCTGGCCAATTTCTTGGCTGAAATGGCGTCTTCAGCATCTCCGCCTAGCAGGGCACACAAATAGACCATCTTCGTGGATGGAGCATCCAGCTCCTCAGGCAGTGGCGCTGGTATCATCCACGAAAACAAGGAAGGAATCTTGATTGAAGTATCATTAGTCATGTCCTTCCCTACGTCCAACAACTAAGCCGAGTACGAAGCTTTCCTCGTAGGATTACGACTGGTCGAAGACTTGGGCGCCAAGGAGGTAAAGATCTTCACAGATTCCCAGCTCGTAGCATCTCAAGTACGAGGAGAATATCAGGAAAAAAATGATCAGTTGGTCGAGCATCTGACGCTAGTAATGGAAAGAATTACTAAATTCGACGCGTGGGAAGTCCAACACATCCCTCACGAACGAAACACGCGGGCAGATAACTTGTCGAAACTGGCTAGCACCATAAAGAAAGGTGGTAACAAATCTGTCGTACAAGAGATACTCGCTTTCCCAAGTATTGAGAAGCCATCAGAGCTGCTCGACGTTAACGCCATTGGAGACAGCAACTGCTGGATGACCCCAGTGTACAATTACCTTACCACAGGGGAATTGCCTGAGGACAGCAAGGAGACCAGTGTGACTAAACGAGGAGCCTGCTCGTACGTGCTGGTCGAAAATAAACTCTATCGAAGGGGATTCTCCATCCCCCTCCTGAAATGTGTTGAGGAGGACAAGGTCCCCAAAATTCTCCACGAAATTCATGAGGGCATCAACGCGCAGCACTTGGGAGAGAGGTCATTCGCACGAAAGGCCCTGCGGACAGGATACTATTGACCGACCATGCAGCACGACGCTAGGAGCATATCCAAAAATGTGACTGATGCCAGTGCCACGGGGACATGCACTTGGTGCCCCCAAACGAGTTGAAGACTTTATCCTCGCCTTGGCCCTTCGCTTGGTGGGGGATAGATATACTTGGCCCCTTCACAATTGGGACTTATCAAAACAAATTTCTGATTATGGCCGTCGATTACTTTACGAAATGGATCGAAGCCGAAGCTCTCACCAAGATCACAGTCTTCAACATACTTCGTTTCTACAAAAGGAACGTCCTCGCACGATTCTGAGTACCCCAGGGCCTTGTGACCTACAATGGAACCCTGTTCACGGACAGGAAGTTCCAAGACTTCATCGCCAAACTAGGCACGAAGCAACACTTCACTTCTGTCGAGCACCCCCAGACTAACGGGCAAGCAGAGGCTGCGAACAGGGTAATCCTTCGGGGTCTAAAACGAAGGCTAGGCGAAGCCAAGAGATGGGTCGAAGAGTTACACAATATGCTCTGGACGTATAGAACAACCCCACACTCCATCGCCGGGGAAACCCCTTTTCAACTAGCTTACGGAACCGAGGCAGTGATACCGGTGGAGATCAGAGAACCTTCTAGATGAACGGAAGCTCCTCTCGATGAGGAGATGAACGGTGAGGCTTTAAGATAAGAGCTCGACCTAGTCGAAGAAATACGGTTAGGGGCAGCTCTCCGTGAGGCTTTGCTAAAACAAAAAATAACCTTGCGCCACAAAGCTAAGGTCATAAAGCGCGAGTTCCCTGTTGGAAGCTTAGTCCTACGCAGAAACCAGAAGGATTCGCGTGAGGGCAAGATGGCCGCAAACTGGGAAGGACCCTACAGGGTCAAGTCAAAAACAGGCACTAGAGCCTACTGCCTAGAAACTCTAGATGGAGAACCATTTGCTCGACCATGGAACGCTGAAAAGCTCAAACAATATTACAGTTAGGGCCAACCACTAGGTCGGACTAACTGTCGACGAGATCACCTCCAACGGGGAGATGGCTCGGCCATAGGACCGTGCCCCGGTGCAAGCATGGTCTCTCACCTTACAGCGTCGGCCAGTTTCTTCTCATGGGACGAGCAGACTCTGCGCACAATGTAACGCCCCAAATAATTATAATAATTATTTATTGAATTATTATGATTATTCGATGTTTTGGTGCTTTTTGATGATTTTGCGGGGTAGCCTTGGATTAAGAGAACATTGAGACCACTTAGAAGCAGTGATTAATTAGATTATTTTATTAATAATAATATTAGAATAATTTGAGTAATTAGAATATTATTTAGATTATTATTATTGTTAATTAAAATAATTAGATAACCATTAAGGATAAGACGGTAATCTTGAGGGGATTAAGGGGGATGATACGGTAAATCACAATTAAGGCCCAAAACATAGGTTTAACAAAAGGAAAATAGGGATTATGAGAATTAGTTTTGTGCAACCCTAAGAAGTGATTAGAGAGTTGAGGAAAGGAGGCTAGAACGAGGAATCGACCGTAGAACCCAGGAAAACGAAGAATCTCTGCTGGAAATTCAAGGTATGGGGGTAATCCGGGTTAATGTGTTTGATATGGGTTTAAGGTAGAGGTGATTGTGTGTTTGCGTTTCTGATGATTTATGCTGAAATATGTGACGAATCTGTGACGATTTTTCATAACTTTGTATATGTATGAACCCTGTTGCGAATCTGATATGTGTTGCTTTAATCGATGTTGAATCTGTGTGCATGATGTTGATACTGCTGTGATGAACATGTGGGAAAACCAGATCTAAAAATCGAAACTAATAATATTTGGTTAAGACGTAATAATTAGGAAGAAATTGATGTAGACAATGAAGTAGGATGAATAACATAGATCTGTGATGAATCGAAGCTGGTTTGAGGCGGATTTTGGTAGATCGAAGGTGCTGGAATGAGGAAATTTGCATTCAGATGCGAGATCTTAGTTTTTAGCCAGTTTCTGGTGATACACGTAACAAGGGAAGTGTTACGCATAATAGGGGGCACTCCCAGGGTATTACGCGTAGCGTACCCAGTGTCAGAAATCAAAGAAGACTGCTACTGCTACTGCTGTTTCATATCAAGGTACTTGTTTTATTAATAATATCGAGTTGGTTGCTATTATTGATACTGGTGCTACTCATTCATTTATCTCGCTTGAATGTGCTAATAGATTGAGTTTGAAATTGTCTGATATGAATGGTAATATGGTAATAGAAACTCCAGCTAATGGTTCTGTTACTACTACCTTTGTGTGTTTGAGATGTCCTGTGACGATTTTTGGGAAGAGTTTTGTGATGGATTTGGTGTGCTTACCCTTGCACCAAATTGATGTAATCTTTGGAATAAACTGGCTGGAGTTCAACCATGTTCATATCAATTGTTATAACAAGACTGTAGAGTTTCCTGAGTTTGGCGATGGCGGGGAGTTGATGTTCTTGTCTGCTAAGCAAGTAGGCGAACTTCTGGAAGACGAAGCCTTGGTGTTTACAATGTTTGCATCGTTGCAGATTAATCGTGAAGCTGCGAGTGTCAAATTACCTGTTGTCTGTGAATTTCCAGATTTGTTCCCAGATGACATCAGTGATTTGCCTCCGGAACGTGAAGTAGAGTTTTTAGTGGACTTAATACCAGGTACGGGTCCAGTGTCAATGGCTCCTTACCGGATGTCCGCTTATGAGTTAAGTGAATTGAAGAAACAGTTGGAAGAGCTGCTTGAGAAGAGGTTTATTCGACCAAGTGTTTCTCTATGGGGCTCTCCTGTGCTGTTAGTGAAGAAGATAGACAGAAGTATGAGGTTATGTGTTGATTATCGACAGTTAAATAAAGTGACTATCAAGAATAAATATCCATTTCCGAGAATCAACGATTTGATGGACCAGTTAATAGGTGCTTGTGTGTTTAGCAAGATTGATTTGAGGTAGGGTTATCATCAGATTCATGTTAAGCCTGATGACATTCCGAAAACAACTTTTAGAATGAGGTATGGTCACTATGAATACACTATGATGCCGTTTGGAGTGTCCAATGCACCTGGTGTGTTCATGGAGTATATGAATCGGATCTTTCACGAGTATTTGGATCAGTTTGTTGTGGTTTTCATTGATGATATTCTGATATACTCTAAATTGGAAGAAGAGCATGCTGAGCATTTGAGAACTGTGTTGCAAGTATTGAAGGAGAAGAAGTTGTATGCAAAGCTGTCGAAGTGTGAGTTTTGGTTTAAGTAAGTGAGTTTCCTTGGCCACGTGATTTCAAGTGGTGGAATTGTTATTGATCCTTCTAAGATTGATGATGTGTTACAGTGGGAGACTCCGAAGTCTGCTACTGAGATACGAAGTTTTCTGGGATTGGCGGGCTATTACTGCAAGTTTATTGAAGGCTTTTCCAAATTGGCATTACCTTTTACTCAGTTGACTCGAAAGGGACAAGCTTTTGTGTGGGATGTAGCTTGTGAAGAGAGTTTTGTGGAATTGAAGAAGAGATTGACTACTGCTCCAGTGTTGATTTTGCCTGATCTAAATGAATCTTTTGTAGTGTATTGTGATGCATCGAAGATGGGTCTTGGATGAGTATTGATGCAGAATGGTCAAGTTGGTTCTTATGCTTCCAGGCAATTGAGGGTCCATGAAGTGAATTACCCAACCCATGACTTAGAGTTGGCAGCTGTGGTATTTGTGTTGAAAATTTGGAGACATTATCTGTTTGGCTCTAAATGCGAAGTGTCCAGCGATCATAAGAGCTTGAAGTCTTTGTTTAATCAGAAAGAGTTGAATATGAGGCAGAGAAGATGGTTGGAATTGTTGAAGGATTATGACTTTGATTTGAATTACCATCCCACTAAAGCAAATGTAGTGGCTGATGCATTGAGCAGAAAGTCATTGCACATGTCGATGCTTATGGTGAAAGAGTTGGAGTTACTTGAACAATTCTGAGATTTGAGTTTGGTATGTGAAGCGACTCCCGACAGTGTAAAGTTGGGAATATTGAAGTTAACTAGTGATATTCTGGAAGAGATCAGAGTGGGACAACAATTTGACTTGAAGTTGGTTGACCAGTTGACATTGATCAACCAAGTTAACGGAGGTGAATTCCGGATTGGCGAGAATGGTGTAATGATGTTCAGAGACAGTGTGTGTGTCCCAGATGTTCCAGAAATTAAGAAGAGCATTCTTGAAGAAGGACATCGAAGTAGGTTGAGTATTCATCCCGGTGCTACGAAGATGTACCAGGATTTGAAAAAGCTGTTTTGGTGGCCAGGTATGAAGAAGGATATTGTGGAGTTTGTTTATGCGTGTTTAACTTGTTAGAAGTCGAAGATTGAGCATCCGAAGCCTTTAGGTATGATGCAGCCGTTGAATATTCTCGAGTGGAAATGGGATAGTATTTCCATGAATTTTGTGTCGGGATTGCCGAGGACTGCTAAGGGAAATGATTCAATCTGGGTGATTGCGGATAGATTAACTAAATCGGCTCATTTCTTGCCGATGAAGATTAATCATTCTAGGCAGAGGTTAGCCAAGATGTACATTGAGGAGATTGTGAAGTTGCATGGGATACCTTCAAGTATTGTGTCGGATAGAGACCCGATATTTACATCAAGGTTCTGGAAGGGCTTGCAAGATGCTTTGGGTACTAAGTTGAGAATGAGTTCAACATATCATCCGCAGACGGCCGGTCACACTGAAAAGACTATCCAATCTTAAGAGGATTTGTTGAGGGAATGTGTGTTAGATCACAGAGGATCTTGGGATAGCCATTTACCGTTTATTGAGTTCACATACAATAATAGTTTTCATGCTAGTATTGGAATGACGTCCTATGAAGCTTTGTATGGGAGAAGGTGTAGAACTCGTTTGTGTTGGTATGAGTCAGGCGAGAGTGTTGTACTCGGACCTAAAATTGTACAAGAGACAACTGAGAAGATTAAGATGATCTAAGAAATGATGAAAGCTTTGCAGAGTCGTCAGAAGAGCTACCATGATAAGAGGAGGAAAGCACTTGAATTCCAAGAGGGGGATCACGTGTTTTTGAGAGTGACGCCAGTGACTGGTGTGGGTCGAGCTTTGAAGTCTAGGAAGCTCACCCCACGCTTCGTTGGTCCATATCAAATCTTGTAGAGGATAAGAAAGGTAGCCTATCGGATTGCTTTACCGCCGACGCTTGCGAATTTGCACGACGTGTTCCATGTGTCTCAGTTGAGGAAGTACATTCCAGATCTGTCGCATGTGATTCAGATGGATGATGTACAAGTGAGGGATAATCTGACTGTGGAAGCGTTACCTGTGCGGATTGAGGGTCGTGAAATGAAGCAATTGCGGGGTAAAGACATAGCTTTGGTGAAGGTGCTATGGGGTGGACCAGCTGGGGAAAGTTGGAGTTGGGAGCGTGAAGATCAGATGAAGGAGTCGTATCCGACTCTGTTCCCTTCAGGTAATTTTCGAGGGCGAAAATTCTTTAAGTGGGGGAGACTTGTAACGCCCAAAATAATTATAATAATTATTTATTGAATTATTATGATTATTCGGTATTTTGGTGCTTTTTGATGATTTTGTGGGGTAGCCTTGGATTAAGGGAACATTAAGACCTCTTAGAAGCAGTGATTAATTAGATTATTTTATTAATAATAATATTAGAATAATTTGAGTAATTAGAATATTATTTAGATTATTATTATTGTTAATTAAAATAATTAGATAACCATTAAGGGTAAGACGGTAATCTTGAGGGGATTAAGGAGGATGATACGGTAAATCATAATTAAGGCCCAAAACATAGGTTTAACAAAAGGAAAATAGAGATTATGAGAATTAGTTTTGTGCAACCCTAAGAAGTGATTAGAGAGCTGAGGAAAGGAGGCTAGAATGAGGAATCGACCGTAGAACCTCGAAAAATGAAGAATCTCTGTTGGAAATTCGAGGTATGGGGGGTAATCCGGGTTAATGTGTTTGATATGGGTTTAAGGTAGAGGTAATTGTGTGTTTGCATTTCTGATGATTTGTGCTGAAATCTGTGACGAATCTGTAATGATTTTTCGTAACTTTGTATATGTATGAACCCTGTTGCGAATCTGATATGTGTTGCTTTAATCGATGTTGAATCTGTGTGCATGATGTTGATACTGCTGTGATAAACATGTGGGAAAACCAGATCTAAAAATTGAAACTGATAATATTTGGTTAAGACGTAATAATTAGGAAGAAATTGATGTAGACAATGAAGTAGGATGAATAACATAGATCTGTGATGAATCGAAGCTGGTTTGAGGCGGATTTTGGTAGATCGAAGGTGCTGGAATGAGGAAATTTGAGTTCAGATGCGAGATCTGAGTTTTTGGGTAGTTTCTGGTGATACGTGTAGCAAGGGAAATGTCACGCGTAATGGGGAGCACTCCCAGGGTATTAGGCATAGCGTACGCACCCGTCCCCAAGGGCTGGCACGACCCTCTGTTGGTACGCGTAGCATACGCATATGAAATTATGGGTAAAACGCGTAAGAGGGGGTATTACGCGTATGGGAACTGAAGGAGAAAGGGGCATACGCGTATGGGAAGGTGAGTACGCATATGGGTAGTGTCTTACGCGTATGGGCTAGCCATTACGCATAAGGGGGAATCTAAAAGGGAATTGAGAGGAAAACCTTCTCTGTTGATACGCGTAATAGAGGATGCAATACGCGTAATAGAGGATGCAATACGCCTAATAGAGGATGCAATACACGTATTGGATGGTGTGAAATTGAGCCATACGCGTAACAGGGTGGTCCTTACGCGTATGGGCAGTGATGTGGGCAGGTTTTCCCGTTTGTGCGATTTTTATCCCAATTTCGCTTGTGACGCTGTTTCTTTGAGACATAGGGCTATGATGAGATAATAAGACATTAGTAAACTAGTAATGATGATAAACGGGATAGAAATCGGGGATTTTATGTGATGAACCTAATATGACGAATTGTGAAGTCTAGTGACGAGTTTTGACGAGTGCGTATTGGTGATATATAATGATGTTTGTTTGATGAATCATAAATGATGATGAAATTATGACGATTTTTAGACGATGTTTATTATGACGATTTGCATCATACATTCATGGCATAGTTGGGACTTCGGTCCATTTGGTGTCTTCAATCCCATTGTGTGGATTGGAGTGTTTTATGACGTGCTCCGGTTCTTGTGTAGAATCGATCCTATTGGTGGGGATCTTTGGAGGGTCATGGCCCAGTGTCCATCGATTATGATGAGTTGGTACCACATGCATGAGTCTATGAAGTTGCATTACATATTGTGTAGCATTGCATTATATTGATGTGATTTGATGTATTCTTGACATGTGAATGACGTGATGATGTTGTTGCTTGTGCTTTTTCTTTTACTTATATCTTATATATTGATTTCGCGATTACTCACCCTGCCTATTTGAATGTTGCCTCCACGTGGGTAACGTGCACGTGATCAGGCTTAGCTTTCTTGGTGCATGAAGATTTAGATTTTGAAGCATTTTTTAGTTCTCCGTCGATTTAGAAGGTCTTGCTCTGAAATGTAACATCGGGTCGGGACGTTTGAGTCGAACGATTATGTTTGTTTGTTTTGTGGACATGATGTTTTTCATGGGTTTTATTTGAGAAGTTTTGAATTATAAAAGTGTTTCGTTTAAACTTGATTTTTCCGCCGCGTGGTGTTTAATTAAATTATGATGGTAAAACTTGTGTTACGGGACAGGTGGATATTTGATGATTTTTGACGATATGTGATGCCCTTTTGGGACTTTACTCTGATTTATTTTTCGTTGTATTCGTGATGTTTGTTGGGTAGAAAAAGGGGTGTTACATTAGTGGTATTAGAGCAGGTCGGTCCGTCCGGCGAGGTTTTACGTGATGTCAGTCCCCTGTCAGTCGACAAGTGTGTGTGTACATTGTCGATGTTTTGTTTCTTCTAACCTTTTTGGTGGTGTGCAGGATGGCTGGAAGAAACGATCTTGCAATTACTAATGCGTTGGAATCAGTTGCTCAAGTAGTGGCTCAACTCAATCCGAATGGCAGGGTTCCAGATGAGTTTCGTGCTTTGGGGAAGTTTCATAGGAACAATCCACCGACTTTTATGGGTACTCATGATCCGACGAGTGCACACAAGTGGCTGAAGGCGATTGAGAAGATCTTCCGGGTGATGGGGAGTACTGATGAGCAACAAGTTCAGTTTGGAACGCATATGCTGGAAGAATAGGCTGAGGACTAGGGGGATAACACCCGTTAGAGACTCGCAGATGTTGGCACTGTGATAACCTGGGCTATGTTCAAGCAGGAGTTTCTGGGAAAGTATTTTCCAGAGGATGCTCGTGGCAAGAGAGAGGTGGAATTCCTTGAGCTGGAGCGAGGAGACATGACTGTGATAGAGTATGCTGCAAAGTTCGAGACGCTGGTGAAGTTCTGTCCTCACTACAACCGTGCTGATGCTGAGATGTCCAAGTGTCTCAAGTTCGAGACTGGGCTGAGACCATAAATCAAGCAGTGTATCTGATACCAACAAATTCACAGGTTTGCTAAGCTGGTGGATAAGAGTAGGATCTACGACGGGGATAGCCGAGCTCGATCTGCTCACTACAAGCAGCTGAGTGAGAAGAAAGGGCAGTATAGGGGAAGCCTTATACGACGTCAGCTGAAAAAGGGAAGCAGAAGGCTTCAAATGGGAAAAAGACAAGTGGGGGAGCAGCTCTCGCTTCTGGGAAGTGTTACAAGTGTGGCGAGCAAGACCACCGTGCTGATGGTTGCACCAATAATGTGTTGAGGTGCTACAGGTCCGGTAAGAAGGGTTATAGAGCAACTGATTGCAAAGATGAGGGGCCAACATGTTTCAATTGTGATGAGAAGGGTCACATAAGTAACCAGTGTCAGAAATATAAGAAGACTGCTACTACTGCTCAGACCAATGGCAGAGTGTTTGCGTTGAGTGGTGCAGAAGTGTCAGAGAAGGACAACCTGATTCGAGGTACTTGTTTTATTAATAATATCGAGTTGGTTGCTATTATTGATACTGGTGCTACTCATTCATTTATCTCGCTTGAATGTGCTAATAGATTGAGTTTGAAATTGTCTGATATGAATGGTAATAGAAACTCCAGCTAATGGTTCTGTTACTAATACCTTTGTGTGTTTGACATGTCCTGTGATGATTTTTGGGAAGAGTTTTGTGATGGATTTGGTGTGCTTACCCTTGCAACAAATCGATGTAATCTTTGGAATGAACTGGCTAGAGTTCAACCATGTTCATATCAATTGTTATAACCAGACTGTAGAGTTTCCTGAGTTTGGTGATGGCGGGGAGTTGATGTTCTTGTCTGCTAAGCAAGTAGGCGAACTTCTGGAAGACGAAGCCTTGGTGTTTACAATGTTTGCATCGTTCCAGATTGATCGTGAAGCTGCGAGTGTCAAATTACCTGTTGTCTGTGAATTTCCATATGTGTTTCCAGATGACATCAGTGATTTCCCTCCGAAACGTGAAGTAGAGTTTGCAGTGGACTTAATACCAGGTACGAGTCCAGTGTCAATGGCTCCTTACCGGATGTCCACTTCTGAGTTAAGTGAATTGAAGAAACAGTTGGAAGAGCTGCTTGAGAAGAGGTTTGTTCGACCAAGTGTTTCTCTGTGGGGCTCTCCTGTACTGTTAGTGAAGAAGATAGACAGAAGTATGAGGTTATGTGTTGATTATTAGCAGTTGAATAAAGTGACTATCAAGAATAAATGTCCATTTCCGAGCATCGACGATTTGATGGACCAGTTAGTAGGTGCTTGTGTGTTTAGCAAGATTGATTTGAGGTCAGGTTATCATCAGATTCGTGTTAAGCCTGATACATTCCGAAGACAACTTTTAGAACGAGGTATGGTCACTATGAATACACTGTGATGCCGTTTGGAGTGTCCAACGCACCTGGTGTGTTCATGGAGTATATGAATCGGATCTTTCACGAATATTTGGATCAGTTTGTTGTGGTTTTCATTGATAATATTCTGATATACTCTAAATCGGAAGAAGAGCATGCTGAGCATTTGAGAACTGTGTTGCAAGTATTGAAGGAGAAGAAGTTGTATGCAAAGTTGTCGAAGTGTGAGTTTTGGTTGAAGGAAGTGAGTTTCCTTTGCCACGTGATTTCAAGTGGTGGAATTGTCATTGATCCTTCTAAGATTGATGTTGTGTTACAGTGGGAGACTCTGAAGTCTGCTACTGAGATACGAAGTTTTTTGGGATTGGCGGGCTATTACCGCAAGTTTATTGAAGGCTTTTCCAAATTGGCATTACCTTTGACTCAGTTGACTCGAAAGGGTCAAGCTTTTGTGTGGGATGTAGCTTGTGAAGAGAGTTTTGTGGAATTAAAGAAAAGATTGACTACTGCTCCAGTGTTGATTTTGCCTGATCCGAATGAATCTTTTGTAGTGTACTGTGATGCATCGAAGATGGGTCTTGGAGGAGTATTGATGCAGAATGGTCAAGTTGTTGCTTATGCTTCCAGGCAATTGAGGGTTCATGAAGTGAATTACCCAACCCATGACTTAGAGTTAACAGCTGTGGTATTTGTGTTGAAAATTTGGAGACATTATATGTTTGGCTCTAAATTCGAAGTGTCCAGCAATCATAAGAGCTTGAAGTATCTGTTTAATCATAAAGAGTTGAATATGAGGCAGAGAAGATGGTTAGAATTATTGAAGGATTATGACTTTGATTTGAATTACCATCCCGGTAAAGCAAATGTAGTGGCTGATGCATTGAGCAGAAAGTCATTGCACATGTCGATGCTTATGGTGAAAGAGTTGGAGTTACTTGAATAATTCTGAGATTTGAGTTTGGTATGTGAAGCGACTCCCGACAGTGTAAAGTTGGGAATGTTGAAGTTGACTAGTGGTATTCTGGAAGAGATCAGAGTGGGACAAAAATCTGACTTGAAGTTGGTTGACCAGTTGACATTGATCAACCAAGGTAACGGAGGTGAATTCCGGATTGGCGAGAATGGTGTAATGATGTTCAGAGACAGTGTGTGTGTCCCAGATGTTCCAGAAATTAAGAAGAGCATTCTTGAAGAAGGACATCGAAGTAGGTTGAGTATTCATCCTGGTGCTACGAAGATGTACCAGGATTTGACAAAGCTGTTTTAGTGGCCAGGTATGAAGAAGGATATTGTGGAGTTTGTTTATGCGTGTTTGACTTGTCAGAAGTCGAAGATTGAGCATCAGAAGCCTTTAGGTATGATGCAGCCGTTGAATATTCTCGAGTGGAAATGGGATAGTATTTCCATGGATTTTGTGTCGGGATTGCCGAGGCCTGCTAAGGGAAATGAGTCAATCTGGGTGATTGTGGATAAATTAACTAAATCGGCTCATTTCTTGCCGATGAAGATTAATCATATTATGCAGAAGTTAGCTGAGATGTTAATTGAGGAGATTGTGAAGTTGCATGGGATACCTTCGAGTATTGTGTTGGATAGAGACCCGATATTTACATCGAGGTTCTGGAAGGGCTTGCAAGATGCTTTGGGTACTAAGTTGAGAATGAGTTCAGCATATCATCCGCAGACGGCTGGTCACATGGAAAAGATTGTCCAATCTTTAGAGGATTTGTTGAGGGCATGTGTGTTGGATCACAGAGGATCTTGGGATAGCCATTTACTGTTTATTGGGTTCACGTACAATAATAGTTTTCATGCTAGTATTGGAATGGCACCCTATGAAGCTTTGTATGGGAGAAGGTGTAGAACTCCTTTGTGTTGGTATGATTTAGGCGAGAGTGTTGTACTCGGACCTGAAATTGTGCAAGAGACGACTGAGAAGATTAAGATGATCCAAGAAAAGATGAAAGCTTTGCTGAGTCGTCAGATGAGCTACCATGATAAGAGGAGGAAAGTACTTGAATTCCAAGAGGGGGATAACGTGTTTTTGAGAGTGACGCCAGTGACTGGTGTGGGTTGAGCTTTGAAGTCTAGGAAGCTCACCCCATGCTTCGTTGGTCCATATCAAATATTTTAGAGGATAGAAAAGGTAGCCTATCGAATTGCTTTACCGCCGACGCTTGCGAATTTGCACGACGTGTTCCATGTGTCTCAGTTGAGGAAGTACATGCCGGATCCGTCGCATGTGATTCAGATGGATGATGTATAAGTGAGGGATAATCTGACTGTGGAAGCGTTACCTGTGCAGATTGAGGGTCGTGAAATAAAGCAATTGCGGGGTAAAGACATAGCTATGGTGAAGATCAGAAGAAGGAGTCGTATCCGACTCTGTTCCCTTCAGGTAATTTTCGAGGGCGAAAATTCTTTAAGTGGGGGAGAGTTGTAATGCCCAAAATAATTATAATAATTATTTATTGAATTATTATGATTATTCGGTATTTTGGTGCTTTTTGATGATTTTGCGGGGTAGCCTTGGATTAAGGGAACATTTAGACCTCTTAGAAGCAGTGATTAATTAGATTATTTTATTAATAATAATATTAGAATAATTTGAGTAATTAGAATATTATTTAGATTATTATTATTATTAATTAAAATAATTAGATAACCATTAAGGGTAAGACGGTAATCTTGAGGGGATTAAGGAGGATGATACGGTAAATCATAATTAAGGCCCAAAACATAGGTTTAACAAAAGGAAAATAGAGATTATGAGAATTAGTTTTGTGCAACCCTAAGAAGTGATTAGAGAGCTGAGGAAAGGAGGCTAGAATGAGGAATCGACCGTAGAACCTCGAAAAATGAAGAATCTCTGTTGGAAATTCGAGGTATGGGGGGTAATCCAGGTTAATGTGTTTGATATGGGTTTAAGGTAGAGGTAATTGTGTGTTTCCATTTCTGATGATTTATGCTGAAATCTGTGACGAATCTGTGATGATTTTTCGTAACTTTGTATATGTATGAACCCTGTTGCGAATCTGATATGTGTTGCTTTAATCGATGTTGAATCTGTGTGCATGATGTTGATACTGCTGTGATGAACATGTGGGCAAACCAGATCTAAAAATCGAAACTGATAATAATTAAGACGTAATAATTAGGAAGAAATTGATGTAGACAATGAAGTAGGATGAATAACATAGATCTGTGATGAATCGAAGCTGGTTTGAGGCGGATTTTGGTAGATCGAAGGTGCTAGAATAAGGATATTTGAGTTCAGATGCGATATCTGAGTTTTTGGCCAGTTTCTGGTGATACGTGTAACAAGGGAAGTGTTACGCATAATGGGGAGCACTCCCAGGGTATTACACGTAGCGTACGCACCCGTCCCCAAGGGCTGGCACGGCCCTCTGCTAGTACGTGTAGCATACGCATATGAAATTGTGGGTAAAACGTGTAAGAGGGGGTATTACGCGTATGGGAACTGAAGGAGAAAGGGACATACGCGTATGGGAAGGTGAGTCTGCGTATGGGTAGTGCCTTACGCGTATGGGCTAGCCATTACGCGTAAGGGGGAATCTGAAAGGGAATTGAGGGGAAAACCCTCTCTGTTGATACGCGTAATAGAGGATGCAATACGCGTAATAGAGGATGCAATACGCCTAATATAGGATGCAATACGCGTATTGGATGGTGTGAAATTAAGCCATACGCGTAACAGGGTGGTCCTTACGCGTATGGGCAGTGATGTGGGCAGGTTTTCCCGTTTTTGCGATTTCTGTCCCGATTTCGCTTGTGACGCGATTTCTTTGAGACGTAGGGCTATGATGAGATAATAAGACACTAGTAAACTAGTAATGATGATGAACGGGATAGAAATCGGGGATTTTATGTGATGAACCTAATATGACGAATTGTGAAGTCTAGTGACAAGTTTTGACGAGTGCGTATTGGTGATATATAATGATGTTTGTTTGATGAATCATGAATGATGATGCAATTATGATGATTTTATGACGATGTTTATTAGGACGATTTGCATCATGCATTCATGGCATAGTTGGGACTTCGATCCATTTGGTGGCTTCAATCCCATTTTGTGGATTGGAGTGTTTTATGACGTGCTCCGGTTCTTGTGTAGAATCGATCCTATTGGTGGGGATCTTTGGATGGTGATGGCCCAGTGTCCATCGATTATGATGAGTTGGTACCTCATGCATGAGTCTATGAAGTTGTATTGCATATTGTGTAGCATTGCATTATATTGATGTGATTTGATGTATTCTTGACGTGTGAATGACTTGATGATGTTGTTGCTTGTGCTTTATCTTTTACTTATATCTTATATATTGATTTCGCGATTACTCACCCTGCCTGTTTGAATATTGCCTCCACATGGGTAAAGTGCAGGTGATCAGGCTTAGCTTTCTTGGCGCATGAAGATTTAGATTTTGAACCATTTTTTAGTTCTCCGTAGATTTAGAGGGTCTTTCTCTGATATGTAACATCGGGTCGGGACGTTTGAGTCGAACGATTATGTTCGTTTGTTTTGTGGACATGATGTTTTTCGTGGGTTTTATTTGAGATGTTTTGAATTATAAAAGTGTTTCGTTTAAACTTGATTTTTCCGCTGCGTGGTGTTTAATTAAATTATGATGGGAAAACCCGTGTTATGGGACATGAGGATATTTGATTATTTTTTACGATATGTGATGCCCTTTTGGGACTTTACTCTGATTTATTTGTCCTTGTATTCATGATGTTTGTTGGGTAGAAAAAGGCGTGTTACACACAACGGGGATACCTCAATCGAGCTCCGCCGTTGCCGCACCAACAAAGCAGGACACCCAGCTCGTGATGGGAATAGTCCAAGCCTATGGGATTAGTACCTCGACCGAGATCCTAGTCCTATATCGGCGAAACTACTTCGCCTCCTCGACGAGTCTCCCAAACTGTCGAGCATAACAAGAGCAAGTAGAGCAAAACGTCCATATTTAGCATTCAAACGTTAAAATCATACACAAATAAATGCAACGAACACAATGCTAAACACAAAATATTTATATAATTTCAGCCACAAGGCCAGAATAAGTCAAAACATTATAATAAAAGGGTTGTTCCCGACAAAAGGTTACAAATAAAAAGGCATGCAGACCCACAAAATACAAGTACAAATTCAAAATAAAAACTAGGTTGCATCGTCGGGAACCACCTCGTCATTGATAACCACATTAAGAACGCCCATCCCCTCGGTCAGCAGATAGGCATCAGAGTTGAGGGCTTTCAAGTGCTCCAAGGCATCGTTGAAACCAAACTTAGCTGCCCCCAGATTATCTTGCTCAAGAAGACGGATTCTCTCGATCAGGTCCCTCCGCGTCTTCAGAGCATTCTCGTCGTCGGTCTCATCCTGACCAACCACCGATGATCCCTCCAGCTCAGTTATCCTCGCCTTTAGACGGGCATTCTCGTCATTCACTTTGGTCACCTCCCCCTTCATCTGGGTCACTTCCTTCTGAAGTTCTATCTTGGCCTCCAGGTTGCCTTGAAGCTTCTTTAGATCATTGTTAATCTCTGCATTTTCCAGTTCCAGGTCGGAGATCTTAGCTTTCGCCCTCTTAAGGTCGGTAAGCGGAACCATCTCTATGTCCCTGAGGGCTAATGCTGCCTCCAGCACTCTGATCATAGCCGCCACATCCTGACAGAGAAGCTTCCTCCGCACCTGAGGGTCGGCGGACAGGATGGCCGAAGCATCAAGTTCGGGAACAGCGATAGAGCTCTCCCCATCATAAATTTTCCCCTGAAGATTACACGGAGGCAACACGAATCTCCCCCCGACGAAACCACCCGAGCAACTAGCCGGCAAAGAGCCAACATCGTCCTGTTTCCTCATATGGGTTGTGTCCGGGGTTGGAGAGTTTAAAGTGGTCCCCGCGACAGAGCATGTGCCGCCCACAAACTTTTCCAATGTTACTTGCTGCTTTGCAGCACCAGTCTTCAGCACTGGGTGCACCTTCTTTAAATTTTTTACGCTCCCTCAGACCTCATCAGATGCTCCCTCATGTCTGCCATTTTTCCTGCAAACATAAAAGAGGAGATTAGTACATTGGGCAAAAATTAAAAACACGGGCAAATAAGCAATCTATACAGAGGAGCTCGAACGCAACATCGTCAGTTTCGCATTCGAGGAGAGCCATGGTATTAATATAACGAGCCGCTCGGGCAGGCTCTCCATCCTCCCCGAGCAACTCTTTGCCGTCCCTGTCCACCAAAAAGGCAGGGCTGAAAGTCTCCACGTAAGCATGCAAAACCCGGTAAGACTCCTTGTCCCCTTCACAGAGTTGCTTGTGCTTGACGAGGAACTGATCAATCCTATATCTAAAATGGGCATATACCTACTCCAAAGGGAACTTGGACACAACCTTCTCAACTTGCAGACCATCAACCTCCACGATCTCAAGCATAGAGAGGGATCTCCTAGCCACTTCAGAGACAGGTTTCACGACCAAGAACCTGTCCTTGAAGTGTCAGACAGATTCTGAGTACGACCAGAAGAGCCTGCTCTGCTGCTTGAAAGACACCCAGCTTTGGTTCGGGCCCACTATGCTCTGCTGGATTCGGAAAATGCAAAAGAAAAGATCCACGGTCACCCCGGCCTTCAAGTAACGGCAGACCAGCTCAAAAGCACGAATAAATGCCAGTGTGTTTGGATGGAGTTGGGCGGGGCACAGCTCTAAGTGGTAGAAGATGGCCTCCTGAAAATCGTTAAAGGGCAGGCGATACCTTGCCTCCACAAAGGTGAACTCATACATGGGGAATTGCATCCCCGGATACACCAAACAGATTCGGTCATTTTCTGTCGGGAAGATAGCTCTCCAATGCATAGGCGCACCCTCAGCCCGATCTTCAAGATAGGGTAACTCCCGAGCTTCCTCTTCAGTAAATGTCAACCTCGTTGACAGGGGTTCCTGGGCGATCCACTTGAGGTCCTCCTCAGCTACTTGGACGTTGGCATAGTCTACGGGCTGCTCCGCCTCCTCGTGTGCAGCCCCAACGTCGTGTACAACCCCTTCGCGTTGGCCAGCCATTTCACCTGAAAAATAGAGGAAGAAAAAGTGAATTCGATGACAAAGATCAAATCCACCCTTTCACCACTAATCAAGTGAAAGGGCGAGGAATAAGTTGAGGATAACCTCGAGCCCTAATCGACCACGACAGAATACGGCGACTTCACTTTCCCCCACAATGGGGACGAGTCTCTGCGACTCTACGAAGACTCTGTGAGGAGGAGCTTACTCGACAAAATAAGCTTGTCGCGCGAAAGCCATAGTTTCACGTCAAACAGGCCTAATGCCCGACTACAAACCTAAAACTAATCGTAACCAGAACCTAGAGAGATCTACATAAATCTACAAGATATTCATGGACATTCATCCCATGTTCTTCGTGTTCTTCACGTTCTTCATGAATTTTCCATAAATTCATGTGTTCATCAAAGAACACATGAACATTCAACCAGAAAATTCATGAATCACCGGAAAATTCATGCATATTTCCAGAAACGAAGAACACCATAGGAACTGCAGAGGGAGGTGAAGAACTTACTTGAGAAGTCGAAGGTAGAAGATGAACATCACAGACTAGACTTTGAAGATCGACGGCGGTGAAGAAGCTCCGCCGAAAGCACAAGTTACAGAGTAAAGATGTTTGGGGAGAAGAACTTGAATGAAGTGTTCAAATGAATCCTCTCTCCCCCCTTTTTATAAGCACTTCCTCGCTTGGGAAGTGCAAAGGCCATCATGGCCTAGTGTAGCGCAGTTTTTGTGGTTTCGAATCACTATCGCTTTGGTACTACAGTTCGATTCATTTTTTATCCTATTGAGCTGATTAAGGAAGGGAAATAGATGTCTCCAATTAACCCTGCTTACAAACTGAGGTTAAATAGTCAAAACGGTTGGTTTACAGATGCTATCAAAATAGGGGGTTCTCCCTTTGGGTTATTAACCTAAAAACAGTGTCTAGGCTATTGGTAAGATGTTAGGACTGATGCTTTTCGATTGATGTGTGAAGGTATGGGATTTTGGGTTTTTGATTAGTATGCTCGCTAAGATTTTTGCAATCTTATGCCTACGTATTCCTGAAACAGGGAAATCAGAGCGATCATAGTTCCTCCTATTCTATGGGAGGAAAGAGGTTGTTTTGGTGTCTTGTTCAAAGCCCAAGACGTGAAGCGAAAGGTGGTTTGTATCTTGTTCAAAGCCCAAGATGTGAAGCTAAAGGGTTTTGGCTGAGAGAGAATTGGTCATCTCTAAAGGGGAGTTATTGATGTTTGTCTGCTGTGGGCTAGGTACAACTTTGATGCTAAAAGGTTGATTGACGCAACCGGAGTTTTCTTTATACAAAGCCTAAGAGAAGGCTAGAAGTTTGACTTTTTTGGGGAAAATGTTCTTTCTGTCTTGTACAATGCCCAAGATTGAGGCTAAAAAAGGGTGACGGACTCAACAAGAGAGTCTTTTATACTCAACAAGAGAGTTATTGGTTGTCTCGTACGAAGCCCGAGATTGAGGGTAAGAGGGGATTTACTCAATAAGAGAGCCTTTTATACTCAACAAGAGAGTGTTTAGGTGTCTTGTACAAAGCCCAAGACGGGGCGAAAAGGGTTGACTCAACAAGAGAATCTTTTATACTCAGCAAGAGAGTGTTTTTCTATCTTGTACAAAGCCCGAGATAGAGGCTAAAGGGTTGTGACTCAACAAGAGAGTCTTTTATACTCAACAAGAGAGTGTTTTATATCTCGTACGAAGCCCGAGATGGAGGCTAAAAGGTTGTGACTCAACAAGAGAGTCTTTTATACTCAACAAGAGAGTGTTTGTGTGTGTCTTGTACAAAGCCCAAGATGGAGAAGGTTGACTCAACAAGAGAGTCTGAGAGGTTAGCTACACTGGGGAGAATCATTTGTACAAAGCCCAAGAGGAGGCTACTTGTGCTGGTGACTATTTCAATTGAGTGACAGGTCCAGTGTGTTGGATAAAAGAGAAAATCAGCTCTTATAAAGATCATAGGTAAGGCTGAGCTTTGGTATTGATCCAAGGATCGAGGTTATTTCCTGTTCTTTAAGGAAAGGGGAAATCCTCTGGGTATTGAGACTGTCCAAGTCTACTGGTGTTTTGAGAAACCGATTCTCAGATAGTGAATGCTCTTTGTATGATGCCTAAGAGAAGGCTGGTATGTTAAGGGATGAAGGTCAACCCATTAAATGGTCTGACACTTGACTTAGAAAGACAGCTCTAGAACATTGATGACTAGGTTATGTTCCTATACCTGTAGAGGTCTCTGGGTCCTTGTACTAAGCCCAAGAGAAGGCATGAGAGTTTGTAAGAAGCCGAAGGGTCCTTGTACCTCGCCCAAGAGGAGGCGGGGATGCTTTTAGGAAGCATGTGGGTCCCCAAACCCCGAGAAGTTCAAGACATGCTATTCACCTAGAATAGATCAAGCTAGGAAAGTTTGAGAATTTGGAAGAAACTCAAGAGATGCCATTCACGGAGAAAAGATCATCTCTGGGGAGTTAGAGTTTCTTTGACAATTTCTAAGGGTGACAGTCTGAGAAAGGGTTCACCGAGAATGCTGCCTTTCACGTCTCCATATTGTTTAACCCCAAGAGGAGGGAAGACTATATCTAGAAATCCTATGGGGATCTAGTTTTATTTGTATTTAAGAGTGACCAACAGGGCTTTACCTAGTGCTAGACGTAGTTGTCGGGGAAAACTCTAAATAACTATACTAGTATTACACAGTTGATATGTGACAAGTATATAAAAGTTTGTGAAAGAAGACTTACAATGAAACAGCCCCACAATACAGTTATATACATATGAAAGCGGTAAATGAAAGAGGATAAACACTTACTCGGTTGTAGAGCTTCCATGTTGTTTCGTTAGTTGTTCAACAAAGAAAGCTTTGATGACAATATTATATTCTAAATCAAAAGAGAAAGTGCTTTGAAAAGATTGTTGGGGCTTATAGCTCGAGGAGAGGCCTAAGGTTTTATCAGTGATTGCACTGTTGTTTTGAATTTGTACAGGGACTTATACAAGTGACTGAGGCCCAAAAGGTTTTCTGTACAAAGGGATGGGTCTTACACTCTCTCAAGAGGCCCAAAGGTGTTTAAAGAAAAGGAATGGGGATTATAACACGATGGTAGGCCCAGATGATTTGTTTCGACCTGGCGATCGTGCTGAGGTTTTTCTTTAACGTAGGGGGAGTTATACAATGTCTGAGGCCCAAAATGGTTCTGGTTAAAAGGGGATTGGGTCTTACACTCTATTAGAGGCCCAAATAGTTTGAAAATGAATAAATATGGGTCTTATAGCTCAAGGAGAAACCCAATGATTATTTTTGAAAAGGCGACGATCGCGCCAAGGTTTTGAAAACACCGTGGGTCTTATACAATGACTGAGGCCCAACTATTTTGGTTTCAAAGAAGGATTGGGTCTTACACTCTATTAGAGGCCCAAGGAGTAAAGATGGGTCTTATAGCTCGAGGAGAGGCCCAAAATGGTTTTCATGTTAAAAAGGCGACGATCGCGTCGAACTCTTTGACGGTATCGGGACTTAAATAATACACTGAGGCCCAAAATGGTTTTTAAGAGGGGTTGGGTCTTACACTCTATTAGAGGCCCAAAGAGTTTGAAAAAGTTTGATGAGGGTTGAATTAATCAAAAATCCTAATTTGTTTTCAAAAATGTATTTTAATTGAATAAAAATTCAATTAAAATGATCAAATTTGTTAAACATGTGTGAAAACAAATTGTGATCTTGGATCAATGTTCCAAAAATCATGTTTCTAACCAAAAAATGATTGGAAACCAATTAATCTTGGAAAATCAAGGAGAAAAAATATTTTAAATGTTGAAAAACAAATAAAATGTTAATTCTTTGCAAAAATATCAAGGATGTGAAATAATTAATATTTTTGGGATTTTTTGGTAAAATAAAATATTTTAACATTTTTGTGAATTATTAAAAAAGGAATCAACTCAAAATCATTAAAATTCGGAGAGAAATTAATTTTTGAATCAATTAAATAAAATTAAAAAATTCAAATATTTGAATTTTCAAAAAAGGCGCCAAGAACATGGCAAGAACACGCGTCACCCTATGTTTCTGCAGATTTGCATTTTCTATCCAATCTCACTAAATACTTGATGATATCATGCAATCTACATATCAATCTGCTCATTTTCACCTCACGATCAGGTCTATGGTCTTTAATTTCATTTATTTTAAGCATGGAATAAGAAATCAAAGAGAAACCTCAAGAACCCTAAAACTTGCATGAAGGCTCAGAAATTCCATACACGATTCAAACAAAGCAATTGATTGAGGGGAAACACTCTATGCATGATTATGAACATATGGCCAAATTATTGTGCAGCAAAAAATGCATGGATCATATAGTTAGGAGAGTTTATGCTTACCTCTTGCAGCTGGTGATCGTGTTTTGTGTTAGAGGTGTTGTAAGCTGGTTCCAATGATTTGTACAGCTTCCTTAGGTGCCAAGTGATGTGTCTGGATGCTTGGAGTGGTTTGAAACAAGCTGAAACTGAAGATGGTACCCCAACTGCAAGTCTGCTAAAAGCTTGAGCAGTTGGATGGTGATTCTGAGAAATCAGTGTTCAAGATGTTGTTTTAGTGTTTGGATCACTTCTATATGATGTTTATGAGGTGTGTATGTGATTGGTTTGGTTGGAATTACTCTCAAACTCAAAACCCGATAGTGACTTGCTTTAGAAGGCAATTTTGAAGGTGAGAAGGAGATTTTGAGGAAAGAATCTATTTGATGGCTTTGGTGTACTCAAACTGAGCAGAAATAAGCTTTATTTATAGTGCAACAAGTTTTTTTTGGCTGCAATAGTGAATGGCAACTACTGCAAAAGTTTGGCCAATGTTAATCAATGGGAATCCAAGTCTCCTCTAGCCATTGACTAGAGGTTAGGGCACAGGCTGCTGGTTCCCTTGGTCTTGAATATGTCTTGACTGAATTTAGTTGGAAAGGGCTCAGTCCATGCCACCTTGGTGCATCCATTAAATGCTCCAAACCAAAATTGGAGTCTTGTCCCTTTTTTAGGTATTTCTAGGTTTGGCATGCTACTTTTGGTTCCAAGGACTTGGGAGGCTGATGGATCAGTGTTTGTCCCTCCTTGGTCTCCCCTTGAGGTATTCAGATGGATAAACTTGTTTGTCATTTGCAAAATTTGCTCAAATCGAGCAAAATGCACAAATCTGCCTTGCCATGACAATTTGCAGCAAGGCACCTTGGCATAGTCATATCTCATGGCTTAAGTGGGGTTTCATGGAGTTCTTGGCCATTTTGGAAAGCCCTCATATGATACAACATGTGTGTGATCATATTTTGTTTTGATAATTTTTGGATCCAAGTGAAAAATCCCCCTACTTTTGGAAAAAAAGCAAGACAGATTCTGACTTAGTGAAAATTTCACTAAGTGTTGGAAAAAGTGACATTTCATGTTTTCAGCCATTTTGATCATTCCATAACTCCAAATCCATGATGAATTGGAATGAGGTGTAGTTGATACTTTTGTAGAGGGGAGCTACAAATCCAGCTTTGAATGGGGAAAAATGGCCTTGTGGTTTAGGAGTTATGATCCTCCAAAGTTGGATCATAACTTAGAAAATTTCTAAGTTTTTATGGTTACCCATTTTACAAGTTATCCCACTTTCTTTGATTTTTCTTGATGAATGATGATCCCACTCACACATTAACATCATTTTAGGGTCAAGGAACCATAATTGTGAAAAATCTCAAAAAGTCAAAGTTGACTTTTGTGCACAGTTGACTTTTTGTCAGATGAACTCCAAACTGTGCGATCCTCTATGAAATCAAGTCCTTGACCTAAATCAAACTTTATGGACATGTTCCATGGGTGTTATAGGGTGTATTGAATCATGTCCCAAGGTTTGGGAGCATGCCTGGGTCAAAAGTCAAAGGCACAGTTGACTTTTTCCTCAAAACCCTAATTGTGATCCTGATGAAATTGAAACTTGTGAATCAAGCTTCTTGGATTAATCCATTGTTACAAATGGATCAATGTAGTGTGTCAGAGCCCCTCAAACCTTCTCTTGAGGTCTTGGCTCATGTTTTGTCCCAAAAGTCAACTTAGGGGTGAATTAGGTCAAGAAACCCTAATTCCTGATTTTTATTGTATGCATCCCCTGAGGCAAAATTGACTTGATGATTGGGTTCATGATGTCCCTTGGAGCATCTTAGGTTATGCTTTGAAGCATTGTCTCATGCGCAGAGGAAAAATTCCATCTGGAGGCCCTGGTCGACCAAAACCCTAATTTGGTGACACTGGCGATCTTGAGGCTTGATCCACTTGGAATGTTACAACCTTGTGCTTGATTCCTTGATGTAGGAGTCCTCTTGATCCTTTGTGGATGTTTGATAGGTTTAGACAAGTTAAAGATCATGTGATTCCTTGATTGATCCCTTGTCTAAGAGCTCTGAGAGGGCTTGAAACCCTAAGTTTGATTGTAGTGGATGCTCACCCATCTTTGGGGAGACTAATGAGGTATGATGGTTCATCCATATTGTGATGATGATTTTCACATTGATGGGAAATCTTAGTGGTCAAAATTTGGGGTATGATAGATGCCCCTATTTAATCTTCTTGGACCCGAAGGTGTGAATGGCAAAGGTATTCGGCCATTCGGGGTGCAAGAGGATTAAATATCGGAATACCCAAAATTTTGACAGTGGTTATGAATGGTAGTTTACGAATTCATCTTCTTTTGCTAAGCGTTGATACTTAGAAAAGGTAAAACTTCCCCTCGATCCTGGTTTCCTACCAAGGAACTGGTCTCAGTTTTTGATACAAACTTCCCCTCGATCCTGGCTTCCTACCAAGGAACTGGTCTAAGTTTTCTTTTAGACTAAACCTCCCCTCGATCCTGGTCTTCAGCCATGGAACTGGTCTCAGTTTCTGATATAAGTTTCCCCTCGATCCTGGTTTCATACCAAGGATCTGGTCTCAGTTTCTGATATAAACTTCCCCTCGATCCTGGTTTCCTACCAAGGATCTGGTCTCAGTTGCTGAAATAAACTTCCCCTCGATCCCGGTTTCCTACCAAGGAACTGGTCTCAGTTTCTGAAATAAACTTCCCCTCGATCCTGGTTTCTTACCAAAGAACTGGTCTTAGTTTCTTTTGTAAACTTCCCCTCGATCTTGGTTTCCTATCGAGGAACTGGTCTCAGTTTCTTTTGTCAGTAAACTTTCTTGACAAGGGACGCTGTTCGTAGCGGTTTTCCTCAAACTTCTCGCCGAATTTTCCTGGGGGGAGATGCCATTTGATGGAAAAAGTTTTGATGTCAGACTTGCTGGGGAAACCCATTCGTCTGAGCTGTAGAGGTGGTCAAACTTCTCTATTGGAGACGCCATTTGTCGACTCTACTGGGGAAAACGATTCTCTTGAGAGTCTGCTTTCGCTTGGGGATATTACATCATACTTTTCTCGGGATCTTCTCGGAGAAATGCCATATGATGTGATCCAATTTTGAGGTGCTGATGACCTTTTTGTCAGTGAATTTTTCTGGAGAAAAACTGCTGTATTGCCGAATCTCTGATTAAGAGGCTTTTCTGGGGATTTTCCTTAATCCGGGAAAGCGAAGACATCATCTTCAATGGCAAAGAGTGACATTGGCTGAAGGTTCTCTGGCCTTTCAGAGGTTCAAGTTATTAGAGTGGTCAAAGAACCATCTTCAATCCAGAAATAAACTGGAGGAGAGGTTGTTCAGACATGACGTTTCCTGACAGGGAAAGAACTGACAACTCGATTGAGAGGACTTTTATCACTAGGGAACAAGACCGACAAGAGTGATAGTGATGCAATATGAATATGAATGTAAATCAATAATGCATGATGTATGTATGTATATGTTGATAAAACTGACGTGACATACAGACTAGTATATGAACACGACGGGATACTCAGCCACAGCGGGAGATAAAGAGTATCGCTGGTTTAAGAAATAGCAATTCTTCCTTGCTTAGGAGAAAAAGTTCCCATGGGGAACAACGTTGGTCAGGCTTAGGAGGTAAGAACTCTGACGGGGGTGTCATATGAAACACGGTCTCTGACACAGCTGATCCTTCATTCAGGCGCACTGGTTTAGAAGGTGTACGTTGATTCTGTACTTTGAGGTTTGATTACTTCTGGAGAAGTGATCGATGTTCATTTGATGTCCAGCAGTCAAAAGAAAATGCCATCTTTATTTTAAAAGCAGAAAAAAGTTTGACAAGTAAATTCATTTTTGTTTTATTTCAAGAATCATTGATCATGTTAAAATGTCGTTCTATAAAGCTAAAACAAATGAGAATTATAAACAAAGCACCAGGGCTCAAATTTTATTGATAGGATGAAATCAGCCAAACGCATGATTCCATGGAGTATTTACAAAGTTAGAAAATGGTAATTTAAGGGAAAAGGGCTACATCGAAACATAACGACTGTTATCCTTCTGCCAACTTTGAATTCTGGGCATCCTGAGCTTCTGTCGAAGATGACCTTGATCGATATTTCTCTCGATGGATGGCATGACTGTCGCTGAGGTACTTTCCCCTTTATTGAACGTAGTTACTTGCCATTATCCCTAATTTTTGCCTGGATTGTACTTTGAGACGTTTCCAATCCATCCGGATGATTTTTGCTTATGTCTCTAATTTTTGCCTAAACCGCCCTTTCGGGTTTTCAATCAACTGAGACGATTTTTTTCTTTTCTTCTCTTTTTTTTTTTTAGTTTAGGCGAAGTATTTCTTGACTACGTCAACATTCGTGGGGTAGGCAAATTCCTCTTCATCCATGGTTGCGAGTCTCAAGGCGCCGCCTGAGAAAGCTTTCTTAACCACATAGGGGCCGTCATAATTCGGAGCCCATTTGCCCCGGGAATCAGTGAGAAATGATTGTATCTTCTTGAGCACGAGGTCTCCTTTTCTGAAGACGCGAGGTCGGACCTTTTTGTCAAATGCCTTCTTCATTCTCTGTTGATACAACTGATTCATTTCTCTTCGATCAAATTCAGTTCGTCGTGTTGACTTTGATACCATTCAGCTTCTGCTAGCTTAGCTTCCATCAATACCCAGATTGATGGGATCTCTACTTCTATGGGAAGCACTGCTCCATGCCATATACTAGAGAGAAAGGGGTTGCCCCTATTGAAGTGAGGACAGATGTGCGATGAAGAGCAAAAGGTAACATCTCGTGCCAATCTTTATAGGTTACAACCATCTTTTGAACAATCTTCTTGATGTTCTTGTTAGCCGCTTCTACCGCTCCGTTCATCTTGGGTCGGTAGGGAGATGAACTATTGTGTTCGATTTTGAACTCTACGCACAACTCTTTCATCATCTTATTGTTCAAGTTATATCCATTATCAGTAATGATCTGGTTCAAAACACAATAACGGCAGATGAGATTATTTTTGATAAATCGGACCACCACTTGTCGGGTTACATTGGCGAATGACACTGCTTTGACCCACTTGGTGAAGTAGTCAATGGCTACCAGGATGAACCGATGTCCGTTCGAAGCCTTAGGTTCAATCATGCCAATCATGTCGATTCCCCATATGGAAAAAGGCCACGGGGAAGAAAGAACTTTGAGATGCGTTGCTGGTACATGGATTTTGTCGGAGTATATCTGACACTTATGACACCTCCTCATGTACTTGTAGCAGTCGGATTCCATGGTCAACCAGTAGTACCCTTTTCTCGCCATTGTGTGTCCATTGGCATGAGTGCCAAAGGATCCTTCATGAATTTCTTTCATCAGCATGTTTGCCTCTGGTCTGTCTACACATCGGAGCAAGACCATGTCAAAATTTCTCTTATAGAGTGTATCACCGCTCAGGAAGAAGCTGACAGCCAGTCTTCTGAGGGTCTTTCGGTCCTTTCTGGACGCCCCAGGTGGGTACTCTTGTTTCTGAAGGAAGCATTTGATATCGTGATACCAAGGTTTGTCATCTATGACTGCTTCGATCGCGAAGATGTAAGCGGGCCGTTCAAGGCGCATTATGTCAATCTTAGGTAAGTCGTTCCATTGACCTACATTAATCATGGAAGAGAGAGTGGCTAATGCATCAGCCATGAGATTCTCTTCACGAGGGATATGGTGAAACTCGATTCTGTTGAAAAAGGGTAACAACCTTCTCGCGTAATCTTTGTAAGGGATCAATCCTGATTGGTATGTGTTCCAATCTCCTTTGATCTGATTGATAACCAGGGTTGAATCACCATATACATCCAAGTTTTTGATCCTTAAGTCGATCGCTTCTTCGAGACCCATGATACAAGCTTTGTATTCGGCCTCGTTGTTTGTACACTTGAACGTAAGTCTGGCGGTGAAAGGAATATGGGTACCCTGAGGTGTTATGATGATTGCCCGAATTCCATTTCCATAATGATTGACAGCTCCTTCAAAGATAAGTCCCCATTGGGAACCTGGTTCTGGCCCTTCACTGGGTAGCGGTTCATCGCAGTCTTTCATTTTTAGATACATGACATCTTCGTCTGGGAAGTCAAATCCGACTGATTCTTGATCGTCAATCGGATGATGAGCCAAATTATCGGCTAAAACACTTCCCTTAACGGCTTTCTGAGCGTGGTACTCGATGTCATATTCCGATAACAACATCTGCCAACGGGAAATTCTCCCCATGAGAGCAGGCTTTTCGAAGACGTACTTGATTAGATCCATTTCGGAGATTAACCAAGTAGTGTGACAAATCATATACTGGCGAAGACGTTTGGCTGCCCAAGCCAGAGCACAGCAAGTTTTCTCAAGCATAGTATACCGAGTTTCATAGTCAGTGAATTTCTTGCTTAAATAGTAAATGGCAGACTCTTTCCTTTTGGTTTCATCTTGTTGGCCAAGTACACAACCCATCGAGTCTTCCAAGACTGTTAGGTAGATGATTAGTGGTCTTCCTTCCACTGGAGGTGATAGAATCATTGGATTCAATAGGTATTCCTTGATACTGTCGAAGACGGTTTGGCAATCTTCTGCCCAAACGCAGTCCTGATTCTTTTTGAGTAATTTGAAAATCGGCGCGCATGTCGCGGTCATGAGGAATATAAATCTAGAAATGTAATTCAAACGTCCCAGGAATCCCCTGACTTGTTTTTCAGTCTTTGGAGAAGGCATCTCTTTAATGGTCTTGACCTTGTCAGAATCAACCTCAATTCCTTTCTGGCTGACGATGAACCCTAGCAGTTTCCCTGAATGGACTCCAAAGGTACACTTATTGGGATTCAAGTGGAGTTTGTATTTTCTCAGACGCTCGAATAATTTTGACAGGTGGGTCACATGCTCCTCCTCTGTTCTAGATTTGGCAATCATATCATTGATATATACCTCGATTTCCTTGTGTATCATGTCATGAAAAAGAGTAGTCATGGCCCGTTGATAGGTTGCCCCGACGTTTTTCAACCCGAACGACATTACCTTGTAACAAAAAGTACCCCATAGGGTGATGAAGGAGTTTACTCCATGTTTTTCGGCGCCATTTTTATTTGATTATAGCCCGAGAATCCATCTATGAAGGAGAAGACTTGAACTTTACTGTACTGTCAACCAGCATGTCAATGTGTGGTAAAGGAAAGTCGTCCTTAGGACTAGCCTTGTTTAGATCTCTGTAATCCACACACATTCTGGCCTTTCCGTCCTTTTTTGGAACTGGTACGATGTTGGCTAACCATTGAGGATATTCTGATGTGGCGAGGAAACACGCGTCAATCTGCTTCCTGTACTTCCTCTTTGATTTTGATGGCCATGTCGAGATGAGTATGTCTCAACCTTTGTTTTACTGGCGGACATTCTGACCTTAACGGTAGATGATGTTCCACGATGCTGGTATCCAACCCTAGCATGTCCTGATAGGACCAAGCGAATACATTGGGAAACTCTTTGAGAAGCTTCGTCAAACTTTCTTTGACAGTTGGACTGAGTAGTGCCCCAATCCTGACCTCTTTTCTCTCTTCCTCTGAACCCAAGTTGACTGTTTCCAACGGCTCTTTGTGAGGTTTAATGGACCTTTCCTCTTGTCTGAGTAATCGGGAGATCTCTTTTTGAATTTCGTTGTCATCTTCTTCTTCAGCCTCAAATACCGGGAATTCTAAGTTGGGAGAAGGCATCGGATCGTACGTTTCAATGGGGTTTAAAACAAGCAATCTGCATGACATGATGATTTGTGTTTAGAAGAGATAGAGAGAATGCAAGAGTGTGTGCAGTGTATTTTTTTTTTCTGCTTATTTTTATTATTTGTACTATTTTTTAGGGTTACCATTTTCTAAAAAACAAAAAGAGAAAACAGCAATTAATGCGGAAATTACAGAACGACGTTTATTTATTTATGATTCTGTCGATTCTTGAAACTACAGCCCTATAAAACAAAGCTCTATCGCTTTGGGCTAAGCGAAGAGGGATATTTACAGAAAGTGAGCCCTATCAAAACATCTGTTTCACCTAGGCAGGGTGAAAGGTTTAAAGATGGCAATTACTTTGACTTATAGACGATCTTCAGAACATCGACAGTAACCCATTGGTGGCGAACTCCTCGGTGAATCACAAAGTCTGGTACCTTCTTTGATTTGTCTTCAGAAATAACATTGATTTCTGGTGGAGCAGGATCATTCGAATCTGTCTCCCAGGCAGAGTTGTCATAGGAGGATTCCTCAGTTGTATTTTACAGAGTATTTGTGCTCTCAGGTAGATCTCCCCATCCAGTTGGCTGAATGTCTTCGAGCCTGATGCGAGAGCTTTCAGGAGCGGTGTATTTGACCATGAAGTCATATTTACCACTCGGTTGTCCCAATGTGTCCCACACCTCTTTGGAACTGGAGGATTCATCTCTCTCGATGACATTGACCTCGGGAAAGGCATAGTTGATGAATTCTAGTCCTGCAAAGTTTGCAAATTCATCGTCGTGCTGGATATGTTCTGGATGACCTGAGTGTTGATCCCATGACATGGTGGGGACGCAGGTATTCTTTTCAATGATGCTCAGTTGATTTTCTTGCCCCGAGTCTCCTAGGTACGGCTGCCAGATAGGCAGACCATCCATCGGGCCATAATAGTCGTGGTCAAAGTTGTCATTCATCAGAGTGTCTTCCTCTAATGAGTTTGGTGGAGCACGACATCCTTCCAGATCACAATCTCCGTATATCATTTTGACATCTGACCTCGGTATAAATCTCGGACCGTGTGCGGGATAGCAAAATGGCATAGGCACCTCTTCCTGAGACATATAACTGTCCTTATTAAGATAGGACTCCCACTCTTCATCTGTATCAGAGACATTTCCCTCGTTGATAGTGTGGACTTCTTGAGACACTGGGTGAAGGAAACCTCCACTATGGAAGAAGTTCTGAATGGGATGAAGATTTTCATCGTTAGCAGCTGTCTGGGTATAGGTTGCAGAAAAACCAAGAGCCTTCTTTGTTTTAATGTTCATGGGGATGACGAGTTGTCCCCATCCTTTTGCGCTATTACTCTCGATTACTTTGAGAGCATCTTTGTACGAGGAAATCGATGTTCCCTTCTCTAATTGATTTTCATTGCTCACCGAAAGGGCCTGGAATTGAGTTCCAATAACCTCCTCGGGTTCTACACAAGTGGATAATGAAAGGTTACTCATGATCAAGGCTTGTTCTCCACAAACCATGATGAGTTGGTCATTCTTGGCGAACTTCAACTTCTGGTGAAGTGTCGAAGTGACGGCCCCAACCTGATGTATCCAAGGTCTTCCTAATAAGCAATTATATGTTGCCCGAATGTCCATGACCTAGAAAGTGACCAGGAAAGTGTAAGGACTGATAGTTATGGGAAGGTCGACTTCGCCGATAACAGTTTTCCTGGATCCGTCAAATGCTTTGACGATGACCTCACTGCCTCACAACGGAGATCCTTTGAATGATAATTGCGTCAGAGTGGACTTCGGTATGACGTTGAGAGTTGATCCGGTATCTACCAGTACACTGGCTAAAGCATCGTCCTGGCAGTTGACTGTGATATTGAGCCCTATGTTGTAGCTTTTGCCTTCATCTGGCAATTCCTCATCACTAAACCCCAAGTTGTTGCAGGAAGTGATGTTAGAGACGATGCTATCGAACTGTCGTATTGACACATCCTGTTCCACAAAGGCCTGCTCTAAGACTTTCTATAGAGCCTCTCTGTGGGCTTCGAAACTGAGTAAAAGTGATAGCACTGAGATTTTTGAAGGAGTTTGTAACACCTGATCAATAATGTTGTATTCACTCCTTTGGATGAGCTTTAGCATCTCATCATCGTTCTTTGAAAGGTCGGGGTCACTAGATTGACCGACTGGTTGATCAGGAACTTCTGTGTGAGGTTCCTTTTCTCTGTTAGGTTCTCTAACTCCTCTGTTGAAGATTCGACCACTCCGTGTTACTCGACTGATGTCTGCAATATTCACGAAGGAGTGTAATGGAGTTTCCTTTCCATCCTCAATTGTTGTTGCACCGTATTTGTAAGGGATAACCTTAGTTGATTCATACGGTAGTGGTCCCGGTAGATAAATAACCATGGGAGCCTTCTAATTTTTCTGACTGTCGTAAGCAACTTCAATCAATTCCCGGTTGGGGACCTTTGATTCGTCAAGTAGAGGGATGATGGTATAAACATCCTTGGTCCTTTCAGGATCAGAGATTACAACAACATCTTTGATCTGGACGGCGAAATAGTCTGGCGTCCAGTTAATGGACCCCGAAACTGAATATTGTTGAATCTCTTTGTGGTTCAACTGACTTTGAAGGCTTGCTCCCATGAGGTAGCATCCTTGGTTATTTTCTGAGCAGGCTCTACAACGCTCGTAGTTATGCGGTGGCACCTGGCCACGTCCGCTTTTAATGCAGTGTAACCTCACTAGATCTGTTTCCGTAAATCGGACATCCTAACTTTGATGTCGAGTAGGGTTCCCATCAACCACACTGGTTTGTTGCGTGTCTTCATCCATATAGATCAAAAGCCACCAGTGGTTTAGCAAGTGTTGCAAAGTTCTTTGAACGAGAGCGCACCCTTGGTTACTCTCACAACATACTTTACAGCTCAGATAATCATGTGAAGTGAGAAAATCGAGTTAGACTTGCTTGGCGTGTAACTCCACCAAGCTGGTATTCATCAAACGAATATCGAAGATTTGAACCATGTTAATCTGATAAGGATTTCTATCATGGTAGTCCTGGATCCATCCAAGATCCATCTGACGCTGGAGGGCCTCTTGTACAAAAGATCACCCCTGTTTGTTTACTGAGCAAGCCAGACAGGAATTGTAATCGTGTCATGGCAGATTATGATACTGGCTTTGCCTTTAGTGCATTGCCACTAAGTTGACATTCATTGCACAGATGTCGTGGTTTTGAATGATGTTGGAACTCGTATAAGTCATGTTGACTCCACGAACTCGATGCTCTTGGATCCATTCGAGATCCAATTGTTCCTGTAGGGCTGCTTGCACCACAGAACATCCCTGATTGTTCTTAGAGCATATATCACACTGGTTATAATTATGAGGTGGCACATGGTTGTATTTGCTCTGTCTACAATGCATCTTGACCAGGTTAGCCCTCAATAAGAGTACATTGTAAATTTGATAGCTGTTGTTAGACTCTCCCTCTATCAAATTTACCGCAGCTTTCTCGTGTTGAGGCAGTGGGTTCGTGAGAACATTCGGATTCATATCTTTGAAAGATAAGACCCCACTCCTAACAAGCTTTTGCACATCGGATTTGAAACTGAGACAGTTTTCTATGTTATGCCCTGGTCCTCCTTGATGATAAGGGCAAGTCTGATCCGCTTTAAACCAAAAAGGCGGATTTTCCGGTATTGCGAGAGGAGCCTTGGTCTGAACATGCCCCTTGACCAGCAGTAACGGAAATAGCTCTGCATATAACATGGGTATAGGGTCGAACCCTGGTGGTCGTGTTGTACGGTTGTTGTTATATGGAGGACGAGCCTGCTGAAGAGGCGGTTGTGTCCTTTGCTGATATTGCTATTGATTCGATTGGCTTGGCGCAACCTGAGGTTGATACGTAGGCGTAGGGTTGATAGCAAGAGTTACAGCTGCTACTGGTTGATATCGTCGCCTCCTAATATCTTGCTCTTTTTTCTTAGGGAGAGCACTACTATATTATTTTATACTACTTGATGATCCAGCGTCTTTAACTAAACGTCCTTCTCGGACTGCTTCTTCAAGACGAACTCCTATGCCCACCATCTCGGTGAAGTCACTGGGCGCACAGGCGACCATTCTGTCATTGTAAAATGAGCTCAAGGTCTTTAAGAAGATCTTTGTCGTCTCTTTTTCCTCAAGAGGTGGACAAATCTGAGCGGCAATTTCACGCCATTTCTGAGTGTACTCCTTAAAGGTTTCCTTGTCCTTTTGTGACATCGATCTGAGTTGATCTCTGTCTGGTGCCATGTCCAAATTGTATTTATATTGTTGAACGAAGGCAGCGCCAAGATCTCTGAAAGTGCCGATCTTAGTGCGGTTTAAACCCATGTACCATTTTAATGCGGCACCGGTTAAACTATCCTGAAAATAGTGGATCAGTAGCTCTTGGTTCTTTGTCTGAGCTGACATTCGTCGAGCGTACATCACCAAATGGCTCTGAGGGCAAGAGTTACCCTTGTACTTTTCAAAATCGGGCACCTGGAATTTGTGCGGGACTTTCACATTAGGGACCAAACAAAGGTCTGCAGCGTCCTTTCCAAATAAATCCTTACCGCGAAGGGCTTGCAGTTCTTTTTGCATCTCCAAGAATTGTTCCTGGAACTCATTCATTCTGTCGAACATCCTTTCGTTTCCACCAGAAGGTATCTGGGGAATCTGTTCTTCTGGGACAGTGTGTACCATAGGCGGTGGTATAGTCATTATGACCGAGACTCTCGGTGCCTCCCAAAGTTTGTAACCTTCAGGAGTTGCTGTCATGCCCCTGGCATCTTCGCTTTCCCGAAGTTTGTAACCTTTAGGCCCAGCGGCTCCTGCTGAAGTTTCCGGATCCTCAGTGATCGGCGGGATATAGTTAAGTGGTATGCCCCAGGGACAATCTTTCGGCATTTTGTACCTAGGATCATACTTCTCCACTATGGGCGTTGATGCGATCTCTGAGATCATAGTCCTTTTTTGTTGCATCTGAGCTTCTACCAGAGCTTACATGTCACTGTGAAGCTTTCTCAAGTCTTCTTTTAGAGCGTCGATCTCTTCCCTTAACTCTCTATTCTCTTCCTCGAGATCATCCATCTTTTTCTGACGATTGGCCCGAGTATTGTACGAATGAGACAGTTTGACTCTAGAATCGAGACACAAATGTGAGATTCGTAGGTAAGAAGAATGCGTTATGCGAGAATGATGAATGCAATGATTATATTAATTGTACATTTTTTTGTTTATTCAAAGTAAATTCGACAATTAGATTGCAAATATCAAACAGTGGGGAAACCCCGTTTTATTGAATTTGAAAGATAGCAGAAATGGAAATACAGTAATTTACAAAGTGTTGTAAAAGGAAATGTCTAAGCTAATGGGTCCTGAGTCCTCTCTGAGGGGAGCTCAGGTGCTGGTTCTGGTACTTTCCTTTTCTTTGATCGGGGCTCTTCGGCCGTTGTCAGGTTGTCATTCCTTTGCCAAGTGAAAGGAGTGAGCAAATTCCTTTGGTCTTCTTAATTTTCCACAGCATGTGGCTCTAAAATCTCAATCAGAGCATCCTTTTCTCTTAACAGCTGCTGTATTTTCTTGCATTCCACATTGAAAATACGATACTTGTTCCTCCAAGACCTCTTCTCTTGCTGAACTTTGTTGAGAGTAACCTGAAGTTTTTCCGTCTCAGACATAAAATAAAGGGCAGAGTCCCTTAATGGAAGAACTTCCTGACGAGGGTAAGGCATCCTCAGCTTGAGAGCTCTAGTTTGTACCCAGTGGAGATAAGGCTCCACCGAGACACAGTCTGGTTTTCCTAGATACTCTCTTCCTTTCCTATGAATGTGTTTCCAGACATGCACTATTTCTGTCTTTAGTGCCCTGACATTTTCTCCTTCCTTGAAGAAAAGACCTTCCAGATGAGCATTACGCGGGACATGCCTCATCGGGTATCCAAATTGACGACGAACTAAAACTGAATGATAATTGATTCCTCCCTTAGTTCCTATAAGGGTTACATTTGGGAAATTTCTACAGCGGTCAATGATTCTGATCCCGTCATAGATTCGATTGTACCAATCGATGTCAGAGTTGGTACGAGACATGATTCTCTGTGACCAACGTAAAGTATTCTTTTGATCCCAAAATGCAGCAGACTTGGGCAAATGGGAAATGAACCATTTGTACAGCAGGGGTACACAACACATGATCATTCCTCCGCTATACAAATTCCTTAAGTGTACAGAATGATACGCATCTGCGAGCAAAGTCGGTACAGGGTTTCCAATCAGAAAAATCTTAATGGCGTTGATATCTACAAAGTTATCGATGTTGGGAAACAAAAATAACCCGTAGGTAAGCAAAACAAAGATGCTCTCGAAAGCGGCCACGTTCCCTATACTAGCAAAGTATAGAGCTTTCTTTGTTAAGAATTGGGCTGGCAAACCCTGGATTCCACCCTTAGTGGTCATGTGAGTCCTGACTTCTGACTCATCCAAATAGATTGCTCTTGCAATGTTTGATCTTTTGGAATTTCTTCCAGTCGAGAAAAAGGAGCTTGATCAGTAATGTGTAGATCAGTCAGGTGAGAGTACTCCTCCAGTGTTGGTGCTAGTTGATAATTCGGGAATGTGAAACAGTGATAGACCGGATCGTAGAACTAGATTAGTGTGGACAGGATTCCTTCAATTACGTGGACCCTTAACAAGGACAGTAGTCCTCCATTCTTGGCTCTGAAAGCCTCAGGTTTGGTTATCATCCTCGCCAAACCTCTCAAATCCTCTAGTTTTGGAACCTTGAAGGTGTACTTATGAGTTTTCCTTCTACCGAAATCCATTAGCGCAATCTTTTTATCTGACATTTGCAATCATTGTCTTAGTTTAATTTGAAAAAGAGAGACTAGAAGAGAAGATTTTTTTTGCTTTAATGTTTTTAGATGAATGCATGAATGCAGCACACAAAAACATAGAAAAAATATGGGGTCAAAAGGGTCGGTGTCATGAAGTCAAGGCTCTACCCCCCCTAAAGGTTTATACTGGTGATTTTTTGTACTTGTCCACAAAATCATTGACCCCTCTTGGGATAACAACAGTAAGCGGATTTCCAGCGAGCTGATGTATCCTAGAGTGATCTCAAATGAGGGTAGTATTGTGTGACAACTATTTCCGATAGCTTCCGCACTACAAAATTATTTAAGCCTACTAAAAACCTCAGCTTCTCAGATAACCCAGTCGACCACACTACTTTCAACAACCAAAGTCGTATAGGCAATGTATCTGCAAAGGGAGTCTCCACTGAGTTTGATGGTCGATTGGGGACTCTTAACTGGGATTCACTCCCCGCGAGATTACCCACATTGCCATCACCAATCTTAGGTGTATACTCAATCTTTCCACATGCGACATTACACACATTCCCATTAGCAGAAAAATAAACACAGATATTAATTAGGAACAACAATATATATATTTGTCTTAATCATCCTAGACCTCTAGTCTTATGATCCTACACAGACAATGACCCCCACTAGAGTCATCATTTATGTGAACTGAATTTAGGGTTTCAACCCATGGGAAAGCAAGAAAGAATGCCCCCCACTGTGGTCGCCATTTTTCTGTAGCGTGATTTTTGTGGTTTTGAATCACTATCGCTTTAGTACTATAGTTCGATTCATTTTTTATCCTATTGAGCTGATTAAGGAAGGGAAATAGATGTCTCCAATTAACCCTGCTTGCAAACTGAGGTTAAATAGTCAAAACTGTTGGTTTACAGATGCTATTAAAATAGGGGGTTCTCCCTTTGGGTTATTAACCTAAAAACAGTGTCTAGGCTATTGGTAAGATGTTAGGACTGATGCTTTTCAATTAATGTGTGAAGGTATGGGATTTTGGGGTTTTGATTAGTATGCTCGCTAAGATTTTTGCAATCTTATGCCTACATATTCCCGAAATAGAGAAATCAGAGCGATCGTAGTTCCTCCTATTCTATGGGAGGAAAGAGGTTATTTTGGTGTCTTATTCAAAGCCCAAGACGTGAAGCGAAAGGTGGTTTATATCTTGTTCAAAGCCCAAGATGTGAAGCTAAAGGGTTTTGGCTGAGAGAGAATTGGTCATCTCTAAAGGGGAATTGTTGATGTTTGTATGTTGTGGGCTAGGCACAACTTTGATGCTAAAAGGTTGATTGACTCAACCGGGGTTTTCTTTATACAAAGCCTAAGAGGAGGCTAGAAGTTTGACTTTTCCTGGGAAAATGGTCTTTCTGTCTTGTACAACGCCCAAGATTGAGGCTAAAAAGGGTGACTGACTCAACAAGAGAGTCTTTTATACTCAACAAGTGAGTTATTGGTTGTCTCGTACGAAGCCTGAGATTGAGGCTAAGAGGGGATTGACTCAACAAGAGAGACTTTTATACTCAACAAGAGAGTGTTTATGTGTCTTGTACAAAGCCCAAGACGGGACGAAAAGGGTTGACTCAACAAGAGAATCTTTTATACTCAGCAAGAGAGTGTTTTTCTATCTTGTACAAAGCCCGAGATAGAGGCTAAAGGGTTGTGACTCAACAAGAGAGTCTTTTATACTCAACAAGAGAGTGTTTTATATCTCGTACGAAGCCCGAGATGGAGGCTAAAAGGTTGTGACTCAACAAGAGAGTCTTTTATACTCAACAAGAGAGTGTTTATGTGTGTCTTGTACAAAGCCCAAGACGGAGGCTAAAGAAGGTTGACTCAACAAGAGAGTCTGATAGGTTAGCTTCACTAGGGAGAATCATTTGTACAAAGCCCAAGAGGAGGCTACTTGTGCTGGTGACTGTTTCAATTGAGTGATAGGTCCAGTGTGTTGGATAAAAGAGAAAATCAGCTCTTATAAAGATCATAGGTAAGGCTGAGCTTTGGTATTGATCCGAGGATCGGGGTTATTTTCTATTCTTTAAGGAAAGGGGAAATCCCCCGGGTATTGAGACTATCCAAGTCTACTGGTGTTTTGAGAAACCGATTCTCAGATAGTGAATGCTCTTTATATGATGCCCAAGAGAAGGCTGGTATGTTAAGGGATGAAGGTCAACCCATTAACTGGTCTGACACTTGACTCAGAAAGACAGCTCTAGCAAATTGATGACTAGGTTCTGTTCCTATACCTGTAGAGGTCTCTGGGTCCATGTACTAAGCCCAAGAGAAGGCATGAGAGCTTGTAAGAAGCCGAAGGGTCCTTGTACAATGCCCAAGAGGAGGCGGGGATGCTTTTAGGAAGCCTGTGGGTCCCCAAACCCCGAGAAGTTCAAGACATGCTATTCACCGAGAATAGATCAAGCCAGGAAAGTTTGAGAATTTGGAAGAAACTCAAGAGATGCCATTCACGGAGAAAAGATCATCTCTGGGGAGTTAGAGTTTCTTTGACAATTTCTAGAGGTGACAGCCTGAGAAAGGGCTCACCGAGAATGCTGTCTTTCACGTCTACATATTGTTTAACCCCAAGAGGAGGGAAAGACTGTATCTGGAAATCCTATGGGGATCTAGTTTTGTTTGTATTTAAGAGTGACCAATAGGGCTTTACCTAGTGCTAGACGTAGTTACCGGGGAAAACTCTAAATAACTATACTAGTATTACACAGTTAATATGTGACAAGTATATAAAAGTTTGTGAAAGAAGACTTACAGTGAAACAACCCCACAATATAGTTTTATACATATGAAAGCGGTAAATGAAAGCGGATAAACACTTACTCGGTTGTAGAGCTTCCATGTTGTTTCGTTAGTTGTTCAACAAAGAAAGCTTTGATAACGATATTATATTCTAAATCAAAGGAGAAAGTGCTTTGAAAAGATTATTGGGGCTTACAGCTCGAGGAGAGGCCCAAGGTTTTATCAGTGATTGCACTGTTGTATTGAATTTGTACAGGGACTTATACAAGTGACTGAGACCCAAAAGGTTTTCTGTACAAAGGGATGGGTCTTACACTCTCTCAAGAGGCCCAAAGGTGTTTAAAGAAAAGGAATGGGGATTATAACACGATGGTAGGCCCATATGATTTGTTTCGACCTGGCGATCGTGTCGAGGTTTTTCTTTTAACGTATGGGGGACTTATACAATGTCTGAGGCCCAAAATGGTTCTAGTTAAAAGGGGAGTGGGTCTTACACTCTATTAGAGGCCCAAAGAGTTTGAAAATGAATAAAGATGGGTCTTATAGCTCAAGGAGAAGCCCAATGATTATTTTTGAAAAGGCGACGATCGCGCCGAGGTTTTGAAAACATCGTGGGTCTTATACAATGACTGAGGCCCAACTATTTTGGTTTCAAAGAAGGATTGGGTCTTACACTCTATTAGAGGCCCAAGGAGTAAAGATGGGTCTTATATCTCGAGGCGAGGCCCAAAATGGTTTTTCTGTTAAAAAGGCGACGATCAGGTCGAAACTCTTTGACGGTATCGGGACTTATGAAATACACTGAGGCCCAAAATGGTTTTTAAGAGGGGTTAGGTCTTACACTCTATTAGAGGCCCGAAGAGTTTGAAAAAGTTTGATGAGGGTTGAATTAATCAAAAACCCTAATTTGTTTTCAAAAATGTATTTTAATTGAATAAAAATTCAATTAAAATGATCAAAATTGTTAAACATGTGTGAAAACAAATTGTGATCTTGGATCAATGTTCCAAAAATCATGTTTCTAACCAAAAAATGATTGAAAACCAATTAATCTTGGAAAATAAAGGAGAAAAAATATTTTAAATGTTGAAAAACAAATAAAATGTTAATTCTTTGCAAAAATATCAAGGATGTGAAATAATTAATATTTTTGGGTTTCTTTGGTAAAATAAAATATTTTAACATTTTTGTGAATTATTAAAAAAGGAATCAACTCAAAATCATTAAAACTCAGAGAAAAATTAATTTTTGAATCAATTAAATAAAATCACAAAATTCAAATATTTGAATTTTCAAAAAAGGCGCCAAGAACATGGCAAGAACACGTGCCACCCTCTGTTTCTGCAGATTTGCATTTTCTATCCAATCTCACTGAATACTTGATGATATCATGCAATCTACATATCAATCTGCTCGTTTTCACCTCACGATCATGTATGTGGTATTTAATTTCATTTATTTTAAGCATGGAATAAAAAATCAAAGAGAAATCTCAAAAACCTTAAAATTTGCATGAAGGCTCAGAAATTCCATACACGATTCAAACAAAGCAATTGATTGAGGGGAAACACTCTATGCATGATTATGAACATATGGCCAAATTATTGTGCAGCAAAAATGCATGGATCATAGAGTTAGGAGAGTTCATGCTTACCTCTTGCAGCTAGTGATCGTGTTTTGTGTTAGAGGTGTTGCAAGCTGGTTCTAATGATTTGCACAACTTCCTTAGGAGCCAAGTGATGTGTCTGGATGCTTGGAGTGGTTTTGGAGCAAGCTGAAACTGAAGATGGTACCCCAACTGCAAGTCTGCTAAAAGCTTGAGCAGTTGGATGGTGATTCTGAGAAATCAGTGTTCCAGATGTTGTTTTAGTGTTTGGATCACTTCTATATGATGTTTATGAGGTGTGTATGTGATTGGCTTGGTTGGAATTGCTCTCAAACTCAAAACCCGATAGTGACTTGCTTTGGAAGGCAATTTTGGAGGTGAGAAGGAGATTTTGAGGAAAGCATCTGTTTGATGGCTTTGGTGTACTCAAACTGAGCACAAATGAGCTCTATTTATAGTGCAATAAGTTTGTTTTGGCTGCAATAGTGAATGGCAACTGCTGCAAAAGTTTGGCCAACGTTGATCAATGGGAATCCAAGTCTCCTCTAGCCATTGACTAGAGGTTAGGGCACAGGCTGCTGGTTCCCTTGGTCTTGGATATGTCTTGACTGAATTCAATTGGAAAGGGCTCAGTCCATGCCACCTTGGTGCATCCATTAAATGCTCCAAACCAAAATTGGAGTTTTGTCCCTTTTTTAGGCATTTTTAGGTTTGGCATGCTACTTTTGGTTCCAAGGACTTGGGAGGCTGATGGATCAGTGTTTGTCCCTCCTTGGTCTCCTGTTGAGGTGTTCAGATGGATAAACTTATTTGTCATTTGCAAAATTTGCTCAAATCGAGCAAAATGCACAAATCTGCCTTGCCATGATAGTTTGCAGCAAGGCACCTTGACATGGTCATATCTCATGGCTTAAGTGGAGTTTCATGAAGTTCTTGGCCATTTTGGAAAGCCCTCATATGATACAACATATGTGTGATTATAGTTTATTTTGATACTTTTTGGACCCAAGTGAAAAATCCCCCTACTTTTGGAAAAAAAGCAAGACAGATTCTGACTTAGTGAAAATTTCACTGTGTTGGAAAAAGTGACATTTCATGTTTTCAGCAATTTTTATCATTCCATAACTCCAAATCCATGATGAATTGGAATGAGGTGTAGTTGACACTTTTTTAGAGGGGAGCTACAAACCCAACTTTGAATGGGGAAAAATGGCCTTGTGGTTTAGGAATTATGATCCTCCAAAGTTGGTACCCTAGCCACTTTGTTCCATAACTTAGAAAATTTCTAAGTTTTTATGGTTACCCCTTTTACAATTTATCCCACTTTATTTGATTTTACTTGATGAATGATGATCCCACTCACACATTAACATCATTTTAGGGTCAAGGAACCATAATTGTGAAAAATCTCAAAAAGTCAAAGTTAACTTTTGTGCACAGTTGACTTTTTGTTAGATGAATTCCAAACTTTACGATCCTCTATGAAATCAAGTCCTTGACCTAAATCAAACTTGATGGACATGTTCCATGGGTGTTATAGGGTGTATTGAATCATGTCCCAAGGTTTGGGAGCATGCCTGGGTCAAAAGTCAAAGGCACAGTTGACTTTTTCCTCAAAACCCTAATTGTGATCCTGATGAAATTGAAACTTGTGAATCAAGCTTCTTGGATTAATCCATTGTTACAAATGGATCAATGTAGTGTGTCAGAGCCCCTCAAACCCTCTCTTGAGGTATTGGCTCATGTTTTGTCCCAAAAGTCAACTTAGGGGTGAATTAGGTCAAGAAACCCTAATTCCTGATTTTTATTGTATGCATCCCCTGAGGCAAAATTGACTTGATGATTGGGTTCATGATGTCCCTTGGAGTATCTTAGGTTATGCTTTCAGCATTGGCTCATGCCCAGAGGAAAAATTCCATCTGGAGGCCCTGGTCGACCAAAACCCTCATTTGGTGACACTGGCGATCTTGAGGCTTGATCCACTTGGAATGTTACAACCTTGTGCTTGATTCCTTGATGTGGGAGTCCTCTTGATCCATTATGGATGTTTGAGAGGTTTAAACAAGTTGAAGATCATGTCATTCCTTGATTGATCCCTTGTCTAAGAGCTCTGAGAGGGCTTGAAACCCTAAGTTTGATTGTAGTAGATGCTCACCCATCTTTGGGGAAACTAATGGGGCATGATGGTTCATCCACACTGTGATGATGATTTTCACAATGATGGGAAATCTTAGTGGTCAAAATTTGGGGTATGACACCTAGGCCTCTAGACCTGACAGGAATTGAATGCGCCACCTATAACGCCCCAATTTTAGTTAGTTTTATTTAATCGAGTCGATTTGATTATTTCTATTATTATATTATTTTATTTTTGACTTTTATTTGATAATATGTTATTTTTCATCGTGAATATGTTTTATTGCGTTTTAGGAACGTTTGCGAGATATTTGAGTGTAGGGGTATTTTGGTCATTTCACTTTATTTTTCCTTAAGTTAGTAAAATAGAAATAGAAAGAGAGAAAATTAGAGAGAAATAAAAAGAGAAGAAGGAAAAGGGAAAGAAAAGAGAAAGAAAGAAGAAAAGAGAGAAAAACTTGGAAAAGAAGAAAATCGATCAACCGGCTTTTTAAACACGATTAAATTGGGTAAGGGTGCGAAACTCAATTATATTATATTTGTGTATGATTATGTATATTTGTGTTTGGTTGTTTTTGGATTGAAATTGGATATTGAACAAAAACCCATAATATGTTGAAATTGTTAGAATCCGATTAAATTGTGTCGGAAATCATGTTTTCAGGTCCCTTATTGTTGATACATGTTAGATATATGTTGTTGTGCTGTCTATTGGCAATTTTATGGTGTTTAGGTGAAAATTTGGAGGGGGTTTGAGTGATTTTCGCAGAAAAATTATGCAGGAAAAATTCAGGTTTTCCACTGCCCGTACTCGTATCACTCAAGGCAATACGCGTATTGGTTAAGGCAATACGCGTATGGCAATGAAGGATTGAGGGCAATACGCGTATGGAGTTCCATTTTTCTCGGCCATCTGCTGAAATGCGTAATGGTACACGTATGAGTTTGGGCAATACGCGTATGGCTCAGGGCAATACGCGTATGGCCAGCAGGGGTGTAAAATGTTGTTTTTTCGCGATTCCTTTTCTTTGTACTTCCGTAACTTGTGTTCCGATTATCCATTTTGAACATTCTTGGTATAGTTGGAAAGCTAATAAAATGTACTTTCTTATAAAAATGGTTTTGAGATTATTGTCCAATTTAATTATGTCGAGAATTTGGAATAGTGTCATTTGTCGACTTTTACCGTTTTAATTGTTGTTGATATGGATATTGTATGACTTATGTGCTGTTGTGTGATGAAAATGCATGTGATAAAATGTTGTGATGATGGTTTGTGTCCTAAGGGCAAGAAAATGTAATGTGTGGTATTTGGTTATATATGCATGATTATGGATGTGTATATGTGTGCATTTGAATGTCATGAGTCATTGTATGCTAAGCATCATGATATGCATTCTTGTGATGTCGTGTACCTAGTGGGTGTGAGCGACGAATCAATTCCAGAGGGAATCCGCTATAACATCGTGAGCCTTATACTGAGAGGACTGAAAGCGATGATTATAGACGATCGTGAGCCTTATACAAAGAGGACCGAAAGCGATCGGATCGTGAGCCTTATACAAAGAGGACTAAAAGCGATCCATAAACGTCATGAGCCTTATACCAAGAGGACTGAAAGCAACGGGGAACATCGTTTGCCCGACGGGGAGTTACATTAAGTAACAAGCGATGGTTCCAATAGTTCCTGGGTGAACTAATGATGAGATTAACAGATGGATGGTACTGCATTTGCATAGAGTCGTTGTGTCGGTCTCTTTGCATTTGCATAAATCATGAATGGATTGATTTTTTATGGAATTGAGAATGGAATTGATGAGTTGAGATACATATATATATATATGTTGTTGATAAATGCATTGAGCTTGATTATATATGCCTTGGTGATGGATATAAGAGATATGAATTGTGTTGTTTTGTGTTTGAATTCTGGTATAATTTGTGGTGAGAATATTACAAGTGTATGTTGGTGTTATTATATAATTATATGCAATTATATTATGATTGTGTTTCTCACCCTTCTGCTGTTTTGAATGCTCTATGAGGCATTGCAGATTATATGCTGGAGGTCTTTTTGTGAAGCTTAGGTCTTCATTCTTTTGTCGATCGGCTCTGATATGTAGCACCGGGTAGTCGAGGAGATCATTGTGATTTTTGTGTATATGTATATATATCTTTTGGATTGTATATGTATGAATCTGTATATGACAAGCAAACTCTTTATGTGATATATATATGAGATTCAGTTGCATATTTTCCGCTTTTATTCTGCATCTGAATTGTGGATGTAGGAACTAAGTTCCTCTGTTATTTGCTACCTGATTGTTGCATATCTTTATGAGCAGGTTGATTGTGTTTTGTCTCAATTGATGTGACGCCTTCATCTATGCCATGAATGTTTAATTATACTCTGATGAAATTTTTATAGCTTTATTTATTTGGGGGTATAGATTGGGGGTGGTACATTAAGTGGTATCAGAGCCAGTCCGTGTCAGTTTGTGTCAGTCCTTGTTGGTCGTTGTGTTTGGGTGAGCTGTATGTTTAACCATAGTTGCTGTTATTGGAAATGAACAGAATATGGCTGGTAGGAATGACGCTGCTTTGGCTGCTGCTATGCAAGCTATGGCTCAGGCTGTGCAGGGTGCACCTAATGCTGGTGAGAATGATGAGTTCAGGAAGAACAAACCGCATGTCTTCAAAGGGAGACATGATCCTGATGGTGCACAGATTTGGCTTAAGGAGATTGAAAGAATCTTTCGAGTGATGGACTGTGCTGAGGAAAATAAGGTGAGACTAGGTACTCACATGTTGCAGGAGGAAACTGATGATTGGTGGGTTAGTACGTGTCAGGCGTTAGAAGCTAGAGATGAAGAGGTTACTTGGACTTTGTTCAGCAGGGAATTTTTGAGGAAGTATTTTCCTGAAGATGTAAGAGGAAAGAAAGAGATAGAGTTCTCGGAGTTGAAACAAGGTAATATGTCTATTGTTGATTACACTGCTAAGTTTGTGGAACTTGTATAGTTTTATCCACATTATGCTGAGGATACTGCAGAGTTTTCTAAGTGTGTGAAGTTTGAGAACGGATTGCGACCTGAGATTAAGCAGGAAATCGGTTATCAAAGGATTAGGAGGTTTTCGGACTTGGTGGATTGTTGTAGGATTTATGAGGATGATAGCAAAGCTCGTTCTACTCACTATAAGAGTGTGAATGAAAGGAAAGGGAAGCAACCATTTCGTGGTGGTCCTTATGTGACACCAGCTGATAAGGGTAAACAAAGGGGTAATTTTGAGAAAAGGCCAAGTGGGGGAGGTATGTCTAATTCTCTGAGATGTTATAGGTGTGGTGACTTAGGACATCGTCAGTTCGAATGTAAGAAGAATTTGGAGAAGTGTTCCAATTATGGAGGTTTAGGACATATTGCAGCTGATTGTAAGAGGAAGAATGTGGTGAAGTGTTTCAACTGTGGTGAAGCTGGTCATATTAGCACGAAGTGTCCGAAACCAAAGCAAGCTCAGGCTGGTGGGAAAGTTTTTGCATTGGCAGGGACTCAGACTACAAGTGCAGACCGTCTAATCAGAGGTACTTATTCTATTAATAGTACGCCTTTAGTTGCTATTATTGATACTAGAGCGACTCATTCGTTTATTTCGTCTGAGTGCGCGAAGCGTTTGAATCTTTTGTTGTCTTCGATGGGTGGAGAGATGGTTATTGATACTCCAGCAATGGGGTCAGTAACTACTTCTTTGGTTTGTTTAAGTTGTCCTTTGACCATATATGGTAAAGATTTTGAGATGGATTTTGTGTGTTTGCCGTTGGAGGGTTTAGATGTGGTTCTGGGTATGAATTGGTTGCAGTTCAATCGGGTTCATATTGATTGTTATCATAAGCTAGTAAGATTTCCTTCTCTTGAAGAAGACGAAGAATCGAGTTTCTTATCTACCAAAGAGTTGAAGAAACTTTTGGCGAAGGAAGCTCAGTTGTTTGGGTTGTTTGCATCGTTGACAGTGGATAGTCAAGTTGTAGTTGATGTGTTTCCCGTTGTGTTTGAATTTCCTGAGGTGTTTCCTGAGGATATTTCAGATGTGCTGCCAGAGAGAGAGGTGGAGTTTTCTATAGATCTAGTTCCTAGTACTAGACCTGTATCTATGGCACCTTATCGTATGTCGGCATCTGAGTTGGTTGAGTTAAAGAAGCAGTTGAATGAATTGTTAGAAAAGAGGTTTGTGAGGCCAAGTGTGTCGCCTTGGGGTGCTCCAGTTTTATTGGTGAAAAAGAAGGATGGAAGTATGCGATTGTGTATTCATTATCGCCAGATGAATAAGGTGACGATTAAGAATAAGTATCCTCTTCCGAGAATTGATGATTTGATGGACCAGTTGGTAGGTGCTTGTGTGTTTAGTATGATTGATTTGAGGTCAGGTTATCATCAGATTAGAGTGAAAGAGGAAGATATTCAGAAGACGACTTTTAGGACACGATATGGTCATTACGAATATTCTGTGATGTCGTTCGGGGTTTCTAATGTGCCGGGTGTGTTTATGGAGTATATGAATTATATTTTCCATGAGCATTTGGATCGATTTGTTGTTGTGTTTACTGATGACATTTTGATTTATTCTAAGTCCCGGGAGGAACATGCGGAACATTTGCGTGTTGTGTTGCAAATTTTGAAGGAAAGGAAACTTTTTGCCAAGTTGTCCAAGTGTGAGTTCTGGTTGTCATAAGTGAGTTTTCTTGGGCATGTGATTTCAGGTAATGGTATTGTTGTGGATCCATCTAAAGTAGATGCAGTTCTACAATGAGAGGCTCCTAGATCTGTTACTAAAATTAGAAGCTTTTTGGGTTTAGCTGGGTATTATCGGAGGTTCATTGAAGGTTTTTCTAAGTTAGCACTTCCTTTGACCCAGTTGACTTGTAAGGGTAAAGCGTTCATTTAGGATATTCAGTGTGAGGAAAGTTTTAGTGAGCTGAAGAAAAGATTGACTACAGCTCCGATTTTGATCTTACCGAATCCTAGTGAACCGTTTGTGGTGTATTGTGATGTGTCTTTGATTGGTTTAGGTGGAGTGTTGATGCAAGAAGGTAAGGTTGTGGCTTATGCTTCGAGGCAATTGAGGATTCATGAGAAGAATTACCCTACTCATGATTTGGAATTAGCGGCAGTGGTTTTTGTGTTGAAAATTTGGAGGCATTATCTCTATGGTGCAAGATTCGAAGTCTTTAGTGATCATAAAAGTTTGAAATACTTGTTTGATTAGAAAGAGTTGAATATGAGGCAACGGAGATGGTTGGAATTTTTGAAGGACTACGACTTTAGCTTGAATTACCATCCTGGTAAAGCTAATGTGGTAGCTGATACGTTAAGCCGGAAATCTTTGCATATGTCCGCTTTGATGGTTAAAGAGTGGGAACTTTTGGAAGCATTTAGAGATTTGAGTTTGGTGTGTGAATTGGCATCTGGTAGCGTGAGGCTTGGTATGTTAAATGTCACTAATGATTTTCTGTTAACCGTTAGCGAGAAACAGAAGTTGGATGTGAAATTTGTGGATTTGATGATGGTTGGAGATCAAAGTGGGAATGGTGACTTTAAAGTGGAGGATAAGGGTGTTTTGAGATTTCGTGGTAGGATTTGTATTCCTGATGATTCAGACTTGAAAAAGATGATTTTAGAGGAAGGACACCGGAGTAATTTGAGTATACATCCGGGAGCTAATAAGATGTATCAAGATTTGAAGAAGATCTTTTGGTGGTCTGGATTGAAGAGGGATGTGGCTCAGTTTGTTTATGCGTGTTTGACGTGTCAGAAGTCTAAGGTGGAACATCAGAAGCCTAGTGGGTTGTTGCAACCGTTGGATATTCCCAAGTGGAAATGGGACAGCATTTCTATGGATTTTGTGACAGGGTTGCCGAATACACAGAAGGGACATAATTCCATTTGGGTAGTTGTGGATAGGCTGACTAAATCAGCGCATTTCATTCCGATTGACATCAGTTTTTCTTTGGAGAGGTTGGCTGAGATTTATATCAGTGTGATTGTGAAATTACATGGTGTTCCATTGAGTATTGTTTCAGATCGAGATCCGAGGTTTACTTCCAGATTTTGGAAAAGTTTGCAAAAGGCGTTAGGTTCCAAGTTGAGATTGAGTTTTACTTATCATCCGCAGACGGATGGTCAGACCGAGAGAACTATTCAGTCGTTGGAAGATTTTTTGCGAGCTTCTGTTCTTGAGCAAGGTGGTGCTTGGGATAGTTATCTTGCGTTTGTTGAATTCATGTATAACTGTAATACGGTGGAGAACTGACTTTTTAATTTTGTTTTCGCAAAACATGTTGCGGTTAGCAAGAGTCGCCACCGACTTTTCTTTTATCCAATTTATTTAGGAAAGGTGAAAAGAACAGGAAAGACCTTTTTGAAAAGATTTTGAGTTCGGGGGGTAAGTTATGAAAAGGGAAGGTGTTAGCACCCCTTTTCATCCATAGTTATCTATGGGCTCTTAATTGTTTGCTCACTTTAACTTGCTTTTTTTTTTTAAATGTGGTGTGTGTTTAGAAAGTATTTTGTAAAAGTTGACTTTGTAATAATTCGTGTAAGAATGTATACAAAGTGTTTGTTTTTTAAAATATTTTTGAAAGTGTGAGGTGTGAAAAGTATTTGTTTTTTTTTAGTTGTGAGCAAGCATTTAAAAGTTACTTACCCTTAATTTATAAGGTCTTTCTTGTACTTATACTTTTCCTTGAGAGATAGTACTATCCATACCATTAGTGGGTAGGTAGTCCTATCTATTGGATGTGAAGGGATAGCGAAGGGTCATCGAATGGTCATAGAAGGCAACATGTAAGGATACCTTAGCAATTCGAAGGGACTATCATCATTTTTCCGTAGGGTCATCGAGGGACAAGATCATCTTTTCGTAGGCAACTCGAAGGGTCATCGAGGGATTATGATCTTTATATCGAAGGGACTATGATGATATTATTGGTAAGCATCTTTTGCTAAAGTATCCCTACGTTCGAGGGACATGACCATTATTTCGTAAGGAAAACGAAGAGAGGTTACCCTAGAGGTGCATGTGTGTGCATTAGGTCGATGGCGATGCTAAAAAGCAGTCGACTTACAGGGTTTAAAAAAAGGGCTCGATTATTGAATCGAGAATTGTTTGATATTTTTGAAAAAAGAGGTTTTAATATTGTAGCAAGATATGAGCGAAATAAAGGAAAGCAACAAAATTATTTTACACATCATGGGAATTGGGATACATTTTGCCAATGGGGATAAAATGAGCGATAAATATACAATTCAAACACACAATACTTCAACAGTAATTAGCAAAAGTTTTAATCCAAACTTAATAGCCAGATTAATAATAAAAAAGAATAACAATATTTAAATCTAAATTCAAACAAGATTAAGATTAAAATTGAAACAAAATTAACATCAAGAATTAAGAAAAGTGAAATCAAAATTATTCGAGAATTAATAAGAGAATATTGCTAACACAAAAGATGCGATCATCGCAATAGGGATTAAGAGTGTGCGGATCTAAAAATTATAAAATAAAAAGATGCATAGAAAAATAAATTTTAAAAAAAAGTTTTAAAACAATAATGTTGCTAACGCAAGAATTGAGATCATCGCAACCGGATCAAATTACACATGAATGTCACGCATCACATACATAAATATACATATAGCGTATCGACACAATTCGACCCGAAAAATATAATAAAAGAAAGAATTAACAAACAAACAAACAAATTGCTACCGCGTAAGCGGTCATCGCAAATTGGATCAATAAGCCACTACATAATAAAAAATTAAATTAAGACACAAAGTTGCAAATCGAAACACGAATTGGTTGGTGAACAACAAACGGATTACCGCTAGACCAAACCACCGGACGTGTGCACAAAATCGAAACGCCATGATAATCAATTTAAAAGAGTAAAATAAAAATCGCAAATAAACCGATAAAAATTAATCAACAGCTTACTACACTTAACGTGATCATCGCAAGAAGGGCCAAAAATGGTACGGAACCAAATTTATCGAAAACGTAAAACAAAAATGAATTTCACAACGTGTAAAAAAAATAATTATGTTGCTAACGCAAAATTGCGATCATCGCAACTGAATCGAAATAACACAAATGTCACGCATTATACACACCAATATGTGACTGCGTATCGACACGATTCAATCCAAATAATAAAAATAAATAAATACATAAATAAATAAAACAATGTATATTAAAAAATATTAAATCAATATGATTATATAAATATTAAAATGAGATGCTAAGTTATATATAATAACATGATTATCAGAAGTTTGTTATACGTAATGAAAAAAAGTTGTATATGATGATCATTACAATAAATATATTATATTATAATGTGCATGGTGCGTTAGAACAGTGAACCGAATTTTCTATATATTATATGCATGGGTTAATAATGCGGTACGGCGACGAAAAAAAACAGGTGGAAGAGGAACTGAGAAAAGATTTAGATTTGATCTGTTACTATTTGGCAACTTCGGCGGCGTGTCTTTTCTTTTCCGGTCCCTGTTATGTGTAAAACAACCTGTATTTATAGATCTAAAAAATTAGGTTAAAAAGTTTAAAAAGGAAAATATAATCAGTCTTAATTCATATTGATCAAATAACATCTGAATAAAATCATATAGTATCTGATTTTTACTTGGTCACCAAGTAGACCAATGACATAAACTGACCAATAGGAAATGAGTACACAAAAAAGGAAATATTTTTTGTATCTATTATGATTTTTGCACTCCTTTTGGTAAAAAGTGCATAAAATCAAATAAATAACTATTTTTCAAAAATGCCTTAAAATAAAAAAACGAAAATAAAAAACAAATAATAATAAAATATAATTTTTGTGATTTTTTGAAAATAATTTAAAATGGAAAGAAAGTTAGTAACAAATAACAGAAACAAATCCAAAATGTAACATGTGAGATTCGAACCCGCGACCTCATACTTGCAAGCCTTATCTCCTTTCCAATTGTGTCAATTCATTTATTCGAAACAAAAATGCACTTGAAAGCATATGAAGGTCAAACAACTATTGTTATTTAAACAATTTAAAGTAAACTGTTACCTATTTTTGAATAAAACTTACTGTTTAAATGTTAGTAAAATTGAACCAAAAAAACTGATAAAATCAAAGTTAAAAATCAATTAAATATTAGAAATAGGGAGGGCAAATTTTGGGGTACAACAGCTGCCCCTGTTCAATCTTCTTAAACTTGAAGAGTTAGATTGGCATGTCTGCCATTCGTGATCTGAAGGTGGAAGAGGATTGAACACTTAAGTGCCCCGAAATTTGCACTCACGGATGCACGAAGTAACGCTTATTGGTTGATTGTATTGCTTGAATGGGCTTAAAGATGCCATTCGGAAAGATGACAGGATGGAGATGGTCTTATAGATGTCATCCAAAGTAACTGCTGATAGGAGTATCAGAATGAGTCTAGGTTTGACTGTATCTGAGGAATATACTAGAATGAGTTTGTGTCTAACTGTATCTAGCAGACGTGCTAGGGAGTGCCAGAATTATTCTTATGCCTTGATTATATCTGTATGATGTTCTAGAATGAGTTTATGTCTTGACTGTATCTATAAGGAGATCAGAATGAGTCTTTGCCTGACTGTATTTGAGAGCCGTATTAGAATGGGTCTACGCCCGACTGTATCTAAAAAATTAGTATTAGAATGAGTCTTCGACCGACTGTATCTAAAAGATGTACCAGAATAAGTATCAGAATGAATCTGTGTCTTGATTGTATTTGAACTGTGTCTAAAAGATGTACTGGAATGAGTCTACTCCTGACTATATCAAAAGGAGTATCAGAATGAATCTTCGACTGATTGTATCTGAAGGATAATAAATTGTTGATAATATTTGTCCGTTTGAGAACTAACCTGAAAAAAAAACCAAGTTAGTTTTATGCAATGTCATGATATATGTAATGCATTGCGTAATGATGCTATTAAAATAAATGAGAATGTTATATGTGTTTTGTATGCATATGCTATGATGTATTGTAAATGATGTATGGGTATGAAATGTCGCTGAAGGTAGCGGTGGCTTTGAATAGTAACGTCTGATTGGGGAAAATAAATCCCTGACTGTTGCTGGGGATGGAGAAAATAAATCTTCAGATCCTGTTTGGAATAACTCTACTGGAGATTCATACCTTCCGTTTGGGAATATTCCGCTGGGGATCTTTGACTTCCGCTTGGGGATAGAAGTATTCTGTCAGGAGAGTCGGTAGTCCGTTGTTCTTTTACTATGGAAATTGATTGTATGTATTCTGACTGGGAATAAAAGAGATGGATAATTCTTTGATGCACTATCTGACCAGGTTTCAGATACGAGTGTCAACTCTTCTGGGGATAGCATCCTTGAATAAATTCTATTGGGGGAGAGAATTCTATAGTGTTAGAGAAATAAACTCAGCCAGGGAATTAAATTCTATATACTTCCAAGAGGGAATATTATCTGATGGGGATCAAAATTCCATAGGCTATGCTGAGGACATATCTGCAATAGGTTGGGGAATGATCAAATTCCTTTATCTGTTAGGGGATCTATTGGGGAAGATGATCATGTCAAGCCGTCCGTTGGGGAGGTTTCTTTATGTACTCTACTGGGGAAGCAACGCTGCTGAGGAATAAACTCTACTGGGGACGAGCTTGTGAAAATAGCTCTGTAGAGATAGTTCCATGGAGATTGCTCTGTGGGGATATTACCATGACACCGGCTCCGTGGGGTGATTCTGTTAAGATCTGTTGGATACAGGACTTGCTAGGGATTCCAACCTCCAAGAGTCTTTAGTAAATGCTGATTCTGTGACAGCAAACCGGGTGGAAAAGATCACTTCGGGCTTCAACTCTGCTATTGCCCCTATGTCTTCAAGTATTTCATCACTTGCTGTCGGTAGAAAATGATAAGATTGATATACGTTGTTTGAATGGAGTTGGCAATGAAAACTGGTACTGACTTGTAAGTGGATGATCCAACGGGACATAGTCTGCCTGGACTGTCTTTTTAGGTTTTTAGTCCACAGGGATACCCTTTCTAGCCCAAGCCTCCTTTTCAGGTTTTCGACTTGCCGGGTGTATAATTCTTTTATATATGTCCCTAATTTTTTCCCGAACCTTTTTGGTTCGCCGGGATGCCCTTATTTTTGCCTAGGCTTGTCAACCTAGCGGGTCTTTTTCATGCGTAGTATTTTTTTTTACTATGTCCGCGTTCACAGGGTGCGAAAAATCTTCGCTGTCCATGGTAGTAATCCTCGTAGCGTCGTCAGAAAATATCTTCTTGATTACGAATGGCTCTTCGCACGTAAGAGTTCATTTGCCCCCGAGATCACCTGTATTTCGAACTTTCGATAGTCTCGACTTCCCCAAACAATTTCTAGGAATTATCATGACTGGATCCGAAGACATGATACTGACACCATCTGATACTATTGGCACAGACAAGTAACTCCCATAATGGCTCTTACTGAAACTCGGGATCAATGCCATGTAACAGGAGGAATGTGCTTCCAGACTGCGGTTGATCGTGTATTCCCTGGTTAATGGTTGAGGAGCTTGCAACTGAACTTGATCTGATCAGATTTGAAAAGAAAGCGTTACCCCTAGCGGAGGATGATTTGCCCCAGAATGGAAGTATTTGAAAAGAGCTGCCTCAAGAGAAATAACCGGGATGCCCCATAATAATATGCCCCTTGATTGGAAGATAGTGACCATACCCCTTGTATACATTGGCTTTTAACCAAATGAGTCAGCGCAGGAAATATTTCTGCTTTTCGATGCACCTCTGAAGCAACTTTGTCTGTCGGGAGGACTTTTGTTCATTGAATGTTCATCATGTGAACTTCTCTGCTGTCAAACTCTTAGTTATATGCAAACAATGATATTCAAAATGCAACGCTTATGTCTGTCTTGAAGTTTTGAAAAAGAATTATTTAGCAAAACCATGTTTGTAAAAACTGTGATGTCAACTCAAGATTTATAACAAGCCCTAAAGGAGTCGGGATACCTTTTGGTAACAGTATGCCTTCGAACTAACCATGCTTCAGCTAGGACTTTTAAAGGGTTGTAACGTGGCTTGGTTCACGGTTTAAGAAACAAAGGATAAAGGCTCAAAGTTTATTTGTACCCAACCCATTCTCCGTGATGTTCTTCAGTCCTATACTCAGTTAACTATGCATTCAGATTCCTAGAGATTTTGGAATTTTAACACTGATGTTTGGTGATGGTTCAAAAACCGGAAGTTTATTTGAAAAGGCAGTCATTATTTTTTGTAACATTTTCTTTTGAGGGTTTGTAGTGACCTCTTTTTGACTTTGTTGTCCCTAACTTTTGCCTGAACCTTTTATTTTGAGATCACAGTCAGCGGGATGTCTCAATTTTTACTAAGTCTCCTTCATAGATTTTGACTTAGCGGGCTTTTCTTTTGATAGATATTGACTGCCTGACTTAATGATTACAGGGAACCATCACTAATTATGTACAAAAGATCAACTGGCATAATTGAGTTAACTGAGGAACTACCCTGCCCCAGGTTATGATTAAGGGTTTTAATTTGCATGAGAAGGAAAACTCCTACTTCTTAGGCTCAAAGGGGTTGACTAGGGATTAACTTCCTTATAACTCCACTGTTTAGGATTTAAAACAATGCCTGTACATCATCAGCACGGTCTGTTCAAAAGCATACCGTATGAAATTATGGTATCGTTTTCGTCATCCTCCCTCTAAAGGCTTACAGCTTTAACGAGAGTTAAATATCACAAAAGAGAAGTAAGAAGCATAGTTTAAATATAGTGAAACGAATGGATAAATTCAAGACGAACATACGCAATGCATTAATGTGAAAAAACCAAAGTTTGACATAATAGTAAGTGCTTAAGCCAACAAAAGAAATTACAAATGAAAATTCAAATGATTTCAAAGCTTCCCTTCCTGAACCTGTCACTTCAGACGATGTGTCTTGCAGCTTCGATATTAGATGGGTGATAGAAGAACTCAATCTGGCCATCTGGTGTGAACTCGAGGACTCCTTCGTCAATCAGGTCTTGGATCCTATGTTTCAATGGACCACAGTCTTCAGTATCATGACCAGGACTATTTGAATGATAAGCACATCTTGCGTTAGGTTTGTAACCAGGAGCAGGGTTGGCTGGAGTTGAGTATGAAGGCAACAGAGTTATCAAGTTCTGATTGAGCAATTGTTGCAAAGCCCGAGACAGTGGCATGTGCAATGGGGTAAATGGTCGTTTAGGTTTGGATTTCCAAGTACGTTGACCACCATGCTGCCTACGCTGATCTTTCTGTTGTTGAACTGGTGGTGCGACAACCCTATAAGGCCTTCTTCCTTCAATTGAAAGACTATCAGTAGTAACCTGTCTCTTTCCTTCTTTTATCCTCATCTTTTTCTCAACCAAGTCAGCTTGTTTCCTTGGAGGCCGACTGATGATCTGATCCCCGACTCTGTTGTCTTAAAGTTTATTGACGAGGACTCTCAGCTCTTCTTGCCCTCGAGCTAAGTTTTGGATAAGAGCCATCTGACCATACATCTGGATTCACATCTCTGCCATCTCAGCTTGCAGTTGTTCTAATTGATCATCCTTGTTGTCTTCAGGATTTTTATTTTTCATGTCCTTAGTGAGGAGGGCTTTCAACTCTTCTTGCCCCTTGAATAGGCTCAGGATCATCTCTTGGAATTGGGTGTTCTGAGTCTGGAGATCCTTGACAGCTCGTTCTAATGCCATTTTCTGCTGAAATAAATAGCAAGGAGATGAGAAACCCGTTGTGGAAACCTGTTATGATATGTATGTAAATGCATATGCAATGTTTTCAAGGATCTTTATGGAATCTGGTTTGCAACATTAAAAATTGAATTTGGTTGCAGCTTTGTCTGAAGAACTTTGACTTTTCATCTTTGAACGTCCTTCTATAAGAATCAAGCTCGCCATATCAAATAAGTCATAGCCTCTGATTCAGGATACTGTTCTTTTGAGTTTGAAGGCATCTGGCTAGAGGAAAATAAATCCTCTTGCCCCTTGATAGAAATCTGGCTTTTGATAATCCTTCCGTAATAGCACCTGCAAATTGTGCGCCATAAATCCCTAAGATCCTTGAAAAAGGTTAGTTAACATGCTATGTTATGATGGTATGTGGATGCTATACATTAAGTAAAAGCACGAGGACAAGTAAGTCCCACAAAGAGTTCAAGTTGTTAGAGTACAAACAAATCCTGCAAGGAATTCAAGTTGTTAGATAGTGAATACAAACAAGTCACACAAGTAGCCTTAGGTTTAAAGGCTTGCATGAAGTCCAAAGGTAAGTACCCTTCCCATACCAAGGTTTAGTTGGTTCAACCTGTCCTAAAATAGTAACTGGGTTCTAGGAATCTCATATCATGGATCTTTCTCGGAGGCTTTATTTTGGTGCGACACTCGAGCGGTCGACCAAAACATCCCGAAAGTCCAATCTCAATGAGTGTAGTCTCGAGTATCAACCAACTTTGGAACATGCCAAACCGGCTATCTCACTACCTTCTAATGGCCAAGGCTAAGTTCAACTAGGGTTCTAAGGGCAAATTAGTACTTAATGACACCACGCGGCAGCCTAATGTTATCCCCAATCCAAGCCTCGAGGAACATCAGTACAAACCAAAGTGTTACACTAACGATGGCTACCATATCAACCGTAGCGGTACATGCCGTACAGTCTCCTTGGTCTCTTGCCACTTACCTAAGGTCCTAGACCCGGGTGTAGGATCATTTACCCAAGTAATACCCCCCAAGACAAAACCCTTAAAAGTAAAGCACACAAAACAGATAATTCAAGCAGTTAAAGTGATCTAAACCCTAAGGTAACCCCTCTTTTAAGTATTTCCCCAGCAGAGTCGCCAGTTCTGTAATACGGTGGAGAACTGACTTTTTAATTTTGTTTTCGCAAAACATGTTGCGGTTAGTAAGAGTCGCCACCGACTTTTCTTTTATCCAATTTATTTAGGAAAGGTGAAAAGAACAGGAAAGACCTTTTTGAAAAGATTTTGAGTTCGGGGGATAAGTTATGAAAAGGGAAGGTGTTAGCACCCCTTTTCATCCATAGTTATCTACGGGCTCTTAATTGCTTGCTCACTTTAACTTACTTTTTTTTTTAAATGTGGTATGTGTTTAGAAAATATTTTGTAAAAGTTGACTTTGTAATAATTCGTGTAAGAATGTATACAAAGTGTTTGTTTTTGAAAATATTTTTGAAAGTGTGAGGTGTGAAAAGTATTTGTTTTTTTTTTAGTTGTGAGCAAGCATTTAAAAGTTACTTACCCTTAATTTATAAGGTCTTTCTTGTACTTATCCTTTTCCTTGAGAGATAGTACTATCCATACCATTAGTGGGTAGGTAGTCCTATATATTGGATGTGAAGGGACAGCGAAGGGTCATCGAATGGTCTTAGAAGGCAACATGTAAGGATACCTTAGCAATTCGAATGGACTATCATCATTTTTCTGTAGGGTCATCGAGGGACAAGATCATCTTTTCGTAGGCAACTCGAAGGGTCATCGAGGGACTATGATCTTTATATCGAAGGGACTATGATGATATTATTGGTAAGCGTCTTTTGCTAAAGTATCCCTACGTTCGAGGGACATGACCATTATTTCGTAAGGCAAACGAAGAGAGGTTACCCTAGAGGTGCATGTGTGTGCATTAGGTCGATGGCGATGCTAAAAAGCAGTCGACTTACAGAGTTTTAAAAAAGGGCTCGATTATTGAATCGAGAATTGTTTGATATTTTTGAAAAAAGAGGTTTTAATATTGTAGCAAGATATGAGCAAAATAAAGGAAAGCAACAAAATTATTTTACACATCATGGGAATTGGGATACATTTTGCCAATGGGGATAAAATGAGCGATAAATATACAATTCAAACACGCAATAATTCAACAGTAATTAGCAAAAGTTTTAATCCAAACTTAATAACCAGATTAATAATAAAAAAGAATAACAATATTTAAATCTAAATTCAAACAAGATTAAGATTAAAATTGAAACCAAATTAACATCAAGAATTAAGAAAAGTGAAATCAAAATTATTCGAGAATTAATAAGAGAATATTGCTAACGCAAAAGATGCGATCATCGCAATAGGGATTAAGAGTGTGCGGATCTAAAAATTATAAAATAAAAAGATGCATAGAAAAATAAATTTTAAAAAAAAGTTTTAAAACAATAATGTTGCTAACGCAAGAATTGCGATCATCGCAACCGGATCAAATTACACATGAATGTCACGCATCACATACATAAATATACATATAGCGTATCGACACAATTCGACCCGAAAAATATAATAAAAGAAAGAATTAACAAACAAACAAACAAATTGCTACCGCGTAAGCGGTCATCGCAAATTGGATCAATAAGCCACTACATAATAAAAAATTAAATTAAGACACAAAGTTGCAAATCGAAACACGAATTGGTTGGTGAACAACAAACGGATTACCGCTAGACCAAACCACCGGACGTGTGCACAAAATCGAAACGCCATGATAATCAATTTAAAAGAGTAAAATAAAAATCGCAAATAAACCGATAAAAATTAATCAACAGCTTACTACACTTAACGTGATCATCGCAAGAGGGGCCAAAAATGGTACGGAACTAAATTTATCGAAAACGTAAAACAAAAATGAATTTCACAACGTGTAAAAAAAATAATTATGTTGCTAACGCAAAATTGCGATCATCGCAACTGGATCGAAATAACACAAATGTCACGCATTATACACACCAATATGTGACTGCGTATCGACACGATTCAATCCAAATAATAAAAATAAATAAATACATAAATAAATAAAACAATGTATATTAAAAAATATTAAATCAATATGATTATATAAATATTAAAATGAGATGCTAAGTTATATATAATAACATGATTATCAGAAGTTTGTTATACGTTATGAAAAAAAGTTGTATATGATGATCATTACAATAAATATATTATATTATAATGTGCATGGTGCGTTAGAACAGTGAACCGAATTTTCTATATATTATATGCATGGGTTAATAATGCGGTACGGCGACGAAAAAAAACAGGTGGAAGAGGAACTGAGAAAAGATTTAGATTTGATCTGTTACTATTTGGCAACTTCGGCGGCGTGTCTTTTCTTTTCCGGTCCCTGTTATGTGTAAAACAACCTGTATTTATAGATCTAAAAAATTAGGTTAAAAAGTTTAAAAAGGAAAATATAATCAGTCTTAATTCATATTGATCAAATAACATCTGAATAAAATCATATAGTATCTGATTTTTACTTGGTCACCAAGTAGACCAATGACATAAACTGACCAATAGGAAATGAGTACACAAAAAAGGAAATATTTTTTGTATCTATTATGATTTTTGCACTCCTTTTGGTAAAAAGTGCATAAAATCAAATAAATAACTATTTTTCAAAAATGCCTTAAAATAAAAAAACGAAAATTAAAAACAAATAATAAAAAAAATACAATTTTTGTGATTTTTTGAAAATAATTTAAAATGGAAAGAAAGTTAGTAACAAATAACAGAAACAAATCCAAAATGTAACATGTGAGATTCGAACCCACGACCTCATACTTGCAAGCCTTATCTCCTTTCCAATTGTGCCAATTCATTTATTCGAAACAAAAATGCACTTGAAAGCATATGAAGGTCAAACAACTATTGTTATTTAAACAATTTAAAGTAAACTGTTACCTATTTTTGAATAAAACTTACTGTTTAAATGTTAGTAAAGTTGAACCAAAAAAACTGATAAAATCAAAGTTAAAAATCAATTAAATATTAGAAATAGGGCGGGCAAATTTTGGGGTACAACAATAACAACAGTTTCCATTCGAGTATTGGAATGACACCTTTTGAAGCGTTGTATGGAAGGAGATGCCGAACACCTTTGTGTTGGCATGAATCTGGTGAGAGTTCGGTGGTTGGACCGGAGTTGGTGCAACAGACTACGAAAAAGGTGAAACTTATTCGTGAGAAAATGAAGGCTTCTCAGAGTAGGCAAAAGAGTTATCATGATCGAAGGAGGAAAGATCTTGAGTTTCAAGAGGGCGATCACGTATTTTTGAGAGTTACACCGGTGACGGGTGTTGGTCGTGCATTGAAGTCGAAGAAGCTTACTTCTCGGTTTATTGGTCCTTAGCAGATATCCGCGAGAGTGGGTGTTGTGGCTTATCGGGTGGCGTTGCCGCTGAGTCTTTCGAATTTGCATGATGTGTTCCATGTTTCACAGCTTCGGAAGTATGTTCTGGATCTGTCGCATGTGATTCCGATGGATGAGGTTGAGGTAAGGGAGAACCTTACGGTTGAGGCATTACCAGTGAGGATTTTGGATCACGAGTTGAAGCGGTTAAGAGGCAAGGATATTGCGCTTGTGAAAGTAGCGTGGGGAGGCGTTGCTGAGGGCAATTTGACTTGGGAGTTGGAGAGTCGGATGCGGGAGTCGTATCCGGAGTTGTTCGTCTCAGGTAATATTTTCGAGGACGAAAATTTCTAAGTGGGGGAGAGTTGTAACGCCCCAGTTTTAGTTAGTTTTATTTAATCGATTCGATTTGATTATTTTTATTATTATATTATTTTATTTTTGACTTTTATTTGATAATATGTTATTTTTCGTCGTGAATATGTTTTATCGCGTTTTGGGAACGTTTGCGAGATATTTGAGTGTAGGGGTATTTTGGTCATTTCACTTTATTTTTCCTTAAGTTAGTAAAATAGAAATAGAAAGAGAGGGAATTAGAGAGAAAGAAAAAGAGAAGAAGGAAAAGGGAAAGAAAAGAGAAAGAAAGAAGAAAAGAGAGAAAAACTTGGAAAAGAAGAAAATCGATCAATCGACTTTTCAAACACGATTAAATCGGGTAAGGGTGCGAAACTCGATTATATTATACTTGTGCATGATTATGTATGTTTGTGTTTGGTTGTTTTTGGATTGAAATTGGATATTGAACAAAAACCCATAATATGTTGAAATTGTTAGAATCCGATTAAATTGTGTCGGAAATCATGTTTTCAGGTCCCTTATTGTTGATACATGTTAGATATATGTTGTTGTGCTGTCTATTGGCAATTTTATGGTGTTTAGGTCAAAATTTGGAGTGGGTTTGAGTGATTTTCGCAGAAAAATTATGCAGGAAAAAATCTGGTTTTCCACTGCCCATACGCGTATCACTCAAGGCAATACGCGTATTGGTTAAGGCAATACGCGTATGGCAATGAAGGATTGAGGGCAATACGCGTCTGGAGTTCCATTTTTCTCGGCCATCTGCTGAAACGCATAATGGTACGCGTATGAGTTTGGGCAATACGCGTATGGCTCAGAGCAATACGCGTATGGCCAGCAGGGGTGCAAAATGTTGTTTTTTCGCGATTCCTTTTCTTTGTACTTCCGTAACTTGTGTTCCGATTATCCGTTTTGAACATTCTTGGTATCGTTGGAAAGCTAATAAAATGTACTTTCTTATAAAAATGGTTTTGAGATTGTTGGCCGATTTAATTATGTCGAGAATTTGGAATAGTGTCGTTTTGTCGACTTTTACCGTTTTAATTGTGTGTAATTGAGGTGTATTATGCAATGTGTTGTTGATATGGATATTGTATGACTTGTGTACTGTTGTGTGATGAAAATGCATGTGATAAAATGTTGTCATGATGGTTTGTGTCCTAAGGGCAAGAAAATGCAATGTGTGGTATTTGGTTATATATGCATGATTATGGATGTGTATATGTGTGCATTTGAATGTCATGAGTCGTTGTATGCTAAGCATCATGATATGCATTCTTGTGATGTCGTGTGCCCTAGTGGGTGTGAGCGACGAATCGATTCCAGAGGGAATCCGCTATAACATCGTGAGCCTTATACCGAGAGGACTGAAAGCGATGATTATAGACGATCGTGAGCCTTATACAAAGAGGACCGAAAGCGATCGGATCGTGAGCCTTATACAAAGAGGACTAAAAGCGATCCATAAACGTCGTGAGCCTTATACCAAGAGGACCGAAAGCAACGGGGAACATCGTTTGCCCGACGGGGAGTTACATTAAGTAACAAGCGATGGTTCCAATAGTTTCTGAGTGAACTAATGATGAGATTAACGGATGGATGGTACCGCATTTGCATAGAGTCGTTGTGTTGGTCTCTTTGCATTTGCATACATCATGAATGGATTGATTTTGTTTAGAATTAAGAATGGAATTGATGAGTTGAGATACATATATATATATATATATATATATATATATATATATATATATGTTGTTGATAAATGCATTGAGCTTGATTATATATGCCTTGGTGATGGATATATGAGATATGCATTGTGTTGTTTTGTGTTTGAATTCTGGTATAATTTGTGGTGAGAATATTACATGTGTATGTTGGTGTTATTATATAATTGTATGCAATTATATTATGATTGTGTTTCTCACCCTTCTGCTGTTTTGAATGCTCTATGAGGCATTGCAGATTAGATGCTGGAGGTCTTTTTGTGAAGCTTAGGTCTTCATTCTTTTGTTGGTCGGCTCTGATATGTAGCACCGGGTAGTCAGGGAGATCGTTGTGATTTTTGTGTATATGTATATATATCTTTTGGATTGTATATGTATGAATCTGTATATGACAGACAAACTCTTTATGTGATATATATATGAGATTCAGTTGCAGATTTTCCGCTTTTATTCTGCATTTGAATTGTGGGTAGTAGGAACTAAGTTCCTCTGTTATTTGCTACCTGATTGTTGCATATCTTTATGAGCAGGTTGATTGTGTTTTGTCTCAATTGATGTGACGCCTTCGTCTATGCCATGAATGTTTAATTATACTCTGATGAAATTTTTATCGCTTTATTTATTTGGGGGTATAGATTGGGGGTGTTACACCACCACGTGTCAGAAAGGGAATCTTCGCTTGGCATTCCCAAAGCTAGACGTTACATTCACCAAGTTCTGCTATCTCGCGAGCACATCCTCCTCGACAATACGGTAACTCATGTCCTCGGCAGGGCGTCGACATAAAAACGCCACTTCGGCGGACACACTTCCTAAACCTGGTCGACATAAAAACGCCATTTCCGCGAGCATGTCCTCGCATACGAAAGGCTTGTCGGGCTGGTTAAGAACCAATGTCGACCACCGTCACATTAGAATCGGCGAAGAGCGTGTCCCCGAACATTATTATTCATAGTTGACAGTCCCCGAGGCTATCTCAAGTCATCACTCTTCTTCAAAGCAAAGACTTGGGGGGCTCCTATTCTGGACTGGGCAGGCGCTTGGCCCATAGAAGGGCAAGGCCCAATCCATTCCAGCTCTTGGCAAGGCCCAATAGCCAGAAACTAGCTGTTGGGCAGAGACTAGCCTTTGGGCAGAAACTAGCCGTTGGGCACACCTAGCCGTTGGGCACAATATGACCGTTAGGGACGTCCCCCTCACGCGCTTGACAGTTCACGCGACCAACTGGCTCTCTGAATCTCACGGAAGCAATCAGACTAGGTCAAAGGGTCACACGCTTGATCCTCCACCTGGCAGTCTCCAATTTGTCGACCAGATATTTCGGCCACATGGGTGACCTTGACCCCGCGCTAGGGGTTACTTCTATAAATACCTTCTCTCTTGAGAGAGTCAAGTTTGATCATTATTCAATACTCAAAATTACACCTTAACGTTTTGTGCTTGCTTACTCTCTTTTGCTCAAATACTTACGTTGACATCGGAGTACCTTACAGGTACACCCCACTCTTTTCCTACAAACATCCTCATTTGTCCTACACGAAGGCGACCACGATTCAGTCTGATTACCTGTGATTAAATATGTTTGCAACTTTTAAGCATTTGAAAATTATAATGACATCGTGTCATATATTCAAAACTAAAACAATTGTTTACTATAAATTACTAAATTTAAAGAGCTTCTTTCTCCGATCATTATTTACATTGAAATAAATTGTTGGTTACTTATATATAAGTTGAACTATGACAGATTGAATCAATCCATTTCTCCAATCATTTCATTTAACGTACGTAGTTCACCTATTTGATTTTCTGTTATGTCTTTTAAACATTAGTTTATTATCTTAAATAATAACATCTGACCCAACTAATATCTTAATTAACTAATTACCACCTTCGACGTTAAACAATCGCTACTAATTTTACCTCATATAGAATAAGACAACAACACCACAATCAAATAATCCCACTTCCTTAACCCCATTTTCCCTAATCCGGTACCATTTTATTAAAACTATCTTTATGGATAAAGTTTTTCAAAATTATACAGTTTTTTTCTTTTTTAAGTTTAGGTAAATCAAAATCTTAAACTCAATTGAGTTAGAGCAAATTTAAAATCTTGAAACCTACAAAAATAATCAATAGGTTATTTACTAAAAATGTCTTCAAATCGACAACGAAATTGAATTCATAATATTCGTGAAAGTCATGAAATTATCAAATAACAATAAGATAAAATTAATCAAAATTTTAAATTACAATACAATTTAATTAAGGGTCTGTTTATTTTATATTTTTTTAAATGATTTTTATAATATAACACAAATTTGTATTTACAAAGAAATTTTTTTCATAAACACCTGGTTTAAATAATTATTCTTAAAATATTATTTTAAATATTTTATAAAATTTTTAAAAATTATTTAATTTTGAAACTACTTTATATAGTTTTTTATAAATTTTATTTTTAAGATATTTTAAAAAAATTACAATTTCGACTATATTTTATTCTTCAATAAGATATATTTATATTATATGAAATCAAAATTAATCTCTTAATTTAGAAAAAACAAATATAAAAATATATAATATTTAAAAAATAATAGTTTTATAAAATTTATTTTTAAAAATAAAATAAAAATTCATTTTTTTAAATGTAAAACAAACGGACACGAATCATACAGTCCCCCAATTAAATTTGTTTACGATATTAAAACACTCAAATTTTTTTTGAAGCAACAAAACAAAATTATAATAACTATCAAATGGCATAAGCTATGCCTGGCAATACACAAGTCCAATATCTATGCTACATAAGTCTGCAGAAACCACAGAAGCAAACGACTAATGCAGAAAAACACTAAACAACAACACCTAAACCCCCATCTGCTTTACTCCAATCCCAAGCACCCATTACAAGATAAAAAATGCAACAAACATACTAATGATCATAAATAGGCCCCCAACTTCAATCCAAACTCAGTCTAAAATGATAGCTCAAAACCAGTTAACTGCTCAATGATACAACTGAAGCTAGACATAACAAAATATCGAGTCATTTTGCACCTGAACGCACATGCTGAGCAATCATCTAACTAAATACTAATCCGAGCCACCTAAAGAATTCCAAGAACATAACACAACAAAAATCCAAACAGGGAGCCGCACCAAGCACAAACCGCCTCAAACACAACAACCTAAACCGAATCTGCTGAAAAAACCAGGCTCTAGCACCCTAACAGACTCATACCATAACCAAGCTCTAGCACCCTAACAGAATAACTGAATGAAATGCATCAGTGACTAACAATTGTTCTCACCCCAGACAGATACTAAAGACAACAAAGTATACATCAACATTCTGACTGCTAAAAATTAGAAAGGTACGACATGAAACGGTATACTGCAAATGAGCCAACATGTTCGCCTAAAGCTCAACAACACTGTTCCAATCAGATTCCCAACTGCAACAACTAAAATCTTCAGACCGATCAATATCCAACTCTCCCGATAGAAGCGACAACTGAGAAAAAACCCCTAGAATAACATCTGGGCTCCTGCAATACATTCTGCACCAAACAATGAACATCTGCTACGATCCCGACACGAGAAAGAAGGCTCGCTACAGAGCAAACTCACAACAATCTACATAAACAAAATCAACAGTTGCACCCTTACCAAATCACCTCTGCTAAACTACAGATCCCCCTTAATGAAGAATTAACCTTGGGTTCAAATGCCATTGGATCAACTCGCAGTTGTGATGTCTACGATTTATGCTCAACCAGTTCCACGACAACCTTTGGATATCTTCAAATATCTGATCTTCTGACTTAGTCTTGTTATGAAAGATCTTTTTATTCCTCGCTTTCCATATGCACCACATGCAGGCGAACCAGATCGATCACTCTGACTTTGCTAGCTGTATTTCTTCTGTTCCCGAGTAAGGCTTCGAATTGTACAAGATGCTTTGCACACTCTCTTGGCAGCACCGATTGAACTCCTAGCCATTTGATGACCCGAGTCCAAATACCTGCAGATGCAGGACACTAAAAAAACAGATGATTAACCGACTCCACCTCTCCGCACTCACTGTCGTACCTTATAAAATCCTGACTGATTGCTCATATCTTTACTAAATTATCTTTTGTTGGCAATACGTTGTAAAACATTCTCCACACTAGGCACGATACTTTTGAAGGTATCGTTTTGTGCCATATTGACGACCATAAACTAGCCTGTTCGGTCCTATTTTCTATCCTTAGTGCTCTGTAACTCTCCTTAACTGAATATTCTTCTAAATTCCCTCTGTTTCCAATGTCAATGTGAAAATATCTCTCCACCAAGATGAACAGTTTGTGTCTTGCACTGAAGAATTATGATCAACCCCCCTCGGTATCTATTATTCAATGCTTTAAGCCAAAGACCGGGCCTTTCCTTTCTCAGTTTCCAAACCCACTTACCTAAAAGAGCCGAATTGAAATCGCTTAAATTTTTTATACGCAACCCTCCCTCCTCGATCGGTCTACAGATTTTATCCCAAGAGACCCAATGTATTTTTTTCGCCTCCTCACCACCCCCAAAGGAATTGTTTGAATAAAAACTATAATTTAGATATGATACCTGTAGGAGCTCTGAAAAAGGAGAAGAAATATACATGAATTGCTGACAGGATAGATTTTAAAATTACCACACGACCTCCAATTGATAAATGCTTCTGCTTCCACCTTGACAATCTGGATCTGACAGTATCTAACACTGGCTGCCATGTTTTCAATGATTTTGAGTTTGCACCTATAGGGATCCCAAGGTATGTGAACGGGGTGGCGCCAACTTTGCATTTCAAAATGTTTGCTTCTTCTTGGATCCAACACTGGCAGATATTAACACCTATGAGACTACTTTTATGATAGTTCACTTTTAAACCCGACATCATCTCGAATAAGGTTAGATTTGCCTTAACGATCCTGATATTGCTCCATTTTTTCTCTCCAATAATTAATGTATCATCCGCGTATTGAAGGTGGGAGAAGCTATTTGAATCATTTTCAAATTTGAATCTGGAATAGTTTCCCGCCTCTACCGCTCTTTTCATTAGGAGATTAAAACCTTCAACTACTAATAGGAATAGGAAAGGAGATAATGAATCTCCTTGCCTAAGGCCCCTACCGACTCCAAACTCCTCCGTGGGGCTGCCATTCACTAGGACCGAGATTTTCGATGTTTTCAAACACTTCGAAATCCATCCTCTCCACTTCTCCGAGAACCCCATCCTGTACATAGTGTTGTCAAGGAAGTTTCAATCCACCGTATCATATGCCTTTTCGAAATCAACCTTGAACATAATTACTTATTTTTTCTTTCTTTTGGCTTCATCCTGTACATAGGTTTTTTTTCCGATATGAATGATTAGTCTACTGTCCTCTTATTACTTAAAAAAATAATATCATTAAACTAATTAAAATAATAATTTTTTTTTATAATAATTAAAATATTAATTTAAAAAGTTGTTTCCCACCTCCTATTGGAAGCAGCAGAAGCAAGCGTTATATATATTTATACAGCTGTCGGAAGAGAGAGTACCCACCAACATTCAATTTCATTTCACCGTTACTTTTCTCTTCCTCTCTCAGCTCCTTCTCTTTTAGTACGGTTTTCCTTCCGTTTCTTCTCTTCTCTCCTCTCCTTTTTTTGGATTCCCGTTTCCACTTCTTCTCGATCCTTCACCGTCCATTTATTTTCCTTCCGTTTCCCATTTTTTCCTAAAAATTAAAAACAAAAAACAAATAATTTTTTTGTTTCTTTTAAACTTCACACACACAGACAGAAACAAACCCCTCCCCCGAGATTTCGCCCCTAGAAAAATCTTCACCCATTTTTCTATTAATATAAATTAACAACAAAGAAAAAGAAAAATCTTTCTCCTCTTTTTTATTATATTTTTCTCTTGTTCTTCGTTTTTGGTCTGTGCTGAGAAAAATGGCGACGAGTATAGGGATAATGGATAGCGCTTATTTTGTCGGTAGAAATGAGATTCTGACTTGGATCAATAATCGTCTTCAACTCAATCTCTCTCGCATTGAGGAGGTAGCACATTGTTTTTCCCCCTTGCTTTCGTGTTTGTTGCATTTTCTTACCCTATTTTCTTGGACATATAGGGTTCTTCAAACTAACTGGTTTGGTCTTGTATTGAAATTTATCTTCAATTGCTTGTTGGTTGGCAAAACCTAACGACGATTTTTTAAGAAAATGTGAATGTGTTCGAATTGAGGTTGAGTTTGGTGAAATCACGGTGACACTGTAGTTTTGTTGAAGCTTTAATGTGTATCGTTTGTGTTTCATCAAATTCTAGGGATTATGGTTTATTGTTGAAATATTGATTGAATGTGAATAAGTTGATATGTCTGGCCATAGGAATTGTTTGATCTGTATGTGAATTTAGCCTGTTCACATTGTGGACTTTTGAAGAAATTATTATTCAATGATACTGTGATTTCAGAGGAGTCAATAGCAGTCAATATTGGCGCTATTCCGCTATAGCCGGCCGGTATGGGAAGATCCTTAGCACTATAGCGGCTGTTATAGGGTAAATAGCGGGTAGTGGAGGTGGAACGGTTTCTGCCCTGTTATCCTTTTCCCCCTCTAGATAACTGAAAACACCGCTTAAACTTAAAACATTTTAAGGGTAATTTTGGGTTTTTCAATTGAATTTGATATGAGCTTCAACCTTATCCTTTGCCTTATCTATGTGATGTTTTGATTAAGACTTGTTGATGTTGATTAAGAGTTTCGATCAAGACTTTTGGTTTTTGAGTGTTTTTTTATTAGTTCTTCTGCTTTGATTTGTAAATATTTTTGAGGTTTTGAGTTATTTTGTTTAATTTTACATTAAAGATATATTTATAATTATTACTAATGTAATTTGTCCAAAAAATGATCAAATAGTGGTCATCCCGCTATACGCTATCCCGCAATTCCATTTTTAAACTCACCTTCTTTGCGCCGCTATCCGGGATTGACTACTCTGACCGATTCAGGGTTTTGTGAAACAAGATTGTATAATTTTGGCAATTACTGTTCTTTTTAAATTAGTCTTTTGAATTTTATTTAATCTAGTCTTTATATTTATCAAATTGCTATTAATTTTATCATGAACACAGTTAAGCAAAAAAAAAAAAAATTCTCTGCTAGTTATTACAACTACAATTTTTTGTTGACTGCATTACTTAGCCTGCTTGTGACAGATTTCTGGCCTTTCTTTTGATTATTGTGGAAGTAACCCATCTCTTATTTTGTTAAAAATTGTATTGGAAATCATTAATTTTCTGTTAGTTGTCGAAAGTATGTTGAACAAACATATGGTTTGTGAGAAAATTTATAAAGTTAAGGATGCCAGATTATTATGTTTCCAATTGTTACTGTCAATGGTTGTGTGTTCATGTTTGAGCATGGACAGGAAGTGCAGATACCAAAGTTTTTGCATGCATTTCTAGGATTATTTGTTATTTAAAAGGGGCACAATGATGATTTGAAAGCTGATCAGTTAATAAAAGTAAATTTTCTTGTTCTCGCCATGCTTATGCACTGTGTTAATTCATTGCTAGGCTGCATCTGGTGCTGTGCAATGCCAGATGATGGACATGACGTATCCTGGGGTTGTGCCGATGCACAAGGTGGCAACATGACTTTGCTTTAAATTTCATTTCTTTCTCTTATGATATTTCATATCTATTACAATAAATTATAATTTTGGGGTTCATTTTAGGTGAACTTTGATGCCAAGACAGAGTATGACATGATTCAAAATTATAAAGTTCTACAGGAAGTCTTCAACAAGTTGAAAATTGAGAAGGTATTTGTTTCTTCCCTCACAATGTTATGATTCAAAATTATAATTGTGTGTGTGTGTGTGTGTGAATTTATCAACTTGGTTCTGTTCTTGCATTTGGGCTTATCTTTTGACATATGCACTTGTGTAAGTGTTTGCCAAAGCCTAAAAAATAGCCTTTAATATTCCTCAAGTTATTTTCAGCTCCCCAAGATAGTGAATGGAAACAGATAATATATGCAAACAACTCGTACAAAGCGTATGCGGAGATTTCCCCCGCAAACTATTTAATTGTTGAAGCATATGGAAACAAGCTTGTACAGAGAGCTTATGCAAAGTTTATCCCCATAAGCGATTTGATTGTAGAAACAAAGTATACATAAGTTTTTTGTATGATGATTAACTACTTGCTCCATTAACTCTTGGATTATGGACAACTTATATATTAGCTCTTGCATGATAAGAGTTTAGTGGATAAACATTTATTTTACCTGTTTATCCAAATCCCCTTTTGTTCACACTTATTTCCTTATTTAAGGAGATTTTTTATGTCTCTTCTCCTTTTTACTCTTCCCCAATTATATCATTTTGCTGTCATTGCTGGTGGACTGCAATTTTTGAGTGTTGTTTCTTTATGCAAGGTGGTTAAGTTTGCGCAAGAGATTTGATGGTGTGCAAGGTTGGGGTGTGGTCTTGGTTTAATGCTCAATACTAGTTCATTTTTTATTTATGGGTCATGTTATCCTAGCTTCATTGATTGCATGTCTTTAATGCGGGTGTGAAAGTTATTCATGAATTAAAATTAATTTATCTCCGGGTTATAATTTTACTTGAGAATGAAAACTGGATAAGAAAATACTTTGGCCCAGCAATAGTTGATTCTTGCATTTGTTGAGCTAATGTGATTACCGTGTCACAGCATATTGAAGTTAGCAGGCTTATTAAAGGCCGACCTTTGGACAACTTGGAGTTCCTTCAATGGCTGAAACGTTACTGTGATTCTGTTAATGGTGGCATTATGAATGAGTATGTTACTTGCTATGTGCTCCCCATATTTTTTAAACAACTTCGATTACCATTACTCGTTTTTTTAATAAGTTATTACCATTGCTATGATAATATTTGAAGGAGTACTTTATTATCTCAGTGCAATTTTGATGTAATTGCTTCGAATGGTGTATATCCAATGCATTTTTTTCTTTGCAATCAATGCCATGCATATATCTTCTCATGCTGTATATCTGTTTTATCAAAGCCTTTTTTATTTTTCCTGTAGGAACTATAATCCTGTGGAGCGCAGGGTTAAGGGTGGAAAGGACCGAAATCATAAGGGTTTAAGGAGCTCAAAGTCACTTCAATCAAATACTATGAATAATTCTGGTTCAGGCGATGCATTCAGTCTAAATAGAACCTCCTCAGGTTGGCTTATTGGGATCTTTGAGTCTAAACTGTTGCATTTTATTCCCTTTTTGGTTAATGTACTTTTGATTGCAGGACCTAAGCATTCAAGGTCAAGTGGCGGATCAAATGGGGCAAATTCGTCCGCAGAGATTCAGGCACTGTCCAAGCAGGTACGACTTTGAAAATTAGGCTCGCGGCAACTGCTAAGTACCATTATCGAAATGTCCAACTGTAAACATAGTACACACTCTACACAGGCAAAGAGGCTTATCGACATAGATATAATTTTGTAGTAAAGAAATTGGTAAATGTATGTGTTATGTTGACATTATTTTACTGACGGTAGCTCTGTTACTAAACTCGGCCGTTCCGGCCGTTATCTCGGCACAAAACAGTAAAATCTAGAAAACCACGTTAGGTCGTGCCGTTCCCTCACATATGGGTGACTCGCCTAGAATGAGTGCAATAATGATTGAATTTTATTGGCATTTGCCAATATGTTTTGCTCAAGACTTCTGACTTTTATTTCTAAATATCAATACTTCATGAATTTTGATTAATTTATTTTAGTTTTTGATAATTATGTGTTTATTAATATTAACTATATTAGTATCCGCGTCACTTAAATATTGACCGTTCTGCTTCCCGCTCCCGTTCCATTCCATCCGAGATTGATAACATAGGACGGTAGTGCCTAATAGCATATACATGAGTGTATTTTCGTTGTGTCAATTATCTACCAATCTATTAGTTCTTGTATTGATATCCACATTACTTACCTCTGTTTTGTTCATTGCTCACTTTATTGTTTATTTTTTGTTTTACAGGTTACTGATCTCAAACTCTCAGTGGATCTCTTGGAAAAAGAAAGAGACTTTTACTTTTCAAAACTACGGGATATAGAAATTCTTTGCCAGGCATCAGAACTGGAGAATGAACCTGTAAGAATTCTGGCATGAGTTTAGTTGATTTCACTGTTCAAAACGGAGATGTCTTTTCCTTTCTAGTGTGCTTGTGATCATGTCTACTTCTAGATGCTTCAGAGTTCATCAAATATATCATATTCTATTTTCATATGCTTAAAGGAATTTTCTTTTACCTAAACTTCCTAAATACATTCAATCATCTGGAAATGAGAGAAATATAGATTGCATAAATGTTTGATAAAAAAAATTGGTTCTGCCTATGACATGTATATTTTTAGTTGCTTTATATTGTTCATGGGTTAGGTTTAGTGTATAGGATAAGGTGTCGTATGCCTTGAGTTGTAATTTTTATATTACTTACGAGTCAAAAGAGAAATGACTCTGAGAATGGTTTGGAATATAACCTTTGTTTTCTACTTCTACGTCTACATCCCTGACTATTTGGTGTTTCTCCCTCTTTAAATATGAGTGGATTGTAACCCCTGCCACATTTCTTATAATGTGGTTGATCATTATTTATTTGAATTTGAATTTTGAACATACGAGACTATCACGCAGTACTCTCTTCTGCAGTAATTTAAAATAATTTGAGTAAATCAATGCTCATGTAACCTGTTATATTATGCAGATATCGATAGCAATTAAGAAGATTTTGTATGCTGCTGATGCAAAAGAGTCAGCATTAGATGAAGCTCAGGCTTACATTAATGAAACATTGGATGCTGTTGAAGATGAACCAGAAAGTGAAACATGATCTTTCATTCCTGACTGGTATTCATAAGAGATTTTCAGGGACTTTGTTAAACGAGCTTAGTGCCACCTGCGATGTGAGACTGGGAATCCTTCCCATCCAATGGCCAGAAAGTGTCATTTAAACACATAGATTTAACTGTTTTTTCATTGTTGTAAACTTGGATGGATGAACCAGAAAGTGAAAAATAATCTTTCAATAAACAGAAGTTCATTTCATGGTTGTTCTGAAAAAAATTCTATTGAAAATAGCCAATTGTATTTTAGATGTATCAGGCTGGCTCTGTTGTTTCAAATTAACATCTGCTTGAGTAATTACGTTCTTTTTGGCTGATAGAGATGTAGAAGCTCTAAGTTGCCAGTTAAAAATATTCAAGGCATGTGATTGAACTCGAATTTGGCATTTTAAAAAATTTGATACGTTATATTAACTTCTAGTAGTACATATATAATATAATAATAATTAATATTTACTTAAATAGACGAGTGTGATAGATCCAAAAGGTTTTTGGATGTGCCTTAAAATTTGATAATTTTATCTAACTGAGGTTTTGAGTTAGCTACGGTTGGAGGGAAATAGTACAAATATAGGAGGGTAATGTGGAGAGAGGAGGGCAATGTGGAAGTTAGAGCACAATAGGATGTTCAGAAATATAGTTAACTGACTTGTATATTTGAATTAAACTGCATTGCACTATAAAATAATTGAACCACTTAAATAGTTAATAAACTGAATTATTAAATTAAAACAATTTAAATTCACTTAAATAGTTAATGAACTGAATTTTTAAATTAAAACAATTTAAAATCAGTTTAAAACCTGTTCAGAACCAACTTTCTTTTATTAACTGATTTAATTATATAAATTAATTAATTTTTAATAAAAAAAATAAAAAATTAACTAAAAGTAAATAAAAATTCTAAAATAAAAAAATCGGAAATATGAAAAACTTGAGTTTTTTCGAAAATATGAAAAAATTGAGTTTTTTTGTTAAATATGAAAAAGTAGAGTTTTTTCGGAATATGAAAAAATCGAGTTTTTTCGGAAATACGAAAAAATCAAGTTTTTTCGGAAATATGGAAAAGTAGAGTTTTTTCGGAAATATGAAAAAGTCGAGTTTTTTTTTGGAAATATGAAATAGTCGAGTTTTTCGAAAATATGAAAAAGTCGTATTTTTTCAGAAATATGAAAAAATCGAGTTTTTTCAGAAATATGAAAAAGTTGAATTTTTTCTAAAATATGAAAAAAATCAAGTTTTTCCAAAAATATGAAACAATAGAGTTTTTTTCGGAAATATGAAAAAGTCAAGTTTTTTTCGGAAATATGAAAAAGTTGAGTTTTTTTTCAAAAATATGAAAAAGTCGAGTTTTTTCGGAAATATGAAAAATGAGTTTTTTCAGAAATATGAAAAAGCAGAGTTTTTATTGGAAATACGAAAAAGTCGAGTTTTTTCGGAAATATGGAAAAATAAGAATTCGGAAATATGAAAAAGTCAAATTTTTTCGGAAATATGAAAAAGTCGAGTTTTATTGGCAATATGAAAAAGACGAGTTTTTTTGAAAAAAATGAAAAAGTAAAGTTTTTTCGGAAATATGAAAAATGTGTTTTTTTCGAAAATATAAAAAAGTCGCGTTTTTTCGGAAATATGAAAAAGTAGAGTTTTTTCGGAAATATGAAAAAGTCGAGTTTTTTTTAGAAATATGAAAAAGTCGTGTTTTTCAGAAATATGAAAAAATAGTGTTTTTTTAGAAATATGAAAAGATCGTGTTTTTTCGGAAATATGAAAAAGTCGAGTTTTTTTTCTCTTCAGAAATATGAAAAAGTTGCGTTTTTCAGAAATATGAAAAAATCGAGTTTTTTTTTCCAGAAATATGAAAAAGTCGAGTTTTTTCAAAAATATGAAAAAATCAAGTTTTTTCGAAAATATGAAAAAGTCGAGTTTTTTTTTCAGAAATATGAAAAAGTAGAGTTTTTTTTCCAGAAATATGAAAAAGTAGAGTTTTTTCGAAAATATGAAAAAGTAGAGTTTTTTCGGAAATATGAAAAATGAGTTTTTTTGAAAATATGAAAAGGTCGAGTTTTTTCGGAAATATGAAAAAAGTCGAGTTTTTCGGAAATATGAAAAAATCGAGTTTTTTCGGAAATATGAAAAAGTAGAGTTTTTTCAGAAATATGAAAAAGTCGAATTTTTTCGAAAATACGAAAAAGTCGAGTTTTCTTGAAATACAGAAATTCGAGTTTTTTTAAAAATATGAAAATATCAAGTTTTTTAGAAACATGAAAATTCGATTTTTTTCGAAAATACTAAAAAAATCGTTTTTTTGGAAATGTGAAAAATGAGTTATTTTATCGAAAATATGAAAAAATCAAGTTTTTTTTTCAGGAAAACGAGAAAATATTGTTTTCGAAAATACAAAATATGAAAATAAAAAAAATTGAAAATATTTTTTTTCGAAAATAAAAAATATTTTTCTCAAAAATAATTTGGAAGAATATATATATATTTTAAAATAACTATTTTGAAGAATTTTCTTTAATATAAAAAAATTTAAATTGAAAATTGTAACTATTTTAAATATAAAAGAGTTCAAAATATATAATTGGTTTAAAATTGTAAACTAAATATAAATTAGTTTATAAATATAAACTAGTTCTAAACTAGTCTTAAATTGAATTGTAATCATTTTAATAATTAATTGTATTTTTTTTGAAATAATTATTATAAACTGAACTAAATCATAAACGTGGTTTGATTCAATTCAGTTCATAAACCATGAACATCCGAAAATTACAAATCATTTTAAATATTTGGAAGAGATAAAAATGCTGTATAGACATTTTCGTCCCTATAAAATTAAAAAAATAATTGAAGGAAAGAAAATATGAATTTTAAATATTTGATTTATAATCTTAGCACTCTAGTATGTCAACATTATTGATTTAGATACATATAAAAATTATTTTCTATGTTATCCATAAACTACTTAACATGCTAAGTATTGCATAGAGTAAAAAAAGTGTACATCCTCATTTAAAGATACATAGATCTATGAATTAATAAAACAATTACTCATATAAATATGTAATTCATTGAATGAATTATTAATATATGCACAAAAGAGAAAATAAATATGTTTGTGTTTATTGTAAAAAATAGCAAACAACCTCTAGTCTACCAAATTTATAAAAAAATGGATAACTTGCAGGATCGACCAAACTAAATCCTAAGACATGTGCTAAAATAATTTAAAAGGGTATTTGAAAAAGGATGAATAATTCGACAATCTTCATAATTTAAAGAAGGATTATTTCGAAAATACTAAAGGAAAAATGATACGAGGAAATAATTAAAAGTACATTGGGAAATAACTTAACAAAGTAAAGGAAAAAAGATAAATTTTTGGGCAAAGATTATCTGAATTGCATTGAATAAGAAAAATGGTGTTATATAAAACGTACATTTTTTCATAAACTCTTTTCTCTACACACAGATACTTTGAGTGATTTTGAGAAATTTGTACAACTTTAACACCCAAAAATCCTAATACTAAGACTTTGCTATTTATAATAGTAAAAAATAACTACCCCTAACAGCCCACTAATTAGAGCGAGACAAATGTCATTCTGCATGGCTTCGCCCTTCAACTGCTCTACATGTGTCCCCTTCTCTCAAATGGATAAGGACAAAGTTCCCACCATTATTTGAATTTGAATCCGAACATCATTAGTCAGGCTTCTGTCGAACATATCTCCTAACTGTCAAAAATATTTCTAAGTCCATGGAACGTGTCTCTTCCGTACAAGGACACCTTCGACCAAACTCTCTAGAAATACCGTCCCTGTCGAAGTCTCCCATAAATTCAAAAAAACTCTATTTCTTTGAACAAGAATCTCAATCCAATATCAGGCGTCGAAATTAGGAGCTAACAAATTGCCCCCCAAAAATGTCATTTTCGACACCATTGAAGAAAAAGGCATTTTTTGAGAATGTCATTCGACGCCTCATTCAGTCCTTATGATGCTTCGACGATTGCTTACAGTTCCAACTGTTCACTTTCCTTTTAGCTGACCTATGACGTCATAGCAATTATTACTACCTCTGACACGTCTCTTCAAATCACGCAAGAATCTCCATCATCATTGCCTTTCCTAGAGTCTAGGAGATCATGGGGAGTAGGCACTTATTAGCACCACTTCATTAGGAATTGTGGAGAAGACACGCGTCCCATTATCATTTTAAACATTACAACAATTTTTAAAACCATTTTCACTTCCCAACTTATAAATACCTTTTCCAACAATTGTTTTCACTTTTACGCTCCCTTACTCTCAAATTTCCCCAGAAACCCTTGCATTTCAAAACTCAGTCTTCTTCACTTTCTTCCAACAATGGCTTCTCCACACGCTCTACCAAAGATGCTACCAAAATCACCAAGGATGCTGGAAAATCTGCGAGAGCTCCAAAAAAGATCTCTCAACTTCCTCCGTTTGATTCCATCTCTGGACCTGCCATGGTGGGAAACCAACAATATATACCTGAACCTCTTGCTGAAGAGAAAAGGAGAATTTATGCTTCCCAGGTACTTATTCATTTAACCGTTTCTGATAAAACATTGGCTTTATTTGGTCCTTTATTTGATTTAAAAGTAGATTCTAGCAGGCTTAGGGAGTTCTTCCCCTCTTACCATAAATATAAACCCGTAGGACAATGTAAGAAACCTAGGGCTAGCAATGAAGACCCAAACCCTACTAATCAAAACAATCCTCCAACTGAGGAGGCTATTGACCTTAGGTACACGAACAACTTTAGGGTTTTTAGAGCGAGTCCATCCTTTAAGGATCCCTCTGATTATTTGGGGTGGTTGAACAAGTTGGAAAAAACAAAATCTGATGTCTGGAAGAAAATGGGTATTTATGACCTAATCATGCTGTCGAAAGTGGGACCCGACTACTGCTCGAATATGCTTATTTCGTCCTTATACTTCTGGGACAACACCCATTACACTCTCCATCTCCCATGTGGCATGATGACACCTACTCTTTTCACATAGCCGTTATCACAGGGATCAAACCTACTGGGAATACTTACGACCCTGACTTTATGGCTGAGGATATCATAGGTTTTTCTACCTCTAAGGCAGCTTGTTTGACCCACATAGCTCATTACCATGATAAGGGTGTAACGCCCCAGTTTTTGTGTGTTTTATTTAATCGAGTCGTTGGATTATTTTATTATTATTTTATTTTATTTTCGACTTTTATCTGAAAATATGTTATTTTTCAATGTTGTGATATTTTATCGGGTTTTGGGAACGTTTGCGAGATATTTGAGTGTTGGGGTATTTTGGTCATTTCATGATATTTTGTTAAGTTAGAATAGAATAGAAAATAGAAAGAGAGAAAAATAGAGAGAAAGAAAAGGAGAAGAAAGAAAAAGAGGAGAAAAGAGAAGAAGAAGAGAAATAGTGAGAAAATCTTGGGAAATCAAAGAAATCAACTCCTAGAATCGATTTAATCGGGTAAGGGTGCGAAACTCAATTATTGTATACTTGTGTATGATTATGTATGTGTGGTTGTGATTGTTATTGGATTGAAATGATAAATTTAGTAAAAATCATAATGTTTAGGAATTGGTAAAAATTGATCCAAATGTGTTTAAACTCATGTTGATTGTGTTATTGGTTGTTTATACATGTTGAGTATGTATTGTTATACTTCAAATTGATGTTTTTCTGAGTTTTGGATGATGATTTGGAGGGTTTGGGTGTGAAACCCGTAACACAAAATTCTGCAGAAATTTTTCTGGTTTTTCCAGGTCATACGCGTATGGGGAATGTTCATACGCGTATGGACCTTGGCAATACGCGTAACGTGGGCGTGTTTTGGGGCCAATACGCGTATGGGATGTTATTTTGCTCGGCCATCTGCCCATTTGCGTATGGTACGCGTAACATATCAGGGCAATACGCGTACGAGGTTGGGCATTACGCGTACGGATTTTTACACGTGAACTTTGGGAAAAATGAGTCTCTGCCCATACGCGTATGGCTCAGGGCAATACGCGTATGGTCAGGACAATTGTAAAATGGGACTTTTTAAAATATCGTTTTCGTTTTTCTTTCGTAACTTGGGTTCCGTTTGTTCGATTTTTACATTCTTGGTATCGTTGTGTAGCTATTGAGCTGTACTTTCTTATTATGATGATTTTGAAATTGTTAGCCGATTTAATTATGTCGGAAAATCGGGAATAGTGTCGGTTGTCGACTTTTGTCGTTATAATTGTGCGTAATTGATGTGTATAATGCAAGGTGCTGTTGTATGAGGTAAATGTATGTGTTTAGATGGTGTTGTGATGATTTGAGGCCGTATGGCAATTAAATGCATTGTTTTGGGCATAAGTGCAAAGTGTGATTTTGTTGATGTAAATGAATGCATTTGTGTGTGCATATTAAACGTCATGAATCATGATATGCATTGTTGTGACGTCCTGAGTGACGGATTAATTCCAGAGGGAATCTGCTATAACGTCGTGTGCCCACGTGGGGTGTGAGCAATGATTGTAGACGATCGTGTGCCTTATACAAAGAGGTGTGAGCGATCGGGTCGTGTGCCTTATACAAAGATGTGTGAACGATCCATAAACATCGTGTGCCTTATACAAAGAGGTGTGAGCGACGGGGAACATCGTATGCCCAACGGGGAGTTACATTAAGTAACGAGCGATGATTCCAGCAGAGTTCCTGAGTGAACTAGTGATGAGAAACAATGGAAGTCGGTACCGCATGTGCATATGCATAGAGTCGTTGTGTCGGTCTCTTGCATTTGCATAAGTCATTAATGGTTGTTTATGTGTGGAATTATGGATAAATTGATATATGGATACTTGTTGGTGATGGAAAAATGAATTATTCCTTGTATTGCCTTGTTATTGAATTATGGCGTGAGTTGCGGTGAGAATCGTATATGTGTATATTTTTGTGTTATATATAATTGTGTGCAATTATATTATGATTGTTTTTCTCACCCTTCTGCTGTTTTATAATGCTCTATGAGGCATTGCAGATTAGAGTTGCTGGAGGTATTTTGTGAAGCTTCGCGTCTTCATTCTTTTGTCGGTCGGCTCTGATATGTGACACCGGGTAGTTCGGGAGGTCGTTTGTGATATTTGTATACTATGTATATATATCTTTTGGCTTGTGTATGTATAACTTGATGTATGACAACCTTTTCATATGATATATATATATATATATATATATATATATATATATATATATATATATATATATATGATATTCAGTTTTAGATTTTCCGCTTTTATTCTAAAATCTGAAATGTGGGTGTAAGGAACTGAGTTCCTGTGTTGATTGCTACCCCACTGTTGCATATCTTTATGAGCAGGTGTTGTATGTTTGTTTCAATATAATGTGATTCTCCCAGTCTATGCCATGATAATTTAGATGTACTCTGACGAAATTTTGAATTTTCTTTTACTGCTTTATTTAATTGGGGGTATAGATTGGGGGTGTTACATTAAGTGGTATCAGAGCCAGTTTGTGTCAGTCCGTGTTAGTTGTGTCAGTCCTTGTTAGTCATTGTGGTTGGATGAGTTGTTTGTTTAACCATAGTTTCTGTTATTGGAAATGAACAAAATATGGCTGGTAGGAATGATGCTGCTTTGGCTGCTGCTATGCAAGCTATGGCTCGTGCTGTGCAGGGTGCACCTAATGCTGCAGGTAACGATGAGTTCAGGAAGAACAAACCGCCTGTCTTCAAAGGAAGATATGATCCTGATGGTGCTCAGATTTGGCTAAAAGAGATTGAAAGGATTTTCCGAGTGATGGATTGTGCTGAAGATCAGAAGGTGAGACTGGGTACTCACATGTTATTAGAAGAAGCTGATGATTGGTGGGTTAGTACTCGTCGTGTGTTGGAAGCTGCAGAGGAGGAGACTACTTGGGATGTGTTTAGCGTTGAGTTTCTGAGGAGGTATTTTCCTGAAGATGTAAGAGGAAAGAAGGAGATCGAGTTCTTGGAATTGAAACAAGGTAATATGTCTGTTGTTGATTATACTGCTAAGTTTGTGGAACTTGTGCAGTTTTATCCTCATTATGCTGAAGCGACTGCGGAATTTTCTAAGTGTGTGAAGTATGAGAATGGCTTGCGTCCTGAGATAAAACAGGCAATTGGATATCAGAGGATTCAGAGGTTTTCTGATTTGGTGGATTGTTGTAGGATCTATGAAGAGGACAGTAAGGCTCGTTCTACTCACTATAAGAGTGTGAGCGAGAGGAAAGGGAAGCAACAGTTCCGTGGTGGTCCGTATGTGACACCAGCTGATAAAGGTAAACAAAGGGGAAATTTTGAGAAAAGGTCAAATGGAGGAGGAATGTCTGGTCCTATGAGATGTTATAGATGTGGTGATGTGGGGCATCATCAGTTTGAGTGCAAGAAAGATTTTAGGAAGTGTTCTAACTGTGGAGGTGTAGGACACATTGCAGCTGATTGTAAGAGGAACGTGGTGAAGTGTTTCAATTGTGGTGAGCTTGGACATGTTAGTACAAAGTGTCTGAAACCGAAGCAAGCTCCAGCTGGTGGGAAAGTATTTGCCTTAGCGGGAACTCAGACTTCAAGTGCAGATCATCTGATCAGAGGTACTTGTTTTATTAATAGTACTCCTTTAGTTGCTATTATTGATACTGGAGCGACTCATTCGTTTATTTCATCTGAGTGCGCGAAGCATTTGAATCTTGTGTTGTCTTCGATGGGAGTATGCGGTTGTGTATTGATTATCACCAGTTGAATAAGGTGACGATCAAGAATAAGTATCCTCTTCCAAGGATTGATGATCTGATGGATCAGTTGGTTGGTGCTTGTGTGTTTAGTAAGATTGACTTGAGATCAGGGTATCATCAGATAAGGGTGAAGGAGGAAGATATTCAGAAGACGACTTTTAGGACATTATACGGTCATTATGAATATTCTGTGATGCCGTTCGGGGTTTCTAATGCGCCAGGTGTGTTTATGGAGTACATGAATCGTATTTTTCACGAGCATCTGGATCGATTTGTCGTTGTGTTTATTGATGACATTTTGATTTATTCTAAGTCTCGGGAGGAGCACGCGGATCATTTGCGTATTGTTTTGCAGGTTTTGAAAGAAAGGAAGCTTTTTGCCAAATTGTCCAAGTGTGAATTCTGGTTATCGGAAGTGAGTTTTCTTGGGCACGTAATTTCAGGTAATGGTATTGCTGTGGATCCATCTAAAGTAGAAGCAGTTCTACAATGGGAGGTTCTGAGATCTGTTACTGAAATTCGAAGCTTTTTGGGTTTGGCCGGTTATTATTGAAGGTTTATTGAAGGTTTTTCTAAACTAGCACTTCCTTTGACCCAGTTGACTTGTAAAGGGCAAACGTTCATTTGGGATATTCGGTGCGAAGAGAGTTTTAATGAGCTGAAGAGAAGGTTGACGTCAGCTCCGATTTTGATTTTGCCGAATCCTAATGAACCATTTGTGGTTTATTGTGATGCTTCGTTGATTGGTCTAGGTGGTGTTCTGATGCAAGAAGGTAAGGTGGTGGCTTATGCTTCAATGCAGTTAAGAGTTCATGAGAAAAATTATCCTACTCATGATCTTGAGTTAGCGGCTGTGGTTTTTGTGTTGAAGATTTGGAGGTATTATCTCTACGGTGCAAGGTTTGAAGTCTTTAGTGATCATGAAAGTTTGAAATATTTGTTTGATCAGAAAGAGTTAAACATGAGGCAACGTAGATGGTTGGAATTCTTGAAGGACTACGACTTTGGCTTGAATTATCATCCTGGTAAAGCTAATGTGGTAGCCGTTGCATTGAGTCGGAAATCAATACATATGTCCGCTTTAATGGTTAAGGATTGGGAACTTTTGGAATCGTTTAGGGACTTGAGTTTGGTATGTGAATGGACTTCGGATAGCGTGAGGCTTGGAATGTTAACGATTACTAATAAGTTTCTGATGACGGTTTGTGAGAAACAGAAGTTGGATGTGAAACTTGTTGATTTGATGTTGGTTGGAGGAAAGGATGCGAATAGTGATTTTCAAGTGGATATTAATGGTGTTTTGAGATTCCGAGGTAGGATTTGTATTCCTGATGATGCGGAGTTGAAAAAGATGATTTTAGAGGAAGGACACCGGAGTAATTTGAGTATACATCCGGGAGCGAATAAGATGTATCAGGATTTGAAGAAGATTTTCTGGTGGTTTGGATTGAAAAGAGATGTGGCTCAGTTTGTTTATGCATGTTTGACTTGTCAGAAATCGAAGGTGGAACATTTGAGGCCTAGTGGTTTGTTGCAACCGTTGGATATTCCTGAGTGGAAGTGGAACAGTATCTCCATGGATTTCGTGACGGGATTACCGAATACTCAACGAGGGCATAATGCTATTTGGGTGGTTGTTGATAGGCTGACTAAATCGGCTCATTTTATTCCGATTGACATCAGTTTTCCTTTGGAGCGGTTAGCTGAGATTTACATCAGTGTCATTGTGAAATTACATGGGGTTCCATTGAGTATTGTTTCGGATCGAGATCCTAGATTTACCTCGAGATTTTGGGAAAGTTTGCAGAAGGCATTGGGTTCTAAATTGAGATTGAGTTTGGCTTATCATCCCCAGACGGATGGTCAGACGGAGAGGACGATTCAGTCGTTGGAAGATTTGTTGAGAGCGTGTGTTTTGGAACAAGGTGGTGCGTGGGATAGTTATCTTGCATTGATTGAATTTACGTATAATAACAGTTTTCATTCTAGTATTGGAATGACACCATTTGAAGCATTGTATGGACGAAGGTGTCGAACACCGTTGTGTTGGCATGAATCTGGTGAGAGAATGGTGGTTGGACCGGAGTTGGTACAACAGACGACGGAAAAAGTGAAGCTTATTCGTGAGAAAATGAAGGCTTCTCAAAGTAGACAAAAGAGTTATCATGATCGGAGACAGAAGGATCTTGAGTTCCAAGATGGCGATCATGTATTTCTGAGGGTTACGCCGGTAACGGGTGTGTGTCGTGCATTAAAATCGAAGAAACTTACTTCTCAGTTTATTGGTCCTTACCAGATATCCGCGAGAGTGGGTGCTGTGGCGTATAGGGTGGCGTTGCCGCCGAATCTGTCGAATTTGCACGATGTGTTTCATGTTTCACAGCTTTGGAAGTATGTTCCGGATCCGTCGCATGTGATTCCGATGGATGAGGTTGAGGTAAGGGAGAACCTTACGGTCGAGGCATTACCAGTTAGGATTTTGGATCGCGAGGTGAAGCGGTTGAGAGGCAAGGATATTGCACTTGTGAAAGTGGCGTGGGGAGGCGCTGCTGAGGGCAATTTGACTTGGGAGTTGGAGAGTCGGATGCGGGAGTCGTATCCAGAGTTGTTCGTCTCAGGTAATATTTTCGAGGACGAAAATTTCTAAGTGGGGAAGAGTTGTAACGCCCCAGTTTTTGTGTGTTTTATTTAATCGAGTCGTTGGATTATTTTAGTATTATTTTATTTTATTTTTGACTTTTATCTGAAAATATGTTATTTTTCAATGTTGTGATATTTTATCGGGTTTTGGGAACGTTTGCGAGATATTTGAGTGTGGGGGTATTTTGGTCATTTCATGATATTTTGTTAAGTTAGAATAGAATAGAAAATAGAAAGAGAGAAAAATAGAGAGAAAGAAAAGGAGAAGAAAGAAAAAGAGGAGAAAAGAGAAGAAGAAGAGAAATAGTGAGAAAATCTTGGGAAATTAAAGAAATCAACTCCTAGAATCGATTTAATCGGGTAAGGGTGCGAAACTCAATTATTGTATACTTGTGTATGATTATGTATGTGTGGTTGTGATTGTTATTGGATTGAAATGATAAATTTAGTAAAAATCATAATGCTTAGGAATTGGTAAAAATTGATCCAAATGTGTTTAAACTCATGTTGATTGTGTTATTGGTTGTTTATACATGTTGAGTATGTATTGTTATACTTCAAATTGATGTTTTTCTGAGTTTTGGATGATGATTTGGAGGGTTTGGGTGTGAAACCCGTAACACAAAATTCTGCAGAAATTTTTCTGGTTTTTCCAAGTCATACGCGTATGGGGAATGTTCATACGCGTATGGACCTTGGCAATACGCGTAACGTGGGCGTGTTTTGGGGCCAATACGCGCATGGGATGTTATTTTGCTCGGCCATCTGCCCATTTGCGTATGGTATGCGTAACATATCAGGGCAATACGCGTACGAGGTTGGACATTATGCGTACGGATTTTTACACGTGAACTTTGGGAAAAATGAGTCTCTGCCCATACGCGTATGGCTCAGGGCAATACGCGTATGGTCAGGACAATTGTAAAATGAGACTTTTTAAAATATCGTTTTCGTTTTTCTTTCGTAACTTGGGTTCCGTTGGTCCGATTTTTACATTCTTGGTATCGTTGTGTAGCTATTGAGCTGTACTTTATTATAATGATGATTTTGAAATTGTTAGTCGATTTAATTATGTCAGAAAATCAGGAATAGTGTCGGTTGTCGACTTTTGTCATTATAATTGTGCGTAATTGATGTGTATAATGCAAGGTGCTGTTGTATGAGGTAAATGTATGTGTTTAGATGGTGTTGTGATGATTTGAGGCCGGATGGCAATTAAATGCATTGTTTTGGGCATAAGTACAAAGTGTGATTTTGTTGATGTAAATGAATGCATTTGTGTGTGCATATTAAATGTCATGAATCATGATATGCATTGTTGTGACGTCCTGAGTGACGGATTGATTCCAGAGGGAATCCGCTATAACGTCGTGTGCCCGTGTGGGGTGTGAGCGATGATTGTAGACGATCGTGTGCCTTATACAAAGAGGTGTGAGCGATCGGGTCGTGTGCCTTATACAAAGAGGTGTGAGCGATCCATAAACGTTGTGTGCCTTATACAAAGAGGTGTGAGCGACGGGGAACATCGTATGCCCGACGGGGAGTTACATTAAGTAACGAGCGATGATTCCAGCAGAGTTCCTGAGTGAACTAGTGATGAGAAACAATGGAAGTCGGTACCACATGTGCATATGCATAGAGTCGTTGTGTCGGTCTCTTGCATTTGCATAAGTCATTAATGGTTGTTTATGTGTGGAATTGTGCATAAATTGATATATGGATACTTGTTGGTGATGGAAAAATGAATTATTCCTTGTATTGCCTTGTGATTGAATTATGGCGTGAGTTGCGGTGAGAATCGTATATGTGTATATTTTTGTGTTATATATAATTGTGTGCAATTATATTATGATTGTTTTTCTCACCCTTCTGCTGTTTTATAATGCTCTATGAGGCATTGCAGATTAGAGTTGCTGGAGGTATTTTATGAAGCTTTGCGTCTTCATTCTTTTGTCGGTCGGCTCTGATATGTGACACCGGGTAGTTCAGGAGGTCATTTATGATATTTGTATACTATGTATATATATCTTTTGGCTTGTGTATGTACAACTTGATGTATGACAACCTTTTCATATGATATATATATATATATATATATATATATATATATATATATATATATATGATATTCAGTTTTAGATTTTCCGCTTTTATTCTAAAATCTGAAATGTGGGTGTAAGGAACTGAGTTCCTCTGTTGATTGCTACCCCACTGTTGCATATCTTTATGAGCAGGTGTTGTATATTTATTTCAATATAATGTGATTCTCCCAGTCTATGCCATGATAATTTAGATGTACTCTGACGAAATTTTGAATTTTCTTTTACTGCTTTATTTAATTGGGGGTATAGATTGGGGGTGTTACAAAGGGCATAGAGGAAGTGTTAGACGTTGAATATATAACTTTCCTAGCTCTGTGGATGTCATGCTGTGTCTTTTGCTCAAAGTCACTGCAAGTTGCTAGAAAGTTTCTGACCATGGCGAACCAACTACATTCTAGCCATGACTTATGCTTGAGCGAACTAATCTTAGCCAGCCTCTACGAGTCCATGAGCGAAGGGGTCACCCAACTCAAATGCCTCGGTGGCAAGGGAAATCTACTCCTCTCTGGACCCTTCTGGCTTCTTCAACTGTGGTTGAATGCTTCGTTCGAAGCTTGCCTTCCCCACAAGAACCCAATTAACGAAGATGCTGATGATGTGAGGAATCGAAGGGTAGAAGGCCCGCGTTTGGCGAAACTGACACCTGCTGATGATGGTCGACATGTCCAACAGACTTTCACCAACTTTATCATGATGTTTGCTAAACGTTATGATTTTACATCCAACATGGCTCCTTTCGGAACAAGGAAGTGTGGTCCCGAATGGTTCACTAGATCATTCCTAGCGACATCGAAGGCTCAAGAGGCAGAGTCTACAACAATTTGGGAAGCCTTCTTAACTCCTTTTAACCCTCAGATTTAACCTCTCCAAAAGCTAAGTCACATTGATTACTTACCAACCAAATCTTGTCGCTCGACAGTTTGGATTGGTTCAAGTCTTACCCCGACCGATTTATGACAAGAAAAGTTCTCTCCTTCTTTACAATGCAATTCATACTGAAGCAGTGGCTATCAAGCAAGTCGCACGGTATGCTGGTCGAACACAGCTTTTTCCAGTAACTTTCGAACCAAGCTTTCTCTGTACTCAACAATTCGATGACTGGTGGAAGGCTTACTATGCTGAGGAATTCTTCGACGTGGCTACGTTTACACACCACATTAACAAGGCTTTCCTCTCTGTGCAGGAAAGAGTGAAGAAAGGTACTTCGACGCACATTAAAGAAATCCAGGCCTTCCAAAAATACTTTGAAACTGTTTATCGACCAGATGATCTTGGTCGAACCATCCACGACGCAGCTGTTACTCTGAAGGAAAAGTTTTTAAAGAAAATGGAGAACTTAAAGATTCCTTCGTACGTTCCTCCTGAGAAATGGTATGAAACTGCTTTCAATATGTTTCCTCCCAAATTCCCTCGACTGCAAGCGCTGATTTCGGAGTGGCCCTTACCCCTCCATTTCCAGACTGGTTCGTCTGTGGGAATTCTATCAAAATCCTTCTCCAGCAATCAAAACCAAAAGCGCAGCGGGTGGTTCTGACCAAGCATACACTAGACAGTTTCAAAGGGCATCTTTATATTGAGATCGAAGATGTTCACATCGAATCTGAAATATATGAAGGTGTGGAACGGAAGGATTTTGACCCAACATTTCCTTGTTTATTTGCTTTCACATATAATAACTGCTTTCTGTTTTATTTTAGCCATGAAAATTCCTCCAAAGCAACCACCATTTAGGAAACCGATAGAAGTGAAAGAAGAAGGAGGAAGCAAAACAGCAACAACAACAACAACAAAGGTATTTCACACCCTTTATTAATTTTGCCACTTTTTGTATTCCAATATTCTATAACGTGTTCCTTTCCAGAGTGCTCGAAAGCTGCACTCAACTCCTCAGAAAAGGAACGCAAAGGAGGACGCATTGGTGATAGTCGAATCGGATGATGAGGATTTATCTTCGACTGCTGAACAACCCCTGAAGAAGAAGAAACAACAACTCAAAATGAGCGAAGCCCTTACTTAATCTCAAACGAAAGTCGTGAACGTACTGACAAGGAAACCCACCAACTTAGCCATTTTGGAACCATCTCCTGAAGAGACGTCGAAGAAGGCCATGGATTAGCCCTGAAAGTGACAATTCAAGCCCTGGGGCAGAAGCTCCTAAGGTACTAAAAATTTATACCTCATTGTCCATAGTATTTTTGTTCGACTACTAACTTCGATTATATTTTTCAGGATGATGCAAAAGTTTCGACTCAACCAACTACCAAATCAACCAGCCCAACAATCCTCAACAGTGAAGGTGAACCAACGTATCATCCCACTTTTGCGAAGGATTCTAAGAAGAGCTCAATAAGCGAAATCAATCAAATGGCTAGGGAACAACGCGAAACTTCGCCACCCAAGACCACTACTCATAATTCTCACACCAGTGGCTCTGAACACGAAGGTAATCAGGAGAAGGATATGGAAACTGAAGCAGTCACAGAAGTGGATAACCTTCATGCTCCTATCAAATAGGAAGTTGAAGATGGCTCTCCGAGAGTCAAACACATGGATATCACTCAGCAAGACCCAGATGATGACATGGAGGAAAGGGAAATTCACTCTGTACTTCAGAACTATTCGATGCCTATTGAGGAGTTCGTTGATAATCCTGAACATGTCGAGGAAGATGATGACCAGGAGGAAGAAGATGTTCATGAGGAGATAATTGTCGATCCAAACCCTAATCTTGATTCGTCGACTGCAAAAGATTTAGGCAGTGCCTTTGTAACCCTTTCTGCAGAAGAGCTAGCGGCCTTGAAAAAAACAACCCTCGAGAATACCTAAAGGCTTTGATTGGCTCTATGGGAAGTTCGTCTGAAAAAAGTCTTAGCTCTCCCTCAGTGTCTGGTGGTCGAACGACCAATGACCCCGCTAGCGAAATACTTTCCAAGATCAAAGAAAAGGTCTTCAAAGGTGACCTGTTTCGACTCAGAGTCTGATCCTACTTCTCCTCTCGTCTTGAAAGGCCTTCTTAATAAAGTTGACATCCTGACTGCTTCTCCCGAAATTGCAAATGTTATCTTAGAACTAACCTCTATGATTGACCAAGTTGCTACTGACGTTGCCAAAATCAAGCAGAGCTCAAAAGACATTGAAAGCTACACTGGCTCTGTAGTAGCTCCATGGGACGCTGCTTCAGAATTGACCAATCGCTTAGCTGACTTAGAGAAAGCCCAAGAAGACAACAAAGTTGCCATCGAAACCAACAGTCAAAATATCCAATCCTGGGAGGAACAAATCAGAGAACTTCAATCCAGAATTTCGAAGGCCAAAAAGCAGAATGCTGAGCTCCAGAAATTTGACAACTCCCAAATGGCGAAAGAACTTGAAGTTGGGCTGGACTTTGCTGACAATGCTAAAAGGTTAGAAGCAGAACTGGAGGTCATAAAATTGACCAAATCCGTTTGTGAGAAGTGGGTGAATCTTCTGAAGTCGAAATACCTCAGCATGAAGGCCTCCCTTCCATTTTAGCTCTTTTTATTTAACCGTCAATTCCTGAATTATGTAATGACTTTTTTGAATCCTTCGTGGTTCTTTTGCTTGTAACGAATTTAGCCATTTTGGCAAACAATTTTTGTTTTACCATATTAGCTTCGATTATTTTGCATGCGTAATTACTCTTTGGCTATTTTTACTTCTCGAAGTGCAGCTTTGTATTTCTTCAAATACTTCCCATTTACTCTCAAGATTCTTCTATCTTGATCTAACTCTTCAATCTCATAAGCACCATTCGAAAAAAATTGTGTGATTTGAAAAGGGCCTTCCCACTTAGGGGACCATTTCCCCAAAGATCTATCATTTCGATCCATAGGCAAAACTACTTTCCAAACCAACTCTTCAGGCGAAAAAGTCTTAAATTTAACTTTCTTATTATAAGACTGTTCCACTCTCTTCTTCTTCCTTTTCAATAGCTCCAAAGCATTAAGCCTCTCCTCATCTAAGTATACCAATTCGTCTAACATCATGTTCCAATATAACTCAGATGGGATCTCATGATGCCTCTAGATTCTCGTCCAATGAAGGTAGATCTCAACTGGTAATACTAAATCATGACCAAAGGTTAATCGAAATGGTGTAGAATTAGTCGCCTCTTTGGGAGAGGTTCGACATACCCAAAGAACCTGGTCCCATGTTTTGTTCCAATTTCTAGGCTTCTTTCCCACATGTTTCTTAATTAAGCTAATCACTAATTTGTTTGCTGCTTCGACCTGACCATTAGCCTGAGCGTAATAAGGAGTAGAGGTTAACAATTTGAAACCCATTTCTTTAGCAAATTCTTGCATTTTTCGACCAGTGAACACCGATCCTTGATCTGTCGTAATGGTTTCTGGGATTCCAAACCTATAGATAATGTGTTTTTTAATGAACTCGATTACGTATTCTTGGTCAACATTTGGTAGTGGCGCAGCTTCGATCCATTTCGTAAAATAGTCAATGCCTACCAAAATGTACCTTTGATTTTTAGATGACGCTGGTCGAATCTCACAGACCAAATCCAAATCCCATCCTCTAGTGGGCCATGGTTTGACTATAGAGTGTAATTCGCTTGCAGGGACATGCTGTATACTTGCATGCACTTGGCACTCTTGGCATCCCTTAGCGAATTCGATGCAATCTTTCAACATAGTAGGCCAATACATACCTTGTCGAAATAAAAGCCATTTCATCTTGTGGCCTACCTGATGAGCCTCACATTCCCCACTATGAACAGTCAAAAGGGCTATGTACGCTTCCGACTCACTAAGGCACTTAAGCAAAACTCCCTCAGGAGTCTTTTTAAATAACTCATTACCCAAAAGAACATAACTTAAAGCTCGATACCTGATTTTTCGATAAGCGGATACCGTTGGGTTCTATAGATATTCAACTATTGGTTTTCTCCATTCTTCGTCCGTCAAGCTATCTACTGCTAAGATTTTGAAATTCTCTTTATCAGCGTATCCTAGCTTCGTCGTTTCCAAATCTGATAGGGATAATCTGGCTGATACAACTCTTCCTCTGACTTCGATTCTATCTTCTAATTTTTCCTTCAAAATTTTATATCCAGAAGCAATCTGAGCCAAGTCATTAGCCACTTGATTTTCCAATCGAGGTATGTATCGAATGCTCACTACTTTGAACTTTTTCAGTAGTCAATTGGCTATTACAAAGTACATAATGAGATTTTCTTTGACGCATTTGTACTCCCTTGTAATTTGTTTTATGACCAACTTCGAGTCTCCCATTATTTCGACCCGAGTTCCCCCCAATTCCAACAATATCTCAAGTCCGGCTATTAAAGCCTTATATTCAGCCTTGTTATTCGAACAGATACCTTCGACTTTATACTTGAATTTTGTTGGAATTTTATTAGGAGAAATGATCAAGACTCCTACGCCTGTACCATCTTTATGACTAGAACCATCGAAATACAATTTCCAAGGTTCGAGTTCAAGATAGTTCAACATGTTTTGGTTTATAGAGTGGTCAACGATGAAGTCAGCTACCACTTGTCCCTTAACAGCCTTTAAAGGCATGTAAGTTAGGGAATACTCCATTAAAGCTAATGCCCATTTACCAATTTGACTATGCAAAGTTGGTTTTGACAACATATGTTTAATGATATCGAAATGAGACGAAACATAAACATCAATTGGTTTTGTATAATGCTTCAACTTTGTACAAGAAAAATACAAGCATAAACACAAATTTTCAACTATGCTATACCTAGTTTCTACATCGTTCAAAACCCTACTAAGGTAGTAAATGGCTCTTTCAACGCCATTTTCATCCTCTTGAGCCAACATGCTCCCTAAAGTTTTGTCCGACGCAGATATGTACAGTCCCATGCTCCTATTTCTACAAGGTGGTGCTAGAATTAAAGGATGACTCAAGTACTCCTTGATTTTGTCAAAAGCTTCATCCTGAGCTTTCCCTCATTCGAATTCTTCCTTGTTTAGTCGAAGTAGAGGTGAAAACGCTTGATTTCTTCCGCTGAGGTTCGAGATGAATCTCCTTAAGAAATTGATCTTTCCCAGTAGTGACTGCAATTCCTTCTTTGTAGATGGCGCTTTCGCCTCCATAATGGCCTTAGTCTTATTCTGGTTTATTTTAATTCCCTTCTTGTGGACCACAAAGCCTAAGAAATCTCCTGCCTGCACACAAAAAGCATGTTTGAGAGGGTTCATCTTCAGACCATGGCTTCTCATCCTTTCGAATGACTGTCGAAGATGGTCAATGTGGTTCTTCCCTGAAACAGACTTTACAATAATATCGTCAATGTAAAATTGCATAAAAGTCTCTATGTAATCATGAAAGATTGTATTCATTGCTCTTTGGTATGTTGCCCCAACATTTTTTAGGCCAAAAGGCATGACTATCTATTCGTAAGTACCTAAAGCCCCAGGGCATCGAAACGTCATTTTAGGGACATCCTCTTCAACAATGAATATTTGGTTATATCCAAAATACCCATCGAGCATACTAAGGTATTCATGGCCAGCGGCAGAATCGACTAGCATTTCTGCCACAGGCATTGAGTATTTGTCCTTTGGGGTCCCAACATTTAGATCTCTAAAATTTATGCAAACCCTCAAAGTACCATTCTTTTTTATAACAGGCACAATGTTTGCTAGCCATTCGACATACCTGGACATTCGAATAAATTTGCAACGAAGAAGCCTTTCAACTTCCTCCTTGATCTTCGAGAGAATTGTCGGTGCAAACCGCTTTGGATTCTGCTTGATTGGCTTGTTTCCATATTTAATTGGCTGCTTTAATTCGACCAACTCTCTGCTTAGGCTATGCATCTCGTCGTAATCCCATGTAAAGTAGTTTTTGAACTCCTTTAATAACTGGATCACTTCGACTTTGAGTTGTGGGCTGATATTTGCACTGATATATGTTGGTCTTTTTGTTGCCCCCTCTCCCAAGTCAATTTCTTCCAAAGGATCTTGCACTAGCATTTTGATGTTGGTTACCAAGGGATTCTTCTCGAAACCCAAAGGCTCGTCATCGTAAATGGCGTCGAGCCTCTGACTTTGCACTTCGTCCTGAACCTTATCAGGTGGTTCTGGATTGAAGTCCTTATCAGGACCTTCTTGGTTTAATCTTTTGTTGGCTTCGATAGCCATATGCTTAACTTCGGCCTCCCGGGCCGCTTGTAGTTTGTTTTTGGCTATGTAAGCTGAAATCCTTTTGAGCGAAGCCTAAATAAGTGAGGCGCTCAAAAGGATCTTCCAGCTCTTCGACCTCACTTATTTGGTCGAATTCCCTTGGTAGAACATATACCACGTTAACCAAAATATCAAGAGACTGCTCTGAACCTGAATCGAAATTATCAATGAGCAATTTGTCCTTAGCAACCTTTTGATCATGCTCTTCTTTAGTTGCTTGCTCTTATGTGGCAGGCGCCTTTTTAACAGGTTTTAGCTCTTTCCTGTCGACTGGCACATTGGTGCTTGACTCTGATTTCACCTCAGCTTCTCTCTGGGCTTTCCTTCGTCTCTGTTCCCTCCTCCATTGGGACCTGGACATAGGGTTTTTCCCTGTGTAGTTCTCTGAAACGTAGGATGGTTTCTTTGAGGCCATTGAAGGGCCTCTATCTACATCAAAACTCTACCATTTATTGTTGGATTTTTTCCTTATTTTCATTCGACATTATCCACTTGCCATTGGAAAGCTCTGCAAATGGTTTAAAACTGGCAGGTCTTGCCCCTGGAACTCTTGTCTTTGGTTGTTCTTGCTTCGAAGCAGATCTCCTTGGGTCGAAACCCCTGGAATTCTGGTATCAGATGTGTGATGTTAAGTGTGATGTCACAACAACACAATCTGCTAATATGAACAAGGCAATAACAAGCAGTAATTAACACAATGAATTGTTCACCCAGTTCGGTCTAACTAACTACGTCTGGGGGCTACCAATCCAGGGAGGAAATTCACTACTAGTAGTATTAAATTACAGACTCAACAATCCCAGTTGACATCTACTAATCTTAATCACTACCCAATGACACTTCTACCTAAGAAACCACTCACTCCCTAAATCACCTCAATGATACAATCCAATGATTACAAATTAATAACACAACTTGATTCTGCTTAACAGCTTTGATCAAGAACAACTCTCTCTTGCTTAACAGCTCTAGAGTGAATACACTTACAACATAAAATAGTAACACCAATTCAAACATGAATGGTTTACAAAAACACACACGAAAACTCAAATTGACACTCAGTCTTTGCTCTCTGTCTTCGTTTTTTCTCCAACAAGGGTTGAGGCTGCTTTTTATAGAATTCTGACTTGGGCTTGGACCTCCTCCAAAAATATCTAATTTGATTTGTTATTAAACAATATTTAAAACAGATTTGATCTTCTAATCTTTTTAAATCTTTTCAAATCAGCCCTAATGTTAGTTACATGATCTGCTCCATATCTGATTGAAAATATAAATATCTTCTCCAAGAAATTAGCATTCAATCTCTCTAACAGATCTCCTCAAAACAAACTAACACGCGCAACCCTAAAACATCACAACCTGATGTTCTGATAACTGATGTCAAGACATCAAGTTTAACATCAGCATATAAAACTTCAAACCTGCAACAACTAATGTTAGGAACCAATGTTATGACATCAGACATATGACATCAACATTGTTCAACTTTGTTTTACCAAAATTCCAGCCAATAGAAGAACTAACAATCTCCCCCTTTGGCTAATTTTGGCTAAAACAATCTCTGCCAACATCAGAGGTACCTGCAGCGGAAAAACTCCATACTCACAATAGCAATCACATTTAAATATGCTAAACTCCCCCTCAAAACAAGAACCAGCATACCAGCTGTTCAAACCTGCACACTCCCCCTCAAACTTAGAACCACATCAGTCAACACATAGGCACAAAGGCTAACTCTCCCCCTTTTTAGCCATAATTGGACAACTACCAGCAAGTTATGCCCTCACACACCTAACACTTACAACAGTTAGTCCTACTAGCTCTCCTTGTCAGTCAAAAGTCAGCACCACATGACAAGACAAATCACAAACCAGATAAGCATAAAAGAATTTTTATCCAAATTACACAACATGCTCACAATGAGCAGAAACAAAAACTACAAACTACAAAAGTAAGAAACAGCAGAAACAGCAATTCAATCTTCATTAGCATTAGAACCATATATAGCATCCTCATCACCTTCCTCTGAACCTGACTCTTCAGCATTGACACCCACATCATCTTCACCCTATTCCAAGGATTTGATAATCTGCTCAATTTTCATCTTCCTAGCAGTGCTAGTACAGATCACCATATCAAGATCCTTGCAGGCAACCTTCAATTCTTCAATCAACTCAGTTTTAGTACTGGTCTTCCTAACACCAGAACTAGATGTTACAACAATGTCTGGAATATGATTCCCAACAAACAGCTTGGGATGCAAGGACAAAGCTGACTCCCTCTTACATGCTACATCTGAACTAGTTAAAATTCCAGGATGTTGATCTAAGATCATTCCATAGACAAGGGAAGGGAATGCTATAGGCATCTTGATAGCATTAGTGGCACCATGCTTCACAACTTGATCAAATATGTAATTTTCATAATTGAACTTGACCTTTTTCCCAACAGCATAAATAAACCTTCCTAATCCCACAGCTATGGTGGTTTTGTGATTAGTAGGTACCCAGTTAGCAGCTCCAATTCTGTGCAAAATAGCATACTTGATACTGAGTTTGCTAGCTGTCAATTTACCTTTCAGTGGCCAAACCTTCACTTGAGTGGCTGTGATCTCTTTACACACATCATTATCAGTCACTTCCAGTTCACAACCCTCTCGATCATCTCTTCCTAAATACTTATTGATGGTACTAGGAGAGAAATTAATACACTTACCCCTAACAAACACCTTCATGAAGTCCACACTTCTTTTATCAGAAATGTCTATAAGAATGTTAACAACAAATTCCTTAACAAGTCCACCATAGCACTTAGAGAAATTAGTCACAGTCTTCAACAGGCCAGCAACATGAATGAGCTCCATAATTTCTTTCATCTCCAATGCATCTTTTCCAAGCTCTCTTTCCAGAGCTAATCTCCTTTGACACACAAATTTCCACATTGGAGCACTGCTAGCATAATGAAAGGATATGTTGTCCACTGGCACTTCAGGAACCTTATCAGAAATTCTCTTTAAAATGGACTTTCTGATAGGGGTGATGTCTTGAACATCATACTCAGATTTCGATTCTTCTCTAATCTTTCTCTTTTTGGAAGCCACAGCAACCTTGCTCCAAGATTTAGTTGGACCAACTACAAATGTCTTTTTCTTCTTGCCTTCAGCTGTCATCTTAGGAGAAGATTCCACAGTCTTTCCTTTTCTAGTCTTCAATCTATTGGCAATACCAGGAACAACATTACCAATTACTTCATTATCAGATAAGTCAACAACATCCACCACATCAGCATTCTTCTTCCCTCTGGGACTAGGAGTAACATCCCTAACAGGTGATGTTCCAACATCATGTTCAACATCAACCTCATCTTCAACATGAGTATCCCTTTCTCTTTTAGCTTCAGCTTCAACTTCATCTTCAATCTCAGCATCTTCAATGACTGAAACCGCCAATCTGTGAAGATTGGTTTCAGAAGTTTGCATGTCACCCTTTTCTCTAACAGACTGATCAGCAGGCATTTGACTCAGAGGTCTAGATATTCCCTTCACAGAAATCCCTTTCTCAAATATTTTTGTGACAATATGATCAATACTTTTGTCCACATCTACCCTTTCTTCAACAGCTTGAGGAAGAGGGGGTGGTAGTCTTAGGAGTAGGTTTGTCTCCAAACAAAACACTAGTGATAAGTGCTCTACTTTTGCTATCATCAAATTTCTTACCCGTAGATTGATCAGAAGTATTACCTTTTGAAGGCCTCTCAGGTCTTGTCTTTTCTGAGCCTGGAATCATAGAGAGAGGCGCTATGTCCAAGGCTTCATCCATCGAAACTTCTTTCCTCGAAACCCTAGATGTTGCATGCGAAAAGCTCTTTGAAGCAGATTCCTTGGAAGGAGATGACCCATGTTGAGACATTGTTCCTTTAAAACAGTTGATGTACAAGGATGTGTTGTGTCTTCCGATCTTTGGTGAGAAGATGAACAGACTTGGAGTGTGGAGATTGAAGTAGCATGTGAGAGTAACAATAGGGAATGATAGCCTAAGGTAAGGGGACTGCTTTTGTTGGTCACTTAAAAACCAATAAATGTATTTTCCCCACCAAAACAAATTTCCTTTTAAATTTTTGAAATTTAATAAATGCACACCATAATTCACTAACCTTTGAAGCCTTTTCCACATGTCCAAATTTCTACTTAAGACTTCACAAATTTCAGCACACATATCTTTAGGGAAATCGTCATTACCCTTCATACCTGACTGATCAGCCTCTACGACCTTGGTTTCTTCAATATTTCCTCTGAATAGTTGCATAACACTAGGTTGTTTGGTGATCCTTCTAATGTCATATTCAGATGTCATAACATCATCCTTGATATTACATGATAAGCTGGACTCTTGAGGAACCCATAAATAACAGTTATCTATGGATCAAACTCCCCTCATAACGACTTCACTCTTCTCATTAGTCACTAAACATTCATCTTTAGTGTAGCTAACCTTGAATCCTTCATCACATAACTGACTGATGCTAATCAAATTAGCAGTCAATCCTTTGACAAGAAGTACATTTTCAAGATTAGGTCCATCCTCACAATTCAATTTTCCAACTCCTTTAGCTTCCCCTTTTTCTCCATTGCCAAAAGTTACATCATTTGTGGAGTAAGTCCTGATATCCACCAAATGATTCTTGAAACCTGTCATATGCTTTGAGCAACCACTGTCAAAATGCCAACCATCCATAGCTAAGGTTCTAACAGATGAGTGAGCTAATAGACATGTGACAGCAGCTTTAGGAACCCATTATTTAACAGCCTGAGGCCTGTTCTGCTTCTGTTGAGGAACAGATTTGGGATAACCATGCAGTTTAAAGCAAGAAGATTGTATATGGTCAAATCTTCCGCAATATTAACATCTTACTCTTTGAATCTCTTCTCTGAAGTGATTGAAATGTCTCCCACCTTGATGATGATTTCTGTCATAATGCTGAGGCTGCCATCTGTCAAAATATTGATGCTGTCTTCTCCCATAATTAGGTTGTCTTCTGTAGTGATTAGGATATTTTTTACCATGATGATGCGGCCTTCTTCTGCCATAACCATGAGGCACAACATTATTAGGTCCAAAACCATACATTTTCCCTTGATGTTGAGACATCAGATGGAACATGTTATGTTTTAGACCAGAAGCCTGCATACTCCTATGGTATTGGGGAGGCATATACTGTCTAGCTCCAGAAACCTGAGGCTTTCCTTGAGGTTGAGGCATAAACTTCTTAGGTACAGGACCATAACCCTTTCCATTATTTTGTGGCCCAAGGCGAGGGACACCCTTCTTAATTCCAGAACCATGTCCTTTTTCATGCTGATGAGGAATGTGTTGTTTAACCCCAGAAGAACTAGCCTCTGCAGATATCTTCTTCTCACCCTCATATCCTAGACCAGTCTTATCACTTGCCCCTTTTCCAGCTTCAAGTATTTTATCCAGAGTGTCAGTTCCACTATTTAACATTCTGATGGATTTTTACATTTGATCAAGCTAGGATTTTAACAACAAAACTTCATTCTTAAGTTCAGCTTTCTCAGTCTCAAGCTGAACAATAATCTTCTTCTGCTTCTCCCCTTCTTGAAGGACCTCTTCACTTTTCAGACACAACTCTTGATAAGAAGATGCCAGCTCTTCAAAGGTCAATTCACCATCACTAGACTCTCCATCAGAGGCACATAGTCCAGTCAATGCCTTAACATGCTTGGCATTCTCTTCTTCACTTTCACTATCTGTATCAGACTAGGAAACAGATAACCCATTTTTCTGCTTTTTGAGGTATGTACGACATTCTTTCTTGACATGACCATAACCTTCACACTCATAGCATTGAACTCCTTTGTCATGATTGGACTTTTCTTCATCTCTTGTTTTCTTCACTTGATCACTAGACCTGTTGTTGTCAGATGTGATGTTCTTAACATTAGGTCTATAGTTTCTGTCCATTCTCTTTAACACCTTATTAAACTGTCTCCCAAGCATCACAACAACATTTGACAGTTCCTCCTGAGTTTCAAAATTACACTCCTTCTTACCATCTTCAGTATTAGACACCAAAGCTATGCTTTTGGTCTTCTTTTCAGGTTCCTCATTCAATCCCAACTCAAAGGTTTGAAGAGAACCAATCAACCATCAACCCTCATCCTGCTGATGTCTTGAGCTTCTTCAATAGCAGTCACCTTCATTTTATATCTCTTGGGAAGGGATCTGAGAATCTTCCTTACCAGCTTCTCTTCAGTCATTCTTTCTCCTAAAGCACTAGAAGCATTGGATAGCTCAAGAATATTCATGTGAAAATCATGAATGGTTTCATCATCCTTCATCTTTAGATTTTCAAACTTTGTTGTCAAAAGTTGAAGTCTTGACATCTTGACTTTGGAGGTTCCTTCATGAGTAGTCTTCAAGATATTCCATGCTTCCTTAGCTACTTCACAAGTGTTTACCAGCCTAAAGATGTTCTTGTCAATACCATTAAAGATGGCATTCAAGGATTTTGAATTTCCAAGTGCAAGCTCATCTTCTTCCTTTGTCCAATCTTCCTCAGGTTTTAGCTTTGTTGTACCATCCTTTTCAACAATAACAGGTGTTTTCCATTCTTTTAAGACAACCTTCCAAGCCCTGCTGTCTAATGACTTCAAGAAGGTAACCATCTGTGGTTTCCAATAGTCATAATTAGAGCCATCTAGAATAGGGGGTCTATTCACAAATCCACCACTCTCCTTGTCCATTGCACCAAAAAGTATCAGTCCTAGATCTCACCCAGATGCAGAGCAGGATGCCTGCTCTGATACCAATTGAAATTCTGGTATCAGATGTGTGATGTTAAGTGTGATGTCACACAACACAATCCGCTAATATGAACAAGGCAATAACAAGCAGTAATTAACACAATGAATTGTTCACCCAGTTTGGTCTAACTACCTACATCTGGGGGCTACCAAGCCAGGGAGGAAATTCACTACTAGTAGTATTAAATTACAGACTCAACAATCCCAGTTGACATCTACTAATCTTAATCACTACCCAATGACACTTCTACCTAAGAAAACACTTAGGTATGAGAAACCAATCACTCCTTAAATCACCTCAGTGATACAATCCAATGATTACAAATTAATCACACAACTTGATTCTGCTTAACAGCTTTGATCAAGAACAACTCTCTCTTGCTTAACAGCTCTAGAGTGAATACACTTATAACTCAAAATAGTAACACCAATTCAAACATGAATGGTTTACAAAAACACACAGGAAAACTCAAATTGACACTCAGTCTTTGCTCTCTATCTTCATTTTTTCTCCAACAAGGGTTGAGGCTGCTTTTTATAGAATTCTGACTTGGGCTTGGACCTCCTCCAAAAATATCTGATTTGATTTGTTATTAAACAATATTTAAAACATATTTAATCTTCTAGTCTTTTTAAATCTTTTCAAATCAGCCCTAATGTTAGTTACATGATCTGCTCCATATCTGATTGAAAATATAAATATCTTCTCCAAGAAATTCGCATTCAATCTCTCTAACAGATCTCCTCAAAACAAACTAACACGCGCAGCCCTAAAACATCACAACCTGATGTTCTGATGTTCTGATAAATGATGTCAGGACATCAAGTTTAACATCAGCATATAAAACTTCAAACCTGCAACAACTAATGTTAGGAACCAATGTTATGACATCAGACATATGACATCAACATTGTTCAACTTTGTTTTACCAAAATTCCAGCCAATACAAGAACTAACAACCCCGTTGACCATGAATGGCTTTCTCCTCGCGCCTTTGTTTAGCCTTTCGAACTCCCTCGAGATTTTGCGCCGCCTTCTTGTCAAATACAACACTGCACCTGAGACATAACATGACCTCCGACTTCTTCTTTTGGCCCCTATGTATGAAGTCAAGTAGATTTTCCTCCGCTCTTGGGAAGGCCAATTTGTTGTATTCTTCTTGTCGACGTCCATCATCGACCTCCATGGGTGTCTCTTGCGAAACCTCCACCATGTTGATTTCCATTTTGACATCGTTAGTGATGTTAAGCTTATGTAACTCCATCTGAAGGCCCTCAGCAGCCTTGTTCATTTGAACAAAACCGTCAGCGGTTTCTTTGGTTATCATCATCCAATGGGAATTGTCAGTGATTCCTTCATCAAAGTCTTCAGTAACCCCTATGTCGACACCATCAGCAACGTCTTTAGTGATACAGTGGGCAGCCTCATTAACAAAATTCTTTATGAACTCTTGGTCGAAACCCTCAGTGATTCTGACCATGACCGCTCCATTGTTGAAGTCATCAGTGAGTTCGACCATGATGACATTGTTGTCGAGACCTTCAGTGACCTCGATCATGTTAACCTCCATTGGCTCTGCGTAGTGAGCGTCAGCCACCGATAAGGGATCATCATCAATCTTCATCTGGCTTTTAGACTTCTCACCAAACTTGAGCCTTCCTTCCTGGATAGCATTTTGGACGAGATCCCTGAAAAAAAAACTTTGAGAAGTTTTATGGCCCAAGAAATTATGATACATACAAAAACCTCTCTTTTTTCTTTGTTCTAAAAGAGCCATTTTAGTACCAGGAGGCACTATCATTTGATCGTCCTTAACTAACAAATAGAAAATTTTGCCACACTTAGTAACGTCGAAAGTGTAAGTTTTCCTAGGAAATTTATCATTCTTTTCTGGTTCGACAAGATTTTTCCATTCGAAGGGGCCAACAGCTTACAAGAATAAGGTGGGCCTTATTTCAATTCAACAAGATCAATCTCGCCTTCGTCGAAACTTACTGGCTCATTATAATATTTTTCGTCTTCTTCATTGACTTCGACGTAGGCTACCCTTTTATTCTTATTTACCCTAGCCTTCTCTTCCTTCAGGCATTCTAGTTGTCGAACCCTATCATCCAATTGAGCCATATCCCTTAATTATTGGGTATCTAATTTCTTCCTAATGGAATAATCCAGGCCTCCAGCGGCCATTTCGACCAACTCATGCTCTGGCACTTGTGTAAAACATCTGGCATTAAGTAGTCAGAATCTGTTCAAATAGTTATCTATTGGCTCAGTGAATTTTCGTTTTATACTAGCCAACTCCTTTAGACTGATCTTAGTTTGTCCTATATAGAATTGCTCATGAAATAACCGTTCCAACTGGGTCCAATTGTGAATCAAATTTGGTGGCAAAGTTGTGAACCATGTGAAGGCATTCTTCGTAAGAGAACTTGGGAAGTATTTTACTCTAAGATTCTCATTATTCGCAATTTCTCCGCCCTCTATCACATATCTGGCCACATGTTCGACAGTAGACTCAGTAGTGTCCCCAGAATACTTAGTAAACTTAAGGACTTTCGTTCTAGGGGGTAAGTCTGCCTGGAGGATTTATTCTGACAATGGAGATGTATAATTTGGCCTTCGAAGGCCAAAGTTTACTCCATTTTGTGTCATAATCCTTTCGACCATGGCTGCCAAATTATTATCTGCTGCCACATCATTACGTCAAACCTGTTGTATAACGTTGTCAGCGTCCTGGTTTCTATTTACCAAAACCACCCTTGGTTGTTCTCCTACAGGAATTTGTGGTTGATTCCTAGGGGGTTCGACTACTCCCTGGTTTGCTAAATTTGCCTGAGGTGCATTTCCTGGGTTTTGTTGGACTTGGTTAATAGTGGGGTCCTCTTCGAACACTACCCATTGGTTTCCTGTGATATATTCCCTCTGTGGGTGTCGAGGAGGGTTTGGTACACCAAAGAAATCTGCAAGGTGTGTCATCTACGCAGCCATTTGCTGATTAGTCTGGGTGGTATTTTGGATTAGAGGCTGAAAGATTTCTCCCATAGTTTGGGACATCATTTGGACCATTTGATGGTTACTTTAATCCATTTGTTGCCTTAAGTATGCTGCAGTAGAATTTGTCAAGTTTGGCATTTGGGTTGAATATCCCATTGTCGCACCTCAAAAAATCGCTTCAATCGAAGACACGACCCTCGCGCGAAAGGCGCGGAAAACGGTTCGACAGAGTCGCCACCGAACTTTATTTATCCCAAAAGTAGGGAAAGGAAAATATCGAGAAAACCTTTAAGGAAGGGTAAGAACATGGTCGTCGCAACCACATTCTGGGTTCGGGAGTCAGTTACGTGAGGGGAAGGTACGCGCACCCCCTCACGTCCGTTGTACTCAACGGGAACCTCTTAGTTCGAATCGTAGGGGAATGTTAGCTAAGCTTGTTTGTTTTCTTCTCAATGGTAAACGCGAAAAGGATAAGGTAAAAGGTTTCGATTTTAAGGGGAAATGGGGTGGTTTAGGAAAGGGTGCTCGGCAAGATCATCGCGACCTCGGGCCTACGTATGCTCATTCGGACGAGAATGAGGAATCAGAGCAATCGTAGTTTGACTACGGGAAAGGATAGAGGGAAGACGGAAGGTGGAGGGAAGGTAGTGTAGACGCAAACGGGGAAAGAAGAAAAAGTGTGCTCGCCAAGATCATTGCAATCTTGTGCCTACGTATCTTTACTCGGACGAGAATAAAGAATCAGAGCAGTCGTAGTTCGTGGTACGCCCACGAAACAGAGGGTTAAGGTTTGAATTTTAGGAGACGAAAGATTGAATGGCATACAACCCAAGGGGCGTGCCTCGAGAGCAGTTACTCAAGAATCCAAGGAATGCTAGACTCCAAGAATTCAGTTCTTTCATGAATTGATTGCGAAAATGTTTGATAAGGATTAAGTGTTTTAAGACGAAAGGGTGAATGAATAACAACCTAAGGGGCGTGCCCCAAGAGCTATTCATTCGAAGACCCAAGGAATGCTAGATTCCAAGAATCTGCTCCTTTCGTAAGTTGATTAAGAAAAATGTTTTGAAAAAGATCGAATCGGATATATTACGAAAAAGAGGTGAGGATCGATACTAGTCCCTAGGGGTGCTCCTAGTAACGAAACCTACGAAGTGTGCTAGTGTGAATTTGATGGCGAGGCAAAAGGCACTCAACCTACGAGAATGTTTTGAAGAGTGGCTCGACGACGAGTCGAGAATTGGTTTGAAAATGGTTTGATTTGTTAAGTGTTTTAGGGAGAATGATGATTATTCGATAAACGAGACGTCGGCCTCGCAACCAATTAATCGGGGCATTATTGGAATGCTAGATCCCAACGACACCTTTTTCATTCGATTGATTTACGAAATATCGTTTGAGGAACAACGAAAGTACCATGTGGAATGCTAGACTCCAATGGCATTCCTTTGTCCAAATAGTTAAGACGAGTGTTTTAGGAGCGAAAGGTCGAGTGATCACCACCTAAGGCGTGCGCCCCAATGGTTATCACTCAAGAACCCAAGAAGTGCTAGACCTCAAGAGCTCAATTCTTGCGCGATTTAATTAAAAAACGATTTGAATATGTGTTGAGTATTTTAATCGGGAAGTAGGCGTTTGAACAAATGAAAAAGGATAAGATAAATATGAACATGCATGTGATATGGATATGAATAAAATGTAAACAATAACATAATCGAGATAATATTTGACGGAAAATAAACAAGCTAAAAGTTAATCGGGTGAATCGGAAAATAAAATGTGACGACCTCGTCTTAATTATGAACTCTAAAAAATGGTTCCATGATGTTTAAGACCTTCATTGATCGGAAATGAAAGGAATAAAATGATAAAAAAGTAAAGTGACATAAAATGTAAAATAAAATCGAAATCGAAGAGAGGTCTCATCTTTAACCGATAAAATATGGTTTTTAGATATTCATCGACCCATAAAATTGAAAAGTAAATAAAATGATAATAAAATCGGTCTCGCCTTAATCAAAATTTAATCGATAAATCGATAAATCGTTGACTTTTGACTTTCATTGACCAAAATGAAAATGAAAGAAATATAAAGTGACAATTAAGAAATTAAATTGAAAATATAAATACAAAAATAAAGGTCTCACCTTTATCGAGATTAAGTCGAGAAATCGACAAATCGTCGATGTTTTGGTTTTCATTGACCCAAAATAAGTGAATAAAATAATGACATAAATTGAAATAAAAATAAATAAATAGAATAAAGGTCTCACCTTTATCAAGATTTAATCGAGAAATCGATAAATCATTGATGTATGGTTTTCATTGACCCCAAAATAAATGTAAAAATAGTGAATAAATCAAATAAATAAATAATAGGCCTCAAATAAGTCAAAACTTAATCAACTTGATTAAATTATGAATGATATTATATCATTGGCCCTTAAAATCAAACTAAAAAGAAAAGATGAAACATAAACAAAATGAATCTGTTAGTTCTTGGATTGGCTGGAATTTTGGTAAAACAAAGTATGTTCAATGTTGATGTCAAGGTGGTGATGTTGCAACATTAAGTCTTAACACTGGGCTGTGTCAAGTATTTAAATTGCTGAAGTTGGATGTCTGATGTCACATGGTGATGTTGTGACATTAGATCTGCAGAATTAATAACATTAGGTTGTGATGTTGTTAGGGTTTGCGTGTTAGCTGGAATTGTGGAGAGCAGCTGTCTCATTGGATGCGAATATCTTGGGATAGATATTTTCGGCTGCATAGGAGATCTGGTGCAGATTTGTAGGAGATTTAAAAGGTTGAAGATTTAAAAATATTTTAGGAGAAAATCTGTTTTAAATATTCAGTTTTAAATAACAAATCAAGTCAGATATTGTAGCAGTCCAAGCCCAATTCAGGTTGCTATATAAAGCGCACAAAGACCAAAGGAAAAGGTACAGAAATACAGAGAGAAGATCAAGAGCATAGGCTGAGTGTCTTGAGTATTTTGTACGAGTTTTGTATACAGAATTCTAGGTTGAATTGCTGAGTCATTTTCTGTCCTCTCTTAGAAGCTGTGAAGCAATAGAGAGTTATTACTTGATCAAAGTAGTGAAGTAAGATCAAGGTTGCTCAAAGAGGTTGTTCCTTGAGTATTGTTTTAGGGATTGAGTAGTGTTCTCATATCTAAGTGGTTTCTTAGGTAGAAAGTCACTAGTAGGAATTAAGTTTAGGTGATTGTCAACTGGGTTGTTGAGTCTGTAAATTAATTCTACAAGTAGTGAGTTTCATCCCTGGCTTGGTAGCCCCCAGACGTAGGTAGTTAGACCGAACTGGGTGAACAATTTTATGTGTTATTCTGCTATTTATTTTGTCCATTGTGCAAAGTGTGTTGTTGTGACATCGCACCTTAACATCACACGTCTGATACCAGAATTTCAATTGGTATCAGAGCAGGCATCCTGTTTGTCTCGGGGTGAGATCTAGGGAAGTTACTTTCTGGTGTAAAGATGGACAAAGAAGTTGGAGGATTCGTCAACAGACCCCCTATTTTGGATGGATCCAATTATGACTATTGGAAGCCAAGGATGACTACTTTCTTAAAATCCTTGGACAGCAGGGCATGGAAGGCTATTATTAAAGAGTGGAAAGCACCTGTTGTGTGTGAAAAAGATGATGCTGGCAAAGATAAAGAAGGCACCTCAAAGCCAAAGCCTGAAGAAGAATGGACCAAGGAAGAAGATGAGCTTTCCTTTGGTAATTCCAAAGCTCTAAATGTAATTTTTAATGGGGTTGATAAGAATATTTTCAGGTTAATCAATACCTGTGAAGTTGCTAAGGAAGCGTGGGATATTTTGAAGGCCACTCATGAAGGTACATCTAGAGTTAAAATGTCAAGACTTCAGATTCTAACATCAAAATTTGAAAGCCTGAAGATGAAGGAAGATGAGACTATTCATGACTTCCACATGAATGTTCTGGAGCTGGCTAATGCATCCAGTGCTCTTGATGAAAAAATGTCAGATGAAAAACTTGTAAGGAAGATCCTTAGGTCCCTTCCTAAGAAGTATAAGATGAAGGTAACTGCCATTGAAGAATCACAAGACATCAGCAAGATAAGAGTTGATGAGCTCATTGGATCTCTTCAAACTTTTGAGCTTGGGTTGAATGAGGAAGAACCAGAAAAGAAGCCAAAGAGTATAGCCTTGGTGTCAAATGATCAAGAAGAGAAAGAAAATAGCTCTGAATCCTAGGAGGATCTATCTCAGGACATAGTTATGTTGGGAAGACAGTTCAACAAAGTGTTCAAGAGGATGAATAATAACTCCAGGCCTAATGTCAAGAACATATCTTCTGACATCAGCAAGTCAAAAGAGAGAGATGAAGAGAAAACTGCCCAAGATAAAGGAGTTCAGTGCTTTGAGTGTGAAGGGTATGGACATGTCAAGAAAGAGTGTCCCACCTTCTTGAAAAAGCAGAAGAAGGGCATGACAGTTTCCTGGTCTGACTCTGATAGTGAAAGTGAAGGTGAGTCAGCAAAGCATGTTAGAGCTTTGACATGAACTTTTGTTTCTGATGATGATTCTAGTGATGGAGAAATAACCTTTGAGGAGCTAGCTTCTACTTATCAAGAGCTTTGCCTAAAGAGTGCTGAAATTTGTCAAGAAAACAAGAGTCAAAAGGAACAGATTGCTCAGCTTGAGACTGCTAAAGCTGATTTGGAAAACGAAGTCTCACTGGTCAAAGCTCATCTTGATCATATGACCAAATCTGTTAGGATGCTGAGCTGTGGTACAAACACACTTGATAAGATCCTTCAGATAGAAAAGGTTGCTGGTGATAAGTCAGGTATAGGATTTGTGGCTGAGAACAAGGTTTCTGCTGAAGCAAGCACTTCAGAAACAAAGAAGGAGGTGTCCCAACCAATGTCTCATCATCAAACAATGAGACAGGATCCTACCCCTAAGAAGGTTGGTCAGCCTCAGAATGTTGAGAAAAAGAATGGTCCCCATCAGAGGAAGATGCAGTCTCAAGGAGCTAGTTAGTATATGCCTCCCCAATATCACAAGAGCATGCAAGCTACAAGGTTCAAACAGAACATGTCTCATCAGAGGTCTCAACATCAGGAAAACTGGCATGTATATGGATACTACAATGCTGTGCCTTATCACTATGGAAGAAGGAAGCCTCATCACCATAGGAGATAGCCTAAGAGACAGTATTCTCAGTTCAGAAGAAGACAATCCAACTATGGAAGAAGGAGACAACATTATGGGTGGCAGCCACAGCATTATCATCAAAGTGGCAAAAGATTTAACAACTTTAGAGATGACAGAGTAAGATGCTTCTATTGTGGCAGGGTTGGACATATGCAGTCCTCGTGCTTCAAGCTCCATGGTTATCCAAATTCTGTCCCTCAAACCAGACAAAATGAGGTCAGACCCAAAGTTGCTAAACAATGGGTTCCTAAAGCTCAGGTCACGTGTCTATTGGCTCATACCTCAGATGGACATTTTGCTATGAATGCATGGTACTTTGACAGTGGATGTTCAATGCACATGACTGGATCAAGGGAGCAGTTGGTGGAGTTCAATCCTTGCCATGCAAATAAGGTTGTGTTTGGCAATGGAGAAGAAGGAGTAGTAGAAGGAAGTGGAAGAGTGAAGAATCTTGATGGTCTTACTCTTAATAATGTAATCCTTGTCCAAGGTTTGAAGGCTAATCTGATTAGCATAAGTCAGTTATGTGATGAAGGTTACAAAATCAGCTATTCCAAGGATGAGTGTCTGGTGACAAACGAAAAGAATGAAGTGATCTTGAAAGGAGTCAGGTCCAGAGATAATTATTATCTATGGATACCTATAGAAGTCAGCTCATCTATCGATGTTAAGACCGATGTTTTAGCATTAGACTGTGACATCAAGTGTGAAAGCCTGCTAGGGTTAAGTACTCTTAAGTTGAATCCTTTCAAATTTGTAAATGGAAAACTTATTTGGGGGGAGAAACTCATTAATTGGTCTTTAAGAAATACACAAAATCTGGCGCCTTACCTCAGACCCTCATTTCCTATTATAGCAAAATCACAATCCATCAAAACTCATACCTCTCGTCTGTTCGTCGCCTTCAACAAGAAGAATCATCTCAACCTATACTGCCTCAAAGGAACCATGTCAAAACATATATCTTCTCCTTCAAAAAGTTCATCGCAGAATAAAGCTAGGGTTTCTACAGATGAGTACTCTGAAGACGAAGCTCTGAATATAGCACCCATCTCTGTAATGCTCCCAGAGTCAGGTAAACCTAGACCTCTTAAACTTGCTTCTAAGAGGGCCGCAACTACCTTTAAAGACACTAAAACAAAGAAGCTTGTTACTAGTGTCCTTTTTAGTGATAAAACAACACCTAGGTCTTCCACATCTCAAACTGTGGTAGAAAAGTTTGATGTTGATAAGAGTATGGGTAATCTGGCTACCAAAATACTGGACAAAGGAATACCTATGAAAGGAATTTCTATACCATTGAATCAGATGGCGACAGAAAAGGTAGACATGCAAGGAGTTGAGTCTGATCTTCATAGACTTGCTATGCCTGTCATTGAAGACTCTGAAATAGGGGGGAAGAAGATGATGTGCATGAGAACATTAATGTTAGAACTACTCCTGAAGAAGAAAAGAATGAGGACGTGATCAATGTGGTTGATTTATCTGATAGCGAAGTCATTGGAAATGCTATTCCAAGTATTTCCAAGAGACTAAAGACAAGGAAAGAAAAGACTGATGAATCCTCTCCAAAGAAGTCTACTGAAGGCAAGAAGAAACCTGCTGTTGGTCCCACAAAACCTTGGAGCAAGGTTGTTACATCCTCCAAAAAGAGAAAGATTAGAGAAGAATCTGAGTCTGAGGATGATGTTGAGGAAGATGTCCATGACATCACACTGGTCAGAAAGACCATTTTAAAAAGAATCTCTGATAAGGTCCCTGAAGTGCCAGTGGACAACATATCCTTTCATTATGCTACCAGTGCTCCCTTGTGGAAATTTGTATGCCAAAGGAGATTAGCTCTGGAAAGGGAGCTTGGGAAGGATGTCTTGGAGATGAAAGAAATTATGGACCTCATTCATGTTGCTGGACTGTTGAAGACTGTGACCAGATTCTCTAAGTGCTATAGTGGACTTGTTAAGGAATTTGTTGTCAACATTCCCATAGACATTTCTGACAATAGAAGTGTGAACTACATGAAGGTGTTTGTTAGGGGTCAGTGTATTAAATTCTCTCCTAGTACCATCAATAAGTATCTGGGAAGAGATGAACAAGAGGGGTGTGAGCTGGAAGTGACTGATAATGAAGTGTGTAGAGAAATCACTGCCACTCAAGTAAAGGTGTGGCCACTGCAAAATAAATTGACAGCTAGCAAACTCAATATCAAGTATGATATTTTGCACATAATTGGTGCTGTTAACTGGGTACCTACTAATCACAAAACCACCATAACTGTGGGATTAGGAAGGTTCATCTATGCGGTTGGGAAAAAGGTCAAGTTCAACTATGGAAGCTATATATTTAATCAAGTTGTGAAACATGGTGCCACTAATGCTATCAAGATGCCTATATCATTCCCTTCCCTTATTTGTGGAATGTTCTTAGATCAACATCCTGGAATCTTAACTAGTACAGAGGTAGCATGTAAAAGGGAGTCAGCTTTATCTTTGCATCCCAAACTGTTTGCTGGGAATCATGTCCCAGACATTGTTACAACATCAAGTTCTGGGGTTAAGAAGGTCAGTACAAAATCTGAGTTGATTGAAGAATTGAAGGCAACCTGCAAGGATCTTGATATGGTGATCAATACTAGCACTGTTAGGAAAATAAAGATTGAGCAGTTGATCAAAGACTTGGAACAGGGAGAAGATAATGTGAATGGCGATACTGAAGATTCCAGGTCAGATGAAGGTGATGAAGATGCTGATGGTACCAGCTCGGATGAAGACTAACTTCCATCTGCTGTTATTAGATAATAGTTTAGTTTTTTTTTCTTTGCACTTGCTATGCTGGTTATGTAATTTGAATTTTGTGCTGTTATATGCACCTTTTATGTTTGTCTATTCTATGATTTGTTTTGCCTGGTTGCTAACTGTGAGGCTAACAATGAGAGCTAGGGTAGTATTAACTGTAGTTAATAGGGCTTCTGATTGAAGACTGTCTAATTGTGGCTAAAAAGGGGGAGAAGTAGCCAAAGAAAGAAAGCCAAAAGTACAATTGTTAAATTCTGTCAAAGGAGTTGTTGTGATGTCAAAGGAATATGTTAAATATAGTACAGTAGTGCAGAAATTAAGGGGGAGTAATGAGTAATTACTGAACTGCGTGATCAGCTGGCTTTGCTGGTTCATGATTGAGGGGGAGCAACATTGTTGAAAATTATTGCTGTTGAAGATGGTGTTGCAGCAGAGTTTTTGTGTGAAGCAAAGTCTGTATTGAAGTTTTTATGATGCTGCTGATGCTGCTTGGAGTTTCAAAATTATTGAAGTCTTTTTTCCAAAGTCTTTTTTCCGCTGCTGAAGTCTCTGAAGGTGCAGAATGCAGAGATTATTTTAGCCAAAATTAGCCAAAGGGGGAGATTGTTAGTTCTTGGATTGGCTGGAATTTTGGTAAAACAAAGTATGTTCAATGTTGATGTCAAGGTGGTGATGTTGCAACATTAAGTCTTAACACTGGGCTGTGTCAAGTATTTAAATTGCTGAAGTTGGATGTCTGATGTCACATGGCGATGTTGTGACATTAGATATGCAGAATTAATAACATCAGGTTGTGATTTTGTTAGGGTTTGCATGTTAGCTGGAATTGTGGAGAGCAGCTGCCTCATTGGATGCGAATATCTTGGGATAGATATTTTCTGTTGCATAGGAGATCTGGTGCAGATTTGTAGGAGATTTAAAAGGTTGAAGATTTAAAAAGATTTTAGGAGAAAATCTGTTTTAAATATTCAGTTTTAAATAACAAATCAAGTCAGATATTGTAGCAGTCCAAGCCCAATTCAGGTTGCTATATAAAGCGCACAAAGAACAAAGGAAAAGGTACAGAAATACAGAGAGAAGATCAAGAGCATAGGCTGAGTGTCTTGAGTATTTTGTACGAGTTTTGTATACAGAATTCTAGGTTGAATTGCTGAGTCATTTTCTGTCCTCTCTTAGAAGCTGTGAAGCAATAGAGAGTTATTACTTGATCAAAGCTGTGAAGTAAGATCAAGGTTGCTCAAAGAGGTTGTTCCTTGAGTATTGTTTTAGGGATTGAGTAATGTTCTCATATCTAAGTGGTTTCTTAGGTAGAAAGTCACTAGTAGGAATTAAGTTTAGGTGATTGTCAACTGGGTTGTTGAGTCTGTAAATTAATTCTACAAGTAGTGACTTTCATCCCTGGCTTGGTAGCCCCCAGACGTAGGTAGTTAGACCGAACTGGGTGAACAATTTTGCGTGTTATTCTGCTGTTTATTTTGTCCATTGTGCAGAGTGTGTTGTTGTGACATCGCACCTTAACATCACACATCTGATACCAGAATTTTAGAATCAAATTAAAATCACAAAGAAAATTTTAAACAAATAATTAATAGTATAATGCAAAAGCAAATGTAAAATAAAATAGTAAACAAAATAGATTAAATAAAACATAAAGAGGGAGGGGGGCGCTGAAACTGAAAAGGGTGAAACAAAAAAGGTGGAATCATTTGGGCTTAGAACCCATCATCCACTTTTAAACACGGCTAAAAAATGTGGTATACAACAAAAACCACCACGGGCTACAGAAGCCCATCACTCACAAAAGCTTCCAAACCATAAAAAAAAAAACTTGGACGCTTATCTCTCTTTTCAAAGCACGGTGGGAAGTCAGATCCACCATTTTTTAAACAACACCAAATCATTTCTTAACCATTTTAAAAAAAAACAACAAAAAAAACTGAAACGCACATAGAACATCATCAACAACATCCGATAGAACGGACGAAGTCAAACGCGATGTCGTTCGGAATCAACCTTCTTCCTCGATTTCAGCTTCTTCTTCGCTTCCGTCTCCCTCTCACGATCTGGATTTTTTCTCTCGCTCTCCCTTTCGTCTGCTTTTGATTCAGATCAAGTCTCACTCTGGTTCGTTTACGATTCGGTTTCAATTCATCTCTGCTTCTACTCTCTTCTGGTCTTTTCTGGTTCAATTTGGCTTTGTTGGTTTGTTTTGGAGAGTGGGTTTTGGTTTATTGAAGTGTGATAAGTGATTTTGGGTTGTTGGATTTTGAGTGAAAAAGGAATGAAGGAAGGTTAGTTCGGTGAAGAAGAAGATTGGGGAAATTGAAGGTTTTGAGGTTGAGGAATTGTTATGTTCTGTTTGGAAGAGGAGAAGGAGGTTTTGTTTTTTTTCTGAGTTTTGAGGGTTGAGAGCCTTTTCCGGAATGAGGTGAGGTTAGTTCTTATTTATAGGAGAGGAGTGGATGGTGTTTAGGAAAGAAATAAAGAAATGAATTGATGAGCTGTGAATCCCAGTTTGTGCGTAAATCGTGATGCTTGGTTTGTGGGTGTTGTGAATTGAAATTGGTTATATTTGTAGGTAATGTTGTGAAGAGTGGTGGGGTCGAGTGGATTTGGAATTGTTGCTGCAGCGCACAACGTCGTACGAGTGGCAAGGGACGTGCTACGGTTGGTTTGCACAGGTTGTATGAGGCGTGAGGGTGCAAGTTGTCAAGTGTGTGGGGTATGGTTTGTAGTGACGGTTTATGAGGTCGTATGTGTAGTAAAGCATCATTTTGGAATCGTTTAAGGCTTGCTGATTGTTGTGAAAAGAATTTGTTGCAGGTTAACATTGTAGAATGGTTTCTAGAATTTTGGAGGCATGGCGTAACGGCTGAGGATGTGGGGTCTGATTTTCTCTCCTGATATGGTTTGTTATCGTGAGGATATTATGGTTTGTGGTGCAGGTGTGCTGCGGATGTGGATTTGTGGCACATAAGGGAATGTCGTGAGGAGTCCATCATGGGGTCCATGAGCTTGCCTTCTTTCAAATTCAGTTTTCCTCTTTTTTATTTTATTTTCCTTCTTTGGCAATTTTATTATAGGGTTGTAAAAATGGACAATGGGCCTTGGTATTGGGCTTTATTTTTTAAATACGGGCCTTTCTTTTTGTAAGACTTTTGGGTTTTGTGGATTTTTTGAATTTTGTGATATTGGTTTCAAAAATGATTAATGAGTTATGGATATATTGGTAAAGAAAAATGGAATTGGACATTAAGAATTATGATTAATAAAATTGGATAATGTGTAATGAATCAAATGGATTTGGATATTGAATGAATATTGGTAAAAAAAAAGGTTTTGAAATGGATAAAAATATGGATAAAAAATGAATATTTAAATAAGGAAATTGGATAGTGGAATTGGGTAATTGAAAAATAGATATGGACATAAAAAAGGAAAATAGATAAATAAATGGATATGGATGGATAATTGGTTTGAAATGGATTATGAATGGATATTTAATTGGAAAAATGGTTAAAAGATAGATATGACTTAAAAATGAAAATGGATAAAAACAAAAGAGGGATGAACATATTTTTTTGGATTTTTCTGAATATGGTTAGTGGGTGGATGTACAAATGAAAACTATAAACAGGTAGGACAAATTTGGGGTATGACACCCATTTCTAAGGATTGGTTGTTTCGACCCATGTTAATCCTAGATCCTGACCCTTGTAGTGGCGAAGTCACTATGGGTTCTGTAAATACTGGAGGAGCATTTTGTATGTTTTCCATCATCGAAGTTGGCATCCTATAAGGTGGGTCTCGACTAGGCAAAGGCATAGAGAATCCAGGGGGAATAAACGGTTGGAAACTAGCATTTCCCACTGGTGGGGGAGTCCTTGGTGGTCCCCCTTGATCCAACATAACTCAGAATGGGCTGAGTATGTGCGATCGAATGTGTAGGGATCGAACTTGCCATAGATGGTATGGCTTCAGAAACAGGCGCTGAAACCGTTGGTCCTCCTGTTGAAGATCCTGGGGTTAGTTCTACGTTAAATCTTGATGTAGTTTGAGGATTCAAACTATTTAGTTGAGGGTTCGAATTACTTGGCAGGTTTGTACTTGCCATTTTCCTTGTATATTTTCTCCTTGGTCTATCTTCGTTAGCGATGGCTACATTACCACTTCTTAATAACATACAACAAAGTTTTTGACAAAGAAAAGATAATTAAATATAGAATTATAAGTTTCTTGAAAACACAAAAAATTGTTTTCACAAATTGCTTTAGCACTGTCCCACTGGGCGTGCCAATTTGATTACTGTGAAAAATAGCAAACAACCTCTGGTCTACCAAATTTATAAGAAAATGGGTAACTTGCAGGATCGACCAAACTAAATCCTAGGACATGTGCTAAAATAATTTAAAAGGGTATTTGAAAAAGGATGAACAATTCGACAATCTTCATAATTTAAAGAAGGATTATTTCGAAAATACTAAAGGAAAAATGATACGAGGAAATAATTAAAAGTACATTGGGAAATAACTTAACAAAGTAAAGGAAAAAAGATAAATTTCTGGGCAAAGATTAACTGAATTGCATTGAATAAGAAAAATGGTGTTACATAAAACGTACATTTCTTTAGAAACTCTTTTCTCTACACACAGATACTTTGAGTGATTTTGAGAAATTTGTACAACTTTAACACCCAAAAATCCTAATACTAAGACTTGTTATTTATAATAGTAAAAAATAACTACCCCTAACAGCCCAATAATTAGAGCGAGCCATATGTCATTCTGCTTGGCTTCGCCCTTCAACTACTCTACATGTGTCCCCTTCTCTCAAATGGATAAGGACAAAGTTCCCTCCATTATTTGAATTTGAATCCGAACATCATTAGTCAGGATTCTGTCGAACATATCTCCCAACTGTCAGAAATATTTCTAAGTCCATGGAACGTGTCTCTTCCGTACAAGGACACCTTCGACCAGACTCTCTAGAAATACCGTCCATGTCGAAGTCTCCTATAACTTCAAAAAAATTCTATTTCTTTGAATAAGAATCTCAATCCAATATCAGGCGTCGAAATTAAGAGCTAGCAGTTTGTTGTCTAAATTAAAGTAGGAAACAATATTATATATTTATAATAGATAAAATGATCACACGTAGGACTAATCGAAAACTTAAAGAGTAATTAACTAATTTAATATTTCACTTTGATTTCTAATATAATAAATGTTACTTTTCAGTTCTTAAAAAATAGATATATTAGCCATTTTGATTCTTTCCGTTAAATTTTAAGAAAAATATTAAATTGCTGATGTAGTCATCCAATTGACAAAAATGAAAAGAGTGAGCCAGTAAACTTGATGTATATATATATATATATATATATATATATATATATATATATATAACATCGTCTTTAATCCAAATTACATAGAGTAAAATTTTGAATTCTCTAGATTTCCAACTTCATCTTCTTTATTTTTTCTCATTCATCTTATCTAAATTTGTATAAAAAATATTAACATACCAAGATTCTCTTCAATGTCAAAGATTTTTAACAATACTTCAATTTTAAACAACCAAAGTTTTGGACAGTTGGATATGTACTTAGAAGACATAATATGATGAAGTGTTTTTGCTAAGAGGATTGTGTTCATCCTACTCTGATAGAGCTGAACACTTTCAACATTGAGAAAAAGTTTAGGAATTTTTGAAATTACAGAAATCACATGGATAAGGGTTATAATTTTTTAGTTAGATGATGAAATTGTTGATAAAGAGATATGAAGATCGAAAGACAAAAGATATATATATTTTTTAAATTAAAGAATGAAGTTGTCTACACAATAGAATGATTAAAAATATCGATGGTGCTTGGATTTTTTTTTTAATTTATGGGTGAATCTAGTAATATTAACAATATACTTTAAATAGGGTTAATTTAAGCGTGATTTTATGTTAGATTATTTTGCAAATTAAGTATTTGAAATTAATGAAATTATGTAAAAAATTGTGCTGGTTTATTGTCATGAATAAATTATATATTTAAAACTAATGAAACTTTACTATAATTATATTGTTAAAATTCTACTGCAATTTAGCTATTACGAAATTAATCAAGCTATGATGAAATTCTGCTACGTTATCAGACAATTAACTTTCTGCTATAATTTTGATTTATAAAACTTCTTAAAATTTGTTGGAACAATTGAGATTTTCAAGAATAATGAAGAAGAACAAGAGAGAGAGAAAACTATATTGTGAAAAAGAATTTTATTAAAGTGAAGTCGCTCTACATTTGATTTACAACGTCACCTATATAAAAGCAACAAAACATGCAATTTACTAACTGCTGTATTAGAATCTGTCAAATATTTGCTTACACTTCGACACATATGTTGTATTCGTATTTGTCGAATACAATTATTTCAAATACATATTTCCAACTAAAACACTGAATTACATATTCTAACACACCTCCTAATTCATGTTTTTGAGACTTCTCATCCCAATGTTTCTCTTCAACTCATCAAACCTGACTTTCTTCAGAGGATTGGTGAGTATATCATCTAGTAGCTGTTATGACTTGCAATGTTTAAGTTCAATCTTTGCTTTATTTACTTGACCCCTAAGAAAATGATACATTCTCTCTATGTGCTTACTTCAAATATGCCACACATGATAATTTTCCAGGTTAATAACTGACTTATTATTGACAAACAACTTCATTTTCTTAGATTCCATGATCTTGAGCTCTTCGAGTAACATCTCTATCCATACTGCTTGACATGCTGCAGCCACATATTCAGTTTCATAAGAGGAGTAAGGCACAATGCTTTGTTTTCGTGAGCTCTAAGAGATATGAGCACATCATAGCATGAATATGTAACCTGTTGTACTCATTTTCTTGTCTTGATCTCTGTCATACCCCAAAATTTGCCATACCCTTTTGTTTTTCTTCTGACTTATAGCTTTGTTCATTTCCAAACATGCTTCTCTTGATCATTCATTTAGAGATCATTCACATTCAATGCATCTGCATTATATGTGAAATTTTAGGTCAAAGGTTCCTTTGTTTCATTTGCATCAGCATGACATGCATTCTATTTCATCATACAATACACCATTCATTTCATTACATTATTCAGAGGTTCAAAGGTTCTTTGTTAATCTTTATATTTTAATGGTTTGTGACTTATTGATTGACTTTGATGGATCATTTCAATATTGTTAACCATGCTCTGGCCAATGTTGACTTTTACCATTATTGTAGACTTTTTTTCCACGCATTGACTTTGATCATAGTTGTTGAATTTATCATTACCATTAACTTTTTCGTCATTGATTGGATGTTATTGACTTTGAATCATTATGAATATTAATCATTGTTGACTGTTTCCTTATCATTTTTACTTTGAGCATGTTTTGACTTTTGTTGACTTTTTTGGAAAAAAAGGGAATATCTTCATTCATGAGTAAGTGGAATACATTACAAGTATAACAAGCTTTATTACAAGGAAAGAAATCAATTACATGAAAAAATTGCAAAATTTTGGTATATTTGGCTTTTAGTCAACCATTGACTTTTTGGTCAACTGTTGACCATTGACTCGATTTTGACTCCAGAATTTTCTCAGACCTATTCTACAAACATTTGACCAAATGATTCATCATTATTCATCAAAAATTAATTATTCCATGATTATGTTACAAATGCTAATTTCCAACAACTCAATATTTCATCTTCCATCAAGCTCCATTCTCATAGCTTTTTCTTCATTCTCCGATGTCCCCTGAAGCTCATTATTCCACCACAATGCTCACTTTGCTACAAGGAAGAAGGTACACCAATTTAGACATTCATATCATGGATTAAAATCATCAAAATGCTATGGAAGAGCCATAAAAAAATTTGCATCACTTCACAAAAATGTTGTACTATTCCTTAAATTCAATACTTGTTTTTTCAACACTTTTCAACATTGATTCATGCCAAAATAGACAGAATTTGATCCATAAGTTTACATCATTCAAAAGTGCACTTTTTCAACGCAAAATCATTTCTCAAAAGCACTTAAAGTCATAGGATGATTCACAAAAAATTAATGGCAAAAGCGGCAAAAAATCAAAGGTAAAAGCATTAAAAAATTCCAAGTTTCATGCATAATCACCAATGACCTTTTATCTTACATTCCAACTTGGTACTTTTGCAAAAACCGAACATCATTTATCTCTAACTACCCATCTATTCACAACCATTCAATTACACAATTAACCATTAACTACCATAATTACCAAATTAACACAAATTCCAACTTTCATTTTCAACCAAATCTCCATTCAATCTTAGCCATTCATAAAAATGAATCCAAGGATTGGAAGTAGTGATCCGCAACTAAAACTTGAATTAATTTCCAACCATTGATAAATTTATTACTAGGAGCACTATCCTAGGGCTAGATTCATTCCATCCATAATCACCCTTTACCTTTGAAAAACTATAAAAACCTATTATTTTTCATCATTCTAAAAACCATGAATTCATAGTAAAGTTACTATGTCAAAATTCTTCACCATCACCTAAAGCTCCTAAACCAAGTTGATGGAGTTTCATCACTTGAAACTCTATTAAATTAAGCATGAACTCCGACCATTTTTTTCATAACCATCTTCATTCTAAACTCATCCAAAAATGCAACATTTCCATCACCATTCACTAAATTCAGCATTACTTCTATCAAGAATTACAGGGTTTGGATTAACATTCATCAAGGATTCAACCTTTCTATCCTATATTTATCAACATATTCATAATCTAAAGTTTAATTCAATAAAGTTTTAAGCATCACAAATATTTCACCAAGGCTTTCCATTCAAGAATAATCATTATAATCCACAATCATATGTTCATCAAGAGCTTGGAAATTAATTTCATTAAAGGAGCTTACTTTGAAGTATTCCGAGCTTCTCGTCGGTAAATTCGTCGGTGATTCCCAACACTAACCCGGGCAAACCTCCGCTCCGTCGCTCCCTTTTCAGCATTTTACATTACTGAAGATGCGAGAAAGACACAAGAAAGGGACGTTTGAATTGTGAATTTACTCTTCTAAATACTTTTCGTATCTTGTTAAAGAGACGCTCAAGAACCTTCAATGTTAGTTGAGATATTCTGATCTCTTAACTATGGAGCATGAGAACCATATAGGTTCTGATCATAAGATACGATACTTAGAACTTGCAGTGCGGAAGCTGATCAGAGATAGGCTGCAAGGTTCTGACTTTTGCTTAATATGAGGTTCTGATATTCAAAGCAGAAACATAAATAGAGATACTAAGAAAGAGAGTAAAGGACACACGATATATCCTGGTTCACCACGCGGGCTAATCCAGTCCACCCTCCTCAGGTGATTTCGCCTTGAACACAAGGACTTAATCCACTATAACCAAATCATTGATTACACTTGCACGGGCCGCGCAGGTGACTAACAACTTGCACAACTGCATTATGACTAACAACCCAATGAACCATTCAGGGATCCAACATGATATAATGTTCATTAACCGAGCAGACCCACTGCTGGGATTTCACAGCTAGCCATTCAGGGATTCATCATAATGAATATAACACTACTGACCATATTTCAGGATTTTCCACAATGACCCTCAGCCATTGTCATCTAAAGTATCTGATCACCACATGATATACTCAAGTGCCTCCAATCACAGCTGAACCATTCAGGGATCCATTATGGATATAATGTTCACTGGAGGAGTCTCAATTCATTTAGTTGAATTGGCAAACTGGAGATTACAAATTGTGCTTCTTAATAAGCAAGTTTCTCCTAAGTTTAAGTACAAAGAACACACACATGTGTTCAAGCAAGATTTGAGCAACAACTCCTTGCTTTCCTAAGAAACTACAAAGATGTATTTAGATATTACAATTATTGACATCTTGTAGATCTTCTTCTTCTTTGTCTTCTTGGTTGAGCAAGCTTTGAGCAGCAACTCCTTGCTTCAGATCTTCAATGTAGTCCTGACGATAAGGTAGGTTGATGACTTGACAGATCTTCAATGTTGTCTTCTTCATCAACAGCTTCTGTTTTTTATTGTTGTTGTTGTGTTGATTTGTCTTCTTGGGTTTCAACAACAATTGCCATTAGTGAAATAATGATAGCTCTGAGTATGTTAAGTGTTACAACGAGAACTCATCGTTGTTGCTATCTTCACAATGACTTGGCCAATATTGTAGATGAACATTCAGTTCATGATTCTACAAGTGATCGACACATCAGAAGCAAAAACTCTTTCCATTAAATAGCCAGTAGAAATATAGCCGTTTGAGAATACTGTTGGTTGTTTGGAAAAGAGACGTTGTGATATAATGGGTTGTACTGACACATCTCCTTTTTGCAGAGGGAGAAGTGATCAGAAATCTTTTCTTGGGCAGTGTGTACATTTAACTCACAACGGTAATATCTAGACTTCAAAACTTCAGTGGCTTCTGATGTTAATTTGATGAAGCATGAGTAGAGTCTTCTTAGCAGAATATCTGATGCTTCAAGTCTTCAGTCAATTGAAGAAGTCCATTAGGAATCAGTCTTCAGAACTTCAGCACTTGGTCTTTAAGAATGTTATTCTTTTCTGTTTCAAGTCTTTTGAATCTTCAGAACCTGTCTTCAGAGTCTTCAGAACTTTGATATTTGAAACCTTGATCTTCAGAGCTCATAAGTCTTCAGATTCTTTCTGCACTTGGTCTTCAGCGCCTTCAGCCATCAGAACTTCAAGTCATAGGAGTCTGCCGCACTTTGGTTCTTTCAGAGTGTACTTCTTCAGAAGCTTCGCTATCTTCAGAATCTCAATCACTTTCATAGAGCATCCACAAGAGCATTGCAACAGCAATCTTGCCATCCTTGGATCTGGCTAATCATGACTAGATAAAGAAGCGTTATTGCTTCTCGCGACTTTAGTCATACATAGTAACTTCGCATATGTATATATTTAATCATATTACATCTAGCTGGTGCATGTTGGTTCTGATGTCTTTAGTTCTTATGATCTGCACACAACACACGTTGGACCATAAAATGGTTCTTTCACAAATACTTATTGTTATCATCAAAACATAGATTGACTTGTAGAGACAATTCTTTCTCTCACAATTTCCCCCTTTTTGATGATGACAAAACCAAGTATTTTGATTGAACATTTTATACAAGGTAATCACCAAAGCAAACAAATTCAGAGTTTGGAACAACATCTCTCCCTGAATGAGTTATCCTCAAAGCTTTATCTGAGATCATCTAGGATTTTATGTAATCCAAAGATATACAGAGTAACAACTTGAGTTATCAGAACAGGAATAGAAAAGTGTTACTTCTCTATCTTGTCTTTAGGAAAACGAAGATTCTTTAGCATCTGGACTAGTTCATCAGAACTTCCATCTTTAGATCTTCAGAACTCAGTTTTCTTTGTTGTCGTATCGGAGCATATTATCTTCAGAGACATCTGAAGCATTTCTACTTTTCAACAGATTCCATTAAGCATAAGATCATAACAGTTCTTGACTGATAGTCATAGCCTTGCTATCTATCAGAGACAGACCCTGTCTTTAAAGGAAACTCCCCCTGAGTTTCAGACTATATGAAGATTTTTGATTTTATAATTTCATCTTCTGGGTAGCCTCCTCCTAATTACCATAAGTCATATATTGGGATCTTCAGAATCGAGATTCAGAGTTATAAGATTTTAATCACCAATGTGGAGCATGACTTTTCAGAGTTTGACATTTCACTATAGGTTCTTATCTTGTTAATGTCACAGCTCAGTGGTTTATCAAAGCTTGATTTCTGATCAGATACAAATTTCAGGTTAATTTATGTGATCGATCAACGCTTGATTTTGAATCTGGTACACCTTGTTTTGTGCTGATATAAAGTGATGTACTGACTGAAGAAGTTCTTTTGACTTTAAGAATAGTTCCTTGATGTGCAGGGAATGGATACCAATGAAGGTATTTGATAATAATTCACAGCTTTGTTCTGATTGATGAGTCTGATACTAGTATTTGTGTACTGAGTCTGATTACCAATTATTGATTTAGTCTGACACCAAATCGTTTTCATTTCAAATGGTTCCTGGTAAACATCAGAACAACTTCTTTCTTGGCTCTTCAATCCAGATCTTCAGACAGCTCTTTGGCTTCTGATTTGCACAGTTCCTCTGAGTAAGCATCTTGAGAATGTGTACTTTGTTTTGACTGCTTTCAGAGTTTTCTTACTGATTCTGATGCTTAGACAGCTTCTATTATATGATCGGAGTTCTTCTTCTTAGCCTGTTCCTGTCTTTAGAATGCCTAGTGAACCATTTTAGAGTTCCTCGGATAACATCAAACAATAAATGTTAGTAGTAACGCATTTTTATTTTATTTGAGTTCTGCATTCTTTCAGATTTCCTTCTCTCAGTCAAAATCATTATATTTCTCCCCCTTTTTGACATCATCAAAAAGTGTCAGGGCATATGAGCAATTAAGCATATGAATGATGCCAATTGAAGGTAATGGAAGCCAATTGTGAAGGTCATGAAATTAGTGTTCAACTATTAGGTTTATTTTACTAATTTTCTGTTTAGGCATAATTAATTTGAAGGACAATTATAAAAAACCAACAATGAGCTTATTAAAAAGATTAAATGCATTTAAAAGTTCATAGATTAAAGAATTAAAAACATAGATTGCATTAGAGAAAGACTTAAACAAAAACTCATAGATTATATAAAAATTTAGATTGTATTACAGACGAATTTCATCAAAACATACAAATCTAGACTAGACGAAACTGGTTCTTATAGGTTAGACTGAAAGGAGCTTAGGGATGATGAAGAAGATGAGGAAATACTTTTAGAGTTATCTGAGCTTGAGGGAAGTGATGTTTCTTCTGTTTGAGCCATTGCAAGCTTCTTGTGTTTTACTATTTCTTCTGAGATCCATTCATGGAACTCGTTCCAGACATTTCTTACTTCCATAGGGTTTGCACAAGAACTAGAAGCATTGAAGAGGGTTTGAATCCTAGAGATTGCATTGTCTTCGAACGATGTAAGAATGCTATTCGTCGTTCTTAATCTCTTGGATGAGTGTTCTTCCTTAATAACCACTTTTCTTCCTACCTTCCAATCTGAGAGTTCTTGAAGAACATCAGTGATATTTTTCATGTTAATCCAAACACTGATATCTTCGTCCTTGATTTTTCTCAGATAGTTTCTGAATTCTGCCTCATTGTAGGGAGCAAATTTTGGAAAACCTATAACTGGAACTTTGGGGGTTAGAGTCAGTTCTCTAAAACATGAATTATCTAAACTGGCGTCTTCCTTCAAATGGTTTTTAAACCTAAGAATCTTCCCAGCGCTTTTAAGCAGCTTCCAAGATTCTCCTTCATTAATTAGAATGTCGTCAACTAATCCTGATTCAACTAAAATGTCTGAGATAAGTCTTCCATAGGGAATGAGACCACATTCATGATCAGAACAAGTTCTGGAGCTTCTGACGCCATCCTTGAGAAGCTTGAAGAGGATTGAGGGAATGTGCATTTTAATTCCTTTTAGTAGAAGGAATATAACACATTTTTGAGTATCGTTCAGCTGTTCTGAAGAGAGATGATGGAAAATAATCTCTTGCAGAATTTTGAACCAGACTTGAAGTGAGTTTTTCAGGTTTGAGAAGGTTTGGTTTTCAGATAAGGCTTCACCTTTGAAGATAGAGGACATCACCTTAGCTTCATTCTCTTCATTGAGTAAGTTTATGGAGATTCTGAATCCGTCATTTTCATGTAGTAAGAGATCTGTGATAGTCTTTTCAGTGATGAAGATTTTTCTTCCGAAAACGAAAGAGACAATGAGATTTTTGGATGTATTTGCATGAATCCATAAATCTTTGATTAGATGACCATAAGTTGGTCCTTCCAATCTTTTGAAGTAGTTTTTCCAACCTTGGGTTTCCAATAAGGGAGTAGTGTCGCATCCATTTGATTTCAGATTGTTGAAGTTAACTATATTTTCTGATAGAACCTTGAGATTGTTAACTGGGATTTGTGTGGTTGTGAGAATTGAGACGTATACCATTTTGAGAGAGAGAGAGAGAGAATACAAGGTGAGAAACTAGGAAATCTGATTGAATGAAGGTTGTTTTGTTCTCTTCGGGTTTGATGCTTTTATAGAGGAAGCAGACTATTTTTGAGGAAGATGGAACCGCAACGGTTGATTTTCCTAGGAACACTAAATAACGTGGAGCAGTGGATAAATAATTAATTCCTTTAATCAAAGGTCATGACACAATCTTAATGAGTGGTAATGGAACCGTTACTTAATCATGACCTGTGAGAGTTTATGGTCTCTAGACACTCCTAAGCCTTTTCATGTGAATTTTAAGCAGCGCTCATTATTAGATAATTAGTGCATTTTGATCATTTGAAATATTCATACAAATCACAAAACGATTAAGATGTAACATAAGCTTAGTTAAATAGAAATAACTAAAATCCTATCTTAGACTAAGAACGTCATCGGTGAACAAAATTCAGGAAGGACTTTTTCAGTCATTCCATTTCTTCTACAATGACCAACTACTCCCTGGAGGTCAAGAATGTGGGAGATAACTCTGCAGTAGGGAACTTGGTAGATTGTGTCTTCCCTAGATAGATTAATTTCTTCCTTTAAATAGTTGTACATGGACTGAGGTAGGTTTATTTTGATTTTAGATACTAAAAAGAAAATGAACAATCTTTCTTGGTTAGACAGTCAACTTCCTCCTTTTTCTCTTGGTCTTAGATTAGTCACCATAAGTTTGTACCAATCTTTAGCAAATGGAGTGAGGGTGCAAGGTTGAGTAGGATGCCCCTCTGTTTAAAAAATGATGTGCAAATGCCTATCGAAACTATGGTTGTTGATGTTTCTTTCCACAGTCACACCATCTTCGACACACTCAATGGCTTTAACTATGATGGTGGGGTTGATCAAGACTGGACAACCAGCCACAACAGATAGAATAACATTCTTTCCAAGATCATATTCTAGAGTTCGTGCATTTGCCCAAAAATCAGTCACCAGTTCAGGGAATATAGGTCCAACAAGCATGGAGAAATAATTTTCCCAGTTCTGAAATATAATTCCAGAGAGAACACTTGTTTTGTTGAGCTGTGGCAGAAGGTTTAAATTCACTGTGAATTCCTTCAGGAGTTCTAGATCGGATGTTTCTCCTTTGATGTTGTGGGACGACATTCTGAGCGAAGTTGAATTGTTTGAGGGATGAGGTTCTACCTAGTTAGATATTGAAGTGAAAAGGACTTTGAGATTTAATAGCAGTTTGTCAATCTGGAGCACGTGGGGTTCATCATTTCCAAGACTGGCTATAAATAGCTGTGATAGTCAGTGAAACGACATGTGATGGACTTTAATCGCCGTATATCTATAGCAGTAGGTTGCTGACACTACGTGATTATGACTGCTTATTTAACTCTTGAAAATTGTCTAATCATAAATGCGTGAGAGTATTATTATAGTTTCAATAATCCTAATATGACTGATGTTCAAATTATTGCTATTATTTCAAATAATGAGAATGAATGAAGACAGACATACCTTGGAGGTTATGAAATCCTTTTATGACTATTTTGAGTGCTTTCCATTCTAAGATATTATTAATTTTTAGATTCTGCTTGCTTCTGAGTGAGCTGCTGTAGGTTCCCATGTTCTTCAGGATACGCTTGTGTTCTGACTTCTGAGGAAAATGAATATTTTCTTGGAATGTGATCCTGGTTGAATTACAGCTTTCTCTCTTTTCTTGTTCAACCTTGTCCATCAACTCTCTAGGTTATAATAACCGAGATTAAGACTTAACATGATCAGAGTGACCACTTCATCCGAACTTAGCCAATTACATGCAATCCTTTTGGTAAGGCGATGTAATGAATGTTCTGAAGGAAAATTGACACTCATATGCTTGGGAGCAGTGCAGAGTGAACAATAAATTCTATTTGGTGACCCTATTCATAAGCAACAGATTACATCTATTTTTGATTGCTTCTCACTTCTCATTTCCTTGATCCATAGAACATGTTTGGTTCCGATACAGTTCTTAAGTTATGGATCTGAATCTTAAACGACAAACTATGAGAATTGGTTGAGTTTTCCTTTCATAGTCTGAATTCAGTTTGCGTTTGTGAGAATTTCTTTTCTTCGAAAGATGGTTGAATACGCAAGATTAGTGAGAACCTTTGAGAGGTTATACAAAGAAGAATTAACATATCAGCTTCTGACTTTGTTCTTCAAGGTTGTTTCAGAACTTGTTCAAAACCAAAACATCACTACGCAACACATGTGTACATCACTAGACATGGTTTGCATGAAACTTCTTGTTCTCACAATGCTGATCAACTTATTTGGGGTTGGTCACGCATATCTATGAGTTAACTGATTTCTTCACAAGAACATCATTAACGTCATCTTTTAAGACATCAGTTAGAGAACCTAGATGTCTGGATTGATAGCTTCTAATTTCATAGCTCAAGAGGTTCTGAGAACACTTGAACTGACAAAAATCAGATAATCAATAATTGGTTCTACTAGGATAGTCTTGATTTTTGAACCAGTTAAAACTTAAAAGTTCGATCAGGATCAAGTATTTACTGAATCTTTGGGATTCAGTTTTTCATTGAATCTTTTGATCTTTTCAGATTCTGATATTGAATCATTTCTAATAATTTGAATTTTCAGGTTCTGACTTCAGCAGAAATTTTTCTGAAATTCAAAATCTTAGAGCAACAATCTTCCTTCTTTGCATGAAGAGATTCATAATGAGTTTCAAACAAGAAAGTCAAGGGTGGACCTAATATGTTTCTTGAAAACATCTCAAAAACTCATAAAGAATTAATCTTCAACAAACAAGATTTCTTACTTTCTGATGATTCATCTTTTAAGCATATACGTGGTTTTATCCACACGTATTTTCCAGGATGAGCATTCAACAGATACAGTTTTTTATCTGATGAATTTATCTTATCAGCTGATTCTTCAATTTTTAATGAGACTTCATCTAGAATCAGTGAATTGCTCAAGAAGTAATCAGATTGATTACAATTTTGTACACAGTCAACTGTTGAACTGTTACAGAAATTGTAAGTGGATTTCAATATCACCCAGAGTACTTCTACGCACCACATCTGGATCTTTTTCTGACATTGTTAAGTGTTTGATGTAAATCAATAACAGAACCGGAGCTTTGATACCAATTGAAGGTGCGAGAAAGACACAAGAAATGGGGGGTTTGAATTGTGAATTTACTCTTCTAAATACTTTTCGTATCTTGTTAAAGAGACGCTCAAGAACCTTCAATATTTGTTGAGAGATTCTGATCTCTTAACTATGGAGCATGAGAACCATATAGGTTCTGATCATAAGATACGATACTTAGAACTTGCAGTGCGGAAGCTGATCAGAGATAGGCTGCAAGGTTCTAACTTTTGCTTAATATGAGGTTCTGATATTCAAAGCAGAAACATAAATAGAGATACTAAGAAAGAGAGTAAAGGACACACAATATATCCTGGTTCACCACGCGGGCTAATCCAGTCCACCCTCCTCAGGTGATTTCGCCTTGAACACAAGGACTTAATCCACTATAACCAAATAATTGATTACACTTGCACGGGCCGCGTCGATGACTAACAACTTGCACAGCTGCACTGTGACTAACAACCCAATGAACCGTTCAGGGATCCAACAGGATATAACGTTCATTGACCGAGCAGACCCACTGCTGGGATTTCACAGCTACCCGTTCAAGGATTTATCACAATGAATATAACGCTACTGACCATATTTCAGGATTTTCCACAATGACCCTCAGCCATTGTCATCTCAAGTATCTGATCACCACATGATCTACTCAAGGGCCTCAACTCACAGCTGAACCGTTCAGGGATCCATTCTGGATATAACGTTCACTGGAGGAGTCTCAATTCATTTAGTTGAATTGGCAAACTGGAGATTACAAATTGTGCTTCTTAATAAGCAAGTTTCTCCTAAGTTTAAGTACAAAGAACACACACATGTGTTTAAGCAAGATTTGAGCAACAACTCCTTGCTTTCCTAAGAAACTACAAAGATGTATTTAGATATTATAATTGTTGACATCTTGTAGATCTTCTTCTTCTTCTTCGTCTTCTTAGTTGAGCAAGCTTTGAGCAGCAACTCCTTGCTTCAAATCTTCAATGTAGTCCTGACGAGAAGGTAGGTTAATGACTTGACAGATCTTCAATGTTGTCTTCTTCATCAACAACTTCTGTTTTTGATTGTTGTTGTTGTGTTGATTTGTCTTCTTGAGTTTCAACAACAATTGCCATTAGTGAAATAATGATAGCTCTGAGTATGTTAAGTGTTACAACGAGAACTCATCGTTGTTGCTATCTTCACAATGACTTGGCCAATATTGTAGATAAACATTCAGTTCATGATTCTACAAGTGATCGACACATCAGAAGCAAAAACTCTTTCCATTAAATAGCCAGTAGAAATATAGCCGTTTGAGAATACTGTTGGCTATTTGGAAAAGAGACGCTGTGATATAATGAGTTGTACTGACACATCTCCTTTTTGCAGAGGGAAAAGTGACCGGACATCTTTTCTTGGGCAGTGTGTACATTTAACTCACAACGGTAATATCTAGACTTCAAAACTTCAGTGGCTTCTGATGTTAATTTGATGAAGCATGAGTAGAGTCTTCTTAGCAGAATATCTGATGCTTCAAGTCTTCAGTCAATTGAAGAAGTCCATTAGGAATCAGTCTTCAGAACTTCAGCACTTGGTCTTTAAGAATGTTATTCTTTTCTGTTTCAAGTCTTCTGAATCTTCAGAACCTGTCTTCAGAGTCTTCAGAACTTTGATATTTGAAACCTTGATCTTCAGAGCTCATAAGTCTTCAGATTCTTTCTGCACTTGGTCTTCAGCGCCTTCAGCAATCAGAACTTCAAGTCATATGAGTCTTCCGCACTTTGGTTCTTTCAGAGTGTACTTCTTCAGAAGCTTCGCTATCTTCAGAATCTCAATCACTTTCAGAGAGCATCCACAAGTGCATTGTAACAGCAATCTTGACATCCTTGGATCTGGCTGATCATGACTAGATAAAGAAGCATTCTTGCTTCTCGCGACTTTAGTCACACATAGTAACTTCGCATATGTTTATATTCAATCATAGTACATCTAGCTGGTGCATGTTGGTTCTGATGTCTTTAGTTCTTATGATCTGCACACAACACACGTTGGACCATAAAATGGTTCTTTCACAAATACTTATTGTTATCATCAAAACATAGATTGACTTATAGAGACAATTCTTGCTCTCACAATTACCACTTCCAAATTGGTTAAAAAAATTTATCGAGCACCTTGGATGCAATAGTGAAATCTATATTTTTCTCCAATTTTGTCGGCAAATTCTCATCTCATTTATCATTATAGAGTTGTATGCTTGCTATTTGTTGTGTTCGAATAACAGTTTGCATCAAAACCAACTCCAAGTCGCATATAATTTGATCCCGTAATTATGTTGAAATCGAAACAATATAAAATTGGGACTGATTTGAAATGCAGAAAAATTTTGCACTACACGCGGAAATTTTTTGCACTGAACCAGAAAATTCTACACTGAACCGGAAAATTCTGCACTATGCGCGGAAAAATTCTACACTGACAGATATCCAATTCATAATAAAACTTCAATATAAATGAGAATACATCATCATAATTGAATTTCAGATTACACCTACATCCTAACTGATTCTAGCTGGCATAACAGAATCCATAACTAACTTCCATTATAAATTCCCAATCTAACCTCCATCCTCAATCTCTATAAATCCGACCTCGCCTTCACAATTTGAGGGGAACAAAGTTCCAAATCACCCTCTCAAATTTCTCCATGCACTCTGAATTCCTAGAGTTCTTTAAATCCTCATCTTCAAAAATTCTCTCTACTCTTGTTTAAGTCTCTCCCTCAATCACTCAATCACTCTCCATCTCTCTGGTTTTCAACGCACATAGAAATAATCAAGCACCTACAAACTGCGGTTGGAGAAGGAGAAGCGATTCAATATTGATACACACTTGTAGCTTAAACAAGGAAATTAGTAATGATACTTGAAGAAAGATATCTCTGGTTTTCATCAGCAAACGTCAAACGTCCATCTCCAAAAGCCACCAGAGCTGCTCCCGTAGGCAAGCCTTCGTTTCTACCTTGTTTTGTGCTAAATCCTTCGCCATGATGTAGTATATAGGGTTTGAGGCTCCAATTCGCCTTTGATAACCGTTTAATTTCCGATCTGAGCACAAAGGGTTCTTCCGCTATTTTCTTCAATTTTTGCTTTTGGTGAGGAATCAGGGGAAATGGAGGCTGGACTGGTTTAGAGGACTTTGAAACGCGTTGATTGATGTAGGATTTGTTGTGTTTAGCCATCCGCAGCCGCCGGAGACGATTTCTGGCGCGGCGGATGAGGGTATTTCGGCCACAAGGTTATGAGGTGATGTTTGGATTCTAAAATCGTGTTATGGAATGAGAACTGATTCCCTCTTTCCTCATACATTTTATTTGGGCTCAATCAACTGAAGACCCATTGCAAGTTACTTCTTGGCACCCTGGTCTAACTAGCTATACCTCTCTGTCTGCTACTTTGACCAGCCCCTTCTTCATTGGGCTTTTTGAGCCCAATTGAACCATCAATTACTAGTTGTACGCACTAATGATGCCCACACCACCACCATTATGAACCAAACCATAGCACGATGGGCCTCACTTCCAGGCCCATCCTGAGATGATATTCTCACCTCTATTTCAGCAATGCACCTCTGGTCTGTTCCTTTTTTTTTTCTTTACTTTTTTTAGTTTTATTTAGTTTTTTTATTATTTCAATTGTTGTTTTTCTTTTTGAAATTTGTTCTTACTTTTAATGTTGATAAAAATGTTTAGGCAATAATAATAGGAAAATATATTTAGTGACTTGTTCATTCATTTTTGAAATGATAAAAAATATTAATTGTAAGAATTAAATCTTGTAATTTTAGAATTAATTGAAATTTTAGCCAAAATAGCACTTTAGTTAGAAATCTATTTTTTAGGGTTAATTATATAATTAATTTCTAATCATAACATGACATGATCCCATAGTTTTACATTGACCTTAGAATTGACTTTGATTTTCTTTAGGTTTTGGTCATTGAATTCGTTGTGCCTGATTTTCAATTGATCTCATCCTGATTGATTAAGTTGATCAAATGTCGCTTTGATCAACTAAATCCTTTGTCTGTGCTTATTCTCTCTGTATAAGTCAAGTGATCAAAATTTTCTTGATTACTTGACAAGACCTATCCTCTGTACTAGAACTACTTTGGACATCAACTCAAGCTCTAGACTTCACGTTCAAGTCAGACAAGCTCATAACATCGAACAAGACTGGAGCACTGTGCAACACTTGTCAATCACGAAGTGAATTGTGCGTCACGAGCCTTAAGTAGTAGAGAAGAGATGAGAATGGAGAATTCCTACCCTCATGGACCATAATTTTCAAGAAAAATCTGTTTGGGTATTTAAATGTGGAGTCTGCTTCTGGTTTTCAAAGTTAGTAATCTGGGTAAGTTCATCATAGCTTTTGTTAGGGTCTGGATTATTACCATGTGGGTATGGAATTGTGCTGGCTACTTTTGCCAATTTTTGGCTAAAAAGGGGGAGAAGGGGTATGGATTCATCTCAGTTGTGTGTTGGTTTTTACAACACATACTCATTCTTGCAAGTTGTGTTTTGCAAGGAAGTTGGATGCAACGTTCTGACATCCTTGAGTTCTCCCCTTGTGCCTTGTGGTCTGAGTTATGAAGTAGGTTGTGTCTTGTGACCTGAGTTACGTTCTCAATGGACTCTGTGTTGTGTGTGATACATCTGTTTCTTCTTAAGCTCTTTCTGGATCTTCTTATGGGTTCTCTTATGCCCCTTAAGAGGAAGGTTTATCCCTCCGTGGAAAGTAAAGGTTTGAGGGGGAGTGTGTTGCATACTCTTCCTCATGTACACCAACAGACAGCTAGGAATTTCAGGGGTAAGAAGGAGTCTCAGAAGTGTTTCAATCATATCCACCAAACGTCGACTTTCTTTTTCTACCAAAGAAGTTTTAACAAAAAATTTGTCAAAACGGGAGATTGAAGGCTATGCTGATTTGAGCAAATTTTTGGTAAAACAAGATGTCAAACACAAGGTTCCAACATGAAGAAGTCTGGTGAAAAAGGACGTAGCAGACATGATGTCCTAATGAATATATCGACATCTTGACCTGATATAGCAGGTTGTTGCTAATCTGGCCTAAGATTTAAGAAGCAATCAGAACATGGATCACGGAAGAAATAAACAGAAGATCCGAAGCCCATGGAAGCAGAAGGTTATAAAAGAGGACCAAAACCTAATGCAGTAGGGAGAGAGAGAACGACATAGACTTAGGAATCCTATTTTATAAAGTAGGGTTTAGGTTTTGAGAGTCATAGGTTTCTCTTGTAAGTCTCCCTCTGTATCGATTTGATACATTGTGGTAGACATAGGTACTCGTACAGATTCAGAAACCCGTAGGTAATGAATCGTGTATTGTTCTTTGATGAAGCTTTTAAGCAAATCCAAGTTAACTTGTTAGTCAAGGATGCTTGACTGAAATTTTTATTGAAAGGGGTGTCTTTCAATAGGATGATACAATTGTTGTAACTGTTAGATAATCACAGGTTGTGATTTAGGGAGTGAGATGAGTTTCTCTTATCTAGGATGGAGTTCTTAGATAAAGTTTTCATTGGGTAGTGATAGGTAAACGTGGGTGTTTACTGTAAACCAGTGGTTGTTTACATAAAACTATATTACTGATAGTGGATTCTTCTTCCTAGATTGGTATCCCCCAGATGTAGGTGATTTTCTCTGAACTGGGTTATCATATTTTGTGTTGTTTATCATTCTGCAATTTATAATTCAGCTTTGGTTAACATGTTGGAACAAATGTTTGAAACGTCTGTGTTTCTGCAGTTACTGATATTCTGAATATCAGTTTGCTGTTCTGTTCCTTGTTTAATAATTATGCAGAACAATGTCTTGACATGTGTTAGGACATCTGTTATCTGCTATGCCAGAATTTCAATTGGTATTAGAGCAGGCATCCTGTCTGTTTTTGGATGAGATCTTTGGGAGATACTTTCTGGCGTTTTAAACAAGGAGAAGTTTTGGAGATCAGATCATTCACTCAGACATACTCACAGGTATTAATGGATGGGATGGATGATCTGAATCAAAGGTAACAACTTAGTGGTTGTTCATGTTTCTGAGGGGGTTCTACAACAACTGTAGGAGAAATGGCTAGTTCTCTTGTTGGAGTGTCTTATAAGATGTTCTGACATCTTATTAGGGCATGTTGGAGATGTTCCTTGGTGGTTCCCCTGCATATGTTTCTGATGGAAGAGCTCTGGTATTTATTGGATTTTGGAGTTGTGACTAAAGAAAGATGGTGGAAGATCTCAACTGTTGGCTTCTATATTTGAAGATATATAAATCTTTTATTCCAAAGTCAGGAGCGATGGAATGGAGAGAGTTGTTGGTAGATATCAGTTATGGTGACTTGGTACTTGGAAGCTTGGTTCCATTGTGTATCTTGAAGTCAGTTGAAGAGAAGGAGAGTTGAGATTAGGTTTATCAAGTTCTTGCTCTAGGAAGTTGATAAATTAGTGATCGACTAAGTTGTCAAAGATACTTGAGAATTCTCTCAAGTCCACTCATAAAGGCATCTCAGTAGTACATCTGGAGTCTTCTAGTTGTTATTCTGATTAGAGGGTGTTTATGTGAAACATAAACCTGAAGAAAGTGGAGGTGATTTATTTTCACCATCCAAACGTACAAGGAAAGATTCATCTTTCTTAATCCTAAGGATGAATCCAATCTGAATGGAGATTTCAGAACCGTTGAGGTAAATAGGGTTCGTTCAGAGGGAATCTTAGTTACTTGAGTCAAGGGTGGCAGCCTTGGTATCTCAACACTTTGAAGACACTTACAAAGATTGAATACTTGATAAGTGTTCATGGAGGGATCTGTTGGAGTATGGCTTCAACAGTGACACAGGGTTATTGAACAAGGATTTAAGATCAATTTCTATTTGTTATACTCACAAGTATTTAATTGATTATCCTTGTATGTGAAATTCAAGATTGCTGATGTTCAACAAGATGTTGAAACATCTCTTCATCTGGGTTTGTGCAGAATCATGGGAGGGGTACTGCTACGCTTTTGGATATATTTCTCTTGGGTAATGACCTAAGAATCTGCTTCAGTTTGTGTGGCAGAAGCATTTGATCTCTGGAGAGTTTCCTGGAAAGAACTGGTCTAGACAATGGTGATGTTGAAGATGAAGAAGAAGACATCATAATCTTAATGAATATTTCTTGGATTTGTTTATTTCTGATCTAGGAGTATTGGAGTGCAGCAGGTGTATTCCAGTTGTTACTAGAAGCATCTGATGTTTATCTGGAAAGTGTCCTGGCAAGAGACTTGTCCAGAATATGGTGTTGGTGATGGCACAACTTGGGTCAGTTTATTTCTGATCTAGGTACATAGGAGCATGTGATCTTGCTCATCTTGGAAGTCAAGGATAAATGACAGTTATCTTCGACTTTCTGCAGACTGCTCTACTTAAGGAAAGCGGCATTCTTTGGTATAACTATGGTGTAGTCTATGACTAATTCTTTTCTGAAGAATCAGACTTGGCACGTTTGAGTTCTTTGGAGTTGTGAAGCAGATATTCATCATGGTGTGAGCTTGAATTGAATACCTGTGATATGATTAAGAAGGATGAAGGTTGTCTACTAAAACTTGGTTGTTGAATCAAGTCTATGAGAACATGGAACTCTTGTTTTGTTATAGGGAGGAGGTTCTTCTAAGTGGCAAAAGGAAGAGCTGAATTCCTCAGCTGGATGTCTGATCAAATGTCATGACATCAAGCAGAAACTTCAGGGTCTTAGTTGATGTTGTGGCGCATCTGTCATACCCCAAATTTTAACCACTAAGATTTCTCATCATTGTGTAAGTCATCACCACAATATGGATGAATCATTATGCCTCATCAGTCTCCCCAAGGATGGGTGAGCATTCACCACAATCAGAATTAGGGTTTCAAGCCCTCTTAGAGTTCTTAGACAAAGGATAAATCAAGAATTAACATGATCTTCAACTTGTCTAACCTCTCAAACATCCACAATAGATCAAGAGGACTCCCACAGCAAGAATCAAGCACAAGGTTGCGACATTCTAAGTGGATCAAGCCTCCAGATCGCCAGTGTCACCAAATTAGGGTTTGGTCGACCAGGGCCTCCAGATGGAAATTTTCCTTTGGGCATGAGCCAATGCTTTAAAGCATAACCTAAGATACTTCATGGGTAATCATAAACCCAATCATCAAGTCAATTTAGCCTCAAGGGATGCATTTATAAAAAATCAGGAATTAGGGTGTCTTGACCTAATTCACCCCTAAATTGACTTTAGGGACAAAACATGAGCCAAGACCTCAAGACATGACTTGAGGGTCTCTAACCCACTACATTGATCCATTTGCAACAATGGATTGGTCCAAGAAGCTTGATCAACAAGTTTCAAGTTCATCAGAACCACAATTAGGGTTTCGCGGGAAAAGTCAACTGTACCTTTGATTTTTGACCCAGGCATGCTCCCAAACCTTGGGACATGATTCAATACTGTAACACCCCATTTTAATTATTTAATCGTCGTGTGTTAATTTGTATTGTTTGACCTTGTTAAAGGTGAGTGAAGGGTAGTGCCTTATTTAATTAGTGGGGATTAAAAACCTTAGCTAATAATAATGATATAGCAGTGAAAATAATAATAGTAATATGGTTAGTAGTGTTATTATTATTATTCTTATTATTATTATTATTATTATTATTATTAGGACTATTATTATAATTATTATGATTTTATTATTAATTAAATAAAAATCTGATATAATTAATTAGATAATGGCTAATAGAAAATAATAAGGGCAATTTGGTAATTATAGGATGATTAGTGAAAAATTGGTGGGAGTTTAGCCATAATTAGAATTTTAGAGAGAGAAAGAGAAAGGCTAAGGAGAGGAAGAACAAGGGTGTGCTAGGGCTAACATCTTCATTATATTTTCGCAGGAATTAATCAAAGATTCGAGGTAAGGGGGGAGAAACGGGTTTAATATTGGTGATATGTTCATGATAGGGTAGTGGGGAGTCCTTAACCCCGTAAGAAATTGTATGAATATTTTGTTGTGTGGATTTATTGTTGTACGATTGGTTTGATGATGAAATTATTTGTGAATTGATTTGTCCTATCTTGAATTCTGTTGTTGTTACTGTTGTACGGATGCATTATGTTGCAGATCTGGTTTTGGTGCAGGTTGTAGGAAATGAATTAGACATAGAACTCTTAGATCTGATTTAGTAATGTTAGGAAAAGATGTAAGATGAATAATGAGACATAAAACTGATGTAGAACTCGTTTTAGGAGCATTTGGAATGGTAGAATAGGGATCAATGTGGCAGAATTCGGAATGAGATGAGAAAAATGGGTATTTTCACAGCTTCTGCCCATACGCGTACCAAGGAGGGCGATACGCGTATGGCTGGGCGTACTGAGGGGCAATACGTGTAACGCACGTGTTAATACGCGTATGGCAAGGCAGAATGTGAGGTAATATGCGTATGAAGAGAGGGACTACGCGTAATAGGAGAGTCGTACGCGTAATGGGTTGGAATTTGGGAATTTCAGTATAAAAACATCTCTGTTCGTATGCGTAAGGCACAAGGCAATACACGTAAGGACTTGGGCACTTGAGGCAATACGCGTAAGGGGGAGAGGTATTACGCGTATGCTTGGGCGGGAAAGTGTGGCAATACGCGTATGACTCAGGTCAGTACGCGTATGACCAGTGTGCGTGGAAAATTTTGGTGTTCTGCGATTTCTTTCCCGATTTCGCGTCCAATGTAGTTTCTTATGGTTTGGGAGGTTGGGATTAGATGCCAGAATTTGAGTAGTGTGAGATTGGTGACGAAAATAATTAATTTAATAATTTTAGGGAATTAATTAATTAATAGTTGATTGATGTTGTGTGAAGTAATCGTATGGTGTTGAATGTTGATGTGTGATTCAGGTGTGATCAGGAGGATCGTGAACATGTATATATATGTCATTGTACATGTGTTTCATATGCATAATTGTGTCATGCATTTCATGGTGTTGGTGGGATGAATCATTGCTCAGGAGGAGTGTATGTGATTCATCCGTACTCCGATATGGAGAATGGTGGGGATAGATCATTGCCAAGTAGGGGTGTATGTGATCTACCCGAGTTCGATTGAATGAACCATGATGTTGGTACCACATGCATTGTGTCTAATGTTGAGTCGCATTGCACCATTTTTTTGATATGTGTTGTTTGTATAGCGATGATTTGTTGACTAGTGGGTCGTATTTGTATGATTGTGTGTGAATACTTACCCTTATCATGTATTGTTCACCGTTAAGTATTGAATGTAATTCTCACCCCTCTGTTGTTATTGTGTCTGTGCTTCTTCGGAAGTACAGATAATCCAGGTACTTAGGTTGCTGGAGTGCGTGTTGCTTGTTCGAGTCATAGGAGTCGCTCTGATACGTAACACGGGAATTATGGGGATTTCAATAATTTGTTATTTGTTATTTGTTTTTGTTACGTATCTTTCTCTTTGATGAATTTATGGTGAACCACGAGTTATGTGGAATTTTTCCGAAGTTGTTGGCATGTGGCCGTGAAATGAATAAATAAATTATTTTCCGCTGTTTTATTTCATTTAATAAAAGGAGTTTGATGTTGGTTTTATGAATGTGGCATCCTACTTTATTTCTGGTGTAAAAACTCTGATTATTTCAAAGAATTTTGTGTATTTTTCATAAATGGAAAAGTGGGGTGTTACAATTGGTATCAGAGCAAGTCGGTCCGTCCGGCCAGGTGTAGTAATTGAGTCTGTCCTTAGTATAGGAGGCGTTTGTGTGTTTTGAGCTTATGTTGATTGTTGACCAGTATGGCAGGAAGGAATGATGATGCTCTTGCTGCTGCTATGCAAGCCATGACACAAGCTGTAGAGAACGCCAATCAGGCTGGAGGTGCTCAGTTTCGTGACGACACAGTTCCAGAGCAATAAGCCGCCTACATATGAGGGAGGTATTTTGGATCCAGAGGCTGCAGAGAAATGGCTGAAGACTGTTGAGAAGATCTTCAGGACCATGGAATGCAGTGACGCTCAGAAGGTACGATTTAGTACTCATATGCTGGAAGGGGAGGCTGAGGCCTGGTGGGACAACAGTCGTCAGAGATTGGAAGCTACAGGTACTGAGATTACTTGGGCAGTGTTGCAAGCTGAGTTTCTGGAAAAGTATTTTCCGGAAGATATTCGTAGTGCAAAGGAGGTTGAATTTTTGGAGCTGAAACAGGGTGATAAGACAGTTGCTGAATATGCTGCTTGGTTTGAAGAGTTGGTTCAGTATTGTGTTCATTACAATACTGAGGAAGCTATGACTTCGAAGTGCTTGAAGTTTGAGAATGGACTGCGTCCCGAGATCAAACTGGGCATTGCTTGTCAGAAAATAAGAAATTATCCAGAAGTGGTAAGCAGAAGCAGAATCTATGACAATGATAACAGAGCCAGAATTGCTCATTACAAGGCTGTGAATGAGAAGAAGGGTAAGCAGAGGTTTGGAGGTACTCCTTACAGTGCTCCAGCTGATAAGGGGAAACAGAAAACTGACGTAGAAAAGAAACCAAAGGAGTAGGTTCTGATACTCTCAAGTGTTTCCGATGTGGTGGTGCGGGTCATCGTGCTAATAACTGTTCGAATGAGGTGAAGAAGTGTTTTAAGTGTGGTAAGCCTGGTCATGTTATAGCAGATTGCAGAGCCACTATGCCTACTTGTTATAATTATGGAGAGAAGGGTCACATCAGCACTCACTGTGAGAAGCCGAAGAAGTCTCAGGCGTCTCAAACTGGTGGGAAGGTGTTTGCCTTGGTGGGAGCCCAATCCACTGACGAGGAGCGTTCCGTTAAAGGTACTTGCTTTATTAATGATATTCCTTTGATTGCTATCATTGACACGGGTGCAACACACTCGTTTATTTTTATTGACTGTGTGAAGAGATTAGGGATTGTGCCATCTACTCTAGAGTAGAGGATGACGATTAAAACTCCATCTATTGGTTCCGTGGTTACTTCTTTGGTGTGTTTGAAGTATCCGCTGACCATGTTTGGTAGAGATTTCAGAGTGGACTTGATTTGTTTGCCACTCAGTAATCTCGATGTTATTTTGGGTATGAACTAGTTGGAGTTCAACCGGGTTTATATTGATTGCTTCAGGAAGACGTTACTGTTTCTTACTCCTGAAGAGGAAGCATTAGCAGATTCGCTATCTAGCAGGGAGTTAAGGGCGTTGTTGGAGGATGAAGCGAAGCTGTTTGCGGTGTTTGCCTCGTTATCTGTTGAAAGCAAGACTTCAGTTAATGAATTACCTGTGGTGAATGAATTTCCTGAAGTGTTTCCAGACGACATCACAGAATTGTCTCCGACAAGGGAAGTTGAATTCACTATTGATCTTGTACCGGGTACCAGACCTATCTCTATGGCACCGTACGGGATGTCTGCATCAGAATTGGCAGAGTTGAAATCTCAGGTCGGAGAATTGCTCGATAAGAAGTTTATTAGACCAAGTGTGTCACCGTGGGGAGCTCCAGTGTTGTCGGTGAAAAAGAAGGATGATAGTATGCGTCTGTGTATTGATTACCGTCAGTTGAATAAAGTGACCATTAAGAATAAGTATCCACTTTCGAGGATTGATGACTTAATGGATCAGCTGGTAAGAGCTCGTGTTTTCAGTAAAATTGATATGAGGTCGGGTTACCATCAGATTAGAGTAAAAGAAGGTGATATTCAAAAGACTGCTTTCAGAACTCGCTACGGACATTACGAATATGCAGTGGTGCCTTTCGGAGTGTCTAATGCGCCGGGTGTGTTTATGGAATATATGAATCGCATCTTCCACTCTTATCTGGATCAGTTTATTGTGGTATTTATTGATGATATACTGATTTATTCTAAGTCTGACGAGGACCATGCAGGACACTTGAGAATCACATTGCAGGTGTTGAAAGATAATAAATTGTTTGCAAAGTTCTCGAAGTGCGAATTCTGGTTGAAGACTGTGAGTTTCCTGGGTCATGTTATCTCTGGTGATGGTATAACGGTGGACCCATCTAAAGTAAGTGCAGTACTTCAGTGGGAGCCACCGAAAACAGCAACGGAGATTAGAAGCTTTTTGGGTTCGGCAGGTTACTATAGAAGATTCATTGAAGGGTTTTCTAAACTGGCATTGCCATTGACTCAGCTAACCAAGAAGAATCAAGCTTTTGTTTGGGATGCTTCTTGTGAGGAAAGTTTTAAGGAACCGAAGAAGAAATTGATTACAGCACCAGTGTTAATTTTACCAAGTCCAAATGATCCTTTTGTAGTGTATTGTGATGCGTCTAAGATGGGATTAGGCGGTGTGTTAATGCAAGATGGCAAGGTAGTGGCTTATGCTTCACGACAGTTGAGGGTGCATGAGAGGAACTATCCTACTCATGATCTTGAATTAGCTGCAGTGGTATTTGTGTTAAAAATCTGGAGGCATTATTTGTATGGGTCAAGATTTGAAGTATTCAGTGATCACAAGAGTCTGAAATACTTATTCGATCAGAAGTAGTTGAATATGAGGCAGAGAAGGTGGTTAGAGTTCTTAAAGGATTATGATTTCAATTTGAGTTACCATCCGGGAAAAGCTAATGTTGTAGCAGATGCTCTAAGTCAGAAGATAATCCATATGTCAGCCTTGATGGTGAAAGAAATGGAATTGATTGAGCAGTTCAGAGAATTGAGTATGGTTTCTAAAACTACACCAGAAAGTATTAGATTGGGTATGCTGAAGGTGAATAATGAATTTTTGGATGTAATTAAAGAAAATCAGAAACTGGATGTGAAATTAGTGGACTTGATGCCTACAGGAGGGGATGGTTCTGATAGTGACTTTAAAGTGGATAATGTTGGTGTGTTGAGGTTCCGGGGCAGAATTTGTGTACCGGATAATGAGGAATTGAAAAAGGAAATCTTAGAGGAAAGTCATCGGAGTAGCTTGAGTATTCATCCGGGAGCTACAAAGATGTATCAAGACTTGAAGAAGTTATTTTGGTGGTCCGGTATGAAGAGGGACATAACTCAGTTTTGTTTATGCTTGTTTGATATGTCAGAAGTCGAAAGTAGAGCACCAGAAGCCGTCGGGATTAATGCAACCGTTGGAAATTCCGGAATGGAAATGGGACAGTATTGCTATGGATTTTGTTACTGGTTTGCCAAATATGGCAAGAGGCTTTGATGCTATTTGGGTAGTGGTGGATCGACTTACGAAGTTCGCACATTTTATACCAATTAACATCAGTTTCCCGTTGTCGAAGCTGGTAGAGATCTATATCAGAATAATTGTGAAGCTGCATGGTGTTCCGTCGAGCATAGTGTCAGATTGAGATCCGAGGTTTACTTCAGAGTTTTGGAGGAGTCTGCAGGAAGCCTTGGGTTCTAAGTTGAAGTTGAGCTCGGCTTATCATCCATAGACCGATGGTCAGTCGGAGAGGACTATTCAGTCGTTGGAGGATTTGCTGAGAGCCTGTGTATTGGAAAAAGGTGGTGCGTGGGATACTCATTTGCCATTGATTGAGTTAACGTACAACAATAGCTACCATTCTAGTATTGGGATGGCACCTTTTGAAGCTTTGTATGGTAGGAGATGTAGAACGCCTCTGTGTTGGTATGAGACTCGTGAGAATGTGGTGCTTGGACCGAAAATTGTGCAACATACTACTGAGACCATTCAGATGATCCGTGAGAAGATGAAAGCGTCTCAGAGTAGACAGAAAAGTTATCATGATAATCGAAAGAAAGATTTGGAATTCAATGAAGGTGATCACGTGTTCCTGAGAGTTAACCCAGTGACTGATGTGGGACGTGCATTAAAATCGAAGAAGTTGGATCCTAAGTTTAATGGACCGTATCAAATCTTGCAGAGGGTTGGTTCAGTTGCTTATAGAGTGGCGTTACCGCCTGAACTTTCGAACTTGCATGACGTGTTTCATGTGTCGCAACTTCGAAAGTATGTGTCTGATCCATCTCATGTTATTCCAAGGGATGAGGTGCAGATCAGGGATAATCTTACTGTGGAGGCGATGCCGATAAGGATCGAAGATTGCAAAATGAAACAACTCAGAGGAAAGGAGATACCTCTGGTGAGAGTAGCTTGGGGAGGAGCTGCTGGCGGAAGTGTGACCTGGGAGCTGGAGAGCAGGATGCGAGAGTCGTATCCGGAGCTATTTCCATCAGGTACATTTCGAGGACGAAAATAATTTAAGTGGGGGATAGTTGTAACACCCCATTTTAATTATTTAATCGTCGTGTGTTAATTTGTATTGTTTGGCCTTGTTAAGGGTGAGTGAAGGGTAGTGCCTTATTTAATTAGTGGGGATTATAAACCTTAGCTAATAATAATGATATAGCAGTGAAAATAATAATAGTAATATGGTTAGTAGTGTTATTATTATTATTATTATTATTATTATTATTAGGACTATTATTATAATTATTATTATTTTATTATTAATTAAATAAAAATCTGATATAATTAATTAGATAATGGCTAATAGAAAATAATAAGGGCAGTTTGGTAATTATAGGATGGTTAGTGAAAAATTAGTGGGAGTTTTGCCATAATCGAAATTTTAGAGAGAGAAAGAGAAAGGCTAAGGAGAGGAAGAACAAGGGTGTGCTAGGGCTAACATCTTCATCAGATTTTCGCAGGAATTAATCAAAGATTCGAGGTAAAGGGGGAGAAACGAGTTTAATATTGGTGATATGTTCATGATAGGGTAGTGGGGAGTCCTTAACCCCGTAAGAAATTGTATGATTATTTCTGTTGTGTGGATTTATTGTTGTAAGTTTGGTTTGATGATAAAATTATTTGTGAATTGATCTGTCCTATCTTGAATTCTGTTGTTGTTACTGTTGTACGGGTGCATTATGTTGTAGATCTGGTTTTGGTGCAGGTTGTAGGAAAGGAATTAGACATAAAACTCTTAGATCTGATTTAGTAATGTTAGGAAAAGATGTAAGATGAATAATGGGACATAAAACTGATGTAGAACTTGTTTTAGGAGCATTTGGAATGGTAGAATAGGGATCAATGTGGCAGAATTCAGACTGAGATGAGAAAAATGGGTATTTTCACAGCTTCTGTCCATACGCGTACCTAGGAGGGCGATACACGTATGGCTGGGCGTACTGATGGGCAATACGCGTAACACACATGTTAATACACATATGGCAAGGCAGAATGTGAGGTAATACGTGTATGAAGAGAGGGACTACGCGTAATATGAGGGTCGTACACGTAATGGGTTGGAATTTGGGAATTTCAGTGTAAAAATGTCTCTGTCCGTACGCGTAAGGCACAAGGCAATACGCGTAAGGACTTGGGCACTTGAGGCAATACGCGTAAGGGGGAGAGGTATTACGCGTATGCTTGGGCGGAAGAGTGTGGCAATACGCGTATGACTCAGGTCAGTACGCGTATGACCAGTGTGCGTGGAAAATTTTGGTGTTCTGCGATTTCTTTCCCGATTTCGCGTCCAATGTAGTTTCTTATGGTTTGGGAGGTTGGGATTAGATGCCAGAATTTGAGTAGTGTGAGATTGGTGACGACAATAATTAATTTAATAATTTTAGGGAATTAATTAATTAATAGTTGATTGATGTTGTGTGAAGTAATCGTATGGTGTTGAATGTTGATGTGTGATTCAGGTGTGATCAGGAGGATCGTGAACATGTATATATATGCCATTGTACATGTGTTTCATATGCATAATTGTGTCATGCATTTCATGGTGTTGGTGGGATGAATCGTTGCTCAGGAGGAGTGTATGTGATTCATCCGTACTCCGATATGGAGAATGGTGGGGATAGATCATTACCAAGTAGAGGTGTATGTGATCTACCCGGGTTCGATTGAATGAACCATGATGTTGGTACCACGTGCATTGTGTCTAATGTTGGGTCAATTGCACCATTTTTTTGATATGTGTTGTTTGTATAGTGATGATTTGTTGACCAGTGGGTCGTATTTGTATGATTGTGTGTGAATACTTACCCTTATCATGTATTGTTCACCGTTAAGTATTGAATGTAATTCTCACCCCTCTGTTGTTATTGTGTCTGTGCTTCTTCGGAAGTACAGATAATCCAGGTACTTAGGTTACTGGAATGCGTGTTGCTTGTTCGAGTCATAGGATTCGCTCTGATACGTAACACGAGAATTATGGGGATTTCAATAATTTGTTATTTGTTATTCGTTTTTGTTACGTATCTTTCTCTTTGATGAATTTATGGTGAACCACGAGTTATGTGGAATTTTTCCAAAGTTGTTGGCATGTGGCCGTGAAATGAATAAATAAATTATTTTCCGGTGTTTTATTTCATTTAATAAAAGGAGTTTGATGTTGGTTTTATGAATGTGGCATCCTACTTTATTTCTGGTGTAAAAACTCTGATTATTTCAAAGAATTTTGTGTATTTTTCATAAGTGGGAAAGTGGGGTGTTACAAATACACCCTATAACACCTACGAAATCAATCCATCAAGTTTGATTTAGGTCAAGGACTTGATTTCATAGAGGATCACACAGTTTGGAATTCATCTAACAAAAAGTCAACTGTGCACAAAAGTCAACTTTGACTTTTTGAGATTTTTCACAAATATGGTTCTTTGACCTTAAAATGATGTTAATGTATGATTGAAATCATCATTCATCAAGAAAAATCCAGAAAAGTGGGATAACTTGTAAAAGGGGTAACCATAAAAAACTTACAAATTTTCTAAGTTATGGAACAAAGTGGCTAGGGTACCAACTTCCAAGGATCATAACTTGAGATCCAAGTAACCATTTGGGCTAATTCAAAGATGGATTTGTAGCTCTCATGGCATACTTTAAAAGTATCAACTACACCTCATTCCAATTCCTCATGGATTTCAAGTTATGGAATGGCCAAAATCACAAAAAGTGAAAATGTCACTTTTTTCCAACACTTAGTGAAATTTTCACTAAGTCAGAATCTGCCTTCACTTTTTTCCAAATGTAGGGGCATTTTTCACTTGGATCCAAAAGGTATCAAAACAAAATATGATCACACACATGTTGTATCATATGAGAACTTTCCAAAATGGCCAAGAACTCCATGGAATTCCACTTGAGCCATGAGATATGACCATGCCAATATGCCTTGCTGCAAACTATCATGGCAAGGCAGATTTGTGCATTTTGCTCGATTTGCCAAATTTGTGCAAATGACAAACATGTCTATCCATCTCAACACCTCAGTGAGGGAACAAGGAGGGACAAACACTGATCCATCAGCCTCCCAAGTCTTTGGAACCAAAAGTAGCATGCCAAACCTAGAAATCCCTAAAGAGGGGACAAAACTCCAATTTTGGTTTGGAGCATTTAATGGATGTACCAAGGTGGCATGGACTGAACCATTTCCAACTGAATTCAGTCAAGACTTATCCAAGAACTAGGGAACCAGCAGCCTGTGCTCTAACCTCTAGTCAATGGCTAGAGGAGTCTGGAGATTCCAAAATGTCACCATTGGCCAAACCTTCGCTGCAGTTGCCATTCACTATTGTTTGTAAAACAAACTTGCTATACTATAAATAGAGCTCATTTGTGCTCAATTTGAGTACACCAAAGCCATCAAACAGATGCTTTCCTCAAAATCACCTTCTCACTTCCAAATTTGCCTTCCAAAGCAAGTCACTATCGGGTTTTGAGTTTGAGAGCAATTCCAACCAAACCAATCACACACACACCTCATAAACATCATATAAAAGTGATCCAAACACTCACAAGTGACCTGTAACACCAAAATCACAAAGTCCCCTCTCAAAACCTCAAAATAGGGCCTTTTTGCATTTTTCAAGCCATGTCTTGATTCAGTCACTTTCAAAACCAGATAAAGCCTCAAACACACTCCAAATATCATCCTTGAACTATCCCAAATGGTTCCACACATCTGTAACATCATTTAAGAGAGTTGCTATTTAGGCCACTTTTGCCCATTTTGCAAGAAAGGGCCAATTTCCATTCCTGAGGTTTCCAGCTGATTCCAATCATCCTAAAAGCTTCTAAGGGATCATTTGAGAGTGTTCAAAGCATCAGAACATTTCTGGAACAAAGCCCTTGGCAGATAGCCCAAAAACTCCAAGGGAGGTAAGCATCACAACTTGAACTCTTTAAAATATGCCTTGCTTTGAGGTCCACTGATCATGCATCTCTTATACATGTTATATGTGTTGCGTTTGAACCAATTCATCATGTAATTCATGGCTGTACCAAGAGGTAGCACAGAAAATGCACATTATGGCCTATTTCAAAACCACTATCGGGTTTTGAGGAGGATTGATTTTGTAGAAAAACCACCACCACCATTGGATTCCTTGTGAAATTCTAGGCCAAATGGATATAAATTTTGTCTCAATCCATGGAGAAATGAGGAAGTTATGACCTTCACGTTTCTGACCAAAAACCTTGCCTTGCCTTGCCCAGGCCAAGAACAAGGCAAGCCTTGTATATTTATGGTTGGGGTTTGATACACAGATGTATCACCACCCCAGTGGTAAGGCGCGCATGCTGCACACAAGAGGTCTGGGGTTCGAATCCCCCTTGCCCCAGACCCCTTTTTAATGTTTTTTTTCCAATTTTTATTGTTTTTCATATTATTTTTAATGATTTGAAAAACTAATAACTAACTCAATTTTAATTATTTTTGATTGGTTCTTTTTTCAAAAAATCAAAAAAATATTGAAATATTTTATTCCACAAAGAAATCAAATTTATATTATTTATTTAATATAATTAGTATTTTTGTGAATAAATTCATTTTTAATTGTTTTTAAACATTTAAAAGTGAATATTCATTTTGAAAATCAAAACCAAATGAGTTCTAAATCATCTTGTGATTAAAACCTCATTTTTCAAACCTAAAACAAAAATCACAAGTGGTTTATTCAAACTTATTTGGTATTTTTATCATTTTTATTGATTTTCTTTGAATATTTACTTTTTAAGGAAAACAAAATTAGGGTTTCTCTGATTTCCACCCTCACAAATCTTTTTAAAACACCTGGGCCTCAAATAGAGTGTAAGACCCAACCCTCCTTTGAAAACCAAAACATTTTTGGGCCTCAGTCATTGTATAAGACCCACTGCGTTTTCAAAAATCTCGGCGCGATCGCCATTTCAAAACGAAAATCATCTGGGCCTACCCTCGTGTTATAAGCCCCATTTCCTTTCTTTAAAACATCTTTGGGCCTCTATTAGAGTGTAAGACCTATCCCCTTTGTAAATACACCACTTTTTGGGCCTCTCCACTGTATTTTCAAAAACAACGGTGCGATCGTCGCCTTTTCAAATTCATCTGGGCCTCTCCCTGAGCTGTAAGCCCCATCTCTTATACAAAAAATAAACACTTGGACCTCTAATAGAGTGTAAGACCCAATCCTTTTTTGAAACCAAAATGATTTGGGCCTCAGCCATTGTATAAGACCCACTGTGTTTTCAAAAATCTCGGCGCGATCGCCAGTTCAAAATAACCCTGGGCCTCTCCTTGAGTTGTAAGTCCCATATCTTGTACAAAAATAACTCTTGGGACTCTAATAGAGTGTAAGACCCAATCCCCTTGTACATAAAACTTTGTGGGCCTCACATATTATATAAGTCCCTCTGTACAGTTTTCAAAACAACGGTGCAATCATCGTTAAAACTTGGGCCTCTCCTTGAGCTGTAATCCCCAACAATTTTTTCAAAGCACTTTCTCCTTTGATTTTGAATATAATATTGTTATCAAAGCTTTCTTTGTTGAACAACTAACAAAACAGCATGGAAGCTCTACAACGGGTAAGTGTTTATCCGCTTTCATTTATCGCTTTTATATGTATATAACTGTATTGTGGGGCTACTTCACTATAAGTCTTCTTTCACATCCTTTATATACTTGTCATATATCCATTGTGTAATACTAGTATAGTTATTTAGAGTTTTCCCCGGCAACTACGTCTAGCACTAGGTAAAGCCATGTTGGTCACTCTTAAATACAAACAAAACTAGATCCCCAATAGGATTACCAGATACAGTCTTTCCTCCTCTTGGTTTTAAACAATATGGAAACGTGAAAGGCAGCATTCTCGGTGAACCCTTTCTCAGACTGTCACTCTTAGAAATTGTCAAAGAAACTCTACCTCTCCAGAGATGATCTTTTATCCGTGAATGCCATCTCTTGAGTTTCTTCCAAATCCTCGAACTTTCCTGGAATGATCTCTTCTCGGTCAATTGCATTTCTTGAACTTCTCTTGGTTTGGGGACCCACAGGCTTCCTAAAAGCATCCCCGCCTCCTCTTGGGCATTGTACAAGGACCCTTCGGCTTCTTAGAAGTTCTCATGCCTTCTCTTGGGATTAATACAAGGACCCTGACGACCTTTTAAAGGTATAAGACATAACTTAGTCATCATTTGCTAGAGCAGTCTTTCCAGCGTGAAAACTCTGGCCGTTGTAGGGTTAATACCCATCCCTTAATGCCCATGCCTCCGCTTGGGCATTGTACAAAAGATAAAACTCTAGACTTGGATAGTCTAAGACCCTTGAGTCTCAAAGACATTCTCAAGTTCCCTTCAAACATAGGTAGAAACCCGGTCTCTCTCATGAGAGTTCCCCATACTTGGACCCGCTTCAGGATCCTCAGAATCCATAGCGGTAAGATAGCCTCCTCTTGGGCTTTGTACAAATGACTCTCCCCAGCGGAGCTAACCTTTTCCGACTCTCTTGTTCAGTATAAAAGACTCTCTTATTGAGTCAATCCCTTTTAGCCTCCGTCTTGGGCTTTGTACAAGACATATAAATCATTCTCTTGTTGAGTATAAAAGACTCTCTTGTTGAGTCAAACAACCTTCCGACTCTCTTGTTGAGTCACTTTCCTTTTTTAGCCTCCGTCTTGGGCTTCATACAAGACACATACAAAACACTCTCTTGTTGAGTGTAACAGACTCTCTTGTTGAGTCGATCTCCTTTTTTAGCCTCTGTCTTGGGCTTCATACAAGACACCTGTAAAACACTCTCTTGTTGAGCATAAAAGACTCTCTTGTTGAGTCAACCTTTTAGCCTCTGTCTTGGGCTTCATACAAGACACATACAAAACACTCTCTTATTGAGTATAAAAGACTCTCTTGTTGAGTCACTTCCCTTTTAGCCTCCATCTCGGGCTTCGTACGAGACACGAAATCACTCTCTTGTTGAGTCAATCACCTGTCACATAGACTCTCTTGTTGAGTCAAACCCTGTTAGCCTCTATCTCGGGCTTCGTGCAAGACAACAAATAAAAAGCATCCCCTTGTTGAGTCAATCGCCTCCTCTTAGGCTTTGTATAAGGAAACCTCGGTTGAGTCAATCAACCTTTTAGCATCAAACCTGTGCCTTGCTCACAACATACAAACATCAACAACTCCTCTTTAGAGATGACAAATTCTCTCTCATCTAAACCCTTTTAGCTTCACATCTTGGGCTTTGAACAAGATACAAATCACCTTTAGCTTCATGTCTTGGGCTTTGAACAAGACACCAAAACAACCTTTTTCCTCCCATAGAATAGGAGGAACTACGATCGCTCTAATTTCCCTGTTCCGTTAAACGGGAATACGTAGGCATAAGATTGAAAAATCTTAGCGAGCATACTAACCAAAAACCGAAAATCCAGTATCTCAGTCAAATCAACCCAAAAGCATCAAATCTAAACACATTACCAAAACCTCACAAATAGTCCAGACACTGTGTTCTTAACAAAATAACCAAAGAGGGGCCCACATCTTAATAGCATCTGTAAACTAACAGTCAGCTGTTTAAACTCAAGTTTGCGAGCAGGGTTAATTGGAGACATCTATTTCCCTTCCTTAATCAGCTTAACATGATAAAAAATGAATCGAACTGTAGTACCCGAGCGATAGTGCTTCAAGACCACAAAAACCGCGCTACATAAAAAATGGCGCCGACCGTGGGGCCCTCTTCTCTTTCTTATAATCTTCGGTAGAAACCTTAAGTTCACAATCTTAGGTAGAAAACCCTGAGTTCACAAAATATCACAGAAATGGAGACTCTGCTGGGGAGTCATTGTCTGTATAGGATCATAAGACTAGAGGTCTAGGATGATTAAGACAAATATATATACTACTTTTCCTAATTGATATCTGTGTTTATTTTTCTGCTAATGGGAATGCGTGTGATGCCGCATGTGAAAAGATTGAGTATACACCTAAGATAGGTGATGGCAATATGGGTAATCTTACGGGGAGTGAATCCCAGTTAAGAGTCCCCGGTCGATCATCAAACTCAGTGGAGACTCCCTTTGCAAATACATTGCCTATACGACTTCGGTTGTTGAAAGTAGTGTGGTCGACTGGGTTATCTGAGAAGCTGAGGTTTTTAGCAGACTGAAACCATTTTGTAGTGCGGAAGCAATCAGAAATAGTTGTCACGTGATAAACCTTTGGGGGGGGGGGGTAGAGCCTTGACTTCATGACACCGACCCTTTGACCCATGTTTTTTCTATGTTTTTGTGTGCTGCATTCATACATTCATTTAAAAAACAAAAAAAAAAGAAAATCTTCTCTTCTAGTCTCTCTTTTTCAAATTAAACTAAGACAATAATTGCAAATGTCAGTTAAAGAGATTGCGTTATGGATTTCGGTAGAAGAAAGACTCATAAGTATACCTTCAAGGTTCCAAAGTTAGAGGATTTGAGAGAGTTGACGAGGATGATCAACAACCCTGAGGCTTTCAGAGCCAAGTATGGAGGAATGCTATCTCTGTTAAGGGTCCATGTAATTGACGGAATCCTGTCCACACTAATCCAGTTCTACGATCCGGTCTATCACTATTTCACATTCCTGGATTATCAACTAGCACCAACACTAGAGGAGTATTCTCGCCTAACTGATCTGCATATCACTGATCAAGCTCCCTTTTTTGGACTGGAAGAAATTCCAAAAGATCAAACCATTGCAAGAGCAATTTATTTGGACGAGTCAGAAGTCAGGACTCACATGACCACTAAGGGTGGCATCCAAGGTTTGCCAGCCCAATTCTTGATAAAGAAAGCTCTGTACTTTGCTAGTATAGGGAATGTGACTGCTTTCGAGAGCATCTTTGTTTTGCTCACCTACGGGTTATTTTTGTTTTCCAACATCGATAACTTTGTAGATATCAATGCCATTAAGATATGTATGATTGGAAATCCCGTACCAACCTTACTCGCAGATGCGTATCGTTCGGTACACTTAAGGAATTTATACAGTGGAGGAATGATCATGTGTTGTGTACCCTTGCTTTACAAATGGTTCATCTCCCATTTGCCCAAGTCTGCTGCATTTTGGGATCAAAAGAATACTTTACGTTGGTCGCAGAGAATCATGTCTCCTACCAACTCTGACATCGATTGGTACAATTGAATCTATGACGGGATCAAAATCATTGACCGTTATGGAAATTTTCCAAATGTACCCCTTATAGGAACTAAGGAAGGAATCAACTATCATCCAGTTTTAGTTCGTTGTCAATTTGGATACCCGATGAGGCATGTCCCGCGGAGTGCTCATCTGGAAGGTCTTTTCTTCAAGGAAGGAGAAAATGACAGGGCACTAAAGACAGAAATAGTGCATGTCTGGAAACACGTGTGACTCCCGAAAGATTCGCATCCAACGGTACAAACGCGAGAGTGGCGCAGAAAACAGAGTCGCCAGCAATGTGTATTTATCCCAAGAGAGGGAAAGGAAACACTGCGTAAACCTGAAGGAAGGAAAGAGCATGGTCTTGCGACCAAGAGATCTGGGTTCGGGAGTCGGTTACGCGCGAGGAAGGTATTAGCACCCCCACGCGTCCATCGTACCCGATGGGATCCACGCTTGCTTGTCTCGATCAAAGGGTGTCGTCAACTGGAGCTCCGCTGCTGCTGGAAAGGAAAAGGAACGGGAAGAAGGAAAAAGAAAGGAGAGAGAGAGAGCAAGAAACAAATGTAGGGAAAATAAAAGAAGTGCTCGCATGGGCCCTACCCCATTGCCTACGTATCTCATCGGGAGCATGAGAATCAGAGCGACGTGGTTCCCCTCACTAGGGATGGATTGTGTTTTTTAGGGAACGGCCTACGTTCTAGCTCAGGTGTTGCAGCTCGCTGTATGGAGACTTAGGCGTTACCGTCTTGCAAGAGAACGAGTAGGAGCACGTCCGTACGCTGAGAGTGAGTGAGGTGAGAGAAGAATTCCCGAAGGAAAAACGTTATTGTTTGTTTGAAGTTTTTTAGCAAGTAGTGTTTTTTACAGTTATTTGTAACTTGCATTGAACCAAAGTCTTAAATACAGGAACGAATACTTCGCGCATCGTCCCCAACAGGACGTACACTAGGTATCCTAGAAGAATGAGAGGAAGCCCCTCGTTCCCCACTTCCCACATAGAAGGCTCAAGTGCAATACACGTTAACCTTTATTACGTGTCTTGAAGAAGTTTTGAGATGAGAAGAGAAGACGACACAAAGGAAACTCTAAAGGGAAACTAAGAGTCCTAAAGTTATCATGCATGGATGTCCTATGGTTAGTGTGGCTTAGGAGAAAAGACTACCTAACCTACTGCTAATCCTACTCCAAGCTTAATCAAAAATTAAGTTGGACTAGGTAGCTCTAAAGGGAGAGAATCTAAGACTTGAACAAGTATTGAGATTCATGGGATGAGAAAGAGTGAAAGAAAAGAAAAGAGAAGAAGAAGAAGAGAGATGAGACACAATAAGTGGCAGCAAGCACATCATATCATAAATGTCCAATTCAAATCAACAATCATGTCTCAAAGATCAATGCAAAACAACTCAAGTAAACATGCAAAGCTAAACATGAAAGAATGCAAGCATACTTGAATTAAATGCACAATTAAACACACATGGACTTCATATCAAAATGAAATGAAGGAGGCAAGATGAAAATGAAACAAGACCAGAACTCACATCATATCATCATCAATAATTCACAAGTGCAAAAGAGATTCACATTATGCAATATTATGCACAAAAGAAGTTACAAAGCAAAGGGGATGATATGCATCACATAATTCAAACCATGATGATCAAGTGAGATGAAAATCAAGTAATGAAGCCAAAGGGTAGTAGAATACACATTATCATCATGCCAAGATCAAACTCAAGTCATACAAGATTAATCATCAAGCAACACATTCAAAACATGTATCAAAATTGAGAAAGACATTCACTTATCATTCATGCAAGCAAGCAAAGAAGTGTGAGGCATAAAGTGAAATGAAAATCACATAATGAACCTTAAATCAAAAGTACCAGAACCTCAAGCATGTCATACAAACCAAACAAAAGGTTTCATACATGAATGAATTCACACAAAGGAGCAATCACATGATTAGTTTGAACATATCACAAGATTCAAGTCCAAAACAACATCAACTTGTAAAATCAAGAACAAATTGAAAAATGATCAAATGAGGATGATTCCAAAACCAAAAGTAATCTCAAACAGAACATGTTCATACCATAAAAACATCTCAAGCATCACTCCATCACAAGTAATCAAATGCACTCAAACTAGATCATGTATCAAAGTATACCTCAAGCAAACTTGCATCACAAGTAAAAATAACAAAAAATAGAAAAGTGGCTCAATAAAATCCCAAAAAATAATAAAATGGAAGTTAACTCAGTCAAGTAACATATACAAAAAGATTGGATCAAAAAGAGTTAAAAAGCTTGTCAAAAGGTGAACCACAAGTCAAGATGTGCAAAGAAGTGTCAAGATATAGTCATGCTTAAATCACATAAGCACAAATAAGCAAACATGCATCATATGACATTTAAAATTAATGAAATTTAAGCTCAAATGAACTAGGTCAGAAGACAACCACATGTTAAAAAGATCTCATAAAAATTCCCAAGTTAAGCCAATCAAACAATTAAGTAAGGGTCAAGTAAGCACCATGTATCAATATGCAAAAGAGGGGAACCAAAATGTAATATGAAAACGTTTTAAAAATAAAAAAAAATGTTTTTATGTAATTCAGAATGTCATCTAACAAATGCAAAAAGAATGGATTGAAAATGTTTTATAGATGATGAGAAAGAAATTTTACAAGTTGGAGTGTGCAAGTGAAACAATTAAAAAATAAAATTAGGCAATTAATTAAATCAGATGCCAAAAATAAAATAAAATGAGAAAATAAAATATGGAAAAATTTTATAAAACCAAAAAGAAACTTCAGGAATTTTTTCATGATTTTTAAATGCATAAAAATGATTTTAGAAAATAAAATGCAAATGCTACATGAAAAATAAAATAAAACAAATGAAATAAACCAAGGGGGTGCCATCAGCAAAAGAAACACGTTGCAAATGGAAAAAGGCCTAAAGGAGGGGGTGTGAAAAGTAGGTCCAGCCCAAAAGAAACCAAATGCGCAGGTCAATGGAGAACACAAGGATCAATCAACACTCAGATGTAATATCAGCCAACAGATCAATCCTACGCATGAAAACCAATCAAACAAAATCCACAAGATCAAAAAGAGTTAAGATCAACGGTCCAGATCCCTAAACACACCATAATCCACATGTATACACGCACACACAATCATAGAAAGCACCATAAGATCCCACGTGATTGGCATATGATTTTTTAATGTGCTGTCAAGATTTCCACCACACGATCAGATCAACGTACCACATTAAATCATCAATTCCAAACTTAATCCAAATCAAAGGTTGGGAAAAGAGGTACACACTAACACACATGGAGTGGCATACACATAAGCATTAAATTAAAAACAAAAAAAAGAAAACGTGGCGCAATGAGGAACGTAGGATCAAGGTGATGGACGACCACAATTGCTTCTTCTCCACTTGAACCCCTCGCCGGACTGAACCTCCACAGCCGCCGGAGCTAGGGCTCCGGCCACCCTCTCCGGTGAGCTGTAGTAAAAAATTCTCCAGAAAATGCGTATAGGTACACCATTCGAACCAGAAAAACACAAGGATCTCAAATATCCAATCCATTTCAACAAACAGCAAACACACATTGAGAATCGAACGAAAACAAGTTTAGATCTAAAACTTTAAATCCACATTACACACAATTCACACGTCCAAACTTCAAATAAAATAGATCAGGATAATCAGTGAACATCAGAGATCATAATGCACACAAGAAAACTGAGTTCTGTGAGTATGAAAAATTCACCAACCCGAACCTTGTAGAACTTGAAAACCTCCAAGAAATCCCTCCAAAAACTGCAGATCCACTCCTTGGAACCTCTAGATGCAAAATAAATGCAACTAGAGCTTGAAATCGTGCTAGATCTTGAGATTTAAGTTTGAACCCTATTGAATGGCACTTGGTGAAATCCTCAGTATGAGCTCCAAATAGCAGTTGATTCTTGCTCTATTCTCTTCACTGATCAAGAATATGAAGAGAAAACTCAAAGAAACTCCAAGGAGAGTGAGATTCAATGAGAGGAAGTGTGAGAGCAAAAAACCAAAATTGTGCAAATAAGAGTCTCTACCCTAGCTGTGAGGGTATGAGTAAGCATATATACTCTCCATTAGTTCACTGATTAGGATTAAGAAGTGATTATAACCTTGGTTAATGAGATTTGGGTGAAATTGCAAAAATGCATTTTGTGCTACTACTCTTAAACCACACGTGTAAACCCCCTTGTAATTAGCATGATTCACCTCCAATTTACTCATGTATCACCTCTGAATTGAATTTGGGCCTTGTGCTTTCTTGGTTTGTAAGTTTTGAATCAATTTGCATTTTTGTACTTTGTGAAAATAATGAGAAATATGGCATGAAATAAATTGATTCCAAGGCCAAAAATACTCCTCTTGACTTGCATTTTGATGTTGTAATATGACATGAAGCAAAAAGATCAATTAAAAGTCCAATTGTGCCCAAATGCAAAAGGTGGAAAATTTGACATATAAGAAATCCATGAAATACACCTTGCATTGTTTTGACCATAACTAGAGTTCCACAAATGATATGGAGATGTTCTAGTACTTTTTGGAAATGGGAGAGAAAGATATTCAACTTTCATGTTGGAGGAAAATTCATTTGGAGCTTCCTTGATGATGAAAAGTCAAGCTGAATGTGGTGGAAAAATTGCCAAAAATGGAAAGTTTTCATTATAGGTCATTTTCCAAATTTAGTAACTTTTGCACAAACTCTTAATTCTTGAAGAATGGCATGAATCTTGACAATTAAAGACCATATGAGGATGTGAGATCTTGAAAACCATGAAAAGACCCTCAAAATTCCATAGTTGACTTTCTCCTTTACAGTTGACTTTTCCTCATTTCACCAGCAACTGATCCATTGAACAGTCTTCACCATGAACCATCAACCAAATCTCCATCCATGAACACTTGTGAGCATATGGAAACCATAAAAACATGCTTGAATCCCCAAAGTTCAACAAGAAGTCCTTTTGATTCACAAACCCTAATTGGTCTCTCTGGTTAGGAGGGAGAGATCCACTTGCAATCTTTTGCCATGCTTGATCTTAAGAAGATATGATGAACCCCATGAGCCACCTTGAAGCTTAAGACTTGAGAATATAGACCAAGTGCCTTGATCCCATGCCCTATCCTGAATTCCATGCTATGCAATCTATGACCTACTATGGAATGTAAAAAGAGTAAAGCATAGACCAATTTATTGAGAAAACATGAAGGTAAATTTTGAGGTATTATAGCTGCCCCTATTCAATCAACTGTGAATCTGAATGTATGAAAGAAATGGCTATCAGGAATTCAAGATACATAGGGATTGAATACAAAAATAACCGAGAAAATTTGCACTGTGGTTAGAGAAAATGCTGTAAAGGTAAGGAAGAAAAGTTGGTGAAGAAGACCTTGGAACCATTGGACCCCATAGGAAACCTGTCGGGTGAACAACCTGTCGAGAACCGGTGAAATACCTGCCGGGAACTGGTGAAATACCTGTTGGGAACTGGTGAAATACCTGTCGGGAACTGGTGAAATACCTGTCGGGAACTGGTGAGCTTGGAACTGTTTTGCCTATCGGGAATGGGCAAGTGTACCTGTCGGGAACTGGCAAGGTTCAAACCAAAGGGGGCTGTCGGGAACGGCTGCAGTTTATAACCAAAGATTACCTATCGGGAATGGGTAACGGGGCCTGTCGGGAACTGGCATGGTTAAAACTCAAAGGGAGCGGTCGGGAACGGTTACAGTTTATAACCAAGGCTTACCTATCAGGAATGGGTAATGGGACCTGTCGGGAACTGGCATGGTTAAAACTCAAAGGGAACGGTCGGGAACGGCTGCAGTTTATAACCAAGGCTTACCTATCGGGAATGGGTAACGGGACCTGCAAGTTGAGAGATATGACTCTGTGGGGAGAAAAATGATGAAACCCTTGTATTGCCTTGGAATGTTTGCTGGGGAATAAACTAGGCATTCTTTCTGGCTTTGTCAATGATATAAGGAGCAAAGTTTTAGACCCTCGCACGAGTTATCAAAACTGGCCTATGCTTCACATGCATATGTTTGAATTTTGCCGTAATGCTCCATACGAAATGGAATGCTACACATTTTAGAGGATGCTATGCGTACTATATGCAAAATGCAAAAAGGTCCCCCAACAAAATAAATGCTGAGGAAAGGAAGACAACTTCGCTGGGGATAACTAGCTGGATTGACTTCGCGGTCGCAAACCGTACTGGGGAAGACAAATTGACCTGACCTCCTGATCTGGGCACTGACCTGACAAACCTGTTAAGGCTACTGTAGGAAAAGATAACTTTGCTGGGGAGGCATCATCTGAACCAGTCTGCTTGGGGAATAACTATAACCATAGAACTCCGCTGGGGATTAATGAGTTTACAACAAACTTTGCTGGGGAGATGTCCCTTGAGAGGATTTTACAGAAGACCACGCCTCTTCAAACTCTACTGGGGAACCAGGTTTACAACAAACTCTGCTGGGGAGAATCACTTCAAAGTGTCTCATGCCAGGGAATGTTTCTTAAGAGAATTTTACAGAAGATCCGACATCTTCTAACTCTTAAACTAATACCGAGGCTTGAGCTAGGATGCAGTAGTTGGGAGGCCACTCTGTTGGGGATAATAGATCTGGAATACTCCTGCCGGGGATTTCATGATGCTCCATGCTTGAGATGGTCAACCATTTGATTTTTCCCCAAGATACAAGTCTGATCTGGAGAAAATGTCCCAAGAGGATTTTACAGAAGATCCGACATCTCCAAACTCTTGGACACTCACTGAGTCTTGAACATTAACTGTAAGGCGTGTGAAGCAACTCTACTGGGGAGTTTACAACCGTTATCAACACAGGAAAGCTTGTAGCTGTTGGAAGTACTGAATAGGATACAATACTACCCTTTTGACAACGCTGTTGGGGATCATGAAGCTCTGTAAATGTGCTGGGGATGACTACCTCCAAGAATAACTCTCCTGCTGAGAAGTCCTCTCTGCCTGGAGAGGAACGATCATTTGCGCCTTGTGAAAGATTTTGGCTTGAAGACGTCTTACATCTTTGCATATTTATCCCGTGAAATCTCCACACCTGCAAACAAAAGAATGCGCACATATGCCCCAGAATAATACGAGGTTCGGTAGTATTCAACCAAGCACACGCGTCATTTAAAGCAATTTTAAATGTTTTCTCCTTTATGCACATTATTGTAGAACCCCAAGATATTCGCATGCAAGTGTTTATAAAAAATTTGGACGTTGGTGTAAACAAAGCAAATATAAAAACAAAACAAACAGATAGAATTATTCTGAATAACGACAATTTTATTGATTGAAGAGCCTGAAAAATAGGCATTTACATCAAGAAGCAATTCCTGGAAAGAGGTAATTGCCAAAACAGAAAAGAAACTGTCCTAATGGCAATGTGAAAATGGAACTTCATTGAATTTTTAACACTGCTTTGTCTTCAGAGTCGCTAGTTGTCGCTCCCGAAAGATTCGAATCCAACGGTACAAACGCGAGAGTGGCGCGGAAAACAGAGTCGCCAGCAATGTGTATTTATCCCAAGAGAGGGAAAGGAAACACTGCGTAAATCTAAAGGAAGGAAAGAGCATGGTCTTGCGACCAAGAGATCTGGGTTCGGGAGTCAGTTACGCACGAGGAAGGTATTAGTACCCCCACGCGTCCATCGTACCCGATGGGATCCACGCTTGCTTGTCACGATCAAAGGGTGTCACCAACTGGAGCTCCGCTGCTGCTGGAAAGGAAAAGGAACGGGAAGAAGGAAAAAGAAAGGAGAGAAAGAGAGATCAAGAAACAAATGTAGGGAAAATAAAATAAGTGCTCGCATGGGCCCTACCCCACTGCCTACGTATCTCATCGGGAGCATGAGAATCAGAGCGACGTAGTTCCCCTCACTAGGGATGGATTGTGTTTTTTAGGGAACGACCTACGTTCTAGCTCAGGTGTTGCAGCTCGCTGTATGGAGACTTAGGCGTTACCGTCTTGCATGAAAACGAGTAGGAGCATATTCGTACGCTGAGAGTGAGTGAGGTGAGAGAAGAATTCCTGAAGGAAAGACGTTATTGTTTGTTTGAAGTTTTTTAGCAAGAAGTGTCTTTTACAGTTATTTGTAACTCGCATTGAACCAAAGTCTTAAATACATGAACGAATACTTCGCGCATCGTCCCCAACAGGACGTACACTAGGTATCCTAGAAGAATGAGAGGAAGCCCCTCGTTCCCCACTTCCCATATAGAAGGCTCAAGTGCAATACACGTTAACCTTTATTACGTGTCTTGAAGAAGTTTTGAGATGAGAAGAGAAGACGACACAAAGGAAACTCTAAAGGGAAACTAAGAGTCCTAAAGTTATCATGCATGGATGTCCTATGGTTAGTGTGGCTTAGGAGAAAAGACTACCTAACCTACTGCTAATCCTACTCCAAGCTTAATAAAAAATTAAGTTGGACTAGGTAGCTCTAAAGGGAGAGAATCTAAGACTTGAACAAGTCTTGAGATTCATGGGATGAGAAAGAGTGAAAGAAAAGAAAAGAGAAGAAGAAGAAGAGAGATGAGACACAATAAGTGGCAGCAAGCACATCATATCATAAATGTCCAACTCAAATCAACAATCATGTCTCAAAGATCAATGCAAAACAACTCAAGTAAACATGCAAAGCTAAACATGAAAGAATGCAAGCATACTTGAATTAAATGCACAATTAAACACACATGGACTTCATTTCAAAATGAAATGAAGGAGGCAAGATGAAAATGAAATAAGACCAGAACTCACATCATATCATCATCAACAATTCACAAGTGCAAAAGAGATTCACATTATGCAATATTATGCACCAAAGAAGTTACAAAGCAAAGGGGATGATATGCATCACATAATTCAAACCATGATGATCAAGTGAGATGAAAATCAAGTAATGAAGCCAAAGGGCAGTAGCATACACATTATCATCATGCCAAGATCAAACTCAAGTCATACAAGATTAATCATCAAGCAACACATTCAAAACATGTATCAAAATTGAGAAAGACATTCACTTATCATTCATGCAAGCAAGCAAAGAAATGTGAGGCATAAAGTGAAATGAAATCACATAATGAACCTTAAATCAAAAGTACCAGAACCTCAAGCATGTCATACAAACCAAACAAAAGGTTTCATACATGAATGAATTCACACAAAGGAGCAATCACAAGATTAGGTTGAGCATATCACAAGATTCAAGTCCAAAACAACATCAATTTGTAAAATCAAGAACAAATTGAAAAATGATCAAATGAGGATGATTCCAAAACCACAAGTAAGCTCAAACAGAACATGTTCATAACATAAAACCATCTTAAGCATCACTACATCAAAATTAAGTAAATGCACTCAAACTAGATCATGTATCAAAGTATACCTCAAGCAAACTTGCATCACAAGTAAAAATCAATAAAAAATAGAAAAGTGGCTCAATAAAATCCCAAAAAATAATCAAATGGAATTTAACTCAGTCAAGTAACATATGCAAAAAGATTGGATCAAAAAGAGTTAAAAAGCTTGTCAAAAGGTGAACCACAAGTCAAGATGTGCAAAGAAGTGTCAAGATATAGTCATGCTTAAATCACATAAGCACAAATAAGAAAACATGCATCATATGACATTTAACAATTATGAAATTTAAGCTCAAATGAACTAGGTCAGAAGACAACCACATGTTAAAAGATCTCACAAAAATTTCCAAGTTAAGCTAATCAAACAATTAAATAAGGGTCAAGTAAGCACCATGTATCAATATGCAAAAGAGGGGAACCAAAATGTAATATGAAAAGGTTTTAAAAATAAAACAAAAATGTTTTTATGCAATTCAGAATGTCATCTAACAAATTCAAAAAGAATGGATTGAAAATGTTTTATAGATGATGAGAAAGAAATTTTACAAGTTGGAGTGTGCAAGTGAAACAATTAAAAAAGAAAATCAGGCAATTAATTAAATCAGATGCCAAAAATAAAATAAAATGAGAAAATAAAATATGGAAAATTTTTATAAAACCAAAAAGAAACTTCATGAATTTTTTCATGATTTTTAAATGTATAAAAATGATTTTAGAAAATAAAATGCAAATGCTACATGAAAAATAAAATAAAACAAATGAAATAAACCAAGGGGGTGCCATCAGCAAAAGAAACACGTTGCAAATGGAAAAAGGCCTAAAGGAGGGGGTGTGAAAAGTAGGTCCAGCCCAAAAGAAACCAAATGCGCAGGTCAATGGAGAACACAAGGATCAGTCAACACTCAGATGTAATATCAGCCAACGGATCAATCCTACACGTGAAAACCAATCAAACAAAATCCACAAGATCAAAAAGAGTTAAGATCAACGATCCAGATCCCCAAACACACCATAATCCACATGTATACACGCACACACAATCATAGAAAGCACCATAGGATCCCACGTGATTGGCATATGATTTTTTAATGTGCTGTCAAGATTTCCACCACACGATCAGATCAACGTACCACATTAAATCATCAATTCGAAACTTAATCCAAATCAAAGGTTGGGAAAAGAGGTACACACTAACACACATGGAGTGGCATACACATAAGCATTAAATTAAAAACAAAAAAAGAAGAAAACGTGGCGCAATGAGGAACGTAGGATCAAAGTGATGGACGGCCACGATTGCTTCTTCTCCACTTGAACCCCTCGCCGGACTGAACCTCCACAGCCGCTGGAGCTAGGGCTCCGGCCACCCTCTCCGGTGAGCTGCAGTAAAAAATTCTCCAGAAAATGCGTATAGGTACACCATTCGAACCAGAAAAACACAAGGATCTCAAATATCCAATCCATTTCAACAAACAGCAAACACACATTGAGAATCGAACGAAAACAAGTTTAGATCTAAAACTTTAAATCCACATTACACACAATTCACACGTCCAAACTTCAAATAAAATAGATCAGGATAATCAGTGAACATTAGAGATCATAATGCACACAAGAAAACTGAGTTCTGTGAGTATGAAAAATTCACCAACCTGAACCTTGTAGAACTTGAAAACCTCCAAGAAATCCCTCCAAAAACTGCAGATCCACTCCTTGGAACCTCTAGATGCAAAATAAATGCAACTAGAGCTTGAAATTGTGCTAGATCTTGAGATTTAAGTTTGAACCCTCTTGAATGACACTTGGTGAAATCCTCAGTATGAGCTCAAAATAGCAGTTGATTCTTGCTCTATTCTCTTCACTGATCAAGAATATGAAGAGAAAACTCAAAGAAACTCCAAGGAGAGTGAGATTCAATGAGCGGATGTGTGAGAGCAAAAAACCAAAACTGTGCAAATGAGAGTCTCTACCCTAACTGTGAGGGTATGAGTAAGCATATATACTCTCCATTAGTTCACTGATTAGGATTAAGAAGTGATTATAACCTTGGTTAATGAGATTTGGGTGAAATTGCAAAAATGCATTTTGTGCTACTACTCTTAAACCACACGTGTAAACCCCCTTGTAATCAGCATGATTCACCTCCAATTTACTCATGTATCACCTCTGAATTGAATTTGGGCCTTGTGCTTTCTTGGTTTGTAAGTTTTGAATCAATTTGCATTTTTGTACTTTGTGAAAATAATGAGAAATATGGCATGAAATAAATTGATTCCAAGGCCAAAAATACTCCTCTTGACTTGCGTTTTGATCTTGTAATATGATGTGAAGCAAAAAGATCAATTACAAGTCCAATTGTGTCAAAATGCAAAAGGTGGAAAATTTGACATATAAGAAATCCATGAAATACACCTTGCATTGTTTTGACCATAACTAGAGTTCCACAAATGATATGGAGATGTTCTAGTACTTTTTGGAAATGAGAGAGAAAGATCTTCAACTTTCATGTTGGAGGAAAATTCATTTGGAGCTTCCTTGATGATGAAAAGTCAAGTTGAATGTGGTGGAAAAATTGCCAAAAATGGAAAGTTTTCATTATAGGTCATTTTCCAAATTTAGTAACTTTTGCACAAACTCTTAATTCTTGAAGAATGGCATGAATCTTGACAATTGAAGACCATATGAGGATGTGATACCTTGAAAACCATGAAAAGACCCTCAAAATTCCATAGTTGACTTTCTCCTTTACAGTTGACTTTTCCTCATTTCACCAGCAACTGATCCACTGAACAGTCTTCACCATGAACCATCAACCAAATCTCCATCCATGAACACTTGTGAGCATATGGAAACCATAAAAACATGCTTGAATCCCCAAAGTTCAACAAGAAGTCCTTTTGATTCACAAACCCTAATTGGTCTCTCTGGTTAGGAGGGAGAGATCCACTTGCAATCTTTTGCCATGCTTGATCTTAAGAAGATATGATGAACCCCATGAGCCACCTTGAAGCTTAAGACTTGAGAATATAGACCAAGTGCCTTGATCCCATGCCTTATGCTGAATGCCATGCTATGCAATCTATGACCTACTATGGAATGCAAAAAGAGTAAAGCATAGACCAATTTATTGAGAAAACATGAAGGTAAATTTTGAGGTATTACAACACGTTCTTAGGAAAGGAAGAGAGTCTCTAGGGAAACCGGAATGTGCCTTGGTGGAGCCTTATCTCCACTGGATACAAACTAGAGCTCTCAAGCTGAGGATGCTTTACCCTCGTCAAGAAGTTCTTCCATTAAGGGAACCTGTCCTTTATTTTATGCCTGATACTAAAAAACTTCAAGTTACTCTCAACAAAGTTCAGCATGAGAAGAGGTCTTGGAGGAACAAGTACCGTATTCTCAATGTAGAGTGTAAGAAACTACAACAACTATTGAAAGATAAGGATGCTCTGATTGAGATTTTAGAGCAACATGCTGTAGAGAACCAAGAAGACCAAAGGAACTTGCTCGTTCCTTTCACTTGCAAAAGGGATGACAACCCGACAACGGCTGAAGAGCCCCGGTCAAAGAAAAGGAAAGCACCAGAACCAGCACCTGAGGTCTCTTCAGAGAGGACTCAGGATCCATTAGTTTAGACATTTCCTTTTTCAGCACTTTGTAATCTACTGTATTTCCATTTCCGCAATCTTTGAATTCAATAAAATGAGGTTTCCCCACTGTATGATATTTGCAATCCAAATTGTTGATGTTTCTTTTGATTAAACAAAAAAATAATTAATATAATAATTGCATATCATTCATCATTCTCGCATAAACGCATTTCTCTTCCCCGCGAATCTCACGTTTGTGTCTCGATTCTAGAGTCAAACTGTCTTATTCGTACAATACTCGGGCCAATCGACAAAAGAAAATGGATGATCTCGAGGAGGAGAACAGAGAGTTGAGAGAAGAAATCGACACTCTGAAAGAAGATCTGAGAAAGCTTCATAATAGCATGCAAGCTCTAGCAGAAGCTCATATGCATCAACAACGGACTATGATCTCAAAGACCACGTCAACGCCCATAGTGGAGAAGTCTGATCCTAGGTACAAAATGCCGAAAGATCAACCCTGGGGCATGCCACTCAACTATATCCCAGAAGGATATATCCCGCCGATCATGGAAGATCTAGAAGATGCAGCAGGAAACGCTGGGCCTGAAGGTTACAAACTTCGGGAAAGCGAAGATGCCAGGGGCATGACAACAACTCCTGAAGGTTACAAACTTCAGGAGGCACCAAGAGTCTCTGCCATGATGATTATACCACCACCCATGGTACACACTGTCCCAGAAGGACAGATTCCACAGATACTATCTGGTGGAAACGAAAGTATGTTCGACAGAATGAATGAGTTCCAGGAACAATTCCTGGAGATGCAGAAAGAACTGTAGGCCATTCGCGGTCAGGATCTATTTGGAAAGGACGCCGCAAACCTTTATTTGGTCCCCAATGTGAAAGTTCTGCACAAGTTCCAGGTACCCGATTTTGAAAAATACAAGGGTAACTCTTGCCCTCAAAGTCATTTGGTGATGTACGCTCCGCGAATGTCAGCTCAGACAAAGAACCAGGAGCTACTGATTCAATACTTTTAGGATAGTTTAACCGGTGCCGCACTCAAATGGTACATGGGTTTAAACCGCACTAAGATCGCTACTTTCAGAGATCTTGGCGCTGCCTTTGTTCAACAATATAAGTATAACCTAGACATGGCATCAGACAGAGATCAACTCAGATCGATGTCACAAAAGGACAAGGAAACCTTTAAGGAGTACGCTCAGAGATGGCGCGAAGTTACCGCCCAGATTTGTCCACCTCTCGAGGAAAAAGAGATGACAAAGATCTTCTTGAAAACCTTAAGCTTATTTTACTACAACAGAATGGCCGCCAGTGCGCCTAGTGACTTCACCGAGATGGTGGGCATATGAGTTCGTCTTGAGGAAGCCGTCCGAGAAGGACGTCTGGTTAAAGACACTGGACCATCAAGTAATACAAAATGATACGGTAGTGCTCTCCCTAAGAAAAAAGAGCAAGATATTGGGAATATCTCTCTCAGAAAGCAAAGGCGACGTTACCAACCAGTAGCAACTGTAATTCCTTCTATCAAACCTGCGCCTGTTCCTACGTAGCAACCTTAGGTTGCGCAGAGCCAACCTAATCAACAACAATATCTGCAAAGGACACAACAACCTCTTCAGCAGGCTCGTCCTCCGTACAATAACAACCGTACAATGTGACCACCAGGGTTCGACCCTTTATCGATGTTGTACGTAGAACTGTTTCTATTATTACTGGTCAAGGGGCACGTCCAAACCAAGTCTCCTCTTACGGTACCGAAAAATATGCCTTTTTGGTTCAAGGCGGATCAGACTTGTCCTTACCATCAAGGAGGACCAGGGCATAACATAGAAAACTGTCTTAGTTTCAAATCCGACGTACAAAAGCTTGTTAGGAGCGGGGTCTTATCTTTCAAAGATATGAATCCAAATGTTCTCACGAACTCGTTGCCTCAACACGAGAAAGCTGCAGTCAATTTGATAGAAGGAGAGTCTAACGACAGCTATCAAATTCATGATGTACTCTTATTGAGGACCAATTTGGTCAAGATGCATCACAGACAGAGCGGGTATGGCCATGTACCACCTCATAACTATCACCAGTGTGATATCTGCTCTAAGAACAATCAAGGATGTTCTGTGGTGTAATTAGCTCTACAGGAACAATTGGATCTCAGATGGATCCAAGAACACCAAATTCGTGGGGTCAACATGACTTATACGAATTCCAACATCATTCAGAGCCACGAAATCCGTGCAATGAATGCCAACCTGGTGGCAATGCACTCAAGGCAAAACCAACATCATGATCTGCCACGGCACGATTATGATTCCTGTCTGATTTGCTCGGTAAGTAATCAGGGATGCTCTTTTATACAAGAGGCCCTCCAGCGTCAGATGGATCTTAGGTGGATCCAGGACTACCATGATAAAAATCTTTATCAAATCAACATGATTCAGATCTTTAATATTTGCTTGATGAATACCAGCTTGGTAGAATTACACGCTAAGCAAGTCCAGCTCGGTTTTCTAACTTCGCATAATTATCAGAACTATAAAGGATGTTGTGAGAGTGACTAGGGATGTGCTCTCGTTCAAAGAACTTTACAACACTTGTTAAACCGCTAGTGGCTTCCGATCTATATGGACGAAGACACACAACAAGTCAGTGTGGTTAATGGGAACCTCTATTTCCTCATACAAAGATGCTCTCGAAGTGATCAAAAGTAATAATGCAAAGGGATGGGGACAACTTGTCATTCCTACTGACAATAAAACAAAGAAGGGTCTTGGTTTTTTTGCAACCTATACCCAGTCTGCTACTAACGATGAAAGTCTTCATTCCATTCAGGACTTCTTCCACAGTGGAGGTTTCCTTCACCCAGTGCCTCAAGCAGTCCATACCATTAACGAGGGAGATCCCTCCGATATAGATGAAGAGTGGAAGTCCTATCTTAATGAGGACGGTTATATCTCTCTGGAAGAGGTGCCTACGCCATTTTGCTATCCCGCACAGAGTCCGAGATTTATACCCAGGTCAGATGTCAGAACAATATACGGAGACTGTGATCCTGAAGGATGCCGTGCTCCTCCAAACTCGTTAGAGGAGGACACTCTGATGAAAGACAACTTTGACCATGACTATTATGGCCCGATGGATGGCCTGTCTATCTGGCAGCCGTACCCAGGAAACTCAGGGCAAGAAGATCAACCGAACGATGAAAATCAGCTGAGCATCATTGAAAAGAATACCTGCGTCCCCACCATGTCATGGGATCATTACTCAGGGCATTCAGAAAACATCTAGTACGATGATGAATTGGCAAAGCTTGCCAGACTAGAATTCATCAACTATGCTTTTCATGAGGTCAACATCATCGAAAGGGATGACTCCTCTAGTTCCACAGAAGTGTGGGACACCCTAGGACAACCAAGTGGAAAATACGACTATATGGTCAAGTACACTGCTCCTGAAAGCTCTCGTACCAGGCTCGAAGACATCCAGCCAACGGGATGGGGAGATTTACCTGAGAACACAAATATTATGCAAAATACTACAAAGGAATCCTCCTACGACAACTCAGCCTGGGAGATAGATTCCAATGATACTGCTTCGCCAGAAATCAGCGTTATTCCTGAAGACAAATCAAGGAAGGTACCCGACTTTGTGATTCACTGAGGAGTTCACCGCCAATGGGTTGCAGTCGATGTTCCGAAGATTGTTCATAAGTCTAAGTAATTGTCATCTTTATCTTAACCTTTCACCCGGCCCAGGTGAAACGGATGTTTTGATAGGGCTCACTTTCTGTAAATATCCCTCTTTGCTTCGCCCAAAGCGACAGAGTTTTGTTTTATAGGGCTGTAGTTCCAAGAATCGACTTGTTCATAAATAAAATAACGTCGTTCCGTAATTTCCACATTAATTGTTGTTTTCTCTTTTTGCTTTTTCAGAAAATGGTAATCCTAAAAAATAATTCAAATAATAAAAACAAGCAGTTCTCAGAAAAACACACACACTCTTGCATTTTCTCTATCTCTTCTAAAACAAATCATCACGTCATGCAAATTGCTTGTTTTAAACCCCGTTGAAACATACGATCCAATGCCTTCTCCCAACTTTGAATTCCCGGTATTTGGGGCGGAAGAAGAAGTTGACGACGAAATTCCAGAAGAGATCTCCCGATTACTCAAATAAGAGGAAAGGTCCATTGAACCTCACAAAGAGCTGTTTGAAACAGTAAACTTGGGTTCGAAAAAAGAGAGAAAAGAAGTCAGGATTGGGGCACTACTCAGTCCAACTGCCAAAGAGAGTTTGATAAAGCTTCTCAAAGAATTTCCCGATGTATTTTCTTGGTCCTACCAGGACATGCCAAGGTTGGATACCAGCATCGTGGAACATCACTTACTATTACGGTCAGAATGTCCGCCAGTAAAATAGAGGTTGAGACGGACTCACCCGGACATGGCCATCAAAATCAAAGAGGAGGTACAGAAACAGATTGACGCGGGTTTCCTCGCCACGTTAGAATATTCTCAATGGTTAGCAAACATTATACCCGTTCTGAAAAAGGATGGAAAGGTCAAAATGTGTGTTGATTACAGAGATCTAAATAAGGCTAGTCCAAAGGATGGCTTTCCTTTACCACACATTGACATGCTGGTAGACAGTACAGCAAAGTTCAAAGTTTTCTCCTTCATGGATGGATTCCCGGGCTATAATCAAATCAAAATGGCGCCGAAAAACATGGAGAAAACTTCATTCATTACCCCATGGGGTACCTTTTGTTACAAGGTAATGTCGTTCGATTTGAAGAACGCCGGGGCAACCTATCAAAGGGCCATGACTACTCTGTTTCATGACATGATACACAAGGAAATCGAGGTATATGTCGATGATATGATTGCAAAATCTAAAACAGAAGAGGAGCATGTGACCCACCTGTCAAAACTATTCGAGCGGTTGAGAAAGTACAAACTCCGCTTGAATCCCAATAAGTGCACATTCGGTGTCCGTTCAGGGAAACTCTTAGGGTTCATCGTCAGCCAGAAAGGAATTGAGGTTGATCCAGACAAGGTCAAGGCCATTCAAGAAATGCCTTCTCCGAAAACTGAAAAACAAGTCAGAGGATTCCTGGGACGTTTGAACTACATTTCCAAATTTATATTCCTCATGACCGCGACATGCACGCCGATCTTCAAATTACTCAAAAAGAACCAGGATTGCATTTGGACAGAAGATTGCCAAACCGCCTTCGACAATATCAAGGAATATTTGTTGAACCCACCGATTCTATCACCTCCAGTGGAAGGAAGACCACTGATCATCTACTTAACAGTCCTAGAGGACTCAATGGGTTGTGTACTTGGCCAACAAGACAAAACCAAAAGGAAGGAGTCTGCCATCTAATATCTGAGCAAAAAATTCTCCGACTGCGAGACTCGGTACACTATGCTTGAGAAAACTTGTTGCGCTCTGGCTTGGGTAGCCAAACGTCTTCGCCAGTATATAATTCGTCACACTACTTGGTTAGTCTCCGAAATGGGTCCAATCAAGTATGTATTTGAAAAACCTGCTCTCACGGGAAGAATTGCCCGTTGGCAGATGTTGTTATCAAAATATGACATTGAGTACAATGCTCAAAAAGCCGTCAAATGAAGTATTTTAGCTGATAATTTGGCTCATCAACCAATTGACGATCAAGAATCAATCGGGTTTGACTTCCCAGACGAATATGTCATGTATTTGAAAATGAAATATTGCGATGAACCACTACCCAGTGAAGGGCCAGAACCTGGTTCCCAATGGGGACTAATCTTTGACGGAGCTGTCAATCATTATAGAAATGGAATTGGGGAAATCATCATAACACCTCAGGGTACCCATATTCCTTTTCCCGCCCGACTAACATTCAAGTGCATAAACAACGAGGCCGAATACGAAGCTTGCATCATGGATCTCGAAGAAGCGATCGACTTAAGGATCAAAAACTTGGATGTATATGGCGACTCAGCTCTGGTCATCGATCAGATCAAAGGAGATTGGAACACATACCAATCAGGACTGATTCCTTACAAGGATTACGCGAGAAGGTTGTTACCCTTCTTCAACAGAACCGAGTTTCATCATATCCCTCGTGAAGAGAATCACATGGCTGATGCATTAGCCACCCTCTCTTCCATGATTAGTGTAGGTCAATGGAACGACTTACCTATGATTGACATAATGCGCCTTTAGAGGACTGCTTACATCTTCACAATTGAAGCAGTCATAGACGACAAACCTTGGTATCACGATATCAAATGCTTCCTTCAGAAACAAGAGTACCCACCTGGGGCACTAAGGAAAGACAAAAAAACTCTCAGAAGACTGGCTGGCAGCTTCTTCCTGAGTGGTGACACACTCTATAAGAGAAGCTTTGACATGGTCTTGCTTCGATGCGTAGACAGACCAGAAGCAAACATACTGATAAAAGAAATTCATGAAGGATCCTTTGGCACTCATGCCAACGGACACACAATGGCGAGAAAAATTCTTAGAGCAGGGTACTACTGGTTGACCATGGAATTCGACTGCTACAAGTACATGAGGAGATGTCACAAGTGTCAAATATACTCTGACAAAATCCATGTACCGCCAACCCATCTCAAAGTTCTCTCTTCCCCATGTCCTTTTTCCTTATGGGAAATCGACATGATTGGGATGATCGAACCTAAGGCTTCAAATGGACATCGGTTCATCCTAGTAGCCATTGACTACTTCACCAAGTGGGTCGAAGCAGTGTCATACACCAATGTAACCCGACAAGTGGTGGTCTGATTCATCAAAAACAATATCATTTGCCGTTATGGTGTTCCGAGCCAGATCATTACTGATAATGGATCCAACTTGAACAATAAGATGATGAAAGAATTGTGTACTGAGTTCAAGATCGAACACCATAACTCATTTCCCTACCGACCCAAGATGAACGGAGCGGTATAAGCGGCTAACAAGAACATCAAGAAGATCGTTCAAAAGATGGTCGTAACCTATAAAGACTGGCACGAGATGCTACCCTTTGCTCTTCACGGTTATCGCATATCTGTCCGCACTTCAACAAGGGCAACCCCTTTCTCTCTAGTATATGGCATGGAAGCAGTGCTCCCCATTGAAGTAGAGATCACATCAATCTGAGTATTGATGGAAGCTAAGCTTACATAAGCTGAATGGTGTCAAAGTCGACACGAAGAACTGAATCTGATTGAAGAAAAACGAATAACGACACTATACCACGGTCAGTTGTATCAACAAAGAATGAAGAAGGCGTTCGACAAAAAGGTCCAACCTCGCATCTTCAGGAAAGGAGACCTTGTGCTTAAGAAGATACAATCATTCCTCACCGATTATCGGGGCAAATGGACTCCGAATTATGACGGCCCCTATGTGGTCAAGAAAGCTTTCTCAGGCGGTGCCTTGAGACTCGCAACCATGGATGGAGAAGAATTTGCCTATCCCACAAATGTTGATGTAGTTAGGAAATACTTCGCCTAAACTAAAAAAAAATGTCTCGGTGGATTGAAAACCCGTAAGGGCGGTCCAGGAAAAAATTAGAGACATAATCAAAAATCATCCCGGCGGATTGGAAATCTCAAAGTACAATCCAGGCAAAAATTAGGGATAATGGCAAGTAACTACATCCAACAGGGGCAAATCCCCCAGTAGCAGTTATGTCGTCCATCGGAAAGCTCCCGTCAGGGTCATCTTCGACGGAAGCTCAGGATGCCCAGAATTCAAAGTTGGTAGAAGGATAGTGGTCGTTATGTTTCAATGTAGCCCTTTTCCCTTAAATTACCATTTTCTAACTTTGTAAATACTCTATGGGATCACGCATTTGGCTGATTTCCATCCTATCAATAAAATTTGAGCCCTTGGCTTTTGTTTACAATTCTTATTTGTTTTAGCTTTACAGAACGACATTTTTTTAACATGATCAACGATTCTTGAAATAAAACAAAAATGAATTTACTTGTCAAACTTTTCTGCTTTTAAAATAAAGATGGCAATCTCTTTTGACTGTTGAACATCGAAAGAACATCAGTCGCTTCTCCCGAAGTAATCGAGCTTCAAAGTGCAGAATCAAAGTACTCCTTCTAAACCAGTACGCCTGAACGAAGGATCAGTTGTGTCAGAGACCATGTTTCATCTGACACCCCCGACAGAGTTCTTATCTCTTAAGCCCGACCAACGTTGTTCCCCGCAGGGACCATCTCTCTCCTAAGCAAGGCAGAATTGCTATCGTGAACCAGTGATACTTTACATCCCCCACTGTGGCCGAGTATCCAGTCGTGTTCATCTACTAGTCTGTATGTCGCGTCAGTTTTGTCAGCATAAACATATATACATCATGCATTATTAATTTACATTCACGATCATATTGCATCACTATCTCTCTAGTCGGTCGTATCCCCTAGTGATAACAGTTCTCTCAATCGAGTTGTCAGTCCTTTCCTCGTCAGGAAATGTTGCGTCTGAACACTCTCCTCCAGTTTATTTCTAGATTGAAGATTGGTCCCTTGACCACTTTGATAAATTGAACCTCTGAAAGACAAAAAGAACCTTCAGCCAACGCCACTCTGCACCATTGAAGATGATATCCTCGCTTTCCCGGATTAAGGAAAATCCCCAGAGGAAGCCTCTTAATCAGAGATTCGGCAGTACAACAGTTTTTCTCCTAAAAATTCACTGACGAAAAGGTCATCAAAACCTCAAAATTAGATCACATCATATGGCTTTTCTCCGAGAAGATCTCCGAGAAAAGTATGATATAATATCCCCAAGCTGGAAGCAGTCTCTCAAGAGACTCGTTTTCCCCAATAGGGTCGACAAATGGCATCTCCAACAGAGAAGTTTGTAACCTCTACAACTCAGATAGATGGGTTCCCCAGAAAGTCTGACATCAAAACTTTTTCGGTCAAATGGCATCTCCCCAGGAAAATTCGGCGAGAAGTTTGAGAAAAACCGCTACGCATAGCATCCCTTGTCAAGAAAGTTTATTGACAAAAGAAACTTAGACCAGTTCCTTGGTAGGAAACCAGGATCGAGGGGAAGTTTATTTCAGAAAATTAGACCAGTTCCTTGGTAGGAAACCAAGATCGAGGGGAAGTTTATTTCATAAACTTAGACCAGTTCCTTGGTAGGAAACCAGGATCGAGGGGAAGTTTCTAGACCAGTTCCTTGGTAGGAAACCAGGATTGAGGGGAAGTTTATTTCAGAAACTTAGACCAGTTCCTTGGTAGGAAACCAGGATCGAGGGGAAGTTTATTTCAGAAACTCAGACCAATTCCTTGGTAGGAAACCAAGATCGAGGGGAAGTTTATTTCAGAAACTTAGACCAGTTCCTTGGTAGGAAACCAGGATCGAGGGGAAGTTTATTTCAGAAACTTAGACCAGTTCCTTGGTAGGAAACCAGGACCGAGGGGAAGTTTATTTCAGAAACTTAGACCAGTTCCTTGGTAGGAAACTAGGATCGAGGGGAAGTTTATTTTAGAAACTTAGACCAGTTCCTTGGTAGGAAACTAGGATCGAGGGGAAGTTTATTTTAGAAACTTAGACAAGTTCCTTGGTAGGAAACCAGGATCGAGGGGAAGTTTATTTCAGAAACTTAGACTAGTTCCTTGGCTGAAGACCAGGATTGAGGGGAAGTTTACCTTTTCTAAGCATCATTGCTTAGCAAAGGAAGATGAATGCGTAAGCTACCATTCATAACCACCATAAAAATTTTGGGTATTCCGATATTTAATCATCTTGCACCATGAATGCCCGAATACCTTAGCCATTCACGCCTTCGGGTTCAAGAAGATTAAATAGGGGCATCTGTCATACCCCAATTTTGACCACTAATATTTCCCATCATTATGTAATTCATCACCATAATATGGATGAATCATTATGCCTCATCAGTCTCCCCAAGGATGGGTGAGCCTTCACCACAATCAGAATTAGGGTTTCAAGCCCTCTCAGAGTTCTTTGACAAAGGATCAATCAAGAATTGACATGATCTTCAACTTGTCTAACCTCTCAAACATCCACAATGTATCAAGTGGACTCCCACAGCAAGAATCAAGCACAAGGATGCGGCATTCTAAGTGGATCAAGCCTCAAGATCGCTAGTGTCACCAAATTAGGGTTTGGTCGACTAGGGCCTCCAGATGGAAATCTTACTTTGGGCATGAGCCAATGCTTCAAAGCATAACCTAAGATACTTCTTGGGACATCATAAACCCAATCATCAAGTCAATTTAGCCTCAAGGGATGCATTCATAAAAAATCAGGAATTAGGGTTTTTTGACCTAATTCACCCCTAAGTTGACTTTTGGGACAAAACATGAGCTAAGACCTCAAGACTTGATTTGAGGGTCTCTAACCCACTATATTTATCCATTTGCAACAATGGATAGGTCCAAGAAGCTTGATCAACAAGTTTCAAGTTCATCAGAACAACAATTAGGGTTTCGCGGGAAAAGTCAATTGTGCCTTTGACTTTTGACCCAGGCATGCTCCCAAACCTCGGGACATGATTCAATACACCCTATAACACCTATGAAATCAATCCATCAAGTTTGATTTAGGTCAAGGACTTAATTTCATAGAGGATCACACAGTTTGAAATTCATCTGACAAAAAGTCAATTGTGCACAAAAGTCAACTTTGACTTTTTGAGATTTTTCACAAATATGGTTCTTTGACCCTAAAATGATGTTAATGTGTGATTGGAATCATCATTCATCAAGAAAAATCAAGAAAAGTGGGATAACTTGTAAAAGGGGTAACCATAAAAAACTTAGAAATTTTCTAAGTTATGGAACAAAGTGGCTAGGGTACCAACTTCCAAGGATCATAACTTGAGATCCAATCAACCATTTGGGCTGATTCTAAGATGGATTTGTAGCTCTCATGGCATACTTTAAAAGTGTCAACTACACCTCATTCCAATTCCTCATGGATTTCAAGTTATGGAATGACCAAAATCACAAAAAGTGAAAATGTCACTTTTTTCCAACACTTAGTGAAATTTTCACTAAGTTAGAATCTGCATTCACTTTATTCCAAATGTAGGGGCATTTTTCACTTGGATCCAAAAGGTATCAAAACAAACTATGATCACACATATGTTGTATCATATGAGAACTCTCCAAAATGACCAAGAACTCCATGGAATTCCACTTGAATCATGAGATATGACCATGCCAATATGCCTTGCTGCAAACTGTCTTGGCAAGGCAGATTTGTACATTTTGCTTGATTTTCCAAATTTGTGCAAATGACAAACATGTATATCCATCTGAACACCTCAGTGAGGGACCAAGGAGGGACAAACACTGATCCATCAGCCTCCCAAGTCTTTGGAACCAAAAGTAGCATGCCAAACCTAGAAATCCCTAAAGAGGGGACAAGACTCCAATTTTGGTTTTGAGCATTTAATGGATTCACCAAGGTGGCATGGACTGAACCATTTCCAACTGAATTCAGTCAAGACTTATCCAAGAACTAGGGAACCAGTAGCCTGTGCTCTAACCTCTAGTCAATGGCGAGAGGAGACTTGAGATTCCAAAATGCAACCATTGGCCAAACCTTTGCTGCAGTTGCCATTCACTATTGCTTGTAAAACAAACTTGCTCTACTATAAATAGAGCTCATTTATGCTCAGTTTGAGTACACCAAAGCCATCAAACAGATGCTTTCCTCAAAATCACCTTCTCACTTCCAAATTTGCCTTCCAAAGCAAGTCACTATTGGGTTTTGAGTTTGAGAGTAACTCAAACCAAACCAATCACACACACACACCTCATAAACATCATATAAAAGTGATCCAAACACTCACAAGTGACCTGTAACACCAAAATCACAAAGTCCCATCACAAAACCTCAAAATAGGCCCTTTTTGCATTTTTCAAGCCATGTCTTGATTCAGTCACTTTCAAAACCAGATAAAGCCTCAAACACACTCCAAATATCATCCTTGAACTATCCCAAATGGTTTCGTACATCTGGAATATCATTTGAGAGAGTTGCTATTTTGGCCACTTTTTCCCCTTTTGCAAGAAAGGACCAATTTCCATTCCTGAGATTTCCAGCTGATTCCAATCATCCTAAAAGCTTCTAAGGGATCATTCGAGAGTGTTCAAAGCATCAAAACATTTCTGGAACAAAGCACTTGGCAGATAGCCTAAAAAGCTCCAAGGGAGGTAAGCATCACAACTTGAACTCTTTAAAATATGCCTTGCTTTGAGGTCCACTGATCATGTATCTCTTATACATGTTATATGTGTTGTGTTTGAACCAATTCATCATGTAATTCATGGCTGTACCAAGAGGTAGCACAGAAAATGTACATTATGGCCTATTTCAAAACCACTATCGAGTTTTGAGGAGGATTGGTTTTCTGGAAAAACCACCACCACCATTGGATTCCTTGTGAAATTCTAAGCTAGATGCATATAAATTTTGTCTCCATCCATGGAGAAATGAGGAAGTTATGACCTTCACGTTTCTGACCAAAAACCTTGCCTTGCCTTGCCTTGGCCAGGCCAAGAACAAGGCAAGCCTTGTATATTTTTGGCTGGGGTTTGATACACGGATGTATCACCACCCCAGTGGTAAGGCACGCATACTGCACACAAGAGGTATGGGGTTCGAATCCCCCTTGCCCCAGACCCCTTTTTAATGTTTTTTTTTACTTTTTATTGTTTTTCATATTATTTTTAATGATTTGAAAAATTAATAACTCCCTCAATTTTAATTATTTTTTATTGGTTCTTTTTGCAAAAAATCAAAAAAATGTTGAAATATTTTATTCCACAAAAAAAATAAAATTTATATTATTTATTTAATATAATTAGTATTTTTGTGAATAAATTCATTTTTAATTATTTTTAAACATTTAAAAGTGAATATACATTTTGAAAATCAAAACCAAATGAGTTCTAAATCATCTTGTGATTAAAACCTCATTTTTCAAACCTTAAACAAAAATTACAAGTGGTTTATTCAAACTTATTTGGTATTTTTATCATTTTTATTGATTTTCTTTGAATATTTACTTTTTAAGGAAAACAAAATTAGGGTTTCTCTGATTTTCACCCTCACAAATCTTTTTAAAACACCTGGGCCTCTAATAGAGTGTAAGACCCAACCCTCCTTTGAAAACCAAAACATTTTTGGGCCTCAGTCATTGTATAAGACCCAATGCGTTTTCAAAAATCTCGGCGCGATCGCCAGTTCAAAACGAAAATCATCTGGGTCTACCCTCGTGTTATAAGCCCCATTTCCTTTCTTTAAAACAACTTTGGGCCTCTATTAGAGTGTAAGACACATCCCCTTTGTAAATACACCACTTTTTGGGCCTCAGTCATTGTATAAGTCCTGCTGTATTTTCATAAACAACGGCAGGATCGTCGCCTTTTCAAAATCATATGGGCCTCTCCCTGAGCTGTAAGCCCCATCTCTTGTACAAAAAATAAACACTTGGGCCTCTAATAGAGTGTAAGACCCAACCCCTTTTTGAAACCAAAATGATTTGGGCCTCAGCCATTGTATAAGACCCACTGGGTTTTCAAAAATCTCGGCGCGATCGCCAGTTCAAAATAACCCTGGGCCTCTCCTTGAGTTGTAAGTCCCATCTCTTGTACAAAAATAACTTTTGGGCCTCTAATAGAGTGTAATACCCAATCCCCTTGTACATAAAACTTTGTGGGCCTCACATATTATATAAGTCCCTCTGTACACTTTTCAAAACAACGGTGCAATCATCGTTTAAACTTGGGCCTCTCCTTGAGCTGTAAGCCCCAACAATCTTTTCAAAGCACTTTCTCCTTTGATTTTGAATATAATATTGTTATCAAAGTTTTCTTTGTTGAACAACTAACAAAACAACATGTAAGCTCTACAACGAGTAAGTGTTTATCCGCTTTCATTTATCGCTTTCATATGTATATAATTGTATTGTGGGGCTGCTTCACTGTAAGTCTTCTTTCACATCCTTTATATACTTGTCATATATCCACTGAGTAGTACTAGTATAGTTATTTAGAGTTTTCCCCAGAAACTACGTCTAGCACTAGGTAAAGCCATGTTGGTCACTCTTAAATACAAATAAAACTAGATCCCCCATAGGATTACCAGATACAGTATTCCCTCCTCTTGTGGTTAAACAATATGGAAACGTGAAAGGCAGCATTCTCGGTGAACCCTTTCTCAGACTGTCACTCTTAGAAATTGTCAAAGAAACTCTAACTCCCCAGAGATGATCTTTTCTCCGTGAATGGCATCACTTGAGTTTCTTCCAAATCCTCGAACTTTCCTGGAATGATCTCTTCTCGGTGAATTGTATTTCTTGAACTTCTCTTGGTTTGGGGACCCACAGGCTTCCTAAAAGCATCCCGCCTCCTCTTGGGAGTTGTACAAGGACCCTTCGGCTTCTTAGAAGTTCTCATGCCTTCTCTTGGGCATAATACAAGGACCCTGACAACCTCTTAAAGGTATAAGACAGAACATAGTCATCATTTGCTAGAGCAATCTTTCCAGTGTGAAAACTCCGTCCGTTGTAGGGTTAATACCCATCCCTTAATGCCCATGCCTCCTCTGGGCATTGTACAAAAGATAAAACTCTAGACTTGGACAGTCTAAGACCCTTGAGTCTCGAAGACATTCTCAAGTTCCCTTCAAACATAGGCAGAAACCCGGTCTCTCTCATGAGAGTTCCCCATACTTGGACCCGCTTCAGGATCCTCAGAATCCACAGCGGTAAGATAACCTCCTCTTGGGCTTTGTACAAATGACTCTCCCCAGCGGAGCTAACCTTTTCAGACTCTCTTGTTGAGTATAAAAGACTCTCTTGTTGAGTCAATCCCTTTTAGACTCCGTCTTGGGCTTTGTACAGGACATATAAATCACTCTCTTGTTGAGTATAAAAGACTCTCTTGTTGAGTCAAACAACCTTTCGACTCTCTTGTTGAGTCACTTTCCTTTTTTAGCCTCCGTCTTGGGCTTCATACAAGACACATACAAAACACTCTCTTGTTGAGTGTAAAAGACTCTTGTTGAGTCGATCTCCTTTTTTAGCCTCCGTTTTGGGCTTCATATAAGACACCTGTAAAACACTCTCTTGTTGAGTATAAAAGAGTCTCTTGTTGAGTCAACCTTTTAGCCTCCGTCTTGGGCTTCATACAAGACACATACAAAACACTCTCTTGTTGAGTATAAAAGACTCTCTTGTTGAGTCACTTCCCTTTTAGCCTCCATCTCGGGCTTCGTACGAGACACGAAATCACTCTCTTGTTGAGTCAATCACATGTCATATAGACTCTCTTGTTGAGTCAAACCCTGTTAGCCTCTATCTCGGGCTTCGTATGAGACAACAAATAAAAAGCATCCTCTTGTTGGGTCAATCGCCTCCTCTTAGGTTTTGTATAAGGAAACCTCGGTTGAGTCAATCAACCTTTTAGCATAAAACCTGTGCCTTGCTCACATCATACAAACATCAACAACTCCTCTTTAGAGATGACAAATTCTCTCTCATCCAAACCCTTTTAGCTTCACATCTTGGGCTTTGAACAAGATACAAATCACCTTTAGCTTCATGTCTTGGGCTTTGAACAAGACACCAAAATAACCTTTTTCCTCCCATAGAATAAGAGGAACTACGATCGCTCTGATTTCCCTGTTTCGTTAAACGGGAATACGTAGGCATAAGATTGAAAAATCTTAGCGAGCATACTAACCAAAAACCCAAAATCCAGTATCTCCGTCAAATCAACCCAAAAGCATCAAATCTAAACACATTACCAATAACCTCACAAATAGTCCAGACACTGTGTTCTTAACAAAATAACCGAAGAGGGGCCCACATCTTAATAGCATCTGTAAACTAACAGTCAACTGTTTAAACTCAAGTTTGCGAGAAGGGTTAATTGGAGACATCTATGCCCCTTCCTTAATTAGCTTAACAGGATAAAAAATGAATCGAACTGTAGTACCCGAGCGATAGTGCTTCAAGACCACAAAAATCGCCCTACAACATCATCGTAAGATAAGTTGATCTTCTCATAAATAAATGGAATTAACGCTTCAAAAAGGTCTATCTCATGCATTTTGCGAGAACTGCAAGAAGGAGAAGATGTTACATGTCTAAGGCTAGGTGGATCCAAGATGGCTTGCTATGGAGTAAGTGAACTACGCGACTTGAAGATTAGGTTCCATTGGTGGATCATAAGGTTTTCTGAAACTCTGAAGAAAATCTAAGATTAACCAAACAGTGGCATTTGGTAGATCTTTATTGTGCGTTCAAGAAGGATGCTTGGAACTAATTACTCTTAGGCAGAAGGGTAGCTGGTTGAAGACTTAAGGAGGTTCTGGCTCAGTTCTATCTTGGAGCTAGTGGTAGAAGTTCTAAGTTGATTATGGAATATTACCCTCTTTTGGTGGATGAGAGTTTATTTCTCTCTTCGGTTATCTGGAGTTCTTATCGATAAAGCTGGTGGCGCAATGTTGTTTGAAGATCTTCAGTTGGATTACTATGCAGTAGTAAGCCCAGTGGTGGATGTAACGCCCCAGTTTTGTCAGTTTTTATTTAATCGGGTCGTTTTGATTATTTTATTATTATTTTATTTTATTTTTGACTTTTATTTGGAAATATGTTATTTTTCAATGTTGTGATATTTTATCGGGTTTTGGGAACGTTTGCGAGATATTTGAGTGTGGGGGTATTTTGGTCATTTCATCTTATTTTTCCTTAAGTTAGAAAATAGAAAATAGAAAGAGAGAAAAATAGAGAGAAAGAAAAAGAGAAGAAGGAAAAGGGAAAGAAAAGAGAAGAAAAGAAGAAAAAGAGAGAAAACTTGGAAATCAAGAAATCAATCTCCCGACTTTTCTAAACACGATTAAATCGGGTAAGGGTGCGAAACTCGATTATTATATGCTTGTGTATGATTATGTATGTATGTTTTTTTTTGTTATTGGATTGAAATGGAGATATATAGTAAAAACCATATTATGTAAAAATTGATTAGAAATCAATTAAATTGTGTCGGAAATTATATTACCAGGTCCATTATTGTTGATACATGTTAGATACATGTTGTTAGGCATTGCATTGGTAATTTTTTGGTGTGTAAGTGAAAAATTGGATGAATTGGGGTGGAAAACGCAGAACAAAGTTCTGCAGAATTTTCTGGATTTTTCCACTGCCCATACGCGTATCACTCAAGGCAATACGCGTATTGGTCAAGGCAATACGCGTATGGAAGCTTCATTTTCTCGGCCATCTGTCCATTTGCGTATGGTACGCGTAACGTTTAGGGCAATACGCGTATGACGAATGACACTACGCGTATTGGAATTTTAATGGGAATTTTGGGGAAAAATGGTCTCTGCCCATACGCGTATGACCTTGGGTAATACGCGTATGGAATGGGCGAGGAATCAGGGCAATACGCGTATGGCTCAGGGCAATATGCGTATTGTGAGGAAAATTGCAAAATGTAGTTTTTTCGCGATGTCTTTTCTTGTTTAGTCCGTAACTTGTGTTTCGTTTATTTGTTTTTAACATTCTTGGTATCGTTGAGTAGCTATTGAACAGTACTTTCTTATCATAATAATTTTGAGATTGTTAGCCGATTTAATTATGTCAGGAAATTTGGGAATCGTGTCATTTTGTCGACTTTTGTCGTTTTAATTATGTGTAATTGGGGTGTATCATGCAATGTGATGTTGATGTGGTTATGGTATGATTTGCGTGCTGTTGTGTGGTATAAATGCATTGTTTTGGGCTTGAATTCCAAAGCATGATTTATGTTAAGTGAGATGGTTGCATATATGTGTGCATTTGAATGTCATGAGTCCTTGTATGCCAAGCATCATGATATGCATTGTTGTGACGTCCTGAGTGACGGATGGATTCCAGAGGGAATCACCTATAATGTCGTGTGCCCGTGTGGGGTGTGAGCGATGATTATAGACGATTTTGTGCCCATGTGGGGTGTGAACGATTGGGTCGTGTGTCCGTGTGGGGTGTGAGCGATCCATAAACGTCGTGTGCCCGTGTGGGGTGTGAGCGACGGGGAACATCGTATGCCCGATGGGGAGTTACAGTGATGTAACGAGCGATGATTCCAGCAGAGTTCCTGAGTGAACTAGTGATGAGAAACATTGGAAGTCAGTACCGTATGTGCATATGCATAGAGTCGTTGTGTCGGTCTCTTGCATTTGCATAAATCATTAATAGTTTGGTTATGTGAGGATTGTGGATAAAATTGATAAATTGATATATGGCTATGTGTTGGTGATACTTGTATTATGCATGGTTGGTATACCTTGGTGATGGAAATATGAATTATACATTGTGTTGCCTTGTGTTTGAATACTGGTATGAGTTGTGGTGAGAACAATATATATGTGTATTTTTGGTGTTATATATAATTGTTTTTCTCACCCTTTTGCTGTTTTATAATGCTCTACGAGGCATTGCAGATTAGATGCTGGAGGTCTTTTTGTGAAGATTAGGACTTCACTCTTTTGTCGGTCGGCTCTGATATGTGACACCGGGTAGTCAGGGGAATCGTTTTGTAGTTTGATGTGTATACGTATATATATCTTTTGGCTTGTGCATGTATGACTAGATGTATGACAAACTTTTTATGTGATATATATATATATATATGAGATTCAGTACAGATTTTCCGCTTTATTCTGTATTTGAATTATGGGTAGTAGGAACTAAGTTCCTCTGTTTATTTGCTACCTGCGAGTGTTGCATATCTTTATGAGCAGGTGTTGTATGTTTTGTTTCAAACTGATGTGACTCTTCGGTCTATGCTATGAATTTCTAAATATACTCTGATGAAATTTTGAATATTCTTTTACTGCTTTATTTAATTGGGGGTATAGATTAGGGGTGTTACATTAAGTGGTATCAGAGCCAGTCCGTGTCAGTTGTGTCAGTCCTTGTTGGTCGTTGTAGTTGGATGAGCTGTTTGTTTAACCATAGTTGTTGTTATTGGAAATGAACAGAATATGGTTGGTAGGAATGACGCTGCTTTGGCTGCTGCTATGCAAGCTATGGCTCGGGCTGTGCAGGGTGCACCTAATGCTGCAGGTAATGATGAGTTCAGGAAGAACAAACCTCCTGTCTTCAAAGGAAGATATGATCCTGATGGTGCTCATATATGGCTTAAAGAGATTGAAAGGATTTTCCGAGTGATGGATTGTGCTGAAGATCAGAAGGTGAGACTGGGTACTCACATATTACTGGAAAAAGCTGATGATTGGTGGGTTAGTACTCGTCGTATGTTGGAAGCTGCAGAGGAGGAGATCACTTGGGCTGTGTTTAGCATTGAGTTTCTGAGGAGGTATTTTCCAGAAGATGTAAGAGGAAAGAAGGAAATTGAGTTCTTGGAACTGAAACAAGGTAATATGTCTGTTGTTGATTATACTGCTAAGTTTGTGGAGCTTGTGCAGTTTTATCCACATTATGCTGAAGCGACTGCGGAATTTTCTAAGTGTGTAAAGTTTGAGAACGGATTGCGTCCTGAGATAAAGCAGGCAATTGGTTATCAAAGGATTCGGAGGTTTTCTGATTTGGTGGATTGTTGTAGGATTTATGAGGAGGATAGTAAGACTCGTTCTACTCACTATAAGAGTGTGAGCGAGAGGAAAGGGAAGCAACAGTTCCGTGGTGGTCCGTATGTAACACCAGCTGATAAGGGTAAACAAAGGGGAAATTTTGAGAAAAGGTCAGGCGGATGAGGAATGTCTAGTCCCCTGAGATGTTATAAATGTGGTGAGTTAGGGCATCGTCAGTTTGAGTGCAGGAAAGATATGAGGAAGTGTACTAATTGTGGGGGTTTAGGACATGTTGCAGCTGATTGTGCCAGGAAAAATGTGGTGAAATGTTACAACTGTGGTGAACCTGGTCATATTAGTACAAAGTGTACGAAACCAAAGCAGGCTCCAGCTGGTGGGAAAGTTTTTGCCTTGGCAGGAACTCAGACTTCAAGTGCAGATCGTCTGATCAGAGGTACTTGTTTTATTAATAGTACTCCTTTAGTTGCTATTATTGATACTGGAGCGACTCATTCATTTATTTCGTCTGAGTGCGCGAAGCGTTTGAATCTTGTGTTGTCTTCGATGGGTGGTGAAATGGTTATTGATACTCCAGCAATGGGGTCAGTAACTACTTCTTTGGTTTGTTTGAGTTGTCCTTTGACCATTTATGGTAAAGACTTTGAGATGGATTTGGTGTGTTTACCGTTGAAGGGTTTAGATGTGGTTCTGGGAATGAATTGGTTGCAGTTCAATAGGGTTCATATTGATTATTATCATAAGCTGGTAAGGTTTCCTTCTCTTGAGGAAGACGAAGACTCGAGTTTCTTATCTACCAAAGAGTTGAAGAGACTTTTGGCGGATGAAGCTCAGTTGTTTGGGTTGTTTGCATCTTTGACTGTGGATAGTCAAGTTTCGCTTGAGGTATTTCCTGTTGTGTGTGAATTTCTGGAAGTGTTTCCTGAGGATATTTCAGACTTGCCGCTAGAGAGAGAGGTGGAGTTTTCTATAGATCTAGTTCCTGGTACTAGACCTGTTTCGATGGCACCTTATCGTATGTCGGCATCTGAGTTGGTGGAGTTAAAGAAACAGTTGAGTGAGTTGTTGGAAAAGAGGTTTGTAAGACCAAGCGTTTCTCCTTGGGGTGCTCCAGTTTTGTTAGTGAAAAAGAAAGATGGGAGTATGCGCTTGTGTATTGATTATCGCCAGTTGAATAAGGTGACGATTAAGAATAAGTATCCTCTTCCAAGGATTGATGATCTGATGGATCAGTTGGTGGGTGCGTGTGTGTTTAGTAAGATTGAGTTGAGGTCAAGGTATCATCAGATTAGGGTGAAGGAGGAAGATATTCAGAAGACGGCTTTTAGGACACGATACGGTCATTATGAATATTCTGTGATGCCGTTCGGGGTTTCTAATGCGCCAGGTGTGTTCATGGAGTACATGAATCGTATTTTCCACGAGCATTTGGATCGATTTGTTGTTGTGTTTATTGATGACATTTTGATTTATTCTAAGTCTCGGGAGGAGCACGCGGAGCATTTGCGTATTGTTTTGCAGGTGTTGAAAGAAAGGTAGCTTTTTGCCAAGTTGTCCAAGTGTGAATTCTGGTTGTCGGAGGTGAGTTTTCTTGGGCGCGTGATTTCAGGTAATGGTATTTCTGTGGATCCATCTAAAGTAGAAGCAGTTCTACAATGGGAGGCTCCGAGATCTGTTACTGAAATTCGAAGTTTTTTGGGTTTGGCCGAATATTATCGAAGGTTCATTGAAGGTTTTTCTAAGCTTGCACTTCCTTTGACCCAGTTGACTTGTAAGGGGCAAGCGTTCATTTGGGATATTCGGTGTGAGGAAAGTTTTAATAAGCTGAAGAGAAGATTGACGACAGCTCCGATTTTGATTTTGCCGAATCCTAATGAACCATTTGTGGTTTATTGTGATGCGTCTTTGATTGGTCTAGGTGGTGTTCTGATGCAAGAAGGTAAGGTCGTGGCTTATGCTTCAAGGCAGTTGAGAGTGCATGAGAAAAATTATCCTACTCATGATCTTGAATTAGCGGCCGTGGTTTTTGTGTTGAAGATTTGGAGGCATTATCTCTACGGTGCAAGGTTTGAAGTATTTAGTGATCATAAAAGTTTGAAATATTTGTTTGATCAGAAAGAGCTAAATATGAGGCAACGTAGATGGTTGGAATTTTTGAAGGACTACGACTTTGGCTCGAATTACCATCCTGGTAAAGCTAATGTGGTAGCCGATGCGTTGAGTCAGAAATCATTGCATATGTCCGCTTTAATGATTAAAGAGTGGGAACTTTTGGAATCATTTAGAGACTTGAGTTTGGTATGTGAAGTGACGTCGGATAGCGTGAGGCTTGGAATGCTAACGATTACTAATGATTTTCTGATGACTGTTAGTGAGAATTAGAAGATGGATGTGAAATTTGTGGATTTGATGTTGGTTGGAGAAAAAGATGTGAATAGTGATTTTAAAGTGGATATTAATGGTGTTTTGAGATTCTGAGGTAGAATTTGTATTCCTGATGATGCGGAGTTGAAAAAGATGATTTTGGAGGAAGGACACCGGAGTAATTTGAGTATACATCCGAGAGCGAATAAGATGTACCAAGATTTGAAGAAGATTTTCTGGTGGTCTGGATTGAAAAGAGATGTGGCTCGATTTGTCTATGCATGTTTGGCTTATCAGAAATCGAAGGTAGAACATCTGAGGCCTAGTGGTTTGTTGCAGCCGTTGGATATTCCTGAGTGGAAGTGGGACAACATTTCCATGGATTTTGTGATAGTGTTGCCGAATACACAGCGAGGGCATAATGCTATTTGGGTGGTTGTTGATAGGCTGACTAAATCGGCTCATTTCATTCCGATTGACATCAGTTTTACTTTGGAGAGGTTGGCCGAGATTTACATCAGTGTGATTGTGAAGTTGCATGGGGTTCCGTTGAGTATTGTTTTGGATCGAGATCCGAGGTTTACTTCGAGATTTTGGGAAAGTTTACAGAAGGCTTTGGGTTCTAAATTGAGATTGAGTTTGGTTTATCATCCGCAGACGGATGGTCAGACGGAGAGAACGATTCAGTCGTTGGAAGATTTGTTGCGAGCTTGTGTTCTTGAACAAGGTGGTGTGTGGGATAGTTATCTTGCATTAATTGAATTCACGTATAATAACAGTTTCCATTCAAGTATTGGAATGGCACCGTTTGAAGCACTGTATGGACGAAGGTGTCGAACACCGTTGTGTTGGCACAAATCTGGTGAGAGTTCGGTGGTTGGACCAGAGTTGGGGAAACAGACTACAGAAAACGTAAAGCTTATTCGAGAGAAAATGAAGGCTTCTCAGAGTAGGCAAAAGAGTTATCATGATCGGAGGCGGAAAGATCTTGAGTTCCAAGAGGGCGATCATGTATTTCTAAGGGTTACGCCGGTAACGAGTGTGGGTCGTGCATTGAAATCGAAGAAACTTACTTCTCGGTTTATTAGTCCTTACCAGATATCCGCGATAGTGGGTGCTGTGGCTTATAGGGTAACGTTGCCGCCGAATCTGTCGAATTTGCATGATGTGTTCCATGTTTCACAGCTTCGGAAGTATGTTCCGAATCCGTCGCATGTGATTTCAATGGATGAGGTTGAGGTAAGGGAGAACCTTACGGTTGAGGCATTACCAGTTAGGATTTTGGATCGCGAGATGAAGCGGTTGAAAGGCAAGGATATTGCACTTGTGAAAGTGGCGTGGGGAGGCGCTGCTGAGGGCAATTTGACTTGGGAGTTAGAGATTCGGATGCGGGAGTCGTATCCAGAGTTGTTCGTCTCAGGTATATTTTCGAGGGCGAAAATTTCTAAGTGGGGGAGAGTTGTAACGCCCCAGTTTTGTCAGTTTTTATTTAATCGAGTCGTTTTGATTATTTTATTATTATTTTATTTTATTTTCGACTTTTATTTGGAAATATGTTATTTTTCAATGTTGTGATATTTTATCGGGTTTTGGGAACGTTTGCGAGATATTTGAGTGAGGGGTATTTTGGTCATTTCATCTTATTTTTCCTTAAGTTAGAAAATAGAAAATAGAAAGAGAGAAAAATAGAGAGAAAGAAAAAGAGAAGAAGGAAAAGGGAAGGAAAAGAGAAGAAGAGAAGAAAAAGAGAGAAAACTTGGAAATCAAGAAATCAATCTCCCGACTTTTCTAAACACGATTAAATCAGGTAAGGGTGCGAAACTCGATTATTATATGCTTGTGTATGATTATGTATGTATGTTTTTTATTGTTATTGGATTGAAATAGAGATATATAGTAAAAACCATATTATGTAAAAATTGATTAGAAATCGATTAAATTGTGTCGGAAATTATATTATCAGGTCCATTATTGTTGATACATGTTAGATACATGTTGTTAGGCATTGTATTGGTAATTTTCTGGTGTGTAGGTAAAAAATTGGATGAATTGGGGTGGAAAACGTAGAACAAAGTTCTACAGAATTTTTTGGATTTTTCCACTGCCCATACGCGTATCACTCAAGGCAATACGCATATTGGTCAAGGCAATACGCGTATGGCATTGAAGAAAACTGGGCAATACGCGTATGGAAGCTTCATTTTCTCGGCCATCTGTCCATTTGCGTATGGTACGCGTAACGTTTAGGGCAATACGCGTATGACGAATGGCACTACGCGTATTGGAATTTTAATGGGAATTTTGGGGAAAAATGGTCTCTGCCCATACGCGTATGACCTTGGGCAATACGCGTATGGAATGGGCGAGGAATCAGGGCAATACGCGTATTGTGAGGAGAATTGCAAAATGTAGTTTTTTCGCGATGTCTTTTCTTGTTTAGTCAGTAACTTGTGTTCCGTTTATTTGTTTTTAACATTCTTGGTATCGTTGAGTAGCTATTGAACTGTACTTTCTTATCATAATAATTTTGAGATTGTTAGCCGATTTAATTATGTCAGGAAATTTGGAATCGTGTCGTTTTGTCGACTTTTGTCGTTTTAATTGTGTGTAATTGGGGTGTATCATGCAATGTGATGTTGATGTGGTTATGGTATGATTTGCGTGCTGTTGTGTGGAATAAATGCATTGTTTTGGGCTTGAATTGCAAAGCATGACTTATGTTAAGTGAGATGGTTGCATATATGTGTGCATTTGAATGTCATGAGTCCTTGTATGCCAAGCATCATGATATGCATTGTTGTGACGTCCTAAGTGACGGATGGATTCCAGAGGGAATCCGCTATAACATCGTGTGCCCGTGTGGGGTGTGAGCGATGATTATAGACGATCGTGTGCCCATGTGGGGTGTGAGCGATCGGGTCGTGTGCCCGTGTGGGGTGTGAGTGATCCATAAATGTCGTGTGCCCGTGTGGGGTGTGAGCGACGGGGAACATCGTATGCCCGACGGGGAGTTACAGTGATGTAACGAGCGATGATTCCAGCAGAGTTCCTGAGTGAACTAGTGATGAGAAACATTGGAAGTCGGTACCGTATGTGCATATACATAGAGTCGTTGTGTCGGTCTCTTGCATTTGCATAAATCTTTAATAGTTTGTTTATGTGAGGGTTGTGGATAAAATTGATAAATTGATATATGGCTATGTGTTGGTGATACTTGTATTATGCATGGTTGGTATACCTTGGTGATGGAAATATGAATTATACATTGTGTTGCCTTGTGTTTGAATACTGGTATGAGTTGTGGTGAGAACAATATATATGTGTATTTTTGGTGTTATATATAATTGTTTTTCTCACCCTTCTGCTGTTTTATAATGCTCTACGAGGCATTGCAGATTAGATGCTGGAGGTCTTTTTGTGAAGCTTAGGACTTCACTCTTTTGTCGGTCGGCTCTGATATGTGACACCGGGTAGTCAGGGGAATCGTTTTGTAGTTTGATGTGTATACGTATATATATCTTTTGGCTTGTGCATGTATGACTGGATGTATGACAAACTTTTTATGTGATATATATATATATATATATATGAGATTCAGTACAGATTTTCCGCTTTATTCTGTATTTGAATTGTGGGTAGTAGGAACTAAGTTCCTCTGTTTATTTGCTACCTGCGAGTGTTGCATATCTTTATGAGCAGGTGTTGTATGTTTTGTTTCAAACTGATGTGACTCTTCGGTCTATGCTGTGAATTTCTAAATATACTCTGATGAAATTTTGAATATTCTTTTACTGCTTTATTTAATTGGGGGTATAGATTGGGGGTGTTACATTAAGTGGTATCAGAGCCAGTCCGTGTCAGTTGTGTCAGTCCTTGTTGGTCGTTGTAGTTAGATGAGCTGTTTGTTTAACCATAGTTGTTGTTATTGGAAATGAACAGAATATGGCTGGTAGGAATGACGCTGCTTTGGCTGCTGCTATGCAAGCTATGGCTCGGGCTGTGCAGGGTGCACCTAATGCTGCAGGTAATGATGAGTTCAGGAAGAACAAACCGCTTGTCTTCAAAGGAAGATATGATCCTGATGGTGCTCATATATGGCTTAAAGAGATTGAAAGGATTTTCCGAGTGATGGATTGTGCTGAAGATCAGAAGGTGAGACTGGGTACTCACATGTTACTGGAAAAAGCTGATGATTGGTGGGTTAGTACTCGTCGTATGTTGGAAGCTGCAGAGGAGGAGATCACTTGGGCTGTGTTTAGCATTGAGTTTCTGAGGAGGTATTTTCCAGAAGATGTAAGAGGAAAGAAGGAAATTGAGTTCTTGGAACTGAAACAAGGTAATATGTCTGTTGTTGATTATACTGCTATGTTTGTGGAGCTTGTGCAGTTTTATCCACATTATGCTGAAGCGACTGCGGAATTTTCTAAGTGTGTAAAGTTTGAGAACGGATTGCGTCCTGAGATAAAGCAGGCAATTGGTTATCAAAGGATTCGGAGGTTTTATGATTTGGTGGATTGTTGTAGGATTTATGAGGAGGATAGTAAGACTCGTTCTACTCACTATAAGAGTGTGAGCGAGAGGAAAGGGAAGCAACAGTTCTGTGGTGGTCCGTATGTAACACCAGCTGATAAGGGTAAACAAAGGGGAAATTTTGAGAAAAGGTCAGGCGGAGGAGGAATGTCTAGTCCCCTGAGATGTTATAAATGTGGTGAGTTAGGGCATCGTCAGTTTGAGTGCAGGAAAGATATGAGGAAGTGTACTAATTGTGGGGGTTTAGGACATGTTGCAGCTGATTGTGCCAGGAAAAATGTGGTGAAATGTTACAACTGTGGTGAACCTGGTCATATTAGTACAAAGTGTACGAAACCAAAGCAGGCTCCAGCTGGTGGGAAAGTTTTTGCCTTGGCAGGAACTCAGACTTCAAGTGCAGATCGTCTGATCAGAGGTACTTGTTTTATTAATAGTACTCCTTTAGTTGCTATTATTGATACTGGAGCGACTCATTCGTTTATTTCGTCTGAGTGCGCGAAGCGTTTGAATCTTGTGTTGTCTTCGATGGGTGGTGAAATGGTTATTGATACTCCAGCAATGGGGTCAGTAACTACTTCTTTGGTTTGTTTGAGTTGTCCTTTGACCATTTATGGTAAAGACTTTGAGATGGATTTGGTGTGTTTACCGTTGAAGGGTTTAGATGTGGTTCTGGGAATGAATTGGTTGCAGTTCAATAGGGTTCATATTGATTATTATCATAAGCTGGTAAGGTTTCCTTCTCTTGAGGAAGACGAAGACTCGAGTTTCTTATCTACCAAAGAGTTGAAGAGATTTTTGGCGGATGAAGCTCAGTTGTTTGGGTTGTTTACATCTTTGACTGTGGATAGTCAAGTTTCGCTTGAGGTATTTCCTGTTGTGTGTGAATTTCTGGAAGTGTTTCCTGAGGATATTTCAGACTTGCCGCTAGAGAGAGAGGTGGAGTTTTCTATAGATCTAGTTCCTGGTACTAGACCTGTTTCGATGGCACCTTATCGTATGTCGGCATCTGAGTTGGTGGAGTTAAAGAAACAGTTGAGTGAGTTGTTGGAAAAGAGGTTTGTAAGACCAAGCGTTTCTCCTTGGGGTGCTCCAGTTTTGTTAGTGAAAAAGAAAGATGGGAGTATGCGCTTGTGTATTGATTATCGGCAGTTGAATAAGGTGACGATTAAGAATAAGTATCCTCTTCCAAGGATTGATGATCTGATGGATCAGTTGGTGGGTGCGTGTGTGTTTAGTAAGATTGACTTGAGGTCAAGGTATCATCAGATTAGGGTGAAGGAGGAAGATATTCAGAAGACGACTTTTAGGACACGATACGGTCATTATGAATATTCTGTGATGCCGTTCGGGGTTTCTAATGCGCCAGGTGTGTTCATGGAGTACATGAATCGTATTTTCCACGAGCATTTGGATCGATTTGTTGTTGTGTTTATTGATGACATTTTGATTTATTCTAAGTCTCGGGAGGAGCACGCGGAGCATTTGCGTATTGTTTTGCAGGTGTTGAAAGAAAGGTAGCTTTTTGCCAAGTTGTCCAAGTGTGAATTCTGGTTGTCGGAGGTGAGTTTTCTTGGGCGCGTGATTTCAGGTAATGGTATTTCTGTGGATCCATCTAAAGTAGAAGCAGTTCTACAATGGGAGGCTCCGAGATCTGTTACTGAAATTCGAAGCTTTTTGGGTTTGGTCGAATATTATCGAAGGTTCATTGAAGGTTTTTCTAAGCTTGCACTTCCTTTGACCCAGTTGACTTGTAAGGGGCAAGCGTTCATTTGGGATATTCGGTGTGAGGAAAGTTTTAATAAGCTGAAGAGAAGATTGACGACAGCTCCGATTTTGATTTTGCCGAATCCTAATGAACCATTTGTGGTTTATTGTGATGCGTCTTTGATTGGTCTAGGTGGTGTTCTGATGCAAGAAGGTAAGGTCGTGGCTTATGCTTCAAGGCAGTTGAGAGTGCATGAGAAAAATTATCCTACTCATGATCTTGAATTAGCGGCTGTGGCTTTTGTGTTGAAGATTTGGAGGCATTATCTCTACGGTGCAAGGTTTGAAGTATTTAGTGATCATAAAAGTTTGAAATATTTGTTTGATTAGAAAGAGCTAAATATGAGGCAACGTAGATGGTTGGAATTTTTGAAGGACTACGTCTTTGGCTCGAATTACCATCCTGGTAAAGCTAATGTGGTAGCCGATGCGTTGAGTCGGAAATCATTGCATATGTCCGCTTTAATGGTTAAAGAGTGGGAACTTTTGGAATCATTTAGAGACTTGAGTTTGGTATGTGAAGTGACGTCGGATAGCGTGAGGCTTGGAATGCTAACGATTACTAATGATTTTCTGATGACTGTTAGTGAGAAATAGAAGATGGATGTGAAATTTGTGGATTTGATGTTGGTTGGAGAAAAAGATGTGAATAATGATTTTAAAGTGGATATTAATGGTGTTTTGAGATTCTGAGGTAGAATTTGTATTCCTGATGATGCGGAGTTGAAAAAGATGATTTTGGAGGAAGGACACCGGAGTAATTTGAGTATACATCCGGGAGCGAATAAGATGTACCAAGATTTGAAGAAGATTTTCTGGTGGTCTGGATTGAAAAGAGATGTGGCTCGATTTGTCTATGCATGTTTGACTTATCAGAAATTGAAGGTAGAACATCTGAGGCCTAGTGGTTTGTTGCAGCCGTTGGATATTCCTGAGTGGAAGTGGGACAACATTTCCATGGATTTTGTGACAGGGTTGCCGAATACACAGCGAGGGCATAATGCTATTTGGATGGTTGTTGATAGGCTGACTAAATCGGCTCATTTCATTCCGATTGACATCAGTTTTACTTTGGAGAGGTTGGCCGAGATTTACATCAGTGTGATTGTGAAGTTGCATGGGGTTCCGTTGAGTATTGTTTTGGATCGAGATCCGAGGTTTACTTCGAGATTTTGGGAAAGTTTACAGAAGGCTTTGGGTTCTAAATTGAGATTGAGTTTGGTTTATCATCCGCAGACGGATGGTCAGACGGAGAGAACGATTCAGTCGTTGGAAGATTTGTTGCGAGCTTGTGTTCTTGAACAAGGTGGTGTGTGGGATAGTTATCTTGCATTGATTGAATTCAAGTATAATAACAGTTTCCATTCAAGTATTGGAATGGCACCGTTTGAAGCACTGTATGGACGAAGGTGTCGAACACCGTTGTGTTGGCACAAATCTGGTGAGAGTTCGGTGGTTGGACCAGAGTTGGGGCAACAGACTACAGAAAAAGTAAAGCTTATTCGAGAGAAAATGAAGGCTTCTCAGAGTAGGCAAAAGAGTTATCATGATCGGAGGCGGAAAGATCTTGAGTTCCAAGAGGCCGATCATGTATTTCTAAGGGTTACGCCGGTAACGGGTGTGGGTCGTGCATTGAAATCGAAGAAACTTACTTCTCGGTTTATTAGTCCTTACCAGATATCCGCGATAGTGGGTGTTGTGGCTTATAGGGTAACGTTGCCGCCGAATCTGTCGAATTTGCACGATGTGTTCCATGTTTCACAGCTTCGGAAGTATGTTCCGAATCCGTCGCATGTGATTCCAATGGATGAGGTTGAGGTAAGGGAGAACCTTACGGTTGAGGCATTACCAGTTAGGATTTTGGATCGCGAGATGAAGCGGTTGAAAGGAAAGGATATTGCACTTGTGAAAGTGGCGTGGGGAGGCGCTGCTGAGGGTAATTTGACTTGGGAGTTGGAGAGTCGGATGCAGGAGTCGTATCCAGAGTTGTTCGTCTCAGGTATATTTTCGAGGGCGAAAATTTCTAAGTGGGGGAGAGTTGTAACGCCCCAGTTTTGTCAGTTTTTATTTAATCGAGTCGTTTTGATTATTTTATTATTATTTTATTTTATTTTCGACTTTTATTTGAAAATATGTTATTTTTCAATGTTGTGATATTTTATCGGGTTTTGGGAACGTTTGCAAGATATTTGAGTGTGGGGGTATTTTGGTCATTTCATCTTATTTTTCCTTAAGTTAGAAAATAGAAAATAGAAAGAGAGAAAAATAGAGAGAAAGAAAAAGAGAAGAAGGAAAAGGGAAGGAAAAGAGAAGAAGAGAAGAAAAAGAGAGAAAACTTGGAAATCAAGAAATCAATCTCCCGACTTTTCTAAACACGATTAAATCGGGTAAGGGTGCAAAACTCGATTATTATATGCTTGTGTATGATTATGTATGTATGTTTTTTATTGTTATTGGATTGAAATAGAGATATATAGTAAAAACCATATTATGTAAAAATTGATTAGAAATCGATTAAATTGTGTCGGAAATTATATTATCAGGTCCATTATTGTTGATACATGTTAGATACATGTTGTTAGGCATTGTATTGGTAATTTTCTTGTGTGTAGGTGAAAAATTGGATGAATTGGGGTGGAAAACGTAGAACAAAGTTCTACAGAATTTTCTGGATTTTTCCACTGCCCATACGCGTATCACTCAAGGCAATACGCATATTGGTCAAGGCAATACGCGTATGGCAATGAAGAAAACTGGGCAATACGCGTATGGAAGCTTCATTTTCTCGGCCATCTGTCCATTTGCGTATGGTACGCGTAACGTTTAGGGCAATACGCGTATGACGAATGGCACTACGCGTATTGGAATTTTAATGGGAATTTTGGGGAAAAATGGTCTCTGCCCATACGCGTATGACCTTGGGCAATACGCGTATGGAATGGGCGAGGAATCAGGGCAATACGCGTATTGTGAGGAAAATTGCAAAATGTAGTTTTTTCGCGATGTCTTTTCTTGTTTAGTCAGTAACTTGTGTTCCGTTTATTTGTTTTTAACATTCTTGGTATCGTTGAGTAGCTATTGAACTGTACTTTCTTATCATAATAATTTTGAGATTGTTAGCCGATTTAATTATGTCAGGAAATTTGGAATCGTGTCGTTTTGTCGACTTTTGTCGTTTTAATTGTGTGTAATTGGGGTGTATCATGCAATGTGATGTTGATGTGGTTATGGTATGATTTGCGTGCTGTTGTGTGGTATAAATGCATTATTTTGGGCTTGAATTGCAAAGCATGATTTATGTTAAGTGAGATGGTTGCATATATGTGTGCATTTGAATGTCATGAGTCCTTGTATGCCAAGCATCATGATATGCATTGTTGTGACGTCCTGAGTGACGGATGGATTCCAGAGGGAATCCGCTATATCATCGTGTGCCCGTGTGGGGTGGGAGCGATGATTATAGACGATCGTGTGCCCATGTGGGGTGTGAGCGATTGGGTCGTGTGCCCGTGTGGGGTGTGAGTGATCCATAAATGTCGTGTGCCCGTGTGGGGTGTGAGCGACGGGGAACATCGTATGCCCGACGGGGAGTTACAGTGATGTAACGAGCGATGATTCCAGCAGAGTTCCTGAGTGAACTAGTGATGAGAAACATTGGAATTCGGTACCGCATGTGCATATGCATAGAGTCGTTGTGTCGGTCTCTTGCATTTGCATAAATCATTAATAGTTTGTTTATGTGAGGATTGTGGATAAAATTGATAAATTGATATATGGCTATGTGTTGGTGATACTTGTATTATGCATGGTTGGTATACCTTGGTGATGGAAATATGAATTATACATTGTGTTGCCTTGTGTTTGAATACTGGTATGAGTTGTGGTGAGAACAGTATATAATGTACCCCTTATAGGAACTAAGGGAGGAATCAACTATCATCCGGTGATAGTTCGTCATCAATTTGGATACCCGATGAGGCATGTCCCGCGGAGTGCTCATTTGGAAGGTCTTTTCTTCAAGGAAGGAGAAAATGACAGGGCACTAAAGACAGAAATAGTGCACGCTTGGAAACACGTTCATAGGAAAGGACGAGAGTCTCTAGGAAAATCGGACTGTGTCTCGGGGGAGCCTTATCTCCACTAGATGCAAACTAGAGCTCTCAAGCTGAGGATGCCTTACCCTCGTCAGGAAGTTCTTCCATTAAGGGACTCTGCGCTTTATTTCATGTCTGAGACGGAAAAACTTCAAGTTACTCTCAGCAAAGTTCAGCAGGAGAAGAGGTCTTGGAGGAACAAGTACCGTATTCTCAATGTGGAGTGTAAGAAAATACAGCAACTGTTAAAAGAAAACGATGCTCTGATTGAGATTTTAGAGCAACATGTTGTAGAGAATCAGGATGACCAAAGGAATTTGCTCGCTCCTTTCACTTGGCAAAGGAATGACAACCCGACAACGGCCCAAGAGCCCCGGTCAAAGAATAGGAAAGTACCAGAACCAGCACTTGAGCTCTCCTCAGAGAGGACTCAAGATCCATTAGTTTAGGTTTCCTTTTTCAGCACTTTGTAATCTACTGTATTTCCATTTCCGCAATCTTTTGAATTCAATAAAACGGGGTTTCCCCACTGTTTGATATTTGCAATCTAATTGTCGAAGTTTACTTTGAATAAACAAAAATAATTAATAATCATTGCATTCATCATTCTCATAAACACATTCTTCTTACCTACGAATCTCACGTTTGTGTCTCGGTTCTAGAGTCAAACTGTCTCATTCGTACAATACTCGGGCCAATCGTCAGAAAAAGATGGATGATCTCGAGGAAGAGAACAGAGAGTTGAGAGAAGAGATCGACACTCTGAAAGAGGATCTGAGAAAGATTCATAACGACATGCAAGCTCTAGCAGAAGCTCAAATGCAACAACAAAGGACTGTGATCTCGGAGATCACATCAACGCCCATAGTGGAAAAGTCTGATCCTAGGTACAAAATGCCGAAAGATCGTCCCTGGGGCATGCCACTCAACTATATCCCGGAAGGATATATTTCACCGATCATGGAAGATCCAGAAACTGCAGCAGGAACCGTTGGGCCTGAAGGTTACAGACTTCGGGAAAGCGAAGATACCAGGGGCATGACAGCAACTCCTGAAGGTTACAAACTTCGGGAGGCACCGAGAGTCTTGGCCATAGTGACTATACCACCGCCCGTAGTACACACTGTCCTGGAAGGACAGATTCCCCATATACCTTCTGGTGGAAATGACAGCATGTTCGATAGAATGAATGAATTCCAGGAACAGTTCCTGGAAATGCAGAAAGAACTGCAAGCCCTTCGCGGTCAGGATCTATTTGGAAAGGACGTCGCGGACCTCTGATTAGTCCCCAATGTGAAAGTTCCGCACAAGTTCCAGGTACCCGACTTTGAAAAGTACAAGGGTAACTCTTGCCCTCAGAGCCATTTAGTGATGTACGCTCGGCAAATGTCAGCTCAGACAAAGAACCAAGAGCTACTAATTCACCACTTTCAGGATAGTTTAACCGGTGCCGCATTAAAATGGTACATGGGGTTAAACCGCGCCACGATCGGCACATTCAGAGATCTGGGAGCTGTCTTCGTTCAGCAGTACAAATATAATCTGGACATGGCACAAGACAAAGATCAGCTCAGATCGATGTCACAAAAGGACAAGGAAACCTTTAAAGAATACGCTCAGAGATGGCGTGAAATTGCCGCTCAGATTTCTCCACCTCTGGAGGAAAAGGAGTTGACAAAGATCTTCTTGAAAACCTTTGGGAAATTTCCACAACGGTCAATGATTCTGATCCCGTTGTAGATTCGGTTGTACCTATCGATGTCCGAGTTGGTAAGAGACATGATTCTCTGCGACCAACGTAAAGTATTCTTTTGATCCCAAAAAGCAGCAGACTTGGGCAAATGGGAAGTGAACCATTTGTACAGCAGGGGCACACAGCACGTGATCATTCCTCCACTGTATAAATTCCTTAAGTGTACCAAATGATACGCATCTGCGAGTAAGGTCGGTACAGGGTTTCCAATCAGACAAATCTTAATGGAATTGATGTCTATGAAGTTATCAATGTTGGGAAACAAAAATAACTCGTAGGTGAGCAAAACAAAGATGCTCTCGAAAGCGGCCACATTCCCTATAATAGCAAAGTATAGAGCCTTCTTTATTAAGAACTGGGCTGGCAAACCTTGGATGCCACCCTTAGTGGTCATGTGAGTCCTGACTTCTGACTCGTCCAAATAAATTGCTCTTGCAATGGTTTGATCCTTTGGAATTTCTTCCAGTCCAGAAAAGGAAGCTTGATCAGTGATATGCAGATCAGTCAAGTGAGAATACTCCTCCAGCATTGGTGCTACCTGATAATCCAGGAATGTGAAACAGTGATAAACCGGATCGTAGAACTGGATTAGCATGGACAGGATTCCTTCGATTACATGGACCCTTAATAGAGACAGTAGTCCTCCATACATGGCTCTAAAAGCCTCATGGTTGGTGATGATTCTCGCCAAACCTCTCAAATCCTCCAACTTTGGAACCTTGAAGGTGTACTTATGAGTTTTCCTTCTACCGAAATCCATTAGAGCAATCTCCTTTCTCTTTGACATTTGCAATCATTGTCTTAGTTTAATTTGAAAAAGAGAGATTAGAAGAGAAGATTTTTTTTTGGTTTTGATGTTTTTTAAATGAATGCATGAATACAGCACACAAAAACATAGAAAAAACATGGGGTCAAAGGGTCGGTGTCATGAAGTCAAGGCTCTACCCCCCCAAAGGTTTATACTGGTGATTTTTTGTACCTGTCCACAAAATCATTAACCCCTCTTGGGATGACAACAACAAGCGGATCTCCAGCGAGCTGATGTATCCTAGAGTGATCTCAGATGATGGTAGTATCGCGTGACAACTATTTCCGATAGCTTTCGCACTACAAAATGGCTTAAGTCTACTAAAAACCTCAGCTTCTCAGATAACCCAGTCGACCACACTACTTTCAACAACCGAAGTCGTATAGGCAATGTATCTGCAAAGGGAGTCTCCACTGAGTTTGATGGTCGATCGGGGGCTCTTAACTGGGATTCACTCCCCGCAAGATTACCCGCATTGCCATCACCTATCTTAGGTGTATACTCAATCTTTCCACATGCGGCATCACACGCATTCCCATTAGCAGAAAAATAAACACAAATATCAATTAGGAAAAGTAGTATATATATTTGTCTTAATCATCCTAGACCTCTAGTCTTATGATCCTATACAGACAATGACTCCCCAGCAGAGTCTCCATTTCTGTGAAATTTCGTGAACTCAAGGTTTTCTACCTAAGAGATGGGAAGAGTAATACTTTTCATCTCCCACTATGGTCGCCATTCTTCTGTAGCGCAAATTTTTGTGGTTTCGAATCACTATCGCTTGGGTATTACAATTCGATTCATTTTTTATCCTATTGAGCTGATTAAGGAAGGGAAATAGATGTCTCCAATTAACCCTGCTTGCACACTGAGTTTAAACAGTCAAAACTGTTGGTTTATAGATGCTATTAAGATTGTGGGTCTCTCTTAGGTTATTTTGTTAAGAATAGAGTGTCTAGACTATTTGTGAGGTTTTTTGTAGGATGTGTTTAGATTTACTGCATTTCGCTTGATTTGGTGGGGATACTGGATTTTGGGTTTTTTTATTAGTGTGCTCGCTAAGATTTTTTTTCAATCTTATGCCTACGTATTCCCGTTTGATGAAACAGTGAAATCAGAACGATCGTAGTTCCTCCTATTCTATGGGAGGAAAAAGGTTGTTTTGGTGTCTTGTTCAAAGCCCAAGACGTGAAGCTAAATGTGGTTTGTATCTTGTTCAAAGCCCAAGATGTGAACCTGAAGGGTCTTGACTTTAGAGAGAAAATGTCATCTCTAAAGAGGAGTTGTTGATGTTTGTATGCTATGAACAAGGCACAACTTTGATGCTAAAAGGTTGATTGACTCAACCGGGGTTTTCCTTATACAAATCCTAAGAGGAGGCTATTGACCCAACAAGAGGGTGTTTTTATGTGTCTTGTACGAAACCCAAGACGGAGGCTAAAGGTTTGACTCAACAAGAGAGTCTTTTATACTCAACAAGAGAGTGATTTGTATCCCGTACGAAGCCCGAGATGGAGGCTAAAAGGAGATTGACTCAACAAGAGAGTCTTTTATACTCAACAAGATAGTGTTTTGTATCCCGTACGAAGCCCGAGATAGAGGCTAAAAGGAGATTGACTCAACAAGAGAGTCTTTTATACTCAACAAGAGAGTGTTTTGTATCTCGTACGAAGCCCTAGATGAAGGATAAAAGTTTGACTCAACAAGAGAGTCTTTTATACTCAACAAGAGAGTGTTTTAGTATCTCGTACGAAGCCCTAGATGGAGGCTAAAAGGGGCGTGACTCACCAAGAGAGTCTTTTATACTTAACAAGAGAGTGTGTTTGTATCTCGTACAAAGCCCGAGATGGAGGCTAAAAGGGAAGTGACTCAACAAGAGAGTCTGAAAAGGTTAGATCCCTTGGGGAGAATCATTGTACAAAGCCCAAGAGGAGGTTGACGGTGCTGGTAACTGTTTCAGTTTAGTGACAGGTCCAGTATATTGGATAAAAGAGAAAATTAGTTCTTATAAAGGGACTAATTAAAGGTATTGTTGTGCTTTGGGATTGATCAGAGGATCAGGGTTATTTCCTATTCTTTAAGGAAATGCGAAATCCAAAGGGTATTGAGACTGTCCAAGTCTACTAGTGGTTTGAGAAATCGATTCTCAGGTAGTGAATAATCTTTGTATGACACCCAAGAGAAGGCTGGTATGTTAAGGGATGAAGGTCAACCCATTAACTGGTCTGACACTTGACTCAGAAAGATAGCTCTAGTAAATTGATGACTAGGTTTTGTTCCTATACCTGTAGAGGTCTCTGGGTCCTTGTACTACGCCCAAGAGAAGGCATGAGAGCTTTTAATAAGCCGAAGGGTTCTTGTACAACGCCCAAGAGGAGGCGGGCATGCTTTTAAGAAGCCTGTGGGTCCCTAAACCTCGAGAAGTTCAAGATATACCATTCACCAAGAATAGATAGAGCCAGAAAAGTCCGAGAATTTAGAAGAAACTCAAGAGATGCCATTCACGGAGAAAAGATCATCTCTGGGGAATAGAGTTTCTTTGACGATTTCTAAGAGTGACAGTCTGAGAAAGGGTTCACCGAGAATGCTTCCTTTCACGTCTCCATATTGTTTTACACCAAGAGGAGGGAAGATTGTGTCTGGTAATCCTATGGGGATCTAGTTTTGTTTGTATTTAAGAGTGACCAACAGGGCTTTACCTAGTGCTAGACGTAGTTGCCGGGGAAAATAGCTATACTAGTATTACACAGTGGATATTTGACAAGTATATAAAAGTTTGTGAAAGAAGACTTCCAGTGAGCAGCCCCACAATACAATTATATATATATGAAAGCGGATAAAGAAAGCGGGTAAACACTTACTCTGTTGTAGAGCTTCCATGTTGTTTGGTTAGTTTTTCAACAAAGAAAGCATTGATAACAATATTATATTCAAAATCAAAGGAGAAAGTACTTTGAAAATATTGTTGGGGCTTACAGCTCAAGGAGAGGCCCAAGGTTTTATCAGTGATCGCACTGTTGTTTTAAATTTGTACAGGGACTTATACAAGTGAGTGAGGCCCAAAAAGGTTTTATGTACAAAGGGATGGGTATTATACTCTCTCAAGAGGCCCCAAGGTTTATTTTTATACAAGTGGCGGGGATTACAGCTCAAGGAGAAACCCAAGGTTTTATTTTGAACTGGCGATCATGTCGAGGTTTATTCTTTTAACACAGAGGGACTTATACAATATCTGAGGCCCAAAATTGTTTTGGTTAAAAGGGGATTGGGTCTTACACTCTATTAGAGGTCCATAAGGGGTTTTTGTACAAGTGATGGGGCTTACAGCTCAAGGAGAGGCCCAGTTGATTATTTTTGAAAAGGCGATTGCGCCAAGATCTTTGAAAACACCGTGGGTCTTATATAATGACTGAGGCCCAAAATTGTTTTGGTCTCAAAGAGGGGTTGGGTCTTACACTCTTAGAGGCCCAAAGGTTTGAAAAAGTTTGATGAGGGTTAAATTAATCAAAACCCTAATTTGTTTTCAAAATATATTTTAATTGAATAAAAATTAAATTAAAATGATCAAAATTGTTAAACATGTGTGAAAAACAAATTGTGGTATTGGATTAATATTTGAAAAATCATGTTTCTATCCACAAAATGATTGGAAATCAATTAAGTTTAGAAAATCATGGAGGAAAAAATATTTTAAATGTTAAAAACAAATAAAACATTAATTCTTTGGAAAAATATCAAATATATGAAATAAATAATATTTTTGGAATTTTTTGGTAAAATAAAATATTTTAACATTTTTGTGAATTATTAAAAAAAGAACCAACTCAAAATCATTAAAACTCAGAGGGAAATTAATTTTTGAATCAATTAAATAAAATCACAAAATTCAAATATTCAAATTTTGAAAAAGGGCGCCAAGAACAATGGCAAGAACACGCGTCACCCTCTGTTTCTGCATATTTGCGTTTTCTATCCAATCTCACTTAATACTTGATGATATCATGCAATCTACATATCAATCTACTCGTTTTCACCTCACGATCATGTCTGTGGTCTTTAATTTCATTTATTTTAAGCATGGAATAAGAAATCAAAGAGAAACCTCAAGAACCATAAAATTTGCATGAAGGCTCAGAAATTTCATACACGATTCAAACAAAGCAATTGATTGAGGGAAAACACTCCATGCATGATTATGAACATATGGCCAAATTATTGTGCAGCAAAAAATGCATGGATCATAGAGTTAGAAGAGCTCATGCTTACCTCTTGCAGCTGGTGATCGTGTTTTGTGTTAGAGGTGTTACAACTTGGTTCCAAGGATATGGACAGCTTACCTAGGTGCTATGGAGTGTGTCTGGATGCTTGGAATGAATGGAAACAAGCTGGAACTGAAGATGTTATCCCAACTGCAACTTGGTTAAAACCTTGAACAGTTGGCTGGTGATTTTGTGAAATCAGTGTTCCAGATGTTGTTTAAGTGTTTGAATCACTTCTATATGATATTTATGAGGTGTGTGTGTGTTTGGTATGATTGGAATAGCTCTCAAACTCAAAACCCGATAGTGACTTGCTTTGGAAGGCAAATTTGGAAGTGAGAAGGTGATTTTGAGGAAAGCATCTGTTTGATGGCTTTGGTGTACTCAAACTGATCACAAATGAGCTCTATTTATAGTAGAGCAAGTTTATTTTGCAAGCAATAGTGAATGGCAACAGCAGCAGAGGTTTGGCCAATGTTGATCAATGAGAATCCAAGTCTCCTCTTGCCATTGACTAGAGGTTAGGGCACAGGTTGCTGGTTCCCTTGGTCTTAGATAAGTCTTGACTGAATTCAGTTGGAAATGGCTCAGTCCATGCCACCTTGGTGCATCCATTAAATGCTCCAATCAAAAATTGGAGTCTTGTCCCTCTTTTAGGCATTTCTAGGTTTGGCATGCTACTTTTGGTTCCAAAGACTTGGGAGGCTGATGGATCAGTGTTTGTCCCTCCTTGGTCCCCCCTTGAGGTGTTCAGATGGATATAGTTGCTTGCCATTTGCAAAATTAGAGCAAATCGAGTAAAACTCCCAAATCTTCCTTGCCATGACAGTTTGTAGCAAGGCATATTGGCATTGTCATATCTCATGGCTCAAATGGAATTTGATGGAGTTCTTGGCCATTTTGGAAAGCCCTTATATGATATAACAACTATTTGATCATAGTTGGTTTTGATACTTTTTGGATCCAACTGAAAAATGCCCCTACATTTGGAAAAAAGTGAAGGCAGATTCTGACTTAGTGAAAATTTCACTAAGTGTTGGAAAAAAGTGACATTTTCACTTTTTGTGATTATGATCATTCCATAACTTAAAATCCATGAGGAATTGGAATGAGTTGTGTTTGAAGCTTTTGTAGAGGGCCATGAGAGCTACAAATCCAGCTTTGAATGGGGAAAATGGCCTTGTGGTTTAGGAGTTATGACCCTCCAAAGTTGGTACCCTGGCCACTTTGTTCCATAACTTAGAAAAATTTCTAAGTTTTTATGATTACCCCTTTTACAAGTTATCCAAATTTTCTTGATTTTTCTTGATGAATGATGATTCCAATCATACATTAACATCATTTTAGGGTCAAAGAACCATAATTGTGAAAATTTTCAAAAAGTCAAAGAAGACTTTTGTGCACAGTTGACTTTTTGTCAGATGAACTCCAAACTGTGCGATCCTCTATGAAATCAAGTCCTTGACCTAAATCAAACTTGATGGAATGATTTCATAGGTGTTATAGGGTGTATTGAATCATGTCCCAAGGTTTGGGAGCATGCCTGGGTCAAAAGTCAAAGGCACAGTTGACTTTTCCCGCGAAACCCTAACTGTGGTTCTGATGAACTTGAAACTTGTTGATCAAGCTTCTTGGATCAATCCATTGTTACAAATGGATCAATGTAGTGTGTTGGATACCCTCAAATCATGTTTTGAGGTATTGTCTCATGTTGTGTCCCAAAAGTCAACTTAGGGGTGAATTAGGTCAAGAAACCCTAATTCCTGATTTTTAGTGAATGCATCCCCTGAGGTTAAATTGACTTGATGATTGGGTCCATAAGGTTCCATGGAGTATTTTAGGATATTCTTTGAAGCATTGACTCATGCCCAGAGGAAAATGTCCATCTGGAGGCCCTGGTCGACCAAAACCCTAATTTGGTGACACTGTTGATTTTGAGGCTTGATCCATTGGGACTGTTGCAGCCTTGTGCTTAATCCTTGATGTGGGAGTCCTCTTGATCCTTTGTGGATGTTTGAGAAGTTAGACAAGTTGAAGATCATGTCATTCCTTGATTGACATTTTGTCTAAGAGCTCAGAGAGGGCTTGAAACCCTAATTGTTGTTTGTAGTGGATGCTCACACATCTTTGGGGAGATTGATGAGGCATAATGATTCATCCATATTGTGGTGATGATTTGCATAATGATGGGAAATCTTAGTGGTCAAAATTTGGGGTATGACAGTAGTCAGGAAAATTATTTGGCTTTCTGTGGTTGACATATCCAATAAGTATTCTTGCCCAAATCCTCAGAATAGGGTGAAGATTATTGATGTTGCAAGCACAATTTCTAGTAGTGGAAATCGCTTTGGCCATCTCAACCTGGTCAGATCTTCTTTCTCTCATCAGTTCACATTTGATTCCATTTCCATCATGTACAATGAGTTTGACAATGAGTTTCTCAGTAATGACAATCTTCTTTCCAAAAACAAAAGAGATAACTTGAGAAGAAAAATATTAGCCTGAATCCATAATTATCTTGCAAGAGAATGGAAAATAGACCTTGAAGATGATCAAAGAACTTCTCCCAACCTTGAAAATGAACAGCAGGTAGAAGATCAAAGCCATGAACTTTCAAGTTGTTAAAATCAGCCATAAGTTCACACAAGACCTCCAAATCGTTTATAGGTGTAGACAACATTATTTCAGGAGTATCATAAACATCTACAGTGTACACATACTTTCTAGGATGTGAAGTTGATTGTGTCCCGTGGGTTTAAAGAAAATGAGGAATATATTCTGGTGGTTGTGACGATGAAGATCTGTGAATAGTCCTTTGAGTAGTATCGTTGCATTATTGATTATCAGAAAGTTGTAGAATGAATGGTTGTGCTTGTTGTTGTTGAGGTTGTTGCTGACCTTGTTGAGGATCTTGTTGAGATTGTTATTGTTGGGAAACCATTGTTGAGGAGTGAAAAGGTTTTAGAGTTTGAGAATTTTTTCGGTTTGAAAACAAGAAAGTGTGGGAAGTGAAAGTAGCGAAAGTGTGTGAAGTGAGTGAAGTGGGTTTAAATAGGGTTTTTGCAATCATGACAAAAATAAATCAACAACACAAATAATGACAAAGGGGTAAAGCGTGAAGATTTTACCTAATCTCAAGGTTAAATATTTAACCCATTGTGTCACGTAGATGTTAGAAATAGTTCAGTTTTATAAGAAAACTGCCTTTAAAAGTCTCCCACTTTCCAAGACTGATTGACAACTAACATTCAGGAATATAGAATGTTCAATAATGAGGATCTCACTAGATACTTCTGAGCATATGAAACCTTCTAACACTCAGAAGAATCACACGTTTAGAGTCAAAAAAATATCTCAGAGTCTCATTAAACCATTATAAGAGATTAACATTCTAAGAACATCTTTTTCATTCTAGACATAAGTCCATTTTCAAAATTTTCAGAATGAAAACGAATCTATCTTCAGCAAGGGATTTTGTAAAGATATGAACTCGTTAATGGTCTGTATCAATAGATTTTAGATTTAAAATTCCCTTATGAACATAGTTGTTCTGGACGGGGCCAGTACCTGCCCCACATTCGGGAAGGCCCAAATCCATTGTCACATTTGGGAGGCCCAACAAGGCCCAATCCTCCTCCCTGTCGGGCACGCTAGAAACCATGCAGTCGGACAGGCCTTCGCCTGGCACAGGGAGAGACCGCGCGTCTTCCCCATGGACTCCACGTGCCCCCAACGCGTGGATACGTTATCAGGCAACTACCCACTTCCTGAAGAATTGGTCATCCCACCTTCCGAAGATCACGGGGCAGTTGCTCCAGGGCGAAGACCACGTGCTGGTCTTCTCTACACCACGTAACCCCTGGAAGTTACTTGCATTGGGCCTGGAAATTCAACCCAGTGCAGATGATCGTTGGCCCAGCGCTGGAGGCACACTATAAATACCCTCTATCACTAGAGGGTCAGGTATTCTAAATCTTTACTCTCACTACTACCTTTCTATACTTGCACTCTTTGCTCCATCTCTTACTTTGGCATCGGAGTACCTTGCAGGTACACCCCCCACCTTCTCACCATCACCGGAGTAACGGAGCTCACGACGTGTTGCTGGCCATCGTTCTATTTTTTATCAGGTATAATCAGTGGCGTCGTCTGTGGGAAACCTTTGCTTCCCCGTTCTTCCTCCCGTAGAAATGCAAGAACCAAAGCAACTTCCAATATCTGACAATTATAGCTAGCCCTTGAACTGACACCAATACTCCAGACACCACCTTCATCCCATTCAACAACGGAGACGACCACGACCCCAACATGGTCGTTCACGTTAAAGAAGGCGACCACTGGTACGGGCGTACCGCCTCCCCCTCCTATGACGATGCAGCCTTCAATGCCGCCCGACGCGCTCATAGCCCGGCTGTCTAACAGCCGATCCCCGCACCACCTAATACTGATCCGACCATGGTGGCTCTGTTTGCAGCGATCAATCAGACCAATATGATGATCTTCCAACAAAATGAATGGATAGGAGTGCTCGAGAGGGAGCGACAATAACGCTTTCCCCCACAGAGACATCGTCACCCCATTTCTCGCAGCCCCTCTCCTCCCCCACGGAGGACGCGACACAATGACTCTAGGAGCCCTTCTCCCCGGATGCCTGGGCACCACCCGCGTCTGGAACGACCCCAACCCGTGGTCACCCAGAAGCGCGACCGGTCCCCTCCTCGAAAGGAACGACGTTCCCCCGCTCAAAAGAGGAGTAAGGCCGACGGATACGGCGAGAAGCCAAAGAGCCGGCCAAGAAGTCCCCCCCCCCCCCCCGACGAAGCAGGCATGGCCGGGATGACCAGTCCCCGTCACGATCACCTGTTAGGAGTGACGAGGATGACCAGCGCACCCCGCTGTCCAGGGACATCATGGAGACTCCCTTGCCCGCCGGGATGGAGAAACCTCCACCCTTGGCGACGTATGACGATACGACCGACCCGGATGACCACATTGGAAGCTTCGATGCAATGCTCAATTACCGAAACATCTGGGGTGCCATCAAGTGCAGGCTCTTCCCCACTACCCTCCGGAGCGGTTCCATGGCATGGTACAAGAGCCTCGCACCGGAGTCCATCACCGTCTAGGAGGAACTGAAGAGGCAGTTCTCCAGGAATTTCACTGCTTCCCGACGCAACCCAAAGACGGAAGCATCCCTGGAAGCCATCATCCAGGGAAAAGACGAATCTCTCAGGGATTACATCGAGAGATTCAACCGAGAAACCGTCCAGGTATCCACCACGGACGACATGAAGAAATTCTTGATCGAGCGAGGACTGCGACCTCACACCGAGTTCGCCTAGGCTGTCGGCATTGAAAGGCCTCGCACCTTAGAAGTGCTCCTCCACAAGGCCCAAGCATACATCCAGTATGAGGAGATAGAGGCCGCCCACTGTGCCTGTGACTCACGGAATCGAGAAGGCCCCAGAAGCTCCAGGCACGAGGACTCCACTGCCCCCGACGAGGGGGGAAAGAAGAAGAGAAGACCGGCCCTGAGACTCTCAAGATCAAAGGGGACCAGCAGGCCGGTTCATAGAGTACACGCTACTCACCGCTCCCTGCGAGCGAATCCTGACCGAGTGCATCAACTCGGAATTCCAGAAAGGAGGTGTCCGCTTCCCGAAGCCGAAACCCCCTAAACCAAACATTGACAAGTCCAAGTACTGCATATTCCATAGGAGCCATGAGCATGTCACGGAGGATTGCATCCACCTCAAGGATGCGATAGAAATCCTGATTGAGGGGCACCTCAAGCAGTACATGAAGAGGAACGACGCTCCCTGACACGAGACCCGGGAGACGCAAAGGGTCGAAGAGGCGACCCCTTCCCCCAGCGAGAACGGACTACAAGTAGCCCTGTGTGTCACCCGGCCAGAAGACTTCTACGTTCCCGATGAGCCTGACATCCCTGTGATCGCTCACAGCCCGTGGGAAAGTTTTCCTGCCGCAATGGTCATATCCGACGGGGGTTCAACAAGGTCTCGATGGGGTCGATCAAGCGGAAGTTCGACAAGTTGATAGAGATGAGCTCGGCGCAGACCGCCACTTTTGAGAAGGTCCAGGGAAGGTCGAACCCCATCACCTTCTACCTCGAAGAACTGCCGGGCGGCGCTCTTAACTCCAACATCCCCCTCCTGATCAGTGCGCAGATGGTGAACTTCGATGTTCACCGTATCTTGGTCGACCAAGGAGTTCAGTGGAAATCATGTATGCCCACCTCTTCGAGACCCTCCAGCTTAATAAAACACATCTGACCCCTTACGTGGGCTCAGACCTCCAGGGTTTCAACTGCACCACCACCAGACAGTGGGGCTACGTCGGGCTGATGGTCACTTTCGCGAACGACGACACTGTCCGGCAAGTTAAGTTTCGCTTCCTGGTGGTGAAGTGCCCTTCTCTGTACCAGTGCATCCTGGGAAGACTGACTCTGGAGGAACTCACAACAGTACCATCTACAGTCCATCTGAAGATGAAGTACTACACGACCAAAGGCTGGGTTGTCACCCTCCATGGGGATATTGAAGCTGCTAGGAGATGCTTCAAAGTTGCGACCAAGGGTCTGAACTCGATCAACATCAATTCCAAGACAGCAGAGAATCCATCCCTGGACGTAGAACAGAAGCCACTCCCGGGCGTCAACACGGTGGACCTCGACAGTCACTTCCCTAGCGAACAGAAGCAGCGGACAACGACCTTCCAGCCGAAGGCAACCGGCAACCTCTCCACCCAACGCGCCCCATTCCAGATGGAGACTTCGAGATCGTCACTCTCGGGGACAATCCAGACAGGAAGGTGAAGATTGACACAGGGCTCCCCGACCTGGCGAGGAAGCAGCTGAAGGCCTGCCTCCGGGAGAATGCTGACTTGTTCGCGTGGAGCGCGTTGGAGATGCCCGACCTTGATCCAGATGTGGCCTACCACTAGCTTACAATAGATCTAGCCGCTATGGTTGTAGTGCAACGTAGGCGTAGGCAGTCTCCCGAGAAAGCGAAGGCTGTTGAAAAAGCTGTAAAAGACCTCTTAGAGGCAAACTTTATTTTGGAAGCCCGGTACACAACTTGGCTGTCAACTGTTGTACTTGTTAAGAAAAATAATGGAAAATGGAGAATATGCGATGATTATACCGATCTTAATCGGACATGCCCGAAAGATGCTTATCCACTGCCTAACATCGATAAACTGGTCGACAACTCTGTAGGTTTTAAATTGCTGTCATTCATGGACGCGTACTCGGGATACAATCAAATCCCCATGGCGAAGGCTGACAAGCAGCACACGACCTTCATGACTGAATCGGGCAACTACTACTACAACGTAATGCCCTTCAGCCTGAAGAACGTCGGCGCGACTTACTAGAGGATGATGAACAAAGTCTTCCGCGACGAGATCAGCGACATGCTCGAGGTATACATGGATGATATCATCGTAAAATCAAGAGAGGAATTCGACCACACTGTCCACCTCAAAAGGGTCTTCGACACGACGAGGAGTTGCAAGATGAGATTCAACCCAGAGAAATGGGCCTTTAGTGTCTGAGCAGGAAAGTTATTCACATAACGAGGAATTGAGGGGAACCCCGACAAGTGTAGGGAATTCTCCGAGCTCCCAATGCCAAACTCAAAGAAATCGATACAATCGCTAAACGGGATGCTCACCTCGCTGTCCCGCTTCGTGGCCAAATCGGCGCTGCACGCACTTCCATTTTTCAAACTCTTACGCAAGAAGGGCACGTTCGAGTGGACTGAGGAGTGCGAACAGGCGCTCCTCCACCTCAAACAGGTCCTCTCGCAGCCCCCGGTCCTCTCCCGACCAGAGGACGAGGAGACATTGTACCTGTACCTCGCCGTAACGAGCGAGGCAGTCAATGCGACTTTAATCAGGGAAACCTGCGATGGGCAGAGGCCGATTTACTGCACCAGTAAAGCCCTCCAAGGCCCCAAACTTAGATACCAGCAGATCGAAAAGGTCTCCCTGACCCTCGTCACCGCGGCCAGGAGACTGCGACATTACTTCTTGGCCCACATAATCATAGTGAGGACGAACCAACCCGTGAGACAGCTCCTCGACCGACCTGACATGGCGGGCAGGATGCTCAAATGGTCGCTCGAACTCTCTGAGTTTCAAGTCCAATACGAAGGTAGAAATTCCCTGAAGGCTCAAGTACTGACCGATTTCTTCGCGGAGATAACCCTCCCATAACCTTCGATCGACGGATCCCAAAAATGGACGATCTACATCGACGGAGCGTCCAGCTCGACGGGAAGCAGAGTGGGTATCATCCTAGAAAACAAGGAAGGCATCCTGATCGAGGTCTCCCTCACGTTGTCCTTCCCGACATCAAACAACCAGGCCGAATACGAGGCTTTCCTCGCCGGGTTACGACTAGCCGAGGACCTCGGTGCCAAAGAAGTAAAAATATTCACCGATTCCTAGCTCGTGGCCTTCCAGGTGCGAGGAGAGCACTAAACTAAGAACGACAACCTCATCGAATACTTGGCTTTAGTGAAAGAAATGATGAAAAAATTCCCTCGGCGGAAGTGAGTCACATCCCACGCAAACACAATACTCAGGCAGACGTCCTATCCAAGCTCGCGAGGACAAAGAAAAAAGGCGGGAACAATTCTGTCATCCAAGAAGTGCTTTTGTGTCCGAGCATTAAGAAATCCATCCCCACGGCCAACGTGCATGCCATTGGAGACAACCACTGCTGGATGACCCCGGTATACAAATATCTCAGCACGGGAAAACTACCCGACGACCCCAAGGATGTCGGCGTGGTTAGGCGGCGTGCTTGCTCATATACTATCGTCGAGGACAAGTTATACTGGTGGGGCTTCTCGACCCCCCTCCTCAGGTGCATCAAGGAGTCTAAGGTCCCCGACATACTCTAGGAGATCCACGAAGGGATCAATGACCAACACCTCGGTGGACGGTCCCTAGCTCGTAAAGCATTGCGAGCAGGGTACTACTGGCCCACCATGCAGCAAGACGCCAAAGAGCACGTCAAGAAGTGTGGCAAATGCCAGCGACACGGGGACATACACCTGGCCCCGCCCAGTGAATTCAAAACTCTTTCATCTCCATGGCTGTTTGCCTGGTGGGGGATGGACATCCTCGGACCCTTCACCGTAGGGTCGTACCAAAATAAGTACTTGACCGTCAGCGTCGATTACTTCACTAAGTGGATAGAGGCCGAAGCCCTAGCTAAAATCACGGCCCACAACATACTCTGTTTTCTACAAGAGGAATATACTTGCCCAGTTCGGCGTACCCCAAGCAATCGTCACCGTCAACGGGACACTGTTTACCGACAAGAACTTTCAGGACTTCGTTACCAAGCTGGGCACGAAGCAACACTTTACGTCGGTCGAGCATCAGCAAACAAATGGGCAAGCCGAAGCCGCGAACAGGGTGATCCTGTGAGGTCTGAAACGAAGACTGGGCGACGCCAAGAAAAGGTGGGTCGAGGAGCTGCACAGTGTGCTCTGGGCCTATAGGACGACCCCACACTCGACTACCGGGGAAACCCCGTTCCGACTGACCTACGGAACTGAGGCGGTAATCCTAGTAGAAATAAGGGAACCCTCAAGAAGGAAAGAGTCTCCCCTCGACGAGGAGATGAACGATAAGGCCCTAAGGTAGGAGCTCGACCTGGTCGAAGAGATACGGTCGGGCGCATCCCTCCGCGAAGCCTCGCCCAAACAGAAGATAACTTTACGCCATGACAGCAAAGTTATCAAACCCAAATTTCAGGTAGGCACCCTAGTCCTGCGAAGGAACCAGAAAGATTTGCGCGAAGGCAAGCTCGCCGCGAACTGGGAGTGCCCCTATCGCGTCCGCACGAAAACGGGGACGAGAGCCTACTACCTCGAAAATCTACATCGAGAGGAGTTTGCTCGACCCTGTAACGCTTAAAAACTTAAACAGTACTACAGTTAAACACTACCCGCGACCTATTCGCGTCGCGACCACGGGAGCGCACTGAGGTACAAGCGTGACTCCCTTTTCGAGACAAGAAGACAAGGGCCCGCTTTTGTGTGTGCGCGAGGACCCTTGATCCGACGGGGACACCTCTACCGAGCTCCACCGTCGTCGTACCAACTAGGCAGAATTCCCAACTCGCGATGGGAAGTTCACGCCTCAGAGCTAAGACCTCGACCGAGCTCTTAGCTTCATCGAAGGTCAAAATACGACTCTGATCACTCGACCAGCTCCATACACTGTCGAGGATCAACAACGTCGAGCAATGGCCACAAATACTTAGACAAATACGCAAATAGCAAATATATAGTCAACATACAAACAACACACACAAGATATGAAAGACAATGCATTAAATCGGGTAGAAGCCCATTGTTCAAGCAGTACAAAAAAGCAGTGCAAGGCCTTGGCACGCAGGCCGAGCAAAAGTCAGTTTACAAAATACTGCACACAGGCCGAGCTAAACGATAACTAAAAGTGGCGCGCAGGCCAAACAAATTGAACAAAAGAAAATAGAGCTAGACGGATACACCCTCCTCAGGTTAGTCACTGTAGTGAGCGATTTTGGACGCGGTTCTTAAGCGCTAGTCGCTCTCTACGTTTTGAGCTTACTACAGGTCGATTCATTTTTTATCCTATTGTGAGCTGAATAAGGAAGGGAAATAGATGTCTCCAATTAACCCTGCTTGCATACTGAGTTTAAACAGCGGTCTGTTAGGTTACGAATGCTATCAATGTGGGGGGCCTTTGTACTGGTTATTTGTATTTTCACCAATACTGGTTTCTTTCTTTCATTTTTGACAGAAGGTTTCTGGCGGGGAACAAGGATTAGGATGTTAGGACTGATGCTTTTTGATGTGGGAGTATGGGATTTTGGGTTTTTGTTTAATGTGCTCGCTAAGATCTTTTCTTTCGATCTTATGCCTACGTATTCCTGTTTACCGAAATAGGGAAATCAGAGCGTTCGTAGTTCCTCCTATTCTATGGGAGGAAATGGGTGTTTTGGTGTCTTGTTCAAAGCCCAAGACGTGAAGTGAAAGGTGGTTTGTATCTTGTTCAAAGCCCAAGATGTGAAGCTGAAGGGTTTATTTGTATCTTGTTCGAAGCCCAAGATGTGAAGCTAAAAGGGTGTTGACTTTAGAGAGAATTTGTCATCTCTAAAGAGGGGGGTTGTATGTCACAACTGTTTATAAAGGAGAATTACTTTAACCGGGATACGCGGATCCTAGCAATGCCATAATTTCCTTTATAGGGGAGTTTAACTTGAAGGAGAAGACTTTAACTCAGTGTAGAGCAATGCTATCTTTCCTTAGGAATTTCTCATGCTAAAAGAGGGACAGTGGCATGGATGTAGATGATCCAGAGGCTTGCCGCTTACAGCGATTAGATGAAGGGGAAAGAGTTGTTGATGTTTGTGTACTGTGAACGAGGCACAACTTTGATGATCCAGAGGCATGGATTAACCAGTGGTTTTCTTATATAAAGTCTAAGAGGAGGCTATTTGTATCTCGTACAAAGCCCGAGAGAGAGGCGAGAAGGTTTTGACTTGACGATGAAGTCTTTTGGTGTCTCGTATAAAGCCCGAGAGAGAGGCTAAAAGGGGTTGATCTTACAAGAGGATCTTTTATACTCAACAAGAGAGTGATTTTTTGTATCTCGTACGAAGCCCGAGATGGAGGCTGAAAGTTCGACTCAACAAGAGAGTCTTTGTATCTCGTACGAAGCCCAAGATGGAGGCAAAAATTTGTTTGGCTCAATAAGATCCTTTTTGTATCTCGTATAAAGCCCGAGATGGAGGCGAAAGGGTGATTGACTCAACGAGGGAGCCTCTTTTGTGTCTCGTACAAAGCCCGAGAGAGAGGCTAAACATTGTTTGACTCCACTGGGGAGAATTTTGGTATCTCGTACGAAGCCCGAGATGGAGGCTAAACGTTTGCTTCGCTGGGAAGAATCATTGAACAAAGCCCAAGAGGAGGCTAACTTCACTGGAGAAGGATCATTATACAAAGCCTAAGATGAGGCTATGGTAACTGTTACAGTTAAGTGACAGGTCCGGTATACTGATTTTTAAGAGAAAATCAATTCTTATATGAGCAACACTGTACTCAGGGATTTGATTCAAGGATCCGGGTTATTCCTGTTCTTTAAGGAAGCAGGAAATCCGAAGGGTATTGAGACTGTCCGAGTCTACGGGTTTTCTTCCTATTTAACGAAGGGGTCACTTGAGAATGTCTTTGAGACTCAAGGAGATTAGACTGTCCAAGTCTAGAGTTTCATTCTTTTATACTATGCTTTGAGAAACAGTAGTAGACTCTTTGAAAGGACTGCTCTATGAAGCTGACTAAGTTCTGTTCCTATACCTCTAGGAGGTCGTCGGGACAATTTGTACGAAGCCCAAGAGGAGGCTGGAAACTTTTAAGAAGCCGACGGGTCCTTGTACGAAGCCCAAGAGGAGGCTATCATTCCCGGAGGAAGAGATCATTATACGAAGCCTAAGAGGAGGTTGTGAATACTTCTAAGAAGCAGTAGGGTCCTTGTACTAAGCCCAAGAGGAGGCGGGGTTGCTTTTAGGAAGCCTGTGGGTCCTTGTACGATGCCCAAGAGGAGGCCGATTGCTTTTAAGAAGCCGATGGGTCCCCAAACCCCGAGAAATTCAAGGCAAGCTATTCACAAGGAATAGATCAAGTCAGGAAAGTTCGAGAATTTGGATGAAACTCAAGAGATGCCATTCACGGAGAAGAGATCATCCCTGGGGAGTAGAATTTCTTGACAAGTGCTTTTAAGAAGCCTGTGGGTCCCCAAACCCCGAGAAATTCAAGGCAATGCTATTCACCGAGAATAGATCAAAGTCAGGAAAGTTCGAGAATTTGGAAGAAACTCAAGAGATGCCATTCACGGAGAAAAGATCATCTCTGGGGAATAGAGTTTCTTTGACAACTTCTACAAGTGACAGTCTATGAAAGGGTTCACTGAGAATGTTGCCTTTCATGTCTCCATATTGTTTAACCCCAAGAGGAGGGAAGACTGTGTCTGGTAATCCTATGGGGATCTAGTTTAGACAATTTTTAAGAGTGATTGAAACGGCTTTACCTAGTGCTAGACGTAGTTGCCGGGAAAACTCTAAATATTTATACTATTATTACACAGTTGATATGAGTTTATGAAAGAAGACTTACAGCGAAACAGCCCCACAATACAGTTATATATATATATGAGTTTATGAAAGGAGACTTACAGTGAAACATCCCCACAATACAGTTATATATATATGAGTTTATGAAAGTAGACTTACAGTGAAACAGCCCCACAATACAGTTATATACATATGAAAGCGGTAAATGAAAGAGGGTAAACACTTACTCGGTTGTAGAGCTTCTATGCTGTTTGGTTAGTTGTTCAACAAAGAAAGATTGAAAACAATAGTATATTCAAAATCAAAGGAGAAAGTACTTTGAAATAAAATGGTTGGGGCTTACAGCTCAAGGAGAGGCCCAGGGTTTTATCAGTGAGCGCACTGTTGAATTTGTACAGAGGGACTTATACAAGTGACTGAGGCCCAAAAAGGTTTTCTGTACAAAGGGATGGGTCTTACACTCTCTCAAGAGGCCCAAAAAGTTTTTTAAAGAAAAAGAGTGGGGCTTATAACACGAGGGTAGGCCCAGATGACTTTTCGTTAAAAATGGCGACCGCGCCGAGGTTTTCTTTTAACGCAGAGGGACTTATACAATAAGTGAGGCCCAAAATTGTTTTGGTTAAAAGGGGGTTGGGTCTTACACTCTATTAGAGGCCTAAAAGGTTTGAATGGGTCTTATAGCTTGAGGAGAGGCCCAAAAATTGTTTTTCAAAAGGCGACGATCGCGCCGTTTATTTTTTACGGTATCGGGACTTATACAATACACTGAGGCCCAAAAATGATTTGGTCAAAAAAGGATTGGGTCTTACACTCTATTAGAGGCCCAAAGAGTTTTAAAGAAAAGAAATGGGTCTTACTACTCGAGGGTGTAGCACCCCGAAATTTGCCCTACCTTTTTTCTAACTTTTTCTGGCTTATGTTTCTTTTTTTCATTTGCATCTCATTTAGGTCTTAACTCATAATCATGCATTGCATTGAGCTCTCGAGACATCGGATCATGGTATCCTTGTGGCTAAGGACTTCTCTTATTCCAAGCAGCAAGCATTAGAGTGCCCCAGCATTTATTTTGCTCGGTAATTTGGTACCAGATCATTCTTTTTCCAACAGGGTATTTTGAGAGTTCACAGCTTATTCCAGGCATTTTTTATTTTCATATTTTCATTCATCTGACTGTATTTCCACTCTGCATCATCTAAATAGCATGAAATAGTGTTTTTCATCTGGCATACTGCCTAAAATATTGGTCGAAATAATTTCTCGGAAATTTACAGACAGAATGGTCAAATTGAATTTCAGCGGTGCTTAAAATCAGGGGACGGAAAATTTTAAAATCGAACTTGCAGACGTCAATTATGTTATTCTACGGTTCGCGTAGTTTAACTCGGCGTGTTCATTTTAATTTTTCGTCATATTTTGATCAATTTAAGCATTTTTATGGATCAAAATTTATTTTAAAATCTGACCAAATGCTGTATTTTTTCGAGTCATATATTTCGTACTAATCATTTTAGTGTACTCGGTTTATTTTTTTCGATCACTAGGGCATTCGATTTTTATGTATTTGATGTTTGTTTATTTTACTTTTTTAACTAATATTGTTTTTCATAAATAAATAGGATTTTTAGTTTCTGTTTTAAATTTATTTTAATTGAATTGTTTAAATTTTATTTAATTTTAATATTAGTTATTTAGGCTTTAAAATGGTCATTAGGAATATTATTGACAATTTAGAGATAACCCTAATTTGGTCCCTATATATTGTTTTGTTACGGCTAAAAAAAAGAGAGAGAAAAGGAGGCGGATACGGGAAGCAGCGGCGAATCCACTTTTGTTTGTATTTGTTCTTAGCTGCCGTTGAAACATACAAGTGTGATTGATGTGGTAATACTGGCAATTGATTAAAGTTGGGTGGTGGTGGTTAACAATCATTATATATATAGTATATAACGTTCTGGTATGTAACCTAATATATATGTCGGCACTGCTGTTATGGATGTTATTATTAATCACCGACGGTTTCACGTAGAAAAATGGTGGGTGCATCACTGTTCTATTTTCTTTGGGTAAGCATGTAGCATATTTTCCGATAAGCATATAGCAGGTTTTTCAATATGATACATAATGTTTTTTTATATAGTATTAACAGGTTCTTTTAAGACAATGTGTAAAGTTTTTAATATAATATATATGAAGTCTTTTTTTTTATTATTCTTTATTTTAGTTTGATTTTAGTTTTGTTAATCTTCGATTTAGATCATAATTTCAAATTTAGATTTTAAATATTGATCTATGTTAATATTATTTTTTATCTTAGTTTTGTAGAATTATGATTTTTAGCTCTGATTAATATTGTATTTTGAGCTTTGATTAATTTGATTGTAATTTTGATTAATTATATTTTTGATAATTTGAGTTTGGATAATTTGGTTTTGGTTAGTGATTAGACTTTGGATTAATTATTTTGGACTAAACTTTTGATGTTAATTCTTGATTAACAATGGTAATCTTAATATTAATTTCTTGAGGAGCTTTTTGTTCGAATGTCAATATTTTCGTAGTTGATTTTGATTAGAATTTTAATTGACTTTCTTTTATTAAGTAGTTGCTAACTTTTTGGTTCTCTTGTTAGTACTTTTGAGTTCGGCTCGGTTGATCTTAGATGAGGTTTGTGCTTTGACACTTGAGATATTTGTGCTTGCTTGATCTTGTTGATGCTTGAAATTGCATATGAATTCTCATCGGTTGCTAAACTCTCCTCGTGCATAAGTTGATTAGATGTAGGAAATGATGTTGATGTATACACTGCTGTTCTGTGCATGCACGCTGTTAAATGCTGCTATTCTGTCCTGCTAGATATTACACCTGTTATGTTCTGGAAATAGGAGTTGTTAAATGTTGTTCTTGGTGATTGCTGGAATACACTGCTGTGCTATGCTAAAGCGCTATTGTTGCTGCTGTTTTTGGTTTGGTTTACACTTATGTTGCTTTGACATCTCTTTTCTTCATCTCATTTCTTTTCCTTTAAGTTTTGGATTCACTTTGTCTGTGATTGAATTGGTTATTGCTTACTTGTGTTTGTTCACATTCCCTTAGGTTTTCTAGTTTGAACTTAATTTCTGATTAAGTTCAAAGTAGAATAGACATTAGGTTAGAATCCATGCATGATAACATTAGGACTCTTAGTTTCCCTTTAGAGTTTCCTTTGTGTCTTCTCTCTTCTCATCTCAGAACTTCTTAAAAACACTTAATAAAGATAAGGTGCATTGCGCACGAGCCTTAAGTGTGGGGAATAAGAAATGAGGGGCTTCCTCTCATCTTTCTAGAGTGCTTAGCGAGCGTCCTGTCTTGGGACGATGCGTTAAGTATTCGCCCCTGTGCCCTAGACTTTGGTGCAATGCAACTTAGGAACTAACTTAAGCCACTTCTGTCCTAAAAAATACAAACACACTTCAAACCTTTTTGTCCTTCGGGATTGTCAAACTAAAGGATATTTTCAAAAAGGGCACGTTACTTTCCGTCTGAGACGCAAACAGGCATCGACCCTAACTGCCGGACGCGAACTTAACGTCGCTCATAAAAAACACAAAAAGAACTTGGTCCGAACTACGTTGACTCTGAATTCCCCATTGCACAAAGGGGGTACGTAGGCCTAGGACGTCGACGTCCTACCGAGTCGGTCTTTGTCTTTCCCTCTCCATTTTAGTACAGCCCTAGATGATAGTATAACTTACCCTTAGAGTAGACAACAAGCGTGGATCCCATCGAGTACGATGGACGCGTGGGGTGCTAGTACCTTCCCCTCGTGTAACCGACTCCCGAACCCAGGTTATGGTTGCGATGACCATTCATTTCCCTCTTCCTCAGGTTTATGCGGTGTTCCCTTTCCCTCTCTTGGGATAAATTTACACGGCTGGCGACTCTGTTTTTCCGCGCCACTCTCGCGTTTGTACCTGGATGAAAATCCTGGGAGCAACAGAGGGTAGGCCCAAGGTTTGTTTTTCAACGGATGATGATCGCGTCGAACTTTTTGAAATACAACGGGACTTATACCATAAGTGGGGCCCAAAATAGGTTGTATTTACAAAGGGTTGGGTCTTACACTCTATTAGAGGCCCAAAGAGTGTTTGAAAAAGTTTGATGAGGGTTGAAATAATCAAAAACCCTAATTTCATTTTTTAAAGAGCATTTTTCAAAGAAAAATCAAGTAAAAAATGATAAAAAAAATATCAAATAAAGTCATTAATCATGTTATAAACAGTGATTACGGTTTATGAAAAAGTATTTTATCCACATGAATATTTAAAATCATTTTGGTTTTAAAAATCAAGAAAAAGAAATCATTTTAAAAGCATTTAAAACAATTTAAAACAATATTTTTGAATATATTAAAAATATATCAAATAATAATATTTTTTGTGATTTTTTGGTGGATTAAAATATTATGGAGTGTGAATAAAAAGTGTGTAAAACTGATTTGGAAAATGATAATTTTTGCTATGTGAAAGAATTGGTTGAGTTTTGAAGATAAACTAAGAAAAAGAGGAAAGATGTCACAACATCTCATTCGACATCTTTCATGGGTTTTCAACATCTTTTTTATCAAACTTCCAACACCCATAACTTTCTCAAATCTCAATGGTTTGAGACAAAATTTATATGCATCTGACCCAGAATTTCCCAAGGAATCCAATGGTGGTGGTAGTTTTTTTCAGATCACACTCCCTCCTCAAAACCCGATAGTGGTTTTGAAAAGGACCTATAATTGCATTTTCTGTGCTACACTTTGATACAGGCATGGATTACATGGTGAATTAGCCCAAACACAACATATACAACATGTATGAGATGTGTATGATCAGTGTACTTCAAAGCAATGCATGATTCCAAGGATTCCAAGTTGTGATGCTTACCTCTTTTTGAGCTTTTTGGAGTTTTTGTGCAATCTGTCAAGCCTCTTGTTCCAGAAATGATTTGATGCTTTAGACACACTCAAATGATCCCTTAGAAGCTTTTAGGATGATTGGAATCAACTGGTACCTGCAAAAACACAAACTGTCCCTTTCTTGCAAAAGGGGTTAAAAGTGACCAAAATAACAACTCTCTCAAATGGTGTTCCAGATGTTGGGAACCATTTGGGACAGTTCAAGGATGATATTTGGAGTGTGTTTGAGGTTTTATCTGGTTTGGAAAGTGACTGAATCAAGACATGGCTTGAAAAATGCAAAAAAGTGCCATTTTGAGGTTTTGAGAAGTGACTTTGTGATTACAGGTCACTTGTGATAGTTTGCACAGCTTACATATGATATATATGAGGTGTGTGTGTGATTAGTTTGAGTGGAATTGCTCTCTAACTCGAAAACTCAGAATTACTTGCTTTGGAAGGCAAATTTGAGGTGAAAGAAGAGATTTTGAGGAAAGCATCTGTTTGATGGCTTTGGTGTACTCAAACTGAACACAATGAGCTCTATTTATATTAGAGCAAGTTTGTTTTCGCAGCAATAGTGAATGGTGGCTGCAGCAGAGGTTTAGCCAATGTTGTCCAATGAAAATCCAAGTCTCCTCTAGCCATTGACTAGAGGTTAGAGCACAGAGCTTTGGTTCCCTACTTGTTGGAGGAATCTTGACTGAATTCAGTTGCAAATGTGTCAGTTCATGCCACCTCTAAGCATCTATTAAATGCTCCAATCCAAAATTGGAGTCTTGTCCCTCTTTTAGGGATTTTTAGGAATAGCATGCTACTTCTTGTTCCAAGCACTTTGGAGGCTTGGATCAGTGATTTTCCCCTTTAGATTTGATCCTCAGAGGTGTCCAAAGTGATGACAAGGCTTGGAAATTCGTGTGGCACAAGAAGTGTGCAAATCTGTCCTGAAACATATCTTAAAAATCAGCTGCAGCAAGCCCTGTTGTAAAATTCATAACTCCCTGCTCGAGTATGCTACATGGACGTTCTAGGACTTTCTGGAAAGCTTAGATGACGTACTTCAACTTTGATGTTTGACTTTGGTCTTGGTTCAGCTTGCAAAGTCATCAAAAATGGTCTTGAACTTGTGTAGTCAAATCTGTCCTAAAAGCTGTCATGAAAATTCTGCTTTATCAATGCTTTTTGTAAAAATCATATCTCCTTGCTCGAGTATGCTACAAGGACGTTCTACACCTTTCTGGAAAGCTGAGACAATGTACTTCAACTTTGATGTTCAAGGTTTGGCTTGAATCAACTTGGATCATGGAGAAAAACATCCTTGAAGTTTGGACATTCTTGCTGGAAAAATATTAATGATGTCCTATGAAATGTTGAAACATTTGACAACTTTGATCATTAATAATTCCAAACTTTAATCACTTGTATATTTTAATCCACTATGATATTTTGAATTGAAGTGAATTGCATCTTTGATGCTTGTCTTGCATGGTGACAAAGCTTGAAAATTGGGTGGCACAAGAAAAGTGCACAAAATTTGTCCTAAAAAATCAGCTCGAGCAAGGCCTGTTGTGAGGTTCATAACTCCTTGCTCAAGTTGAATTAATGGGAGTTCTAATACATTTTGGAAAGCCCTAATGATATACTTTAACTTTGATGTTTGACTTTGGTCTTGGTTCAGCTTGCAAAGTCATCAAAAATGGTCTTGAACTTGTGTAGTCAAATCTGTCCTAAAAGCTGTCATGAAAATTCTGCTTTATCAATGCTTTTTGCGAAAATCATATCTCACTGCTCGAGTATGCTACAAGGACGTTCTAGGACTTTCTGAAAATCTGAGATGATGTACTTCAACTTTCATGTTTGACTCCAGACCTGGTTCAACTTGGATCATGGAGAAAAACGTCCTTGAAGTTGGGGCATTCTTGCTGAAAAAAATATTAATGATGTCCTATGCAATGCCAGAACATTGGACATTAAGAATTCCTAACTTTGATCACTTATATCTTTCAATCCTTATGATATTTTGAGTTGATTCCCTCTACAATGTTGAAGTATCAAATACCCTCTTTAAAAGTAGCTCTTACTCAAAATCAATGGATGTTTGGATCAATAGTTACAACCTTGAAAAGTTGTGCACTTGAACATGATTTTAACTTAGAAAAAATTTCTAAGTTTCTTTCAATTTGATCAATTTTGCAATTTTGCATGATTTCTTGATTTAAATTTGATCAAATTAAATCATCCATCATATTTTCTTGAGTAATGGCTTGTGAAGCTCATAGTTGACCAAAAAGTTAAACTTTGACTTTCTGCGTCAGTTGACTTTGTATTAGATGAACTTGAGGCTTGATCCACTTGAAATGTTGCACTCTTGTGCTTAATTCTTGATGTGGGAGTCCTCTTGATCCTTTGTGGATGTTTAAGAGGTTAGACAAGTTGAAGATCATGTCATTTCTTGATTGATCATTTGTCTAAAGGCTCTAAGAGGGCTTGAAACCCTAAGCTTGATTGTAGTGAATGCTCAACAATTCCTTGAGGAGATTGATGAGGCACAAAGGTACATCCATATTGTGATGATGATTTACACAATGATGGGAAATCTTGGTGGTCAAAATTTGGGGTATGACAGTCACCCTCCATGGTTTGGTCGTCTTCTTCCTCCTCAGTTTCAGGCACGACCACCCAGCCTTCGACCACCTGGTGGTAAGGGCCTGTTTCCTCGGTGATAAACAGGACACCAAGATTCACGACAGCCCCCAGACAATCCTACTCGAGCAGCCGGATCTTCGATACCTGTTCAGCCCGAGAAGTCAAGAGCTTCTCTTCGGCAGTCTCATCTTCAATAGGCCTGGCATCCGCCTCCAGCTCAGCAATCCTCGCTAAGAGATTCTTCCTCTCCTTGTCAGCGTCATTCACCTTCCTCTCCATCTCCCCGTGAAGCTTGACCTGGGCCTCATTCTACTTCTTGCACTCGTCAAGGTCAGTGGCCAGCTTTTTCATCTCAGCCTCGACAGACGCAAGGTTATTCTTTAATTTGGTCAGGTCGACCGAGGGGCAGGTCTCATCGTTGAGGACCAAAGTCGTCTCAAAGACCCGCATCATCGCGGCCATAGCTTCCGACAAGGCTTTCCTTCTCGCGGTCCGGTCAACACCCAAAATAGCCTTGGACTCGACAACACTCACAGTCGGGGATTTGGCCCCGGAGAAGAAGGCAGGCTGCAGGAAGTAGGGTGGGACCACATACTTCACCTCAGACGTGTTATCGGTGAGGTCGACATGCACGGGCTCACTGACGCGCTGCCTCATGGGGGACCCTGCGACGTCGGAGATTGGCTGCATTGGGGGGAAGAAGACGAGCCTCCGGGTGTCGAGTTGGGGCCTTGCATCTGCTGGACCTAGACGACTCGCCCCTTGCCAGCCTTCTTCGGACCCCTGGTGGCCGCCAGCTTCTTCAAGCGCTCTTCTAAGCTCGACATCCTACATGCAAAAGAAAAACAAACATGTCAGCGAACCAATGACAGAAACATAGATGGGGCCCGAATGAAGGATATGTCCGCTACCTAAGAACCTGACAGCTTTCTCGTCGGACTCGCACTCGAGGAGGGCTTTCATGTTTAATAATTGGGCCTCCTTTAAAATATCCCCGCGATCATTGTGGATAAAGTTCCCGTGCCTCTTTTGAAATGCTCCTCCGTCCATTCCAAAGGAAACTTCGATTCTAGGACCTCCTTCCGCCGTCCATTTTTCTCCCTGAACACACGGTCTTACAATGAATCGACGGCCACATGGGTGATGGGCTTGACGGTGAAGTACCGGTATTTGAAATTGCAGACAAAATCTAGGTAAGCCTGAAACAATCTCCTCGGCTTCTTAAAGGACACCCAACTGTGCCTGCCTCGACCGTCTGTCTCTACAGATGGAAGATGCAAAAGAAAAGAGGTAACGTGGCCCCAACGTTGAGGTACTAACATACGAGCTCATATGTCTGCACGAACGTGATCGCATTTGGATGGAGCCGCCAGGGCGTCAGGCACTGCCAGGAAAACACCTTCCGCAGGAAATCACTAAAGGGAAGACGCAGACCCACTTCTAGAAATGTGGATTCGTACATGGGGAATCTCATTCCTCTGAAGCCCGAGAATATTCGATGGTGTTCCCGGGGCTCGTACACCTGCCAGTTCCGAGGGGAGCCCTCATAACGATCCTCGACGATGGCGTAGGCGTCTGAGTCATTCACGGTAAATAAAGAAGGGACGCCCAGAGGCTCCTCCCCGGCTGAATCCTCGGGAGTTCGTTTTCGAACACCGCTGGTCTGCACTACCGGTGAGTCAAGCTCGTCATCGGTCTCAATGACCCCCTCAATCCTTGCAGCCATTTTTACCTGAAAAGCAGAGGAAAACAGTGAATTCGGCATTCCAGATCAAATCCACCCTTCCACCGCAAATCAAGTGAAAGGGCGAAGAAAGGAGTCACTCGGTGAAAGTCCTCAACTAAAACCTTCCTCGGGAAACTCGTACACACGAGGAGACTCTGGTCGACGCATGGTCGTAAACCCCTTCCTCGAGAGAAAGGTTCTTCGGTGCTTATACTCCCTTAGGCCAAATTTCTCTGCGGCTACGAAACCCCGGAGGGGCCTTTTGGCTGGGGTCATCACCGCGTCAACTAGAAACCGGGGGTATGACCCCCCCGAGTCCATCAGCAAAGGTCCTCAAGACCTCCACCTGACATCCTCGGGACCTTCATCCCACGTCCTTGGGACCTTCATCAGGTCCTCGAGTCCTTTATCCTATGACCTCGGGACGTTCATCCAAGGTCCTCGGGATCTTCATCAGGTCCTCGAGTCCTTCAACTTATCTCCTCGAGGCATTTATCCCGAGTCCCCGGGACATTCATCGGCAGCTTAAAGAAGTTTTGGCGTTTTCGCCAGAAACTCAGTGGTTTCCCCGGGAACCTCATCGATTCACCGGAGGAACCACCAGGAAACACAAAAAACAAAGATGATGGAGCTAGAAACTTACTTGGACACGACAGTTGCTGAACGACTGTACGGCGGTGTACGGCGGACGAACGGAGATGGAAGCTGAAGAAGCGAAAGGAGAGTGGGAAAAGTCCTTAGCAGAAAAGCGAAAACGTGCAAATGGCACGGACTCACCACCTATTCATAGTCCTGACACGGGACTCGAGGCATCCCTAGGCACTTGAGTGCCCCTACTCCTAGCCGCCCTAGGCATTGATGACATGTGACACGTGGCGCTTGGAGACCCGCGTGCGTCTTCTCAGCTCCCCTTCATGCCCGCGTGGTGGGTGCATCCATTTCTTTTCGTCTTCCCCACGTCGTCGGCCAAGGCACCGAACGGGGACTCGCCCCCAACAAGAAGTGGCATGTATGGCGCTTGATGGACAGACGTTCCCGCGACTCTTGTCTCGTCAAACATCACCTGCCCTGGCCACCTGCATCCTCCACCAACTCGGTGTTTCGGGCACGTTGCGCCCTACTGAACAGGTCCCCGACGAATGGACTGACCCTTAAGTCATTACTCTGCTACTTCGGAGCAACGACTTAGGGGGTTCTTTTTCTGGACTGGTGTAGTACTTGCGCCACAGTCGGGCAGGCCCAAATCCATTGTCACATTAGGGAGGCCTAACAAGGCCCAATCCTCCACCCTGTCGGGCACGCTGGACACCCTGCAGTTGGATAGGCCTCTTCCTAGCACAGGGAGATACCGCGCGTCTTCCCCACGGACTCCATGTACCCCCCATGCAGGGACACACCATCAGACAACTACCCACTTCCTGAAGAATTGGTCAGCCCACCTTCCGAAGATCACTGGACAGTTGCTCCAGGGCGAAGACCACGTGCTGGTCTTCCCTACGCCACTTAAGCCCTAGAAGTTATTTGCATTGGGATTGGCAATCCAACCCAGTGCAGATGACCGTTGGCTCAGCGCTGAGGGCACACTATAAATACCCTTTATCACTAGAGGGTCAGATATTCTGAATCTTTACTCTCACTACTACCTTTCTGTACTTGCACTCTTTGCTCCGTCTCTTACTTTGGCATCGGAGTACCTTGCAGGTACAGCCCCCACCTTTTCACCACCACCGGAGTAACGGAGCTCATGTCGTGTTGCTGGCCACCGGTCTATTTCTGATCAGGTACGATCAATAGTCTTATATAAAGTGATGGTTTATCTCAATATGTTTAGCTCTAGAATGCAAAATGGGATTCTTAGATAAACAAATAGCACAAGTATTACCACAGAGTATAAGAATGTTACTCTCATATATTTGGAAATCTTCTAGCTGACTTTTCATCCAGAGCATCTGAGTGTTGCATCCAGAAGCTGCAATGTATTTTTCCTCAACAGTTGATAATGCTATTGTTGATTTCCTTTTGCTTGACCACGAGATCAAGAGTTAATAGTGTTATTGATGGACCATGAGACCATATTTTCGTCTCAAGTCTGTATCCAGCATAATCAGCATCACATAACCCATTAGCTTGTAATCTTTAGATTTTCTATAACACAACCCAAGGTTAATCGTACCTTTTAGATACCTGAAGATCCTATTAACATCAGTTAAGTGGGACTCTCTAGGATCTGATTAGAAGCGAGCACACAAATAGACACTAAACAAAATATAAGGTCTAAAAGCAGTCAAGTATAAGAGAGAGCCAATGATACCTCTGTATAGCTTTTGTTCTACCTTAGCACTTACCACATCCTTCTCAATGATACATGTATGATGCATAAGAGTCTTAGACATCTTGCATTCTCACATGTCAAACTTCTTTAGAAGTTCCTTGGTGTACTTGCTCTGATGGATGTACGTTCCTTATGGACTTTGATTGATCTGAATCCCTAGAAAGAACTTCAGTTCTCCCATCAGACTCATTTCAAATTCTGCATGCATAGACTTAACAAATTCCTTGCACAAAGTAGCATTAGCAGAACCAAATATAATATCATCAACGTAAATTTGAACAACAAGAATATCATTTTTGAATGATTTACAGAAAAGAGTTGTATCAACTTTACCTCTAGTGAAATCATTTTCAAGAAGAAAATTGCTTAGTCTTTCATACCACGCTCCGGGAGCTTGTTTTAAAGCATACAATGATTTCTTAAGCTTGAAAACAAAATCTGATTTTTTAGGATTTTCAAAACTAGGTGGTTGGTGTACATACACTTCTTCAGTAATGTAACCATTCAGAAATGCACTCTTAACATTCATCTGATATAAGATGATGTTATGATTAACAATAACCTTATTTTTGAAAATCCACCTTGTTCTAATAACATGAGTTCCTTTAGGCCTTGGCACCAGATCCCACACGTCATTTTTAGATAATTGATTGAGTTCCTCTTACATAGCCAGAATCCATTATGTGTCAAGAAGTGCTTCATCAATTGATGTAGGCTCTATCAAAGACACCAAATTCAGAAGAGTTTCTTTAGAAAGATTAAATGAGGATCTGGGTCTGACAAGTTCAGACTTGTCTCCCAGAATCAATTATTCAGAATGTGAAGATCTTTGTCTGTGCACTCTCAATGGAGTTTGAGCTTCTAACAGGTTTTGGTTGAGGAGCTTCAGAGTCTTTGGCTTTTAAAGTCCAAGTCCAAAGGGTTTAATTGAGAATTCCATGCTCTTGTGATTTGGGCACATTGCTTGATAGATTGAGTATTTTTTCTTGAGGCCATTTATTTGGATTGTCGATATTCTGTCTCACACGTCACAGTTTTTATTGTGATTGAATCTTTCAATTTCACAATATTTCAACCACACGTAAAAAAAAATCCATATATCCTGTATACACAATCACATTTCTTCAGCCTTGTATCATTACATTTTAACTTTGTATTCGTACTTATACACACCATTCAAGATCATTGATGAAGAAATGTGGTAGTTAAGAGAATCAATACAAGAAAACGTTTTCTTTGATTAGAACCTAAATCACATGTGGTAATAACTATAACAAAACCTATTTTAGCCACTTCACTGCAAATCCAATTAAACAAATTATCCCATAAAATAAATTACTTTTTAGTCGTAAAATATTTCAAAACAGTTGTTTCCTCAACCACTAGTTCGCAAACATCTGATTCTTCAAGCAGTGGATTAGAAATATCTGATTCCAGCATAACTAAAATGCTATCATGAAAAAAAAAAAATTTACCGGAAAAACACTTACCCGGTGAATCCTTGTGATGCATAAAAAACAAACAACGAGAAGGAATTTATAGTCATGTAACATAACTGATGTTACCTAAGTATTCCTCTCTTGGTCTAACATTGTACGATTTGATCTAACATGTTGAAGAGATTTACTTGGTTAAAAAATATAAAATAAAATAAAATAAAATAGCATTAAATATGAAAGGAAAAAAAAACTATAAAAACCAGAACCAGTCACATTTTACGGTACCCTACAACAAAATGTAGGAACTGTTGGAGAAATTTCCAAAATATTAAATTGATAAATAATAATGGTTAATTTATCAAAATAAATGGCCAAAAGTTGCAACTCTCTAGAATTGAACCAAAGACCTTATTGTGATAATATGCGTGGTCAAAAGGTGCAGCCACTAGATCAACACACGTTTTCATGAAAAAGTTTGTTGTGATTGATTACAATGGTTCGTGAATGGGCATTGTTTCTCCCCACCAATCGGTACAAGTTTTCTTATAAATAGATATACTTGTCAGCCATAAAATAGACACAATTCAAGTGTCAAAAATTATATCTAAGTCATTCTTTTAATTTTCTAGTGCACGAGAATAAATTAGAGAACTTTATTCTGTAAAATATCGTTGATCGATATGCTTAATGTGAATGTGCGATTCATGTTAAGGTTTCCAAAGTATCCTGAATGGGATTCGCCGGTTAACCCTTTTGCATCCAATTTGCATAAATTGGTGGGGCGAATTGAACCTAAAGCTTAGTGTAAACACACGCTTTGGAATTATTTTGTGCAATTTTCATCGTACCGTCTTCGTCACCTTCTTCTGGTTGATATTTTGCAGCAGACCCCCAACACAAGATCTAACAATCTTTAGGTTCGATTTTCAATTTTGATACATACTTTATTTATAATTAATATTAAAGTATATAACTTCGAAGAAGAATTTATCTCAAGAATTCCGGTACGTTTTACTGTTTTTTATATAAATTAAAATAGTATAAAAGTCTTGATATCAAAATCTCAAATTGATATTTTGAAATGGTTTGTATTAGAATAATATTATCTTTTTCGATATTTCAATTTTCAATAATAATTAAGATATATATGTCATGCATAAAATAGTTATTTTTTAAAGTTGTTGTGATATTGACTGCAATATATACATCTATATTCCTTCTTGGGATGATAGAAAAAATTCTTACGAACTAGCATAAATATGACATATCTATATTTTAATATTATATCGTAATATATATACTCATGTTTATACACACACATGAACAACAACACTAAGAATAATCATAGCATTCATATTACTATCATTTGGTATATACATATATCTAGAAAAGTTTCTGCCACACTGTTTTCAACGGTACTGTACAATTAGTACTACAATCTGTAAATGACCTTTTGAAAATATTTATATTAATCACACTTAATGCATCATAACGCTATATTGCTTTGAACAGAAGTTATGATTGCAGCATAACGTTGCATCATGAACAAAAAGGCATGAACATATGCCTTGCTTAATATCTATAATATAAGAAATCTATTTGTTGTGGTAAACACAATATTAACCTTTGTTCTTAAGATGCCACCTCACAAAATTAGGGGCAAATTGAGTCCAAAACCAACAATTTTCAACCAAATCATCTTCTAATTCAATATTAACTATGTCATTTGCACTACACACCCTTAAGGTTGGCCCAAACGTGACTGAACAGTGCCAATGCAATTCACCTTTTCAACTTTCCAACATTTTTTATTTTTTCTCTTTTTTCAATGTATCAACTTTTTCTCTGTCTCTCACTCCTTTCACTCTTTCTCTCTCTCATCGTTCCTTTTCTCTTTCTGACTCTCTTCTTCTTCCTCCTCCTTCTTCTTCTTCCCTCTTCCTCGTATTCTTTCTTCTTTATCTTTTCTTATAGAAATCAATAGAAAATTTGCAACATTGATTTATAAATCGAAATGATGATCTTTTGAAAAACAAATCTAAATTTGTTATCAACAATATTGCTTTGGGAATTTTCCGTCGTAAGTTCTCTCAATCTCTCTTTTGCTAACCATTATTTTGGTTATCTCATCGATGTTCCCTAATCATTCATGTGAAAATCGTTAACTTTTCTGGTGTTTAATTTATGTCACAAGTGAAAATGGTGGAGAAGATCGGCGCCGATAGGAAGGAAAAGATGGTTACCATAGAGTACACCATTAACCTCCATAAACGTCTCCATGGATGGTAATCCTTCACACTCGCTCTTTATTGTCGTGTTCTGTTTCGATTTATTTGAATCATTATTGTTGTTTTTCTGCAGAAATGGATTTCAGAAACTGGAGAAGATTAAAGAATGTTTTTTCTCTTTTCTTTATGATTGATGTGTTTGGTTTTTTGGTTGCGTGATGAATAAATGTGGCAGTATGAGCTTGATGTTGTTCATTTTATTGGATAAAGTTGATTGTTGTTTGTAATTTCCAGATCTGTGTTGAAAATGTGTTAAAAATTATAAACCATAAATCAGAATGTATTTTCCAGATCTGTTTCCGATATTGTTTAAAGGGGCTGATTTGTTTCTGCTTCTTCTGTAAATTAAAAGCACTTATAAGTTTTTTGTTGACCTTTAAAAGTCGAAAGTAGTTTTAAATGAAATAAATACAAGTTGTTGTGCTTTTCATTTCATTAACAAACATGATTTAATCTGTTGACCACTTTGTTAATTTGGAGCATTTATGATGAACTACAACAATGTTAAATGAACAGCTAATGGATCAAGGGAATCGGATGATGGATGACATAGATCAAGCCATTGATAGGGGAAAAAGGTTGGTTTATACCTTGAATATCACTATACTTTTCTTCCAAATTCATAGTCTGCTACTGATTTTATAATTTACTATAGTATTTTATTTGTTCTAGAGTGAAACGACTCATATTATGCTTTCTTACTTCCATTGTCGTGATAATAGCAGTTGGTTAAGTAAATATCTGGAAACGCACAAGCACTAAAACATCTATTCTTCATCAATTGCTAATATTCCATTTGAGCATACTAACTGGTATGATATTGAAGTAAGTTTACACATGAACCATGAATTAGATGCAGCCCAAGTTATTTATTGAAGTAAGTTTTACACATGAAACAACTATTCTTCATCCATGTTTTCTGACATGGATATACTTAATACTCCGCATTTGAACGACGCCATTGGATTGTGGTGCCATTGGATTATGAGCGATGCCATATTTTGCTTATTTCATCATGTGATTTGGTATTTAATTCTCCTATTTCAGAAGGTAAATGTTACCGATAAGTCAATTTTGATGTTCAATGCTTATGTTTAAAATTGTTCCAAATCTCATATTCAATTATATAGAACCTTCTTATAATGTCTTTATTCTGATCTAAAGTTTTTCTTATCATTAAATTTCATAGGTAGAGCTTCCAATTTCCTCCACATTGAAGATGACAAGCATTACTACTCAAGTGTTGTTTATGCTGCTGCACTACACTCCATTAGTCTTCCATTTTGAATGTTACCGGTTGGGCCTACTGCAGATGCATGTTCTATTTGTAGGGCTGTGGATTTTCATGAACTTATTCAAATGTTATCAGGGACTAACCCCTCTATAGGGTATTGGTTCCCAAACATGCATTACATTTGGTGTGGATGGATCTAAATTTGTTGCTGGTGAGTTGGTAAGTGTCACCGTAGATTCTAATAAATTGCATTTTTTTACTTTGGTGAGTTGTACTGTTACACAACTTTCATAATTTCTATTAACAACCAAAATGTCCCTTTCAGGTATAATCTTCTGCGTAAAAAGTTGCCTGCCACATCATTGAAACTTTAGTATGTTTTTATTCCTGCATCACCAAAATTCATGGTTTAGGAGACTGTTTAGTGTTTTGTTCTTATTACATTTCAGGTTGAGTGAGATTCAGTGGGATGCTTTTGTTCTGCTAACTGCTGGGTGCACTACAACTCTGGAGACATACCCTGGAGTGAAGCGCATTACAATTAAGCCACAGACTGACAGATGGATTTCCTTGAAAATAACTCTGGTATCATTGTTTTGGCTGAAGGTCGTTTGATTAACTTGGGATGTGCTAGCGGTAACCCGAGTTTTGTCATCTCGTGCTCTTTCACTAACCAAGTGATTGCTAAGACTGATGTGTGGAAAGAAAGGACTTCTGGAAAGTATGAAAAGAAGGTGTATGTTTTGCCTAAGCACCTTGATGAGAAGGTGGCTTCTCTTCATCTTAACCAGCTTGGAGCTAAGCTTACCAAGCTTTCTAAATACCAGGCAGATTACATCAGTGTGCCGGTTCGTTTTAATCAATTTTTTGTATGACGTTCGTTTTGTTATTTTATAAGAATATTCATTAAAAGAAAATTTGGTATGAGAGATAGTTAAGGAATGTTTACAGTTATATTTAGGTGATGTTATGAAATGTTTGGCTGATAGAGGAGTGGATAGGCCATCCACTGATGATGTTTTGCAGAATCTATTAATGGCAATGCAACTTCTGAAAAATGGTAGGAATGTACAAACTGTTAAGCAGGAATGAAGACCAAGTGTTGAAATGAACAAGCAAATCCTCTTAAAACCAGTCCCTCAAATGAGTTATTAAAATACGATTTTAGGTTATATAACCATTTTTATAACAATTGCATGGAAAGGTATTCAAAAGCACATACAAACATGATTTCAGAGTTTGGATCACACTTGCAATTTATGATTGAACATAATACATTAGAAATGAAACACCCCAGCCTCTTATTTTTTTTAGTCTCAATAATTTATTAATTCATTAACTTTCTATTAATGAATATTCCTATCAAATAATGATGGAAAGTGACCAGAATATTTCAATTAATGCATATTTTTAATCTCATATTTTTATAAGAAGGTAAATGATGGAAAGTTCAGAATCTTTTAATAAAAAAAAACGTGATTTTAATTTTAGGATTATGAATTTTATCCCAATCCAATTATTGTCTTTTATTCTTATGTATAATATGTAATTAAAACTTATTTTAAAATTAAATATTTTTAATAGAAAATAAATTCAATAGTGTTTGGATATAGGTTGAAATAAATTCTCACGTGGCGTCATTGTGATTTTACCAAAAACAACTATCATAATGAAAAATAAACCCATTATAAGGTTTTTCACAAGTCATCAATATCATAACATATTGGAGGTGGTAGAATAATAGGCTATAGTTATGAATAATACACATAACTTAGAAAGTTATCCTACAGAGTGTGAGTGATTAATCATTTTGATTTGATAATTGATAAATTAATTTTAATATCATTAAATAATAATATTAAATATATTTAAATAGTGATTAATCATTTTGATTTGATGAGTGATTCATCATTTTAAATTATAATTTAATAGCATTAAATAATAATATTAAGTATGTTTTATCTTCTATATACAACAACGTTCTTTCTTAATTTATTTAAAAGTTTCTTTAAAACATTGATACTATATAATACAATTATATTATATGTTATTAATAATCTCTTATAGTACAATTATATTTATCAATAACTATATATATGTTATTAATAATCTTTTATAAATTAAAATAAATATTTTAGAAATATTTGTGATATATTTATCAATCAATTTCAAATATGTTAGTTTCGATCATTTATAAATATTAATTTTAAAAGTGATGTCTTTCTTTTTATTTATTTTTATTGTTTAAATTAATGTTCTATTTTTTTGGTTATATTTAATAACGCACAGATATCTAGATTAAAATTCGTGTGAATACACGGATTATTACATTTTCGTCAAATCAAAGAAAATAAAATTAAATATATTCAAAATAATGTATGAATCCAAACACAAACAAAATGTATTTATTTATGTTACTAATATCAATTTATATAATTAAAACTATATTTACAAATACTATGTTATTAGTTGATATTTATAAAACTAAATGATTGCATAAATATTTTTATAAAAACAATGTCAAAACAAAATTAATCGTTACATACGCGAAAATATACGGTTGATCCAAATATTTGTAAAATAATATATGTGTTTTTGTATTATTTTTGTTAATAATATAATGTAGTACACACAAAGAATTTTTACCACATCAAAATAACTAATAATAAAAGCATATCAGATGAAGGTGGGAACAATATAATACACTTAAAGTAGTAAATCTTCTATCTACGAAAAAATAATTTGTAAAATATAATATAAAATAATTGCATTTATTCATTTTTGTTTATATCATGTTCCATTATAAATGATGGTTAATTTATATTTAAGAGACATTAAATGGAAATAAAATGTTACCATTATTTAATGTATAAATGATGGTTAATTTGTCATTCATAATTATTAAAAAATACTAAAAATATTTATTTTTAAAAAATAAATATAAAACACGGGTATTACGGGTAAAAAAAAAATGGAACGTCCACCAAATAAATTTTTAGTTTAAAGAAATCATATTTGGTCATTATAAATCCAACATAATTTACGGATAAAAAAAATGGAACGTCTAATATTTTTAGTTTAAAGAAATTATAAAATTTTATTTAAAATAAATTATAAAATATAAATAAAAGTGTATATCATTGAACAAAATAATACTTGTTTACGGGAAAAAATACATTATTGATTCAAGTATTTTTATATAGATTCAACTATATAAAACAAACTTAATGTTTATATACGGGATCAAATTCGTTGTTAATTATTTTATTAATACATACGGGAAAAATATCATTGTTATAAGGGGAACATGACGTTATTAATCAAAATATTGAATAATAATGGAAAAAAAATTATTATTGGTTCTAATATTTTTTTTAATTAATGTCAAAACACAAATAAAATTTATATAAAAATTAATATTTTCTTGATAAATACATAATTATTTCTTTTAATAATAACTGATACATTTGTATTAGAAAATTACAAAAATAAATAAATTATGAGACAAATTTGTCTCATTGATAAATATTAAAAAATAATAAGAATATTTATAAAATATATATAAAACAAATTTATTACGGGTTAATAAATAAATGGAATGTCTACTGTGTCTAATATACATGATCAAATTCGTTGTTGATTAAATTCGTTGTCAAAATATACAGGATCAAATTCGTTGTTGATCTAATTCGTGTCAAAATATACGAGATCAAATTCGTTGTTGATTAATTTATTTATATATATGGGAAAAATATCATTGTTATAAACGGAAACAATTTTAATACAAAATTATAGACATTACTATATGGGAAAAATATCATTGTTATATACAAAATTATATATTGTTGATTCAAGTATTTTTTTTATGGAATAAATTATAGACATTACTTTATTTAATCTTTTAAAATAATAACTTTTTTGGTTGAACAATTTAAATTATATATTATGAAATCTTATTTTTGAATATTTTAATATAATGAATGGAGGTACACGTTCGGTAATAAATCAATACCGAAAGCAAATATGTGTTTCAGTACTGTGCTAAAGAAATTAAATAATTTTACACATACATTATCATATATGTAATAGTAACAATTTGATTTTGTATCGGTTTCATTATTTTCTATAATAAGTTTGAAGTTAAACTAAATTATAAGTTTTAATTTATTTATTAATTTATGAATAAAGTATTACAGTTATACTTTAAAATTGTTTATTAAAGTAAAATTTGTTTACTAAAGGGATGAGACTTATTAAAGCTCATGATTTAAATTATGCCATTGAATTTTTGTTTTGAATTCTAAGTGAATAACATGTTTGTGTTTAATGAGATTTATAATTAAGTCATATAAAGATTATCCAAAGATGAATCATGACTTATATAAATGTCTGAGTTTAGAGTCTAATTTAACTATTGAATACTAAGATGTGGAACTTTGAGATCCTTATCACGGAAGATAAGAAATTCGATATTTCGACAACTGAAGAACCTCGTGAGGAAGGTTCTCCCAGGATTTTTAAAACACAAACTGAAAATCTGTCACTAATGAAGAATCTTGTGAGGAAGATTCTTAATGGATTGTTGAAATTCAAGCCACAAATCGTATTTTTAAAGATGATGCTCTAATCAAGAAATTAAAAAAAAAATCTTGAGAAAGGAGTGGAGCTTTGAATGTGGAGAAGTAGGACATGTTAAAAATAAATGTCCTACACTTCAAAAGAATAATAAATTCAAAAGTAAGAAGAACAAAAGGTTGGTAAATGAAGAATGCCATAAAAGTTGTGTATATGACAAAATAAATAACAAAAGTGTCATGATGATAGTTTATCGAAACTATCAGGAATATAGAACGTATGTTGTATATGGAAATTGTACTAATATGACAAAAGTGTCATGGTTTGATGATAGTTGGTAAATACTATCAAGAGTACATAAATTAATCATATGCATGATTAGTTGAAAAATTGAATATTCAAAAATTATTAAAGTTTGGAAAATATTGTAATTCTTTGACGAAAGGATTGACAAGATATGATGTCTTTGGATATAATTGAATACAATGAAGACATCATTAGGGATGTGGAACAAGCTCATATCTAATTAATTATCAATAGTGGAAACTCAACTCACACTTGATTAATGTTAAGTTTTGAGTTCAATGATGAAAGTACACTATTAGAGTGATTGAAGTACTTAATGATAGATTCATCCTAAGGTGTAAAAGTACTTGGACCATAAGAATAAGTGTGGTAGGATGAGGTTTTTCTCTTAATAGACATATAGCATATGTTTGCTAGAATGCATAATTATGGGTGCATTTTTTATATAGTCTACCTATATGAGAATGAAGTGGTGCCGCTTCATAGAGTTCAAGGGCTTGACTCTTAAATTCTCATGAAAAAGATATGAGACACAAGGCCTTATTAAATGTGTCATATTAATAATTCGATCAATGATACCGATATTTCATGTGTGAGTTATGCACGCTTGTTCTAATGAATAATTGGTTCAAAGCTTGTCTACCAATCTATTCGGGGATGAGTGAAAACTTAACTTACTAAGTATTGGTTCAAATCGTAAGATACCTTTATCTGAAACCATGAAATTTCCTGAATAATTTATTTAGATGTATTTTGAAAATGGTGGGGGATTGTTGGAGAAATTTCCAAAATATTAAATTGATAAATAATAATGGTTAATTTACCAAAATAAATGGCCAAAAGTTGCAACTCTCTAGAATTGAACCAAAGACCTTATTGTGATAATGTGCGTGGTCAAAAGGTGCAACCACTAGATCAATACACATTTTCATTAAAAAGTTTGTTGTGATTGATTACAATGGTTCATGAATGAGCATTGTTTCTCCCCACCAATCGATACAAGTTTTCTTATAAATAGATATACTTGTCAGCCATAAAATAGACACAATTCAAGTGCCAAAAATTATATCTAAGTCATTCTTTTATTTTTCTAGTGCACGAGAATAAATGATAAAACTTTATTCTGTAAAATATCGTTGATCGATATGCTTAATGTGAATGTGCGATTCATGTTAAGGTTTCCAAAGTATCCTGAAGGGGATTCGCCGGTTAACCCTTTTGCATCCAATTTGCATAAATTGGTGGGGGCGAATCGAATCTAAAGCTTAGTGTAAACACACGCTTTGAAATTATTTTGTGCAATTTTCATCGTACCGATTTCGTCATCTTCTTCTGGTTGATATTTTGCAGCAGACCCCCAACACAAGATCTAACAGAAACTGTTTTAGAAATAATACCCTTAAATGTGATACGAATATCATCCCTAATAAATTTTCGAAAGATGAAAAAATTTCAAAAACCAACTATTCTTCAAGGAGAATTTCTCTAAAATTTGATTTTTTTTTTTTAATATCTTGGTATCCGGCCTTGCGACCGACTAATTTAAGAGGGACCAATATCACCGTCCACAAGCGGGGGCTCTAAAATCTGATTTGTCTCGTAAGAGAATTTTCCAAAGACAACCTTTTTTCGAAGAAAAATATTTTTGAATGCAACAAAAAAACACCATGGAAAAATGCAATTTTTGGAAATGTTGACTTCAAATAGCAACTTTTATTTTCTATTGAGGTATTTCAGCTAATGATCATCATCCATATAACTAGAAAATTTGTCTATGCTGATATATGTTCCTATATAGAATGAGCTAAGTAGTGTTTTCATGCAGAATGACGATAAAAATCGACGTTGCAATTTGATACACTACATAAAATATCCATGTATCTAAGCTTCAATCTCTTGATGAGCAACCAAGTTTGAATTTGTGACTGTTCATTTTTCCATTAAGTGCAAGAGCAAGCACATCATATTCCTCAACGTACCACAGTTCGGACACCACTGCCTGATGCATATGTTTGGAGGAAACAGCAAGCAAAATATAGGTTAGGCTCTTCCTATCTTATAATACTCAAATTTCTCATGTCTTAATTGCAATTTTGATTCTGCTATCTATAAAAACAAGCAAATAACAACAAACCTTGAATCCGCGGATCTGTCTATTAAGTCGATTCACTAACTCATGAAAAAATTTGAGTTCGCCTGATGTTGTAAGATGTTCCTGCATATCACAGATAATGGACAATCGTGGCGATGTTCATGATAGGACCAAATGCCATTCTAAAATGAGCGACGATGCTAACTCTAATCAAATCCAAGAAATGTGTGAAAAAAATATATAAATCCAAGAAATAATGTAGATGGATTGTAGTACCGTAGACGATGCTCTAGGTGGACCCAAAAGCCGTGCGAATGTAGTGTGAAGAATTGCAGCATCATACTGCAGATGAAATAATGGAAGATCAAAAAGCATCACAATGCAATGTAATTCTAGATGCATATCAAATGATTAATTCACTTTAGAAAAACATAGGACATATCAAATTAACGAGATTTCCCAATGTTCTAATTGATTTCTCAAATGAAACTCACAAGTTGCTTTTCGGGTGCACGTGGAAGTACATTCTTCAATCTAGCACGAATGGTTATGGGATCTGTACCCGAGATTACCTACAAAGTTAACGTAAAGCCATTAGCCTAGGCTCGTCAGTGCTGTCAAAAATTCTAAATCATAGGCAACATAGAAAGCAAAGGCAAAGAGGAAACCAAGTTAGGGTTTATCATCAAGGACGTGTGCAACTAAGTCCATAATACATGTGTGAAGGATAACGAGAAGAATCATTTAGAGTAAAAACAACCTGCCAGCAACCAAGGAGCACTCCTGTTGAAGTTAAAACCACTCGATCCAAAACAATATTCAAAGGGCAGAGCCTTGCCGCAACAGTTTCCACTGAAGATGCTTCAGATTCTATCTGAAAAAACAATGAATCTCATGAACTTCATGAGCAAACTTCCAACATGAATTGAAGAAATCGATGCTTGAAGTATACCTCTTCTTTCGTAGCAGGTACAGGTACAATATGGTGAGAGGCATGGAACATGCTAAAATGGTACATGCTAGAGTTCTGAAACCAGATTGCTAATTTACACACATGTAAGCATGTGAACAAAATAAAATAAAATAAAAAAGATAAAGAAAAGGTAGATCCAACAAAGACTTACCATTATCGAAGTATGGATTGAAAATATTTTTGACAGCCTCCCTGGATCATGCAAACCACGCATGTCATATGTGAATATCAAATCAACTGATGTAAAGCAATAACATATCATATTATAGATGATAAATGCAACAATAAAGCAATGTGACAACTAGCGGCTAGTAATGTTGTCAATCGGTTTTAACGTGATAGAACCAACTGGTATATTATTATTATTATTGAAAATGGGGAAGAATCCCCTTTGATTATTACAATGGCAGTATTTCGAGAGTCTGCCTACCTCCCAATGCCAAAAGGCTCTATTCCCTCTCAATTTACAAGATCATTCCCCTCTCTAATCCTCCTCTCCATTTATAGGCAGCATGCCTTATTTGGCCTAACTATCTCCCAACAGACTCATTAACTGCCCATTAACTAATTAACTAACTAACTAACTACATAACTAACAAGAAACAACTTCTTAACTAACGATAACAAAAGTATCATAGAGGCATCCATGGTAGCAAAATTTAAACAAATGGTTATTGTTATATGCGGTACACTATTTAGTTCAAAGTATTGTCAAATAACGGCTATAGCGGTGATATAGCACTGTAGCGTAGCGAAATTTGAACAAACTGTTACATTGCAATAAAGAAGGATATGTGAAGGTAGATAGATATATAATAAGTCGTGATATTTTACAAAAGTGGTATGATATGCCCTATTATATATTTTTTGGTTCTAAATGATATGTCCTATTTATCCCCCAGAAAGTTTTTGTCTAAATCAATTTAAAGAGTTACCTTGTTAAGTCGAATAATTTACTCCCGTCCAGTTTCAAAATGATACGTTATTATCCCTTCAAATCTTCGAAAAAATAGCAAGTGAGTCATTTCCCCTCTAAAATAGCCTTGTTCATCAAGATGCATACTATACTAGTAGAACAAATAGTTTGTTTTGTTAAGAATTTGAAGATACACGAGGCTATTAACATATGCTGTATCATTTAGCCTGCATTGACCTAGAAAATTTATTCAATAATTTTGTATAAATTTATTTCAGATACCCATTTTCTTTATGCTTACTTGAAGAGGCGGTGGTTGGCATTGGGAGGATTTCGGTATTTCCAACGAGTTGAGTCGGATTCCGGATTTGACGGCGTCGATGTCTTCTTTGTCATCTCGGCTTGTTACTCACGAAATGAAAGAAGATAGTAAGGATGGTATTTTTTTGGGTCTTGAACCCGACGGAGGATATTCGGTGGCTTCTGGTTATGATTTTTATGCTTTTTTCCACATTCCTTATGGCCCATTAAATAGGAATGAAGTGGCTTTGGGCTTGATTTGGAGGATGGAGGTGCCTTTTAAAATAAAAGCTTTTGGTTGGAGAACTTTTGTGAATAGGCTTCCAACGAAGGATCTTTTGGTGCATAGAGGTATTCACTTTAACAATGTTGATATAAATTGTGTTTTTTGTGGGAATCATCCGGAAACTTTGAAACATTCTTTCTTTAATTGTATTGTGGTGAAGAAGATATGGTGTGAAATAGCCAATTGGTTAGGTAAATCGGATATGGAGGAAGAGTGCCTTTCATCTTTTATGGATTGGTATTCATTTTGCCGTGTAAAAAAAGTTAAAGAGGGCAAATTGGGGATGGTTTGGCTAGCCATTGTTTGGAGCTTATGGTTATTAAGAAACGGTGTTTGTTTCCGATCGGACGAGTGGACTATTAACAATACGGTGTGGGGTATAAAAGCTTTACTTTGGAAGTGGTCTTTTTGTGGAGAAATTACTCATCCCAATTGTAGTTTCTACGAATTTAGTAAAGATCCTTTACTATTTATTTCGTAACTCTTTTTGGTTTGTAATCTCTTTTGTTTCGGGTCATTCTTGTTCTTGATGTAAACAGATTGAAGAACCCTTAGTTCTTCTTTTTAATACAACTTGCTTACTCAAAAAAAAAAAAAAAACTTGAAGCATTGCGTAAAGCCTTCTAAAAGTAGGAATGGCAGGATAACCTTTTGTGCTATGTAACATTCTCTAGTTAAGACACAGTGTAACTTTCACATTTCCCAAAAACACTAAATCTTATCCTTATCATGAGAAATAGTGCTATAATATGAATCATGTGAGTGGTTTGTCTGAGATATTCTAGTTTTTGATATATCACAACAAAAGAGTTTATCGGATACAATTAGATGATTGTTGCGATCTCACATATGGTCAGAATATGTGTTTATAAGTGAGAGACATCTCTTGCCTTACAAGCCTCTTTTGTGGGGTAGAATTAAACTCAGTCCAAATTTTAATATAGTACCAAAGTCTATCCAAGATCCGCTCGCAACCTGCTATCAGGCCACTCGGGTCACACTCAAGATATTGAGATCCCACATTTGATGAGATATGACCCAAGCATGTGTTTATAAGTGACAAACATCCTTACCTTACAAATCAGTTATGTAGGGTTCAGTTACTCTCAACCCAAATTTAATAATGACGCAAGTTATTTCTAATACAGGAAAAAGCAATATTTTATGAGTATACAAATATGATCATCCAATTCAAAACCATAACCAGATTTGGAAAACATAGTTCTTTAGTTAAGCACAGAGACACACATCAAATGATCATTAATGAAAAGTGATTAGAAAACTAATAGTAATACTTACGCAACGGGGACCGAGAATTCAGTGCTCAAATACAACACATTAGCTCGCACCGGAGGATTCGCAGGCTGCATATAGAAAACTATCACCAGCTGCTACAAAAAAAAAACCCATAGAACAAAAAATACTTAAATTGTCAGTTATTACCTTTAATACAGGTGTTACAGATCCACCATTCAAAGTGAAGAGATCTGAAATAGAAAGTGACTGAGAGGTTTCACCATGTTTCAGAAAAGCAGCTCCATGTTCATCAAGATCCCTTGCCATCTTATCATACAATTTTGATCTTTTCTCCGAACTTAAATTTGAAGAATCTGAGATAAACCCTTTTGCATCTTAGTACCAAATTCGCTTATATCTTCACCCAAAATCAAATTTTGAATAAAACCCACATCCATGGAAACATTTTTACTTATAAATATCTCATAAGGTAACAAAAAATAATAATAAAAATCATTTGTTACTAAGTCTAAGAAACAAAACCTAAATCTAGAAACTAACATCAATTCTAACAAAATAGATTGGTAAAATGGAGAGAATAAAGAGTAATTAACCTGAAGAAGGTGATGAAAGGGTGTTTGAGGAGTTATGAAGGGCCATTTGGAACAAAATGAAGAAGCATAAGGCAGAGATAAACCAGATGAATGCTACCTTTTTGTAATGAATCCACCAACTAGATGTTGCACTTCTACCCGTCATAATAATGCAATAATGAACCAGTGAGTTAGATTCCAAATCTATCTACTCTCATCAAACCCATTCCTATGATCTTACTGCAGAATTGTTAGAATTTTTTAGTTGAACAGAAAGTGTTTCTGATTACACCTCAACTTTTCATTCATGATCTTTCTCTTCTTTTTGTCTTCTTTTCTTGCTAATGTAAAAAACAACCTTTGTTTCAACAAAGAAAAACTTTACCTTAAATTACACGTCTATTATTTTACCTTATTTTACACGAGTTGCTAATTTTGTAATTATCAAAACTTGAACTTTTTTATTTCTAATCTTATAATGTGGACAAGTGAGCAACAAAAGAAAAACACGTCGAAATACATATTGGGTAAAAAAAACAGCATTTTCAAATGTATTTTCATTGAATAGCTGCTTCCATCTAATGAGTTAGTTATTTTTAAGGATAACTTTTTTTTTTAACCTTCTGTATTTTCTCCCCATTTCTTTTGGTGTAATCAATTGTCATGTTTATGCTTTTTAGTGGCAGTGGCGTTTTCAATTGGATGTATCCGGTTACTAAGATTATGGTAACCGGTTACCACAGTAGCTTTTTCAGTTTTCAACTTATTTTTTATTCCCATTATTTTGGATATGTTGTATAAACGGTCTTTAGTGCTCCCAATTATTGTTAATGTCAATTTTCATTCTCTCTCTCTCTCTCTCTCTCTCTCTCTCTCTCTCTCTCTCTCTCTCTCTCTCTCGCTCTCTCTCTCTCTCTCTCTCTCTCTCTCAATCCTTAACTTCATCTTCTCTAAATTACCCTAATTCTCCATTAACTCACCTTATTTGATTTTGTGTGTTATAACATTTGGCATCAAAAGCATTGGTTCTGATCCAATTCCGCTGCAACAATGAGTACCGTTTCCAACGATAGAATCTCTACCAACCTTCTGATTCTTGATTCGAAGAATTTTGACAAGTGGTCAAAGCAAATGAAAGTTCTGTTTGGGTATCAAGAAGTTCTTGAGATCATCAACAATGGAGTTGCACCAATTGGGGTTGAAGCTACAGATGCTCAAAAGACTGCATTCAAGAAAGAAAAGAAGAAAGATTACAAGGCACTCTTCTTGATTCATTCTTGTGTTAATAGTGACAACTTTGAAAAGGTTGGCAATTGCGAGTCGGCAAAGCAAGCTTGGGAAATATTGGAGAAAACTTATGTTGGGGCTGTTAAAGCGAAGGTGGTGAGGTTACAAACTCACAAGAGGTAATTCGAGCTAACACAAATGGAAAAGAAGGAAACGATCAACGATTATGTGGCGCATGTTACGCGTTTGGTGAATCAAATCAAGTCTTGTGGAGAAACGATTTTGGAGTAAAATGTTGTGTCAAAGATTTGACGTTCTTTAACGTCAAGATTCGACAACATTGTAGTGGGTATCGAAGAATCGAAGGACCTTGCGACGTTGAGCAAAGATGAGCTTCAAAGCTCTGTTGAGGCTCAGGAGCAAAGAATGGAAGAGAGAGGAAGCGATAAAGCTAAAGCGGAGATTGCTTTACAAGCACGACTCAACGAGTAGAGTAAAAGATCGAAAGAAAAATGGGCTTCGAAAGGAAAGCAAAATTTCCAGAATTTGAGTGAAAATGATCCACAAAATTCAATTGTTTCGATGGGGAAAAAGGGTAAGAGCAGCTCCAATAGATATGGTGATCGAGGCAACGTTAGAGGCGGAAAACCAAGGGACAAAAGCAAAATTCAGTGCTGGAAGTGTCAAAAGCTTGGACATTTTTCAAATGAATGTGGTGCAAAACAGAGGGATTCCCAAGGAGATGAAGCTAAGGTTGCGAGGCAAGAGGTAAATGATGAAAATACGCTTTTGGTGATGATCACAAAGGAGTTTTATGGCAGTAAAGAGGTGCTGGGCAGAAGCAGTAGCAGCTGCAAGTTGCGGGACAGTAGCAGTTTGGAAAACGGGGTAGAAACGCGTTCGGAACAAACCATAATGATTACGGTGTGAGATGAAGTCCAAGGCAGCGATGAGTGGTACTTGGATTCTGGTTGTTCAACGCATATGACGAGTATAAAGGATTGGTTTGTGCAAATCAATCAAGCTGCGAAAAGTAGAGTAAAATTCGTGGATGATACCACTCTTGCGGCCGAAGGTGTCGGTGATGTTTTGATAAAAAAGAAGAATGATGGACGTTCTATGATCAAGGATGTCTTGTATATACCAAGAATTAAATGTAATCTTTTAAGTATTGGCCAATTGTTTGAGAGGGGGTTTACAAAATTCGCTTGGAAGACAAGATTTTGTGCGTTGTGGATGCTAACGGAGTGTTGATCCTTAAGGCTCATATGGCTGCCAATAGGACTTTCAAGGCGGAGTTGAAAGTGATGGAACATAGGTGCTTAGCTATAGCGGCAAGTAGAGAAGAGTAGTTGTGGCATTACCGTCTTGAGCATATCAATTTTCGTGATCTCAAAGCGTTGCAACAAAACGTATGGTTACCGGGCTGCCACACATCAATATTCCAACTAAGTTGTGAGAAGAATGTGTAAAGGGAAAGCAACACAAGGCGAGTTTTAGCAAGGATGCGGGTCATAGGACCAAGACTCACCTTGAGGTGGTGTACTCTGATGTTTGCGGGCCGATGCAAGTTAACACATTGGGTGGCAATATGTATTTTGTCACTTTTATGGACGATTTTAGTAGAAAGCTATGGACTTACCTTATCAAGAGGAAGAATAAGGTGTTTGATGTGTTCAAGAAGTTTAAGTCCATGGTTGAAAGGCAACGCAGTAAAAAACTCAAAGTGCTCAAAACGGATGGTGGAGGTGAATACGTCTCAAATGACTTTGGGAAGTTTTATGATCAAGAGGGGATAATGCATGAGGTTGTACCACCTTACACACCATAACAAAATGGTGTTGCCGAGAGAAAGAATCGATTAATTATGAACATGGTTCTAAGCATGTTAAGTGGGAAAAACTTGCGAAAGGAGCTACGGGGATAAGCGGTCTCTACAACCGCCTATTTGTTCAATTGGTGTCCTACTAAGAAGCTTGAGAAGCTAACACCGGAAGAGGCATGGTCCGGATTCAAACCGAATCTAAGCCATTTAAGAGTTTTTGGTTCAATGGCGTATCGACATGTGCCGGGTCAACTTAGAAAGAAGTTGGACGACAAGGGCGAGGAGATGATTCTGGGGCGATATCATTCTACTGGAGGATACAAACTGTTTGAAGCGCGAAATCAGAAAATTGTGATAAGCCGAGATGTAATTTTTGATGAAATTAGTGCTGTTAGTCCCAAGGTAACTGGTTACATGTAGGAAGTGCAATCTGATGTAACTGGTTACATACAGAGAAACCACACTTCCAAGTCTGCAAAACAGGGTGTAACCGGTTACATCCAACCAGTTCATTCTGGTGTAACCGGTTACCAGCAGAACAGAACCTCCAGCAGCTTTGTTTTTTATGATCCTGTCAGTTCCGAAACTACTGTGCAGCCACCAGATGAGGTTCGAAACGAACCAAATATTACAAGATTAACAAGGAAAATGATGTTGCCTCAAAGACTCCAAGAATGTGAGAGATTCCAAGACAACGAAATCAATGATGATGGTGATTTCGTTCACTTTGTGCTTATGACCGAATCTGAACCGGTGAACACGGAGGAGGCTCTAAGCGATCCAAAGTGGATTTGTACCATGAAGAAGGAGCTAGAATCTATTGAAAAAATGGTACTTGGGAGTTGGTTAATTTACCGCTTGGAAAAAAGCCGATTGGTGTGCGATGGGTCTATAAAGTGAAGGCAAATCCCAAAGGTGAGGTGATTAAGCATAAGGCTCGATTGGTAGCAAATGGAATCTTGCAACGTGAAGGTATAGACTTTGAGGAGGTGTTTGCACCTTTTGCTAGGCTAGAAACCATCCGATTAGTTGTTGGCATTGCATATAACAACGATTGGAAGATATTTCAAATGGACGTCAAATCTGCCCTTTTGAACGGTCCACATGATGAAGAGATTTATGTTGAGCAGCCCCCCAGATTTGTAGTAAAGAATCAAGAAATGAAGTACTACAAATTGCACAAAGGATTATATGGTTTGAAACAAGCTCCAAGAGCTCGGAACAAACACATTGGTGGCTTTCTTGTTGACATTGGTTTCAAGCGGTGTGTGTCCGAACACAGAGTTTATGTGAGATCAGATGCAAATGATGGTGTGATCATCCTTTGCTTGTATGTGGATGATCTATTGATTATAGGCAGATGTGAGAAGAGTATCTCTAAGTTCAAGAGTGAACTTATGGATGAGTTCGAGATGACGGACTTTGGCATCATGACGTATTTCCTTGGCATAGAGTTCCAAAGGTCAAAAACGGGACTGCTTGTAACACTCTTCTAAACCCCATGGAATATATATAAATAATCAGAGTAAATTATCATGCATCTCAAATAATGGTGGCACATATAATTCAAAACATCACACATATACTTGTCATGCTCAATAACACTTAAAATAAATTCATGCTTTTCATATACTTTCACATAGCATGTACCAGCGGAATTACTTCAATCATAAATTAACATAATGAAAGCCCCATGATCAACTCATTCATAATCATCACTTAGGCATAAAGCCGATACTCCACATAATTCAAATAACAGTAACAAAATAAGGTAGAGTACATAAAGTATCTCTCAAAACGTGAATCGAAATGTTCCCAGTGTTACATGATCAGAGCACGACTCAACCCAAAATAAATAGAGAAACTAAAACAAGCTACTTCAACGGCTACCTCGCTCTAGAAGCAACTCTACTCCTCGGTACCTGAGCAATGTCGTATAAAACATCATTCCAACAGAAGGGTGAGAATTCACATAATTATCGAAATCATAAGATAATATATAATTTATGGCATACAAACATAACATAATTATTCTCACACTCCAAAAGCTTCATCAACATATTATCACTCAAGTGACCATACTATTCACAAGTACATACTCACGATTCCATAATTCGTCAATTCATCAATTTCACATATTTCGTATAATCTCATATTGCAAACATATACATGATGTGACTCAATGCAAGACTCTAATGCAACTCATGCATGTGGTACCAATCACTTGTTATTATTTTTAGGTTTTTACATTAAACCGAGTTCGTTCCCTAGACCAATAACAAACAAAATCTCATTCCCTAAGCTTTCAAACCCTGCTCTAGGTTTGGGACAAGTCATTAGTTCCCACGGAACTAACAAGCATTGCCTCTTGACAACAAATGATACATGTCCAAGTTCAACAACCATATGCAATTAAGACCATTCCCTAATCTTAACATTCATACATAGCTTCAATAATTCATCACACTTGAATTACCACATAATTACATATACTTGCACATTTTTTATGAATCATCCACACAAAATTCACTTTCAAATGGTATACTGTAGGACCCCAAAATTTGCCCTACCTTTTTTCTAACTTTTTCTGGCTTATGTTCGCTTTCATCTGCATCACAGTAGGTCATAAACTCATATCATTCATTGCATTGGTCTTCTAAGATATGGGATCGGAGCATTTTCTTATGATTTAAATCTTCCCGTTCAAAGGTGATTTTATCAGTATCGCATTCAAATTGAAGCAAGGTTGAGCTCCCAACATCATGCATATATTATTGTCAAAGTTCATCAATCATCAAGTGTATCTTCTTCAAGTTTTCTCTAGATAGGTCACTTCTTCATCATTGTGCACCTAAAGCAAGTGGTTTAGGTTTCTTATGGTTAGGGTTCATGGCGAAGGCATCTTGATATCCAGCGGGGGCACGATATTCATTTGTGGATTCATATTGTGGCCAGGGCTTTGTTGTTCTTTCGGTTGCTTATTGTTTGTTGCTGGGGAGAATGAAAGTTTGATTTGGATTTAAAAAGTCTGATTTGGGGATCAAAGATGTCCAATTGGTGAAGTGTTTTAAGCATACAGAGCGTGAAAGGGATCCATGTGGATTACTTGGAATTCAAGATTCAAGTCCATTTTTTATCCATTTCAATTCATTGCTCATTTTATCCAATTTTAAAACCCATCCAAATATCCGTTAATCCATTTCATTCAAGTTCCACTATCCAAAGGTCCATAAAACCATAATCCACTTTAAAATCATTTTTCATTAATTCATTCTTGGACCTATTTCCAAATAAGCATGTCCATTGTTCAAGTTCACTTTCCTCTCCATGAGTTTAATTTAAATAAAGGCCAAAAGAATCAAGGATACATTCCAAGACCCCAATGCTTATGTTGCCACAGAGCCTCTGTTTGATAAGGAGAGGTACATTGTGACATATAATCCTTCAAAATCTAAGGTTCACGATGTGCTCAAGGATCAGGCAAAGTCAGACGACATTCTAAAAGTTGTATAAAATAACTTCTACCATAAGTTGTATCTTCTCACTGTCTCCTGACTTTTGACGCTACTAATTTACAAGTGGGAAGAACCATTTTATTACAAGGCTACAATAATAGCATATCATCAAGGAATGATCAACAATCCGGATTGGAGATGGTCGTTGTACTAGCCAAGGAAGGATCAATCAATAGAGCTCCATGACACAGTTCTCAACAAAATACAAAAGGAAAATTCATAGCAAAAGCAAATAGTGCAGAAAAAAGAAGATACAAGGCAGACATTCAATTACAAGTGGAAGAGAGAATTCAACAGAAAAATCATAACAGTTACAAACCCAATAACCTCTTAACCGAAAATAACAGAACTAACCAAAAACCAGTCCCTAACTAACTACCATAACCACCCTAACCACTCGCTAACAGTTTTCACTAACCACAACCTCTAACCATTTTTTCTTCCTAACAGGAGCTAACTGAAAACACTCTTAACAATTCTCCTAACAATTCCTAACCTCAACTAACCGAATTCTCACAAGAACTTTCTGCAATCTTCCACAATTCACCTTCTTCATTCTTCGTTCACCTTCTCACGTTCTTCAACCTTCTGTTTCCATCTTCTCCGATTCGACGATTCTGTTCCAACCTCCATCAACTTCTCATTCAAAGCTGTTAACAAAGTTCAAAGCGCCGCCTTGTTAGCTTCAAAAAATATGCAGGATTGAATCCATCTTCAACAACTTGCAATTTCAATATAACTGATCCAAAGTAATCGCACCTGCAGAATTCGAGAAAACCGCCCCAACGTTCAACAACAAGAACAATGAGAAGAGGATTAAAAGATTCACGAATCATACAAGTAGAGACTCCAAAAGGCTTTACCTCATTGTTCGGTATCGAATTTGCATTGCATCGAATCTCAACTGCCTCAACTTTCCACAACAGTATTCAACACCACCTTCAATTCTATGCAACCTTCATCGTCAAGAACTCTTCATCAATTCCAATTCCTGACTCTCTTTCAACCGGCAAGCGAAGCAACATCGACCACATCACGCACACATCAATGCTGGGACGCAACAACGACAAATTCAACATCAACACACACACGCCTTCAACATTTTCAAGGTATCTTCATCGATTCAAGCCTTCACAAATTCATCAATCTTCGTCGATTCTTCATCGATCATCATCTCTAATTCATCAACTCTACACCAACATCAACGCAAAAAATTGAACATGAAGGAACCATAAGTGAAGAAGAAGAGAACGAAGAAGCGAACTTACTGACGAGAGATTGCTCACAAATCCATACGTCAACCATCGTCATCTTCTCCACCGCGTACGAACTTTCGTCTCGAAGGTACACCGAAAATCTTCAGTTCAATTCACATTCACGAGGATTTAATTTAACAAATCATGTTAGGGTTCTTGAAGGGAATTGATTAGGTTTTGGGTGTTAGAGTAGGTTTTGAGTTGAATTGATGATTAATTTGGGATAGGGGATGAGTAGAGAAAAATGTTGTGATGGTGTTTCTGGTGAACGGAGGAGGCAAATATTTGAACCAGACGGATGATGGAGAAGACGAGGCGATTGGTTAGACGAGTGAAGGAGAAGATGCGAAGCGAAGGGGAGAAAGGTAACGACGAGTGTGGGAGGAATTAGGGAAGTTAGTAACCTAATTGATTTAGGGTTTTTTTCAACCCTTTAGGATTTCAGCATGGACCTGGTCAACCCGGGTCACTTCAAACCATGAGCCCAAAATCACATGGAAATGTTGTCCACACCCTTATTTTTTCCTACTGCACCCTCTTCTTTCGTTTTAGTTTATTTGTTTTAATTATGATGTAGGAAATAGTTTGTCATTTTAGAAATTTATTTTGAATATTTTGTTGGATATTTGTTTAGATACTTGTTTAGAATTTAATGTTTGCCTTAGAATTTAGTTGTTGGTAATTTGATATTTGATTTTGGATTTTAGTTTCTTAGGAATTAATCTCGAAATCAATTAGATCTTAGAACTTAATTGTGCTAGAAGTAGATAACTAGTTCATGATTTTAGATGTTTAGAACTTGTTTCGATTTAGAAATCTAATCTTGACTTTAATTGACATTTTAACTTGGATTAACATTGACTTGTAACTTTGTTTAGTAGTTGATTAACAGTAGATTGATATTAGGTTTAATTCGACTAATTGGAATTGGATTTCAATAATTGTTTTTGGACGATTATTTTTTTGGTTTAATCATTTCCTAATTGATTTTTGCTTAATTGCACTAATCATTTTTGCTTAATTGCACTAATTGTTTTTGCTTACTAATTATTTTTGGCTAATTATCCACTAATTGTTCTTTAGAATTAGAAATTGATTTTGAACTAATTGATCTTGACTTAGTTTGAATTGACCTAGTTCTAACATTGACTAATATTCTTAGTAGTTTCATTTGTTAACTTTGTTAATGGTTCTTAAATGTTAGTTTTGACTAATTGTTGTTTACATTTTGGTATCATTTTCACTTAATTCTTGTTGACAATTTCCTTTTGAATTTTGGTTGTTAACCTTGGTTATTTTGTTGATTACTTTGACTCATTTTTGAGTTGTCTTTGTAGTGATTCACACTTGATTTACTAAGTTGTTTAAAGGTAGGAGGTGTTGCCACATACATAGCTGCTGTGCACAATGTGAGCTGTTGAATGTTGCAATTCAGTCCAGATTTTCTTACACCTATTCCATTCTGAAAACAGGTGCTGTTGAAAACTGTTTGAGCCCGTGGTTGGATTTTATAGCTGTACAGGTGCTGGAGCACTGTTGTTGCTGCTGTTTTTGGTTTTTTTTTTGGTTTTGGTTTGCTTTTGCATGCTAACGTTAGGATAGAATTTCCTTTCTCATCCTCCACCTTAGGACCATCATCACATGCTGATTTGTAGGACCTAGTTTCCCCCTTAGATTTTCTATGGGTCCTTCCCTTCTTTTCTCTCGCACCCATGCGATCGAGACCGTTTCCCGTTCACCCATAGTAGCGTTAACTACGGATGCTCTAGTTCATGTTTCTTTTCAGATTGAGGATACGTAGGCACGAGAAGCGATATCTCGGCGAGCACACTAACAACTAACTTCCCTTTTCTCTCGCACCCATGCGACCGAGACGTTAACCAACCAATCAAGCAAACCTTTCTCTCACACCCGTGCGATCAAGACTCTTTCACCAACCGATCAAAACGATCCTGTAAGGTCGAACTACGACTGCTCTGATTTCCTCTCTCTCGTCTGATTGAGGACACGCAGGCACAAGACGACGATGTCTTGGCGAGCAAACTTCCCCCACAAATCCGTAGTCCGCCGAACTACGTCGACTCTGATTCTTCGTTCGTCCACGAAGATACGTAGGCATAGGATTGCGATGATCCTTGCGAGTCATCTTTTTCTTTTCTTTTTTTCTCTTGTTCCGTTTTCAGTTAGCGGTTGAGCTTCAAATAACCTACACCCTTTGATCGATAACAACAAGCATGGATCCTATCGAGTATGATGGATGTGAGTGGGTGCTAATACCTTCCTCTCGCGCAACCGACTCCCGAACCCAGGTGATGGTTGCGACGGCCATTCCTTTCCCTTTGTTGAGGTTTTCTTCGATCGTTTCCTTTCCCTGCGCGGGATAAATAACGTTCGGTGGCGACTCTTCTATTCCTTTCCGCCGGTTAATTTTTGCAGATGCGACATATACAACACATTTTACAATACAATCAAAATTGTATTATCATTACAACAAGTAATAACTATCATGCTTTTCATATTGTCTCACCCAAAATATACTTATACAAGTACACACACAAGTATTCGATAAATTATCCACAAATAATTTCATAACCGGCAACAAACAGCACAACAATCCATTAATAGAACATATACACAATTGGCTCCCCAAGCATATTAGATATAAAAATATTGGGCAACCAATTCTCTTATTTATACTATGATATAACTCTATTAATTAGCTTTCTGACGCTTTGAACGCGGACCAAATCGGACTTACGGATCAAAAGTCACGTCCATTCTGCCATCACTTGCTGCAGGTTCGCTACTGCTTACGTCGCGACTTTCGTTATGCGAACTCTCCAGGACACCAATCCAGAAAAGTGCGATTTTTGTAGTTTGGAGGCCTTCCGGACCTCCGAATTCGATTTCGTAAAAAGTTCCAGTTCCAGAATTCAAAATACTACCATTATATGACAATTATAACAACCCACAACACATATTTAAGGAGCCTACCGTCATACATCATGTAATCATAAATTTCAAAACCATGGAAATTAGGGATTTTGATCCTAAACATGATACTACCCATCATACACTATCATACTATCCCATAACCATGTAAAGACCCACCCTTACCTTGATTCCTTGGATTCTAGAGCTCTTGTTCTTGGGGTTTTCTCCTCCTCTTCTCCACTTCTCTCTTTACCTTTTTTCCTCTTTTCTATTTTTCTAACCCTATTCTATCTCTTTCTCTTATTTTATCAACTCCCACAATTTTTCATTATTCTAATGGGCTTACTTAACACACTCTCTCACTTATTATTCACACTCCCAATCTAGGCCCAATTACTAATTTCTACCATTTCCACATATTATTCCACCAAATAAAATAAATCAATTAAATAAAATAATTCAATTAAATCAAATAAATCAATTATACATAATTAATAATTCATTAATATAATATAAATAAATAAATAATTACTAAAATTGGGGTGTTACACTTCTCATGCATCAAAGGAGATATGCTCTTGAGATCTTGAAGAGGTGTGAAATGGAGCATTGTAATACGACCATTACACCATGTGAGGCAAGTTTGCAATTGTCCAAGAGTGAGGATGAACAAGATGTGGATCCAACTCAATATAGGAGATTGATTGGATCATTGTGGTACTTGTGCAATACGCGACCGAACTTGGCATTTAGTGTCAGTATTGCGAGTAGATTCATGGAGAGTCCGAAGGTGTCTCACTTGGCAGCGGTCAAGAGAATCCTTAGATATGTTAAAGGAAATCTTGGTTGCAGAATTCCCTTTTCGGCATCAGATACGGGCCGAAAATGCGATTTACTTAGTTTCACCGATTCCAATTGTTGTGGTGATAAGGATGATAGAAAGTCAACAACTGGATACATCTTTATGTTTAGTAGGACATCAATCTCTAGGTGTTCAAAGAAGGAACCAGTGGTACCACTCTCGTCTTGTAAGGACGAGTACATTGCGGCTTCGTTGTGTGCATGTCAAACCATATGGATCATGAATCTATTAAAGGAGTTGGGTAGCAATAAGGGTGAGGCTACTAAACTTCTTGTCGATAATGTTTATGCGATCAACCTTGTGAAGAATCCGATTGCACACGGAAGGAGCAAGCACATAGAGACGTGGTTTCATTATTTGAGGGAGCTAGTGAGTGAAGGCAAGTTACGATTGGGGTATTGTCGAAGCGAAGACCTTGTAGCAGATTTGTTGACCAAGGGGGTAACAAATGAGGTGTTCAAGAGGTTGAAGATGAGCTTGAGCATGCTGGACTTGGAACAACTGAAATGAGGTGGTATGTTGAAAAGCTGTATTTTCTACCATTTCTGTTGGTGTAACTAGTTACCCTGTTTATGGTAACCAGTTACATAGTGGCTTTTTAGTGGCAGGGTTGTTTTCAACTGGGTGTAGCCGGTTAACCAGATTATGGTAACCGGTTACCACTGTAGGTTTTTCAGTTTTCAGCTTATTTTGAAGGTGTTTTGCTTTTCCCATTATTTTGGATATGTTGTATAAAAGGCCTTTAGTGCCCCCAATTATTGTTAATGCCAATTTTCATTCTCACCCTCAATTACTCTCTCTCTCTCTCTCTCTCTCTCTCTCTCTCTATTTTTATCTCTCAATTCTTAACTTCATCTTCTCCAAATTACCCTAATTCTCCATTAATTCACCTTAATTGATTTTGAGTGTTTTAACATTTTGATATGCTTTCTTTCCCGAATAACTTTCAAGGAAGTGATCTTATGTGTTATTGTTGTTCACCAAATAGCTTCAAATAAAGTTTTTTTGTTTGGCAAGTTTAAAAATATTCACCTAATAACTTCTTTTTGAGTTATTTGGCGCAATATTTTTTTTCTTTCTTATTTATAGTTTAAAGTATTTTCATGAGACCGACTAGAAGAATGAGTTAAATATTGCACAACTTAAAAAGAAACTTGCTTGATGAGGTATTATGTATCTTCTTTTATATGATACAAAGTTGGTTGTATGGTTCTAGAATAACCTCATTACAAAGAACCAGTCTAAAGATGGTTGATGCTAATGTGGTATCTAGAGACATCCTCATTTTACATGTAGTTTGATGAAATGACAATTACTCTTCATAATGTTGCGTGCTTACTTCACATTCTGATTAGGGGTGATTTCTACAATCATTTTATGAGTATAAACAAAGAAATTGTTGTCATTGCTTAGGAGTTATGGGGATGACCATATACAAGGCTAGAGCGAAGACCTGGAAGTGTAGGGGTGACCATTACTATTAAGAATGGTTACATGCCTTATTTGAGAGATATCGTGGGGTGAGTATATTTAATTTTGCTGCTATGGATGACATGTTGATCCTTGCAGGGTGTACTATTTTGTAGACAAGAGTTCAACTTTTGTAGAGGCAAAACATTTAATGGTGCTTAGAGGAAAAACAATATTTAGGAGATGGATCTATGTATATCTATAAGCATATAGACATATAAGTTACTCTTTAAAAAAGGATTGAATTAAATTAAAAAGCGAGATGGTTACTATGATTGGTGCAAGAAAATCTATATTGTTATATATGTGAAAGTCCCCAAATAAGGGTGACGCAGGGGTTCCCGCCCCATGAGGTGACGCTTGGGCACCTCCTTTACCTAGTATAAGGGGCTCACCCTCCTAATAAGACACATGGTGTTAGTTCTCTTGTATTAGGATTGGCTTAATTTTTGTAAAACAAATAATAGCAGCAATAATGTAATAGAGAATAGGATGTATAAACTTGCTAAGAAGAACAGGTACAGCAAGAACATGTTGTGTTGAAGTTATTCAACAACTGGAACAACATGTCGAAGAAGATGTCCTAAGAGGGAGCATTCGACATCACGCCTGCTGAGCTAGATTAATGAGATTCAGTTATGTTTTGAATTGTGCAGAATCTACAAGAGAAAATTATGCATCCTATGCGCATTTTTAAAGGTCTAGAAGATTCAATCAGAAATCAAGTTAAATGAAGATTTTCTAAATAAGGAGATTATTTAGGAAACTAAAAGATTGAAGACCTAACTTGTGGCAGAAGCAACTGCTAATTGTAACAGCTAATGAAGTTGTGATTGAAGGCCCAAATCCAGTTGGGTACAGGTTATAAATAGAAGGGTTTGTAACCTTGGAAGATACGGCTCAAGATGTAGAAGTCTAGGGTTCTGTCTAGGTAAACCTCCCGGCTTGTGGGAAGGTTACCCGTATCCCTCAAAACCTGTAGGTAAGAGGCAGTACGTATTGTTCTTGGAGGAAGATTTTAAGCAACTCCAGGTTGAGGTCTTAGTTAAGGGAGGAAGCTAACAAACGGTGGAGTTTGGCATCATACTTAGCTAGGTATTGTTCTCATCAGATGTTGATGTGTCATAGGAGTGTGGCTTCATGTCTATTTGTGTAATCAGAATGTAGGCGAAGGGTTGTCGATGCAGTGGCTGAGATATTGACTGCTAGACATCATTGCGATGATTGGGAGTGTGATGGAGTCTCATATCTAGGGAGGACCTAGGTAGAAGGGTCATTGGGTAGTGATTAAGTGCGTAGATCGTCAATGGGTGTGTTGGCTATAGGGTCTGCAAATTAATACTGCTAATAGTGGACTTCATCCCTGGCTTGGTAGCCCCCAGAGTAGATGTGTGTCATCGAACTGGGTAAACAATTCTGGTGTGTTCTTATGTTTTTCTGTACTGGTTTTATTTGTTTATACCTTGCCATGCTGTTCTGTTCAGATCAGATGTCCAGTCATTTTATAGGACACCTGTAGTCTGATATACCAGAATTTCAATTGGTATCAGAGCAGGCATCCTGTTCTAGTTCTGGATGAGAACTAGGGAAGATACTTTCTGGTGCATGTGAAAGGAAATTAGGTGTGCTGAGAAGTTGTATGGAGTTTGTCAGTTCATATGTTGTTTGAATGGTCCCTTGAAGTGGAGGATGGACTATTCATGATAGGGTGTGTATTGGCTTTGTTTGAAGTTGTCAGGCGTGGTAAGCTGTTGTGTGGTTTGATGTTGACCTACTGCACATGGAGTGGCGTGGGTTATTATGTCTTGCCTGAAGGCTGTAGAGGGGTTTTCTGGTGTGTGTTCCACTGCATATATATATATATATATATATATATATATATATATATATATATATCTAATTGAAAATTCCTGGTTGTTCATATTACTGAGGGTGATTCTACAACATCTACGAAAGAAGTGGCTAGTTCTTTTGTTGATGTGCCTTATAAGATGTTCTGACATCTTATTAGGGCAAGCAAGATCTGTTTCCTTGGTAGTTCCGCTGCATGAGGCTCTGATTGAAGAGCTCTAGAAGTATGGGATTCTGGAGTTATGATTGAAGGAAGATTGTAGCTGACCTTACTTGTTTTTCTGTTCTTGTAGATGCCAACCGGTGTGATGTCACATAGCATTCCAAAGTCGGGAGCAAAGGGGTGTCTTTGTGATGGTTGAGTCCTGTATGACTTGGTACATGGGTGAGTGGCTTCATCATGCATGCTGAAGTCAGATTGAAGGGTAAGATGAATCTTCAAGCTCATGCTCTAGGGGTTTGATGATTTCTTGTTGATTATGTGGTTGAGGACACTTGATGTGATGATCAAGTCCATTCAAGGCAACTAAGTCATGTTCTGGAGTCTTCTAGTTATTCTTCAGACTATGAGGTGCTTCCTAGGAAGCATAGGGGTGAAGACCGTAGAGGTGATTTATTCAAGGAAGGATGCATCTCTTTTGACCCTAAGAGTGAATCCAATCTGTTTGAAGATTTGTTGAGGTAAAGAAGACTTGTTCAGAGAAAGTCTTAGTTATGTGAGTCAAGAGTGGCAGCCTTGGTATCTCAACATTGTCCTTGAAAAGGTTACTTGCAACAAGACTGAATACTTTATAAGTGCTCATGACATGATCTGGTGGAGCTCAGCTACAGCAGTGAAGAAGGGTTACTAAGGATTTAAGATCAATTTGTGAAATCCACAAGTATTTAATTGATTATCCTTGAAATTCAAGAGTGGGGATGTTCTGTCAGACGGTTACAACTTGGATTAGTTTATTTCTGATCTAAGTGAGTTAGAATTGAAGTAATGTCAGACATGATGTCGTGACATGTTTGAAGATGTTAAAGTCTGAAGGGCATTGTTTTTGAAGATCAAGGGAAATAGACCTCTTTGAACAATCTGTATATTTTTCTGTGTTCTAGAGTGCTAATAGAGGGAATCTCCTTTGTAGGTGCAGGCAATGGCACCCATCATCTCAACATCAGATAGGAGGTCTGATTTGAAGCTTATTGAGATGTGGCTCGTGCAATTCCTTGCATAAGGGTGTGATTTGATCCTGAAGATGCTCAGTAGTTAGTTTGGTTCCTTGTATTACCCCCACAAGAGGTATATATGAGTTACTATGGATGTTACCCCCAGAACCATAGTAAGAATGGATGATGTGGTATCAGATGTTGGAACATCATCTCAGTTTGTTTGTGTGCAGAGGTTGAAGTCAAGCCACTGACTCAAACTAGGATGTTCTGGCTGCAATGACTGGATGTTATGTAGAATATTCGACAAGTACCACAGGTGTGAAGAAGAAGTATGTCAGGTTAAAGTCTTACCTTGTGTGAAAAGGTAATCCTATCTGACTAACTGATAAGTACTTTGACTGGAGACTGAGTATGTATTAGGTTTGTGCATGAAAGTTGACTACAAATACTTTGACGGGAGACTAAGTGTTTGTCTGATGGTTGAGTGCAAATTTGATTTCTGAACATGTCTTTCAGAAAATGGTGGAGAGTTTAATTCTCTCTATGATATTCTGTTGTGTGGTTCTACTGAAGATGAGATCTATTGGGATTCTGTTGTGTAGGTTGGGTGCTTAGTAAAGGGCGTGGATGGAATTAAGTCCCTTGAATAATGCCTTCAGAACCAAAAGATGATAGGTTCTGTGGTAATGTTGCTGATGTCCCAAATGATGTCATAAGATCATTTTTGTTGATAGTATGTGGAAGAGACTTGGGACCATGAATCTTAATATTCAAACACCACATTCAGAAGTGGCAGTTCTATCTCTGGTATAGAATAAGAAGATTCTAAGTCAGTTTGGAGTAGTATGCTCAGCGACGCATAACTACTATTTTGGTATGAAGACTTAATGTGCAGAAGGATGATTCGATCAGCATATTGTTTAAGGGGTATTCCTTCTGTTATTATTAGAGAGTCTGAATCTTAGTAAAGCTCTTAAGCACACTAAGAAAAGGTTGGAGATTGGTTTCAGACTATGGTTGCATGACTTCTCAGCCATCTAGAGAGTCTTGACAGTATGTGTGGAGGTGCAAAGGCATGATTCAGAGACTAGTTCAGGGTACTTGGAGTCATTCCCTGTGAGCTGGTGATTGTTCAATTTTGAGTATTCTCCACAATGAAGTTTTGTGCTAAGCTGTAGTTGTGATTGTCCATGATAGGGGGAGTCAGTAGAATAATGGGTTTGTTCTGGAGCTTGAGCTTATGGAGTTGTTGGCCTCTTATGAGGATGTGTTATTTCTGCGAGAATTTATTTTCTCTGCAGTGATGAATGGGGCAAGTAAGGTGTCATGCTGGTTGTTGGGAGATGTCACATTTGTTTTGCCATGTGGTGTGTGACACTAAGTGAAAGAAGTTCACTTAGAGATTTCAGTTGAAGGCATTGTGGTCATGCCTCTGAACTTTTGAAGAAGTCTTGGAAACATCCCTGACCAAGTACTAAAGATTTGTTGGAGACAATGTCTGAAAAGATGTTAGAACATTACTCAAGACATGTTTCCCTGAGCCCAACAAAGGAATATTCTAGATTGTGCATCCAACCACGTGTAAGAAGGGATCCTAGAAAGTGTTGATTGACCATGCAGGTGCATGAATTAGGACTGGTTCGTTTCAGCAGAAACAGTCTAAGAGCTATTAAAGGCGTTCAAAGTAAGTTTGGATGGTGCACCTTGAATTAAGCTGCAGTTTTTTTCATTCTCAATTAACATTTTCTTTGACCAAGGATTAAAGATCGTTAATATCTAAGAAACTGCTCTGCTATTTATAGAGGCTTCTCCTATCCTCTACCATCAAGTGAGTGCTGTTCTCATCAAAACAATGGGTTTTGTTCGAGTCTGGGTAAGCTGTGCCTGGGTCTGGTTTTGTGATGGCCTCCTTTGTCAATTTTTGGCCAAAAAGGGGGAGAAAGGGCTTGTTGCTTAGATGTTCAGACAGAAGTCTGTGATTACAAATGTCGTCCAAACATGTCGAATCAAATGTCTATCATGTTTCTATTTGGATATTTTTTGTGACCTGTGATCTAAGTTATGAAAACAGGCGTGATCTGAGTTCTGAGTTACCAGGAGTGGTGGAGGGTTTGGTCTTAAGTTTCCTCTTATGCCCTTCAAAGAGTAATTAAGAGTTCTCTTATGCCATCATTGGTCTTCGATGTTAAGAAGAGGTTCCTGGATTGAGGGGGAGTACAAGCTGTCTTCTGCTATCTTCTTCCTCATGTGCGTCATCGAACTGGGTAGATGTGTGTCATCGAACTGGGTAAACAATTCTGGTGTGTTCTTATGTTTTTCTATACTGGTTTTATTTGTTTATACCTTGCCATGCCGTTCTGTTCAGATCAGATGTCCAGTCATTCTATAGGACATCTGTAGTCTGATATACCAGAATTTCACATGGACAATGCCACTATCCCTCCACTAGTTATGCAGACTAATTCATACCATGGCTTCCTGAACAATAGGTAGTCAACAACCTCCCTCAGTCAAGGGGGGACGGTTACCACCTCATAGGGTTTCCTAAGTCTTAAGCCCAAAGGCCTTTATAAGTAATTCTCCTCTAATACGAGATATGATAGATCATAACTTACATAGGATACCATTTATACCCTAAGCACAACGCTTACATACAGAGCCATTCACCTTACATGAGATGCCCCTCTAAAACCACCGTAAAGGTTGTAACACCATCATACAGAGCCTTTCGCCGCCGCGGGCAAGCCCTAAGCACTATAAAATGTTATAAATCTACTAAGGCCTCTGAGTATCACCTACTTTTATAGTGATACTGATAAACAGTGTGAGTATACTTTTGGATTTTGAATGATGTCAAAACTAAGATAGTGTAACATTTTGTATATTGGACAGTATCTTCCCATTCTAGATGAGCATCTTAGTATTAGGAAGCATTCAAATGATTTGGAAAAGGAGTTTACATTCCACATGCATTGAAAACTTAGTTTTTGTGAAAAATACATTGAAAAACAAGTTTTTGGATGGTCAACACAGTTCAAGTCGACACATGCGTAAATAGGTCGAACTATAGAAGTTTCAAATTTAGTATAGGTCGACACAAGGTCATCTCAGGTTGGCTCCCAAGAATCAATATTAAATCCCGTAGCCACTGCCTTTAGGTCGCCTCACTTAGGTTGACACATGGTCAGCACAAGACCTTCACAGGCCGACGTGAAACCTTCATAGGCCGACCTGAGTACCTTCATAGACCGACATATTGCTTTAATAGGCCGATACATACGATGCCTATTCTAAAAAATTTCATTTTTGCTCCATCCAATTGCATTCCTTTTGATCATTTTTCTCCCATACCTATATATACTCATACATGCATCATATTCTAGTAAGGTATTAGTGTAAAACCTAAATGAAACCAGAAAGACAAAGCATTCCCATCATCTTCAACCTCTCTTCTATGCATACACACAATCAAACTACACATAATCATTTTTTGATTGGGTGACCATCTAGATTACGGTTGATAACGTCCAATTAGGTTGGTGTAATCTAGAATATTGGGTTGGGATATTTGAGTGTTTCAAATAAGAAAACCAAGGTGGGGTTTTCCTTCAAGATCATTGTGATTTGAAGGTTTTAGACAAGATCACGCAAATACAGATTCGACCGAGTGAAGGCCTTGGGACAAGGTGGTTCCTTGGAAGGCAAGAGTGCAAGACAGTGAATCATGTTCGTGAATCTTAGGTTCAACAAATGCGTGCTAGGGGTTAATCTTAGGAGTGAAAACCTTGACACGAGGAGGTCTTGCAAGCAAGTAGTCAAGAACTGGTGGATTGTAGCAGCATTGTTGGTGACTTGTGTAGCACGATTTTTGTGGTTTCGAATCACTATCGCTTTGGAACTACTGTTTGATTCATTTTTTATCCTGTTGAGCTGATTAAGGAAGGGAAATAGATGTCTCCAATTAACCCTGCTTGCAAACTGAGATAAAACAGTCAAAACTGTTGGTTTATAGATGTTATCAAGAGGGGGTCCTACTTAGGGTTATTTTCTTAAGAACAGTGTCTAGGCTATTGGTAAGGTGTTAGGTCTGATGCTTTTTGATTGATGTCTGACGGTATGGGATTTTGGGTTTTTGATTAGTATGCTCGCTAAGATTTTGCAATCTTATGCCTATGTATTCCCGAAACAGGGAAATCAGAGCGATCGTAGTTCCTCCTATTCTATAGGAGGAAAAAGGTTGTTTTGGTGTCTTGTTCAAAGCCCAAGACGTGAAGCTAAAGGTGGTTTGTATCTTGTTCAAAGCCCAAGATGTGAAGCTAAAGGGTTTTGGCTGAGAGAGAATTTGTCATCTCTAAAGAGGAGTTGTTGATGTTTGGATGTTGTGAGCACGACACAAATTTGATGCTAAAAGGTTGCTTGACTCAACCGGGGTTTTCTTTATACAAAGCCTAAGAGGAGGCGGGAAGTTTGAATTTTTTGGGGAAAATGTTCTTTCTGTCTTGTACAAAGTCCAAGGTTGAGGCTAAAAGGGATTTTGACTACGTCGAGGAGAATGTATCTTGTAGAAAGCCCAAGACGGAGGCTGAAATTGTTTGACTCAACAAGAGAGTACTTTTATCTGTCCTGTATAAAGCCCAAGATGGAGGCTAAAAAGGTTGACTCGACAAGAGAGTCTTGAACAGGTGATTGACTCAACAAGAGAGTTTGAAGGTTGTTTGACTCAACAAGAGAGTCTTTTATACTCAACAAGAGAGTGATTTGTTGTCTCGTACGAAGCCCGAGATTGAGGCTAAAAGGAGATTGACTCAACAAGAGAGTCTTTTATACTCAACAATAGAGTGTTTTTCTATCTCGTACGAAGCCCGAGATTGAGGCTAAAAAGAGATTGACTCAACAAGAAAGTCTTTTATACTCAACAAGAGAGCGTTTTTTTATCTCGTACGAAGCCCGAGATTGAGGCTGAAATTAGGTTGACTCAACAAGAGAGTCTTTTATACTCAACAAGAGAGTGTTTTATATGTCTTGTACAAAGCCCAAGACGCAGGCTAAAAAAGGGATTGACTCAACAAGAGAGCCTTTTGTACTCAACAAGAGAGTGGTTTTATATGTCTTGTACAAAGCCTAAGACGGAGGCTAAAAAAGGGGTTTGACTCAACAAGAGAGTCTTAAAAGGTTAGCTCTTCTAGGGAGAATCATTTGTACAAAGCCCAAGAGAAGGCTGCCTTACCACTGTGGATTCTGGAGATCCTAAAGCGGGTCCAAGTGTGGGGAACTCTCACGGTAGAGACCGGGGTTTCTTCCTATGTTTGAAAGGAACTTAAGAATGCCTTTGAGACTCAAGGGTCTTAGACCGTTCAAGTCTAGAGTTTTATCTTTTGTACAATGCCCAAGAGGAGGCACGGGCATTAAGGGATGAGTATCAACCCTAAAATGGCCGGAGTTTTGACGCGGGAAAGACTGCTCTAGCAAAGGATGACTAAGTTCTGTCTTATACCTTTAAGAGGTCGTCAGGGTCCTTGTATTAAGCCCAAGAGAAGGCATGAGAACTTCTAAGAAGCCGAAGAGTCCTTGTACAACGCCCAAGAGGAGGCGAGGATGCTTTTAGGAAGCCTGTGGGTCCCCAAACCAAGAGAAGTTCAATAAATGCAATTCACAGAGAAGAGATCATTCCAGGAAAGTTAGAGAATTTGGAAGAAACTCAAGAGATGCCATTCACAGAGAAAAGATCATCTCTGGGGAGTTAGAGTTTCTTTGACAATTTCTAAGGGTAACAGTCTGAGAAAAGGTTCACCGAGAATACTGCCTTTCTCTTTGTTCCATATTGTTTAACCCCAAGAGGAGGGAAGGCTGTATCTAGAATCCTACGGGGGATCTAGTTTTGTTTGTATTTAAGAGTAACCAACATGGCTTTACCTAGTTCTAGACGTAGTTGCCGGGGAAAACTCTAAATAACTATACTAGTATTACACATTGGATATGTGACAAGTATATAAAAGGATGTGAAAAAAGAGTTACAGTGAAGCAGCCCCATAATACAGTTATATACATTTGAAAGCGGTAAATGAAAGCGGATAAACACTTACCCGTTGTAGAGCTTCCATGCTGTTTGGTTAGTTGTTCAACAAAGAAAGTTTTGATAACAACATATATTTGAATTCAAAATCAAAGGAGAAAGTGCTTTGAAAAGATTGTTGGGGCTTACAGCTCAAGGAGAGGCCCAGGTTTTAACGATGATCGCACCGTTGTTTGTACAGAGGGACTTATACAATATGTGAGGCCCAAAAAGTTTTTATGTACAAGGGGATGGGTCTTACACTCTATTAGAGGCCTAAAGATTTTTAATAAAATAAACGGGGCTTATAACACTAGGGTAGGCCCAGATGATTTGTTTGGCAACGGCGATCGCACCGAGGTTTTTCTTTTAACGTAGAGGGACTTATACAATGTCTGAGGCCCAAAAAGGTTTTGGTTAAAAGGGGATTGGGTCTTACACTGTATTAGAGGCCCAAAGATTTATTTTTGTACAAGTGGTGGGGCTTACAGCTCAAGGAGAGGCCCAAAGTGATTTTTGTTAAAAAGGCGACGATCGTGCCGAACTTTTTGACGGTATCGGGACTTATACAATACACTGAGGCCCAAATTATTTTGGTTTAAAAAAGGGTTTGGGTCTTACACTCTATTAGAGGCCCAAAGAGTTTTAATAAAAATAATTGGGACTTATAGCTCGAGGAGAGGCCCCGTTGATTTTGTTAAAAAGGCGACGATCGCGCCTTTGTTTTTGAAAATACAGTGGGACTTATACAATGACTGAGGCCCACAATTGGTTTATTTACAAAAGGATCGGGACTTACACTCTATTAGAGGCCCAAAGAGTTTGAAAAAGATTTGTGAGGGTGAAAATCAAAGAAACCCTAATTTTGTTTCAAAAAGGAATTAATTTCGTTTAAAAATTAATACAAATTGATGAGAACATGTGAAAAATTAGTGGTGATCTAGGATCATTGCTTCAAAACTCATGTTTATATCCACAAAATGATTAGAAACCAATTAAATTTGGAAAATCAAGGGAGAAAAAACATTTTAAATGTTGAAAAACAAATAAAATATTAATTCTTTGTAAAAATATCAAGTATATGAAATAATTAATAATTTTGAGATTTTTTGGTAAAATAAAATATTTTAACATTTTTGTGAATTATTAAAAAAAGAATCAACTCAAAATCATTTAACTCAGAAAGAAATTAACTTTTGAATCAATTAAATAAAAATCGTAAAATTCAATATTTGAATTTTAAAAAAGGGCACCAAGAACATGGCAAGAACACGCGCCACCCTCTGTTTCTGCAGATTTGCATTTTCTATCCAATCTCACTGAATACTTGATGATATCATGCAATCTACATATCAATCTGCTTGTTTTCACCTCACGATCATGTCTATGGTCTTTAATTTCATTTATTTTAAGCATGTAATAAGAAATCAAAGAGAAACCTCAAGAACCCTAAAATTTTCATGAAGGCTCACAAATTCCATACACGATACAAACAAAGCAATTGATTGAGGGTAAACACTCTATGCATGATTATGGACATATGGCCAAATTATTGTGCAGCAAATATGCATGGATCATAGAGTTAGAAGAGTTCATGCTTACCTCTTGCAGCTGGTGATCGTGTTTTGTGTTAGAGGTGTTGCAAGATGGTTCTAATGATTTGTACAACTTCCTTAGGTGCTAAGTGATGTGTTTGAATGCTTGGAGTGGTTTGAAACAAGCTGAAACTTGAGATGGTACCTCAACTGCACCTCTATCAAGAACTTGAGTTGTTGGCAAGTGATTTTGGGATTTTGGTGTTACAGATGTTATGTGAGTGTTTGGATCACTTCTATATGATGTTTATGAGATGTGTGTGTGATTGGTTTGGTTGGAATAGCTCTCAAACTCAAAACCTGATATTGACTTGCTTTGGAAGGCAAATTTGGAAGTGAGAAGGTAATTTTGAGGAAAACATCTGTTTGATGGCTTTGGTGTACTCAAACTGAGCACAAATGAGCTCTATTTATAGTAGAGCAAGTTTGTTTTGCAAGCAATAGTGATAGGCAACTGCTGCAGAAGTTTGGCAAATGTTAATCAATAGGAATCCAAGTCTCCTCTAGCCATTGACTAGAGGTTAGAGCACAGGCTGCTGGTTCCCTAGTTCTTGGATAAGTCTTGACTGAATTCAGTTAGAAAGGGCTCAGTCCATGCCACCTTGGTGCATCCATTAAATGCTCCAAACCTAAATTGGAGTCTTGTCCCTCTTTTAGGCATTTCTATGTTTGGCATGCTACTTTTGGTTCCAAGGACTTGGGAGGTGATGGATCAGTGTTTGTCCTTCCTTGAACTCCCCCTGAGGTGTTCAGATGGATAAACTTGTTTATCATTTGCAAAATTTGCTCAAATCGAGCAAAATGCACAAATCTGCCTTGCCATGACAGTTTGCAGCAAGGCACATTGTCATTGTCATATCTCATGGCTTAAGTGAAGTTTCATGGAGTTCTTGGCCATTTTGGAAAGCTCTTATATGATACAACTCATGTGTGATCATAGTTTGTCTTGATAATTTTTGGATCCAAGTGAAAAATCCCCCTACTTTTGGAAAAAAATCAAGATAGATTCTGACTTAGTGAAAATTTCACTAAGTGTTGGAAAAAGTGACATTTCATGTTTTCAGCCATTTTGATCCAACCATAACTCAAAATCTATGATGAATTGGAATGAGGTGTAGTTGACACTTTTAAAGTATGCCATGAGAGCTATAAATCCATCTTTGGATCAACCCAAATGGTTGCTTGGATCTCAAGTTATGATCCTTGGAAGTTGGTATCCTAGCCACTTTGTTCCATAACTTAGAAAATTTCTAAGTTTTTTATGGTTACCCCTTTTACAAGTTATCCCATTTTTCTTGATTTTTCTTGATGAATGATGATTCCAATCACACATTAACATCATTTTAGGGTCAAAGAACCATAATTGTGAAAATTCTCAAAAGGTCAAAGTTGACTTTTGTGCACAGTTGACTTTTTGTCAGATGAACTCCAAACTGTCCGATCCTATATGAAATCGAGTCCTTGACCTAAATAAAACTTGATGGATTGATTTCATAGGTGTTATAAGGTGTATTGAATCATGTCCCAAGGTTTGGGAGCATGCCTGGGTCAAAAGTCAAAGGCACAATTGACTTTTCCCGCGAAACCCTAATTGTGGTTCTGATGAATTTGAAACTTGTTGATCAAGCTTCTTGGATAAATCCATTGTTGAAAATGGATAAATGTAGTGTGTTAGAGACACTCAAATCCTCTCTTGAGGTCTTGGCTCATGTTTTGTCCCAAAAGTCAACTTAGGGGTGAATTAGGTCAAGAAACCCTAATTCCTGATTTTTTAAGAATGCATCCCCTGAGGCAAAATTGACTTGATGATTGGGTTCATGATGTCCCTTGGAGCATCTTGAGTTATATTTTGAAGCATTGGCTCATGCCCAGATGAAGATTTTCACCTGGAGGCCCTGGTCGACCAAAACCCTAATTTGGTGACACTGGCGATCTTGAGGCTTAATCCACTTGGAATGCTGCAACCTTGTACCTGATTCTTGATGTGGGAGTCTTCTTGATCATTTATGCGTGTTTTAGAGGTTAGACAAGTTGAAGATCATGTCATTTCTTGATTGATCCTTTGTCTAAAGCTCTAAGAGGGCTTAAAACCCTAATGCTTGACTGTAGGGAATGCTCAACAATTCTTGAGGAGATTGATGAGGCATGATGGTTCATCCACATTGTGATGATGATTTGCACAATGATGGGGAATCTTAGTGGTCAAAATTTGGGGTATGACAGATGCCCCTATTTAATCTTCTTGGACCCGAAGGTGTGAATGGCGAAGGTATTCGGGCATTCGGGGTGCAAGAGGATTAAATATCGGAATACCCGAAATTTTGATGGTGGTTATGAATGGTAGCTTACGCATTCATCTTATTTTGCTAAGCGATGATGCTTAGAAAGGGTAAACTTCCCCTTGATCCTAGTTTCCTACCGAGGAACTGGTCTTAGTTTCTGAAATGAACTTCCCCTCGATCCTGGTTTCCTACCAAGGAACTGATCTTAGCTTCTGAAATAAACTTCCCCTCGATCCTAGTTTCATACCAAGGAACTGGTCTCAGTTTCTAAAATAAACCTCCCCCCGATCCTGGTTTCCTACCAAGGAGCTGGTTTCAGTTTCTGAAATAAACCTCCCCTCGATCTTGGTTTCCTACCAAGGAACTGGTCTAAGTTTCTGATGTAAACTTCCCCTCGATCCTGGTTCCTACCAAGGAACTGGTCTCAGTTTCTTTTGTCAATAAACTTTCTTGACAAGGGATGTTATTCATAGCGGTTTTCCTCAAACTTCTCTCCGAATTTTCCTGGGGAGATGCCATTTGATAGAAAAAATTTTGATGTCAGAGTTGCTGGGTAACCCAGTCGTCTGAGTTGTAGAGGTGTACAAACTTCCCTGTTCGAGATGCCATTCGGTGGCTCTACTGGGGGGAAAACTAGTCTCTTGAGAGACCACTTTAGCTTGGGGTATTACATCATACTTTTCTTGGGATCTTCTCGGAGAAATGCCATATGATGTGATCCAATTTTGAGGTACTGACGACCTTTTTGTCAGCGATTTTTTTTGGAGAAAAACGGTTGCATTGCCGAATCTCTGGTTAAGAGGCTTTCTCTAGGGATTTTCCATAATCCGGGAAAGCAAAGACATCATCTTTAATTGCGAAGATTGACGTTGGCTGAAGGTTCTCTGGCCTTTCAGAGGTTTAAGTTATCAAAGTGGTCAAGGGATCCACTTCCATTCAGCAGCAAAGTGGAGGAGCGGTTGGTCAGACCCCACCTTTCCCGACGAGGAAAGAACTGACAACTCGGTTGAAAAGACGTTTATCACTAGGGAACAAGACCGACTAGAGTGATAGTGATGCAATATGAATATGAATGTAAATCAATAATGCATGATGTATGTATGTGTATGCTGACAAAAATGACGCGACATACAGACTAGTGGATGAACACGACTGGATACTCGGCCACAACGGGAGATGAAAAGTATCGCTGGTTCAGAAAATAGCAATTCTTCCTTGCTTAGGAGGGATAGTCCCTGTTTGGAGCTACGTTGGTCGGACTTAGGAGATGAGAACTCTGCCGAGGGTGTCAGACGAAACCTGGTCCCTGACACAGTTGATCCTTCATTCAGGTGTACTGGCTAAGAAGGAGTACTTTTATTCTGCACTTTGAAGCTCGATTACTTCTAGATAAACGATCGATGTTCTTTCGATGTTCAACAGTCAAAAGAAATTGCCATCTTTATTTTAAAAGCAGAAAAAGTTTGACAATTAAATTCATTTTTGTTTTATTTCAAGAATCGTTGATCATGTTAAAATGTCGTTCTATAAAGCTAAAACAAATGAGAATTATAAACAAAGCACCAGGGCTCAAATTTTATTGATAGGATGGAAATCAGCCAAACGCGTGATTCCATGGAGTATTTACAAAGTTAGAAAAATGGTAATTTTAAGGGAAAAGGACTGCATTGAAACATAACGACCGCTATCCTTCTACCAACTTTGAATTCTGGACATCCTGAGCTTCTGTCGAAGATGACCTTGACTGGAGTTTTCCTGAAGGATGGCATGACTGCTGAGGAGTTGAACTGATCAGGCGTAGTTACTTTCCATTAATCCCTAATTTTTGCATGGATTGTACTTTGAGATTTCCCATCCACCGGGATAATTATTTATTATGTCTCTAATTTTTGCCTGGACCGCCCTTTCGGGTTTTCAATCCACCGAGACATTTTTTTTATTTAGGCGAAGTATTTCTTGACTACATCAACATTCGTGGGGTAGGCAAATTCTTCTCCATCCATGGTTGCGAGTCTCAAGGTGCCGCCTGAGAAAGCTTTCTTGACCACATAGGGGCCGTCATAATTTGGAGTCCATTTGCCCCGCGAATCAGTGAGAAATGATTGTATCTTCTTGAGCACGAGGTCTCCTTTCCTGAAGACGCGAGGTCGGACCTTTTTGTCAAACGCCTTCTTTATTCTTTGTTGATACAACTGACCATGGCATAGTGCCGTTATTCATTTTTCTTCGATCAAATTCAGTTCATCGTGTCGACTTTGACACCATTCAGCTTCTGTTAGCTTAGCTTCCATCAATACCTGGATTGATGAGATCTCTACTTCTATGGGGAGCACTGCCTCCATGCCATATACTAGAGAGAAAGGGGTTGCCGCGGTTGAAGTGCAGACAGATGTACGATAACCGTGAAGAGCAAAGGGTAGCAACTCGTTCCAGTCTTTGTAGGTTACAACCATTTTTTGAACAATCTTCTTGATGTTCTTGTTAGCCGCTTCTACCGCTCCGTTCATCTTAGGTTGGTAGGGAGATCAGTTATGGTGTTCGATCATGAACTCTGCGCATAACTTTTTCATCATCTTATTGTTCAAGTTAGATCCATTATCAGTAATGATCTGGCTTGGAACACCATAAAGGTAGATGATATTGTTTTTGATAAAGCGGACCGCCACTTGTCTGGTTACATTGGCGTATGACGCTGCTTCGACCCACTTGGTGAAGTAATCAATGGCTACCAGGATGAACCGATGTCCGTTCGAAGCCTTGGGTTCAATCATCCCAATCATGTCGATTCCCCATATGGAAAAGGCCACAGGGAAGAGAGAACTTTGAGATGCGTTGGAGGTACATGGATTTTGTCTGAGTATATCTGACACTTGTGACACTTCCTCATGTACTTGTAGTAGTCGGATTCCATGGTCAACGAGTAGTACCCTGCTCTCAAAATATTTCTCGCCATTGTGTGTTCGTTGGCATGAGTGCCAAAGGATCCTTCGTGAATTTATTTTATCAACATGTTTGCTTCTGGTCCGTCTACACATCGGAGCAAGACCATGTCGAAATTCCTCTTATAGAGTGTATCACCGCTTAGGAAGAAACTGCCTGCTAGCCTTCTGAGGGTCTTTCAGTCCTTTCTGGATGCCCCAGGAGGGTACTCTTGTTTCTGAAGGAAGCATTTGATATCGTGATACCAAGGTTTGTCGTCTATGACTGCTTCAATCGTGAAGATGTAAGCGGGCCGTTCAAGGTGCATTATGTCAATCATAGGTAAGTCTTTCCATTGACCTACACTAATAATGGAAGAGAGGGTGGCTAATGCATCAGCCATGTGATTCTCTTCACGAGGGATATGATGAAACTCGATTATGTTGAAGAAAGGTAGCAACCTTCTTGCGTAGTCTTTGTAAGGAATCAGTCCTGATTGGTACGTGTTCCAATCTCCTTTGATTTGATTGATAACCAGGGCTGAATCTCCATATACATCGAAGTTCTTGATCCTCAAATCGATCGCTTCTTCGAGACCCATAATACAAGCTTCGTATTCGGCCTCGTTGTTTGTACACTTGAATGTCAGTCGGGCGGTGAAAGAAATGTGGGTACCCCTAGGTGTTATGATGATTGCCCTAATTCCGTTTCCGTAATGGTTGACAGTTCCATCAAAAATTAATCCCCATTGAGATTCTGGTTCTGGCCCTTCACTAGGTAGCGGTTCATCGCAATCTTTCATTTTTAAGTACATGACATCTTCGTGTGGGAAGTCAAACCCGACTGATTCCTGATCGTCAATCAGTTGATGAGCCAAATGATCGGCTAAAACACTTCCCTTAACGGCTTTCTGAGCATGATACTCGATGTCATATTCTGATAACAACATCTGCCAACGGGAAATCCTTCCCGTGAGAGCAAGCTTTTCAAAGACATACTTGATTGGATCCATTTCTGAGATTAACCAAGTAGTGTAACGAATCATATACTGGCGAAGACGTTTGGCTGCCTAAGCCAAAGCACAACAAGTTTTCTCAAGCATAGTGTACCGAGTTCGCAGTCGTTGAATTTCTTGCTCAAATAGTAAATGGCAAACTCTTTCCTTTTTGTTTCGTCTTGTTGGCCAAGTACACAACCCATCGAGTCTTCCAAGACTGTTAGGTAGATAATCAGTGGTCTTCCCTCCACTGGTGGTGATAGAATCGGTGGGTTCAACAGGTATTCCTTGATACTATCGAAGGCGGTTTGGCAGTCATCTGTCCAAATGCAGTCTTGATTCTTTTTGAGTAATTTGAAAATCGGCACACATGTCGCGGTCATGAGGAATATAAATCTGGAAATGTAGTTCAAACGTCCCAGGAATCCCCTGACTTGTTTTTCAGTCTTTGGAGAAGGCATTTCTTGGATGGCCTTGACCTTGTCAAGATCAACCTCAATTCCTTTCTGGCTGACGATGGACCCTAAAAGTTTCCCTAAACGAACACCGAATATGCACTTGTTGGGATTCAAGCGGAGTCTGTATTTTCTCAACCGCTCAAATAGTTTTGACAAGTGGGTCACATGCTCCTCCTCTGTTCTAGATTTGGCAATCATGTCATCGGCATATACCTCGATTTCCTTGTGTATCATGTCATGAAACAGAGTAGTCATGGCCCTTTGATAGGTTGCTCCGGAGTTCTTCTAACCGAATGGCATTACCTTGTAATAAAAAGTGCCCCATGGGGTGATGAAGGAAGTTTTCTCCATGTCTTTCGGCGCCATTTTGATTTGATTATAGCCTGAGAATCCATCCATGAAGGAAAAGACTTTGAACTTTGCTGTACTGTCAACCAGCATGTCAATGTGTGGTAAAGGAAAGTCGTCCTTTGGACTAGCCTTGTTTAGATCCCTGTAGTCTACACACATTCTGACCTTTCCGTCCTTTTTCAGAACTGGTACTATGTTGGCTAACCATTGAGGATATTCTGATGTGTCGAGGAAACCCGTGTCAATCTGTTTCTGGACTTCCTCTTTGATTTTGATGGCCATGTCTGGATGAGTTCGTCTCAACCTCTGTTTTACTAGTGGACATTCTGATCTCAACGGTAGATGATGTTCCACGATGCTGGTATCCAACCCTGGCATGTCTTGATAGGACCAAGCAAACACATCAGGGAATTCTTTGAGAAGCTTTGTCAAACTCTTTTTGGAAGTTGGACAGATCAGTGCCCCAATCTTGATTTCTTTTCTCTCTTCTCCTGAGCCCAAGTTGACCGTTTCCAACGGATCTTTGTGAGGTTTAATGGACCTTTCCTCTTGTCTGAGTAATCGGGAGATCTCCTCTAGAATTTCTTTGTCATCTTCTTCTTCAGCCTCAAATACTGGGAATTCAAAGTTGGGAGAAGGCATCAGATCGTATGTTTCAACGGGGTTTAAAACAAGCAATCTGCATCGTGATGATTTGTGTTTAGAAGAGATAGAGAAAATGCAAGAGTGTGCGCAGTGTATTTTTTTACTGCTTGTTTTTATTATTTGAATTATTTTTTAGGATTACCATTTTCTGAAAAACGAAAAGAGAAAACAACAACTAATGCGAAAATTATAGAACGACGTTTATTTATTTATGATTTTGTTGATTCTTGAAACTACAGCCCTATAAAACAAAACTCCGTCGCTTTGGGCGAAGCGAAGAGGGACATTTATAGAAAGTGAGCCCTATCAAAACATCTGTTCCACCTGGGCAGGGTGAAAGGTTAAAACAAAGATGGCCATTACTTTGACTTATGAACAATCTTCGGAACATCGACTGCAACCCATTGGCAGTGAACTCCTCGGTGAATCACAAAGTCCGGTACCTTCCTTGATTTGTCTTCAGAAATAACGCTGATTTCTGGCGGAGCAGGATCATTGGAATCTGTCTCCAAGGCAGAGTTATTGTAGGAGGATTCCTCAGTTGTATTTTGCATAGTATTTGTGCTCTCAGGCAAATCTCCCCATCCAGTTAGCTAGATGTCTTCAAGCCTGATACGAGAGCTTTCAGGAGCAGTGTATTTGACCATGAAGTCGTATTTGCCACTCGGTTGTCCTAAGGTGTCCCACACTTCTTTGGAAATGGAGGAGTCATCCCTTTCAATGACGTTGACCTCGAGAAAAGCATAGTTAATGAATTCTAGTCCTGCAAACTTAGCAAATTCATCGTCGTGCTGGATATTTTCTGAATGCCCTAAGTAATGATCCCATGATTTTGTGGGGACACAGGTATTCTTTTCAATCATGCTGAGCTGATATGCATCGTTCGGCTGACTCTTTTTCCCCAAGTTCCTGGGTACGGCGCCCAGATAGGCAGGCCATCCATTGGGTCATAATAGTCGTGGTCAAAGTTATCTTTCATCAGAGTGTCCTCCTCTAATGAGTTTGGTGGAGTACAACATCCTTCAGGATCACAATCTCCGTATATCATTTCGACGTCTGACCTTGGTATAAATCTCGGGCTCTGTGCGGGATAGCAAAATGGCGTAGGCACCTCTTCCTGAGACATATAGCCATCCTTGTTAAGATAGGACTTCCATTCCTCATCCGTGTCAGAGGAATCCCCCTCGTTGATGGTATGTACTTCTTGAGACACTGGGTGAAGGAAACCTCCACTATGGAAGAAGTTCTGAATGGGATGAAGACTTTCACTGTTAGCGGCAGTCTGGGTACAGGTTGCAGAAAAATGAGACCCTTCTTTGTTTTATTATCAGTAGGAATGACAAGTTGTCCCCATCCTTTTGCGTTGTTACTCTCAATTACTTTGAGAGCATCTTTGTATGAGGAAATCGATGTTCCTTTTTCTGAATGATTGTCATTTCTCACCGAAAGTGCTTGGAACTGAGTTCCCACAACCTCCTCGGGTTCTACACAAGTGGACAATGAAAGGTTACTCACGATCAAGGCTTGTTCTCCACAGACCGTGACGAGTTGATCGTTCTTGATGAACTTCAGTTTTTGGTGCAGTGTCGAAGTGACTGCCCCAGCCTGGTGTATCCAAGGTCTTCCCAACAAACAGTTGTATGTTGCTCGGATGTCCGTGACCTGGAAAGTGATTAGGAAAGTGTGAGGACTGATGGTTATGGGAAGGTCGACTTCACCGATAACTATTTTTCTAGACCCGTCAAATGCTTTGACGACGACCTCGCTTCCTCTCATCAGAGATCCTTTGAATGATAGTTACATTAGAGTGGACTTCGGCATGACATTGAGAGCTGATCTGGTGTCTACCAGTACGCTGGCTAAAGCATCGTCCTGGCAGTTGATTGTGATATTGAGCGCCATGTTGTGGCTTTTGCCTTCTTCTGGCAATTCCTCATCACTAAACCCCAAGTTATTATAGGAAGTGATGTTAGAGACGATACTGTCGAATTGTCGTATTGACACATCCTGTTCCACAAAGGCCTATTCTAAGACTTTCTGTAGAGCCTCTCTGTGGGCTTCGGAACTGAGTAAAAGAGATAACATAGAGATCTTTGAAGGAGTTTGTAATAGTTGATCAATAATGTTGTATTCACTCCTTTGGATGAGCTTCAGCATCTCATCATCATTTTTCGAAAGATCGGGATTACTGGATTGACTGACTAGTGGATTGGGAACTTCTGTCTGAGGTTACTTTTCTTTGTTAAGTTCTCCAACTCCTCGGTTGAAGATTCGACCACTCTGTGTTACTCGACTGATGTCTGCAATATTCACGACGGAGGGTAACGGATTTTCCTTTTCATTCTCAATTGTTGTTGCATCGTATTTGTAAGGGATAGCCTTAGTTGATTTATACGGTAGTGGCCCCGGTAGATAGATGAATATGGGAACCTTTTAATTTCTCTGACCATCGTAAGTAATTTCGTTCCGTTCCCAGTTGGGAACTCTCGATTCGTCAAGTAGAGGGATGATGGTACAAACATCTTTGGTCCTTTCATGATCAGAGATTACGACAACATCCTTAATCTGATCAGCGAAATAGTCTGGCGTCCAGTTGATAGACCCCGAAACTGAATATTGTTGAGTCTCTTTGCGGTCTAACTGACTCTGAAGAGCTGCTCGCACGAGGTAGCATCCTTGGTTATTTTTCGAGCCGACTCTACAGTGCTCGTGGTTATGTGGTGGCACCTGGCCATGTCCGCTTTGAATGCAATGTAACCTCACCAGGTCTATTTCCATATATCGGACATCCTGACTTTGATGCCTAGTAGGGTTTCCATTAATCATGCTGATTTATTGCGTGTCTTCATCCATATAGATCGGAAGCCACCAGTGGTTTAACAAGTGTTGTAAAGTTCTTTGAACGAGAGCACACCCTTGGTTACTCTCACAACATAATTTACAGCTCAGATAATCATGTGAAGTGAGAAAACCGAGTTGGACCTGTCTGGCGTGTAACTCCACTAAGCTGGTACTCATCAAACGAATATCAAAGATTTGAATCATATTGATCTGATAGGGATTTCTATCACGGTAGTCCTGGATCCACCCAAAATCCATCTGACGCTGGAGGGCCTCTTGTACAAAAGAGCATCCCTGTTTATTTACCGAGCAAGTCAGACAGGAATCGTAATCATGTCGTGGCAGATTATGATACTGGCTTTGCCTTGAGTGCATAACCACTAAGTTGACATTTATTGCACGGATGTCGTGGTTCTGAATGATGTTGGAACTTGTATAAGTCATGTTAACTCCACGAACTCGATGCTTATGGATCCATCCGAGATCCAATTATTCCTGTAGAGCTGATTGCACCACAGAACATCCCTGATTGTTTTTAGAGCAGATATCACACTGGTGATAATTGTGAGGTGGCACATGGCCATATCCACTCTCTCTACAATGCATCTTGACCAAGTTGGCCCTTAATAAGAGTACATCATGAATTTGATATCTGTTGTTAGACTTTCCTTCTATCAAATTTACTGCGGCTTTCTCGTGTTGAGGTAGCGGGTTTGTGAGAACATTCGGATTCGTATCTTTGAAAGATAAGACCCCGCTCCTAACAAGCTTTTGCACATCGGATTTGAAACTGAGACAGTTTTCTATGTTATGCCCTGGTCCTCCTTGATGGTAAGGGCAAGTCTGATCCGCTTTGAACCAAAAAGGCAGATTTTCCGGTACTATAAGAGGAGACCTGATTTGGACGTGCCCCTTGACCAGTAAGAACGGAAACAGTTCTGCGTACAACACCGGTATAGGATCGAACCCCGGTGGTCGCATTGTACGGTTGTTGTTGTATGAAGGACGAGCCTGCTGAAGAGGCTATTGTGTCCTTTGCTGATATTATTGTTGATTAGGTTGGCTCTGAGCAACCCGAGGTTGATACGTAGGAATAGGCGCAGGGTTGATAGCAGGAGTTACAGTTGCTACTGGTTGGTACCGTCGCCTTTGGTTTCCGAGAGAGATATTACCAATATATTGCTCTTTTTCTTAGGGAGAGAACTACTGTATCCTTTGGTACTGCTTGATGGTCTGACATCTTTGACTAGACGTCCTTCTCGGACTGCTTCCTCAAGACGAACTCCCATGCCCGCTATTTTGGTAAAGTCACTGGGCGCACTGGCAACCATTCTGTCATAGTAAAATAAGCTTAAGGTTTTCAAGATCTTTGTCATCTCTTTTTCCTCAAGAGGTGGACAAATCTGAGCAGAAATTTCACGCCATCTCTGAGCGTACTCGTTAAAGGTTTCCTTGTCCTTCTGTGACATGGCTCTGAGTTGATCTATCTCTGGTGCCGTGTCAAGGTTATACTTATATTGTTGAACGAAGGAAGCGCCAAGATCTCTGAAAGTGCCGATCTTAGTGCGGTTTAAACCCATGTACCATTTGAGTGCGGAACCGGTTAAACTATCATGAAAGTAGTGAATTAGTAGCTCCTGGTTCTTTGTCTGAGTTGACATTCGCCGAGCGTACATCACCAAGTGGCTTTGAGGGCAAGAGTTACCCTTGTACTTTTCAATATCGGGTACCTGGAATTTGTGCGGAACTTTCACATTGGGGACCAAACAAAGGTCTGCGGCGTCCTTTCCAAATAAATCTTGACCGCGAAGGGCTTGCAGTTCTTTCTGCATCTCCAAGAATTGCTCATGGAACTCATTCATTCTGTTAAACATACTTTCGTTTCCACCAGAAGGTATCTGTGGAATCTGTCATTCCGGGACAGTGTGTACCACGGGTGGTGGTATAGTCATTATGGCAGTGACTCTAGGTGCCTCCCGAAGTTTGTAACCTTCAGGAGTTGCTGTCATGCCCCTGACATCTTCAGTTTCCCGAAGTTTGTAACCTTCAGGCCCAACGGCTCCTGCTGAAGTTTCCGGATCTTCAGTGAATGGCGGAATATATCCCTCAGGGATATAGTTAATAGGCATGCCCCCAGGCATGATCTTTCGGCATTTTGTACCTAGGATCATACTTTTCCGCTATGGGCGTCGACATGATCTCTGAGATCACCGTCCTTTGTTGTTGAATCTGAGCTTCTGCTAGAGCTTGCATGTCGTTATGAAGCTTTCTCAGATCCTCTTTTAGAGTGTCGATCTCTTCCCTTAACTCTCTGTTCTCTTCCTCGAGATCATCCATCTTTTTCTGACGATTCGCCCGAGTATTTTACGAATGAGACAGTTTGACTCTAGAATCGAGACGCAAACGTGGGATTCGTAGGTAAGAAGAATTCGTTACGTGAGAATGATGAACGATATGTAATGATTATATTAATTGTATATATTTTTTGTTTATTCAAAGTAAACTTCGACAATTAGATTGCTAATATTAAACAGTGGGGAAACCCCATTTTATTGAATTCAAAGATTGCGGAAATGGAAATACAGTCATTTACATAGTGCTGTAAAAGGAAATCTAAACTTATGGGTCCTGAGTCCTCTTTGAAGCGAGCTCAGGTGCAGGTTCCGGTACTTTCCTTTACTTTGACCGGGGCTCTTGAGCCGTTGTCGGGTCGTCATTCCTTTGCCAAGTGAAAGGAGCGAGCAAATTCCTTTGGTCATATTGATTCTCTACAGCATGTTGCTCTAAAATCTCAATCAGAGCATCCTTTTCTTTTAATAGTTGCTGTGTTTTCTTACACTTCACATTGAGAAAATGGTACTTGTTCCTCCAAGACCTCTTCTCCTGCTGAACTTTGTTGAGAGTAACCTGAAGTTTTTCCGTCTCAGACATAAAGTAAAGGACAGAGTCCCTTAATGGAAGAACTTCCTGACGAGGGTAAGGCATCCTCAGCTTGAGAGCTCTAGTTTGTACCCAGTGGAGATAAGGCTCCACCGAGACACAATCTGGTTTTCCTAGAGACTCTCTTCCTTTCCTATGAATGTGTTTCCAAGCAAGCACTATCTCCGTCTTTAGTGCCCTATCGTTTTCTCCTTCCTTGAAGAAAAGACCTTCCAGATAAGCATTACACGGGACATGCCTCATCGGGTATCCAAATTGACGACGAACTAAAATTGGATGATAATTGATTCCTCCCTTAGTTCCTATAAGGTGTACGTTTGAGAAATTTCCACAACGGTCAATGATCCTGATCCCGTCATAGATTCGATTGTACCAATCGATGTCAGAGTTGGTAAGAGACATGATTCTGTGCGACCAACGTAAAGTATTCTTTTGATTCCAAAATGCAGCAGACTTGGGTAAGTGGAAAATGAACCATTTGTACAGCAGGGGTACACAACATGTGATCATTCCTCCGTTGTACAAATTCCTTAAGTGTACCGAATGATAAGCATCTGCGAGCAAGGTCGATACAGGGTTTCCAATCAGAAAAACCTTAATGGCATTGATATCTACAAAGTTATCGATGTTGGGAAACAAAAATAACCCGTAGGTGAGCAAAACACAGATACTCTCGAAATCCGCCACATTCCCTATACTGGAAAAGTACATGGCTTTCTTTATAAAAAACTGGGCTGGCAAACCCTGGGTTCCACCCTTAGTGGTCATGTGAGTCCTGACTTCTGACTCGTCCAAATAGATTGCTCTCGTAATGGCTTGATCCTTTGGAATTTCTTCCATTCCAGAAAAGGGAGTTTGGTCAGTAATATGCAAATCAGTCAGGTGAGAGTACTCCTCCAGTTTTGGTGTTAGTTGATAGTCCGGGAATGTGAAACAGTGATAGACCGGATCGTAGAACTGGATTAGTGTAGACAGGATTCCTTCGATTACATGGACCCTTAACAAGGACAACAGTCCTTCATACTTGGTTCTGAAAGCCTCAGGTTGGTGATCATTCTCGCCAGACCTCTTAAATCCTCTAGTTTTGGAACCTTGAAGGTGTACTTATGATTTTTCCTTCTACCGAAGTCCATTAGCAATCTCTTTATCTGACATTTGCAATCATTGTCTTAATTTAATTTGAAAAAAGAGAGACTAGAAGAGAAGATTTTTCTTTGTTATTTTAATGTTTTTTTAGATGAATGTATGAATGCAACACACAAAAACATAGAAAAAACATGGGGTCAAAGGGTCGGTGTCATGAAGTTAAGGCTCTACCCATCCCCAAAGGTTTATACTGGAGATTTTTTGTACCTGTCCACAAAATCATTGACCCCTCTTGGGATAACAACAGCAAGCGGATCGCCAGCGAGATGATGTATCTTAGAGTGATCTCAGATGAGGGTAGTATCGCGTGACAACTATTTCCGATAAGTTTCGCACTACAAAATTGTTTCAGTCTACTAAAAACCTCAGCTTCTCAAATAACCCAATCGACCACAATACTTTCAACAACCGAAGTCGTATAGGCAATGTATCTGCAAAGGGAGTCTCCACTGAGTTTGATGGTCAACCGGAGACTCTTAAATGGGATTCACTCCCCTCAAGATTAACCGTATAATGCCATCACCTATCTTAGGTGTATACTCAATCTTTCCACATACGGCATCACACGCATTCCCATTAGCAGAAAAATAACACAGATATCAATTAGGAAAAGCAGGATATATATATTTGTCTTAATCATCCTAGATCTCTAGTGTTATGATACTATACAGACAATGACTCTCCAGCAGAGTCGCCATTTCTGTGACATTTTGAGAACTTAAGGTTTCATCCCTTAGGAATGCAAGAAAGAATACCTCCCACTGTGGTCGCCACTTTTCTGTGGCGGCCACAGTGAAAATGACTTGTTCAAGGTTTCTACCTAAAACTGTAAGAAAGAATGACTCCCACTGTGGTCACCACTTTTCTGTAGCGCGATTTTTGTGATTTCGAATCACTATCACTTTAGAACTACAGTTCGATTCATTTTTTATCCTGTTGAGATTATTAAGGAAGGGAAATATATGTCTCCAATTAACCCTGCTTGCAAACTGAGATTAAACAGTCAAAACTGTTGGTTTACAGATGCTATCAAGAGGGGGGGTCCTTCTTAGGGTTATTTTCTTAAGGACAGTGTCTAGGCTATTGGTAAGGTGTTAGGTCTGATGCTTTTTGATTGATGTCTGAGGGTACGGGATTTTGGGTTTTTGATTAGTATGCTCGCTAAGATTTTGCAATCTTATGCCTACGTATTCCCGAAACAGGGAAATCAGAGCGATCGTAGTTCCTCCTATTCTATGGGAGGAAAAAGGTTGTTTTGGTGTCTTGTTCAAAGCCCAAGATGTGAAGCTAAAGGGTTTTGGCTGAGAGAGAATTTGTCATCTCTAAAGAGGAGTTGTTGATGTTTGGATGTTATGAGCACGACACAACTTTGATGCTAAAAGGTTGATTGACTCAACTAGGGTTTTCTTTATACAAAGCCTAAGAGGAGGCGGGAAGTTTGACTTTTCTGGGGAAAATGTTCTTTCTGTCTTATACAAAGCCCAAGGTTGAGGCTAAAAGGGATTTTGACTCCGTCGAGGAGAATGTATCTTGTAGAAAGCCCAAGACGGAGGCTAAAATTGTTTGACTCAACAAGAGAGTACTTTTATCTGTCCTGTATAAAGCCCAAGATGGAGGCTAAAAAGGTTGACTCGACAAGAGAGTCTTGAACAGGTGATTGACTCAGCAAGAGAGTCTGAAGGTTGTTTGACTCAACAAGAGAGTCTTTTATACTCAACAAGAGAGTGATTTGCTGTCTCATACGAAGCTCGAGATTGAGGATAAAAGGAGATTGACTCAACAAGAGAGTCTTTTATACTCAACAAGAGAGTGTTTTTCTATCTCGTACGAAGCCCGAGATTGAGGCTAAAAAGAGATTGACTCAACAAGAAAGTCTTTTATACTCAACAAGAGAGTGTTTTTCTATCTCGTACGAAGCTCGAGATTGAGGCTGAAATGAGGTTAACTCAACAAGAGAGTCTTTTATACTCAACAAAAGAGTGTTTTATATGTCTTGTACAAAGCTCAAGACGGAGGCTAAAAAATGGATTGACTCAACAAGAGAGCCTTTTATACTCAACAAGAGAGTGGGTTTATATGTCTTGTACAAAGCCCAAGATGGAGGCTAAAAAAGGGGATTGACTCAACAAGAGAGTTTTAAAAGGTTAGCTCTGCTAGGGAGAATCATTTGTATAAAGCCCAAGAGGAGGCTGCTGTAGCGCTGTGGATTTTGGAGATCCTGAAGCGGGTCCAAGTGTGGGGAACTCTCATGGGAGAGACCAGGGTTTATTCCTATGTTTGAAAGGAACTTGAGAATGTCTTTGAGACTAAAGGGTCTTAGACTGTCCAAGTCTAGAGTTTTATCTTTTGTACAATGCCCAAGAGGAGGCACGTGCATTAAGGGATGAGTATCAACCCTAAAGTGGCCGGAGTTTTGACGCGGGAAAGACTGCTCTAGCAAAGGATGACTAAGTTCTATCTTATACCTTTAAGAGGTCGTCAGGGTCCTTATATTAAGTCCAAGAGAAGGCATAAGAACTTCTAAGAAGCCGAAGGGTCCTTGTACAACGCCCAAGAGGAGGCGGGGATGCTTTTAGGAAGCCTGTGGGTCCCCAAACCAAGAGAAGTTCAAGAAATACAATTCACAGAGAAGAGATCATTCCAGGAAAGTTCGAGAATTTGGAAGAAACTCAAGAGATTCCATTCACGGAGAAAAGATCATATATGGGGAGTTAGAGTTTCTTTGATAATTTCTAAGGGTGACAGTCTGAGAAAAGGTTCACCGAGAATACTGTCTTTCTCTTTGTTCCATATTGTTTAACCCCAAGAGGAGGGAAGACTGTATCTGGAATCCTACGGGGGATCTAGTTTTGTTTGTATTTAAGAGTGACCAATATGGCTTTACCTAGTTCTAGACGTAGTTGCCGGGGAAAACTCTAAATAACTATACTAGTATTACACAGTGGATATGTGACAAGTATATAAAAGGATGTGAAAGAAGACTTACAGTGAAGTAGCCCCACAATACAGTTATATACATATGAAAGCAGTAAATGAAAGCGGATAAACACTTACCCGTTGTAGAGCTTCCATGATGTTTGGTTAGTTGTTCAACAAAGAAAGTTTTGATAACAACATATATTTGAATTCAAAATCAAAGGAGAAAGTGCTTTGAAAAGATTGTTGGGGCTTACAGCTCAAGGAGAGGCCCAGGTTTTAACGATGATCGCACCGTTCTTTGTACAGAGGGACTTATACAATATGTGAGGCCCAAAAAGTTTTTATGTACAAGGGGATGGGTCTTACACTCTATTAGAGGCCCAAAGATTTTTAATAAAAGAAATGGGGCTTATAACATGAGGGTAGGCCCAGATGATTTGTTTGGCAGCGGCGATCGCGCCGAGGTTTTCCTTTTAACGCAGAGGGACTTATACAATGTATGAGGCCCAAAAAGGTTTTGGTTAAAAGGGGATTGGGTCTTACACTCTATTAGAGGCCCAAAGATTTATTTGCGTACAAGTGGTGGGGCTTACAGCTCAAGAAGAGGCCCAAAGTGATTTTTGTTAAAAAGGTGACGATCGTGCCGAACTTTTTGACGGTATCGGGACTTATACAATACACTGAGGCCCAAATTATTTTAGTTTAAAAAAGGGTTTGGGTCTTACACTCTATTAGAGGCCCAAAGAGTTTTAAGAAAAAGAATTGGGATTTATAGCTCGAGGAGAGGCCCAGTTGATTTTGTTAAAAAGGCGACGATCGCGCCGTTGTTTTTGAAAATACAGTGGGACTTATACAATGACTGAGGCCCACAATTGGTTTATTTACCAAAGGATTGAGACTTACTGTAACACTCCATTTTAATTTATTTAATCGTCGTGTGGTATTTCTGTTGTTTGGCCTTGTTTAGGGGGTGTGTAGTTGAGCTTATAAGCGTAGTGTCCTTAACGGAACGGGATAATAGAGTGGTGACATATTTAGTAGTAGTAGAAGGAGGTATATTATTAGAATTATTATTAATATTATTATTATTACTATTATTATTATTATTATTATTATTATTATTAAAGAAAATCAGATTTTTATGTAAAATTAGAGTAGTAGTTGTAAAGGGGAGAGAAAAATAGGATATAAAATAGAAAGAAAGAAGAAGTAGAGAGAAGGAAGAGAAAGAGGAAGAAAAAGCTTGGAATCATCAATCTTCACAAGAACTTGAGGTAAGGGTGGGATTCTTGATCATTATGGGTTTAGATAATGGTATCAATGAGTAGAATACCATGCTATGAGGATTGGGTTAGATTTCCATAACTTTGAATATTAGGGTTTTGTGTAAAAACTATGTAGTGATGTTGGAAATCATGTTTTATGAAGTTTGTTGGATAACCCATGATAGAACCATGTTAATATACCTCTATTGGTTGTTTGGGTATGGTTTTGAGGATGAATTTGTGGTTTGGAAGTTGCTGTCAAAAAGGGAAATTTTTCTGCATAACGCAGAGCCCGCTTAGAGCGGTAGGCGCGCTTAGCACGGTCTGAAGAAATTTCGCCTCTTCCAGACAGTGTGTAGCGCGCTTAGCGCGGGTTGGGCCCACTTAGCGCGACCTGGAACTGAAAAAAAATTGTTTATAATATGGATTTTTGTTGATTATGGGAATTAATCGGAATTACGTGAATTATGTAAAACGGGACTTTTGAAATTCTAGAAGCTTCAAGTGGTGAACTAGTGAGAAAACTTAATATCAATGGTAGTAGCGAATGATTAAAAAATGGAATTTCGGGTGGACTAATTAGATAATTAACTAATTAGGCCCACGCGAGGTATCCTCCTTAATTGTGTGTATTATGATGATTTGATTGAACAGTTGTCGTAATACTAGTGTGTATTACGGTGATTATGTATCTCACGTGTGATCAAGTGGATCGTGAAGAGGTATAGTTGTTATTATACTTATGTTTTGTGCATCATCTGTGTCATGCATTTCATGATGTGTCTGGTGGAGACAGCTAGGTGGGAATCCATGATGGGTGCCTAGTATTGTCCGGACTCCAATGCGGAGTTGTATGGATATAAATCATTGCTCAGTGGGAGTGTATGTGATTTATCTAGATTCCATTGGGAATCGGGTTCGATTGAATGAACTAGGGTGTGTGGTGCCAGGAGATAAATCATTGCTCAGTGGGAGTGTATGTGATTTATCCGGATTCCATTGGGAATCAGGTCCGATTGAATGAACCATAGTGGGTGGCACCACTTGCATTGCATCTGTGTCTTTGAGTCACATTGCATTATTTATGTCTTTGTTGGATTATAATCGAAGGTGACAAGCGTGTCTTGAATGTGCACCTATTATGTGTGATTGTTTGATTTCTACTCCTTAGCATGTATTTTACACCGCTAATTATTGAATGTAGTTATCACCCCTTTGTTGTTTCTTGTGTTTGTGCTTCTTGGGAAGTACAGATAATCCAGGTACTTGAGTAGTGCATGAAGTGCGTGTTGCCTGATCGAGCCTTAGGAGTCGCTCTGATACGTAACACGAGATAATGAGAATTTCATCTTTTTGTTGCTCTCTTGATTATTTTGTTATGTAATATTACTTACATTAAAACATGGTGAACCATGATATTATGTGGACTTTTCTTGTGTAAATATTTCATTCCGCTGTTTTAACTTATTTTGAAAAGACAAAAAAAAAGTGAATGAAGTAAATAGTAAAAACTCAGGTTATGTTTTTCTTGGTGTGACATCCCAATTGTTAAGGGAACTCTGATAATTTTGGTATTATTTATATATTTTTGTTGATTGGGAAATTGGGGTGTTACAATTGGTATCAGGGCCTGGTTATCAGTGGAAAGCAATACATCAGTTAATGAGTTACTGGGGGTAAGTGAATTTCCTGAAGTGTTTTCGGATGATATTACTGAATTGCCTCTGACGAGAGAAATTGAATTTACTATTGATCTTGTTCCTGGTACCAGACCTATATCTATGGCACCATACAGGATGTCGGCGTCGGAATTGGTTGAGTTGAAATTTCAAATCGGAGAACTGCTTGATAAGAAGTTTATTTGGTCAAGTGTGTCGCCGTGGGGAGCTCCAGTGTTGTTGGTGAAAATGAAGGATGGTAGTATGCGTTTGTGCATCGATTACCGTCAGTTGAATAAGGTGACCATTAAGAATAAGTATCCATTTCCAAGGATTGATGACTTAATGGATCAGCTTGTGAGGGCTCGTATTTTTAGTAAAATTGATTTGAGGTCGGGTTACCATCAGATTAGAGTGAAGGAAGGTGATATTCTGAAGACTGCATTCAGAACTCGCTATGGACATTACGAATATGCAGTGATGCCTTTCGGAGTGTCTAATGCGCTGGGTGTGTTTATGGAATATATGAACCGTATTTTTCATTCTTACCTGGATCAGTTTATTGTGGTATTCATTGATGATATATTGATTTACTCCAAGTCTGAAGAGGATCATACCGAACACTTGAGGATTGCATTGCAGGTGTTGAAGGATAATAAATTATTTGCAAAGTTCTCAAAATGTGAATTTTGGTTGAAGACTGTGAGTTTCTTGGGTCATGTTATTTCTGGTGATGGCATAGTAGTGGATCCATCTAAAGTAAGTGCAGTGCTTCAGTGGGAACCTCCGAAGACTATAATGGAAATTAGAAGCTTCTTGGGTTTGGCAGGTTATTACCAAAGATTTATCGAAGGATTTTCTAATTTGGCGTTACCGTTGACTCAGTTAACTAGAAAGAGTCAAGCTTTTGTTTGGGATACGGCGTGTGAGGGAAGTTTCGAAGAATTGAAAAAGAAATTGACTACAACACCAGTATTGATTATACCAAATCCAAATGAACCTTTTGTAGTGTATTGTGATGTGTCTAAGATGGGATAAGGCGAAATGTTAATGCAAGATGGCAAGGTGGTGGCATATGCTTCACGGCAATTGAGGGTGCATGAGAGAAATTATCCTACTCATGATCTTGAATTAGCTGCGGTAGTTTTTGTATTGAAAATTTGGAGGGATTACTTGTATGGATCGAGATTTGAAGTATTCAGTGATCACAAGAGTCTGAAGTATTTGTTTGATCAGAAGGAATTGAATATGAGGCAGAGAAGATGGTTAGAGTTCTTACAGGACTATGATTTTAATTTGAGTTACCATCCGGGGAAAGCTAATGTGGTAGCGGATGCTCTAAGTCGAAAGACAATTCATATGTCGGCATTAATGATAAAAGAAATGGAATTAATTGAACAGTTCAGAGACTTGAGTATGATTTGTGAAACTACACCGGAAAGTGTTAGATTGGGTATGCTTAAAGTGAACAATACTTTTTGGGTGCAATTAAGGAAAATCAGAGGCTTGATGTGAAGCTAGTGTACTTAATGCCTACAGGAGGAGATGATCCTGATAGTGAGTTTAAGGTGGATAAAGGTGGTGTACTGAGATTCTGGGCCAGGATTTGCGTGCCAGATAATGTGGAATTGAGAAAAGCGATCTTAGAGGATAGTCACCGGAGGTGCTTGAGTATTCATCCAGGAGCCACTAAAATGTACCATGACTTGAAGAAGTTATTTTGGTGGTCAGTTATGAAGAGAGATGTAGCTCAGTTTGTTTATGCTTGTTTGACATGTCAGAAGTCAAAAGTGGAGCATCAGATACCTTCGGGGTTGATGCAACCGTCAGAGATTCCAGAATGGAAGTGGGATAGGATTACTATGGATTTTGTTAATGGTTTGCCAAATACGGCGAGAGGCTTTGATGCTATTTGGATAGTGGTGGATCGACTTACGAAATCCGCACATTTTATACCAATTAATATCAGTTTTCCGTTGTCAAAGCTGGCGGAGATTTATATCAGATTGATTGTGAAGATGCATGGTGTTCCGTCGAGCATAGTGTCGGATAGAGATTTGAGGTTTCCTTCAGAATTCTGGAAAAGTTTGCAGGAAGCTTTGGGTTCCAAACTGAAGTTAAGTTCGACTTATCATCCACAGACTGATGGTCAGTGGGAGAGGACTATTCAGTCGTTAGAGGATTGTTGAGAACCTGTGTGTTAGAGAAAGGTGGTGCATGGGATGCTCATCTGCCATTGATTGAGTTCACGTATAATAATAGTCACCATTCTAGTATTGGGATGGCACCTTTTGAAGCCTTGTATGGTAGGAGGTGTAGGACACCTCTGTGTTGGTATGAAACTGGTGAGAATATTGTGCTTGGGCCAGAGATTGTGCAACAAACTACTGAGACAATTCAGATGATCCGTGAAAAGATGAAAGCTTCCCAGAGTAGACAGAAAAGTTATCATGATAATCGGAAGAAAGATTTGGAATTCAGCAAAGGTGACCATGTATTCCTGAGAGTCAACCCGGTGACCGGTGTTGAACGTGCGTTGAAATTAAAGAAGTTGGATCCTAAATTCATTGGACCGTATTAGATCTTGTAAAGAGTGGGTACAGTTGATTACAGAGTGGCATTGCCGCCGGAGCTTTCGAACTTGCATGACGTATTCCACGTGTTGCAACTTCGGAAGTATGTGCTAGATCCATCTCATGTTATCCAGAGAGATGAAGTGCAGATTTGAGATAATCTTATTGTGGAAACGATGCCAATAAGAATCGAGGATCATAAAATGAAGCAACTGTGAGGAAAAGAGATTCCTATAGTGAGAGTTGCTTGGGGAGGAGCTGCTGGCGGAAGTGTGACCTGAGAATTAGAAAGCAAGATACGAGAGTCGTATCCGGAATTGTTTCCATCAGGTACATTTTTAGGACGAAAATATTTTAAGTGGGGGAGAGTTGTAACACCCCATTTTAATTTATTTAATCGTTGTGTGATATTTCTGTTGTTTGGCCTTGTTTAGGGGGTGTGTAGTTGAGCTTGTAAGCATAGTTTCCTTAACGGAACGGGATAATAGAGGTGTCGGAATACTAATAAAGTAGTAATGAATAAAGTGGTGACATATTTAGTAGTAGTAGAAGGAGGTATATTATTAGTATTATTATTATTAATATTATTATTATTACTACTAATATTATTAATATTTTTATTATTATTATTAAAGAAAATCAGATTTTTATGTAAAATTAGAGTAGTAGTAGTAAAGGGGAGAGAAAAATAGGATAGAAAATAGAAAGAAAGAAGAAGTAGAGAGAAGGAAGAGAAAAGAGAAGAGAAAAAGGAAGAAAAAACTTGGAATCATCAATCTTCACAAGAACTTGAGGTAAGGGTGGGATTCTTGATCATTATGGGTTTAGATAATGGTATCAATGAGTAGAATACCATGCTATGAGGATTGGGTTGGATTTCCATAACTTTGAATGTTAGGGTTTTGTGTAAAAACTATGTAGTGATGTTGGAAATCATGTTTTATGAAGTTTGTTGGATAACCCATGATAGAACCATGTTAATATACCTCTATTGGCTGTTTGGGTATGGTTTTGAGGGTGAATTTATGGTTTGGAAGTTGCTGTCAAAAAGGGATATTTTTCTGCATAACGCAGAGCCTGCTTAGCGCGGTAGGCGCGCTTAGCGTGGTCTGAAGAAATTTCGCCTCTTCCAGGCAGTGAGTAGTGCTCTTAGCGCGGGTGGAGCCCGCTTTGCGCGACCTGGAACTGAAAAAAAATATTATTTATAATATGGATTTTTGTCGATTATGGGAATTAATTGGAATTACGTGAATTATGTAAAACGGGACTTTTGAAATTCTAGAAGCTTCAAGTGGTGAACTAGTGAGAAAACTTAATATCAATGGTAGTAACGAATGATTAAAAATGGAATTTGGGGTGGACTAATTAGATAATTAACAAATTAGGCCTGCGTGAGGTATCCTCCTTAATTGTGTGTATTATGATGATTTGATTGAACAATTGTTGTAATACTAGTGTGTATTACAGTGAGTATGTATCTCACGTGTGATCAAGTGGATCGTGAAGAGGTATAGTTGTTATTATACTTATGTTTTGTGCATCATCTGTGTCATGCATTTCATGATGTGTCTGGTGGAGACAGCTAGGTGGGAATCCATGATGGGTGCCTAGTATTGTCCAGACTCCAATGCGGAGTTGTATGGAGATAAATCATTGCTTAGTGGGAGTGTATGTGATTTATCTGGATTCCATTGGGAATCGGGTTCGATTGAATGAACTAGGGTGTGTGGTGCCAGGAGATAAATCATTGCTCAGTGGGAGTGTATGTGATTTATCCGGATTCCATTGGGAATCGAGTTCGAATGATTGAACCATAGTGGGTGGAACCACTTGCATTGCGTCTGTGTCTTTGAGTCACATTGCATTGTTTATGTCATTGTTGGATTATAATTGAAAGTGAAAAGTGTGTCTTGAATGTGCGCCTATTATGTGTGATTGCTTGATTTCTATTCCTTAGCATGTATTTTACACCGCTAATTATTGAATGTAGTTCTCACCCCTTTGTTGTTTCTTGTGTCTGTGCTTCTTGGGAAGTACAGATAATCCAGGTACTTGAGTAGTTCATGGAGTGCGTGTTGCCTGATCGAGTCTTAGGAGTCGCTCTGATACGTAACACAGGATAATGGGAATTTCATCTTTTTGTTGCTCTTTTGATTATTTTGTTATGTAATATTACTTACTTTAAAACATGGTGAACCACGATATTATGTGGACTTTGCTTGTGTAAATATTTCATTCCGCTGTTTTAACTTATTTTGAAAAGACAAAAAAAAAAGTGAATAAGTAAATAGTAAAAACTCAGGTTATGTTTTTCTTGGTGTGACATCCCAATTGTTAAGGGAACTCTGATAATTTTGGTATTATTTATATACTTTTGTTGATTGGGAAATTGGGGTGTTACAATTGGTATCAGAGCCTGGTTATCAGTGGAAAGCAATACATCAGTTAATGAGTTACCGGTGGTAAGTGAATTTCCTGAAGTGTTTCCGGATGATATTACCGAATTGCCTCCGACGAGAGAAATTGAATTTACTATTGATCTTGTTCCTGGTACCAGACCTATATCTATGGCACCATACAGGATGTCAGCATCGAAATTGACAGAGTTGAAATTTCAAATCGAAGAACTGCTTGATAAGAAGTTTATTAGGCCAAGTGTGTCGCCGTGGGGAGCTCTAGTGTTGTTGGTGAAAAAGAAGGATGGTAGTATGCATTTGTGCATCGATTACCGTCAGTTGAATAAGGTGACCATTAAGAATAAGTATCCACTTCCAAGGATTGATGACTTAATGGATCAGCTTGTGGGGGCTCGTATTTTCAGTAAAATTGATTTGAGATCGGGTTACCATCAGATTAGAGTGAAGGAAGGTGATATTCAGAAGACTGCATTCAGAACTCGCTATGGACATTAAGAATATGCAGTGATGCCTTTCGGAGTGTCTAATGCGTCGGGTGTGTTTATGGAATATATGAACCGTATTTTTCATTCTTACCTGGATCAGTTTATTGTGGTATTCATTGATGATATATTGATTTACTCCAAGTCTGAAGAGGATCATACTGAACACTTGAGGATTGCATTACAGGTGTTGAAGGATAATAAATTATTTGCAAAGTTCTTAAAATGTGAATTTTGGTTGAAGACTGTGAGTTTCTTGGGTCATGTTATTTCTGATGATGGCATAGCAGTGGATCCATCTAAAGTAAGTGCAGTGCTTCAGTGGGAACCTCCGAAGGCTGTAACGAAAATTAGAAGCTTCTTGGTTTTGGTAGGGTATTACCGAAGATTTATCGAAGGATTTTCTAATTTGGCGTTACCGTTGACTCAGTTAACTAGAAAGAGTCAAACTTTTGTTTGGGATACGGCGTGTGAGGGAAGTTTCGAAGAATTGAAAAAGAAATTGACTACATCACCAGTATTGATTCTACCAAATCCAAATGAACCTTTTGTAGTGTATTGTGATGCGTCTAAGATGGGATTAGGTGGAGTGTTAATTCAAGATGGCAAGGTGATGGCATATACTTCACGGCAATTGAGGGTGCATGAGAGGAATTATCCTACTCATGATCTTGAATTAGCTGCGGTAGTTTTTGTATTGAAAATTTGGAGGCATTACTTGTATGGATCGAGATCTGAAGTATTCAGTGATCACAAGAGTCTGAAGTATTTGTTTGATCAGAAGGAATTGAATATGAGGCAGAGAAGATGGTTAGAGTTCTTGAAGGACTATGATTTTAATTTGAGTTACCATCCGGGGAAAGCTAATGTGGTAGCGGATGCTCTAAGTCGAAAGACAATTCATATGTCGGCATTAATGATAAAAGAAATGGAATTAATTGAACAGTTCAGAGACTTGAGTATGGTTTGTGAAACTACACCGGAAAGTGTTAGATTGGGTATGCTTAAAGTGAATAATGACTTTTTGGACGCAATTAAGGAAAATCAGAGGCTTGATGGGAAGCTAGTGGACTTAATGCCTATAGGAGGAGATGATCCTGATAGTGAGTTTAAGGTGGATAAGGGTGGTGTACTGAGATTCCGGGGCAGGATTTGCGTGCCAGATAATGTGGAATTGAGAAAAGCGATCTTAGAGGAGAGTCACCGGAGTAGCTTGAGTATTCATCCGGGAGCCACTAATATGGAATTTTGTCGATTATGGGAATTAATCAGAATTACATGAATTATGTAAAACGGAACTTTTGAAATTCTAGAAGCTTCAAGTGGTGAGCTAGTGAGAAAACTTAATATCAATGGTAGTAACTAATGATTAAAAATGGAATTTGGGGTGGACTAGTTAGATAATTAACTAATTAGGCCCACGTGAGGTATCCTCCTTAATTGTGTGTATTATGATGATTTGATTGAACAGTTGTCGTAATGCAAGTGTGTATTACGGTGAGTATGTATATCACGTGTGATCAAGTGGATTGTGAAGAGGTATAGTTGTTATTATACTTATGTTTTGTGCATCATCTGTGTCATGCATTTCATGATGTGTCTGGTGGAGACAGCTAGGTGGGAATCCATGATGGGTGCCTAGTATTGTCTGGACTCCAATGCGGAGTTGTATGGAGATAAATCATTGCTTAGTGGGAGTGTATGTGATTTATCCGGATTCCATTGGGAATCGGGTTCGATTGAATAAACCAGGGTGGGTGGTGCCAGGAGATAAATCATTGCTCAGTGGGAGTGTATGTGATTTATCCGCATTCCATTGGGAATCGGGTTCGATTGAATGAACCATAGTGGGTGGCACCACTTGCATTGCGTCTGTGTCTTTGAGTCACATTACATTGTTTATGTCTTTGTTGGATTATAATTGAAAGTGACAAGTGTGTCTTAAATGTGCGCCTATTATGTGTGATTGCTTGATTTCTACTCCTTAGCATGTATTTTACACCGCTAATTATTGAATGTAGTTCTCACCCCTTTGTTGTTTCTTGTGTCTGTGCTTCTTGGGAAGTACAGATAATCCAGGTACTTGAGTAGTGCATGGAGTGCGTGTTGCCTGATCGAGTCTTAGGAGTCGCTCTGATACGTAACACGGGATAATGGGAATTTCATCTTTTTGTTGCTCTTTTGATTATTTTGTTATGTAATATTACTTACTTTAAAACATAGTGAACCAAGATATTGTGTGGACTTTGCTTGTGTAAATATTTCATTCCGCTGTTTTAACTTATTTTGAAAAGACAAAAAAAAAAATGAATGAAGTAAATAGTAAAAACTCAGGTTATGTTTTTCTTGGTGTGACATCCCAATTGTTAAGGGAACTCTGATAATTTTGGTATTATTTGTATATTTTTGTTGATTGGGAAATTGGGGTGTTACACTTACACTCTATTAGAGGCGCAAAGAGTTTGAAAAAGATTTGTGAGGGTGAAAATCAAAGAAACCCTAATTTTGTTTCAAAAAGGAATTAATTTTGTTTAAAAATTAATACAAATTGATGAGAACATGTGAAAAATGAGTGGTGATTTAGGATCAATGCTTCAAAACTCATGTTTATATCCACAAAATGATTAGAAACCAATTAAATTTGGAAAATCAAGGGAGAAAAAAACATTTTATATGTTGAAAAACAAATAAAATATTAATTCTTCGTAAAAATATCAAGTATATGAAATAATTAATATTTTGGGGATTTTTTGGTAAAATAAAATATTTTAACATTTTTGTGAATTATTAAAAAAAGAATCAACTCAAAATCATTAAAACTCAGAGAGAAATTAATATTTGAATCAATTAAATAAAAATCACAAAATTCAAATATTTGAATTTTCAAAAAGGGCGCCAAGAACATGGCAAGAACACGCGCCACCCTCTGTTTCTGCAGATTTGCATTTTCTATCCCATCTCACTGAATACTTAATGATCTCATGCAATCTACATATCAATCTGCTCCTTTTCACCTCACGATCATGTATATTGCCTTTAATTTCATTTATTTTAAGCATGGAATAAGAAATCAAAGAGAAACCTTTAGAACCCTAAAATTTGCATGAAGGCTCACTCCATACACGATTCAAACAAAGCAATTGATTGAGGGTAAACACTCTATGCATGATTATGAACATATGGCCAAATTATTGTGCAGCAAAATATGCATGGATCATAGAGTTAGAAGAGTTCATGCTTACCTCTTGCAGCTGGTGATCGTGTTTTGTGTTAGAGGTGTTGCAAGCTGGTTCCAATGATTTGCATAGCTTTCTTAGGTGCCAAGTGATGTGTCTGAATGCTCGAAGTGGTTTGAAACAAGCTGAAACTTGAGATGGTACCTCAACTGCACCTCTGTCAAGAACTTGAGCAGTTGGCAAGTGATTTTGTGATTTTGGTGTTACAGATGTTATGTGAGTGTTGGATCACTTCTATATGATGTTTATGAGGTGTGTGTGTGATTGGTTTGGTTGGAATAGCTCTCAAACTCAAAACCCGATAGTGACTTGCTTTGGAAGGCAAATTTGGAAGTGAGAAGGAGATTTTGAGGAAAGCATCTGTTTGATGGCTTTGGTGTACTCAAACTGAGCACAAATGAGCTCTATTTATAGTAGAGCAAGTTTGTTTTGCAAGCAATAATGAATGGCAACTGTTGCAGAAGTTTGGCAAATGTTGATCAATAGGAATCCAAGTCTCCTCTAGCCATTGACTAGAGGTTAGAGCACAGGCTGCTGGTTCCCTAGTTCTTGGATAAGTCTTGACTGAATTCAGTTGGAAAGGGCTCAGTCCATGCCACCTTGGTGCATCCATTAAATTCTCCAAACCAAAATTGGAGTCTTGTCCCTCTTTTAGGCATTCTAGTTTTGGCATGCTACTTTTGGTTCCAAGGACTTGGGAGGCTGATGGATCAGTGTTTGTCCCTCCTTGGTCTCCCCCTGAGGTGTTCAGATGGATAATCTTGTTTGTCATTTGCAAAATTTTCTCAAATCGAGCAAAATTCACAAATCTGCCTTGCCATGATAGTTTGCAGCAAGGCACATTGTCATTGTCATATCTCATGGCTTAAGTGGAGTTTCAGGGAGTTCTTGGCCATTTTGGAAAGCTCTTATATGATACAACACATGTGTGATCATAGTTTGTCTTGATACTTTTTAGATCCAAGTGAAAAATCCCCCTACTTTTGGAAAAAAAGCAAGAAAGATTCTGACTTAGTGAAAATTTCACTAAGTGTTGGCAAAAGTGACATTTCATGTTTTCAGCCATTTTGATCCAACCATAACTCAAAATCTATGATGAATTGGAATGAGGTGTAGTTGACACTTTTAAAGTATGCCATGAGATCTACAAATCCATCTTTGGATCAGCCCAAATGGTTGTTTGGATCTCAAGTTATGATCCTTGGAAGTTGGTACCCTAGCCACTTTGTTCCATAACTTAGAAAATTTCTAAGTTTTTTATGGTTACCCCTTTTACAAGTTATCCCATTTTTCTTGATTTTTCTTGATGAATGATGATTCCAATCACATATTAACATTATTTTAGGGTCAAAGAACCATAATTATGAAAAATCTTAAAAAGTCAAACTTGACTTTTATGCACAGTTGCCTTTTTGTCAGATGAACTCCAAACTGTGCGATCCTCTATGAAATCAAGTCCTTGACCTAAATCAAAGTTGATGGATTGATTTCAGAGGTGTTATAGGGTGTATTGAATCATGTCCCAAGGTTTGGGAGCATGCCTGGGTCAAAAGTCAAAGACACAGTTGACTTTTCCCGCGAAACCCTAATTGTGGTTCTGATGAATTTGAAACTTGTTGATCAAGCTTCTTAGATCAATACATTGTTGAAAATGGATAAATTTAGTTTGTTAGAGACCCTCAAATCTTATCTTGAGGTCTTGGCTCATGTTTTGTCCCAAAAGTCAACTTAGGGGTGAATCAGGTCAAGAAACCCTAATTCCTGATTTTTTTATGAATGCATCCCCTGAGGCAAAATTGACTTGATGATTGGGTTCATGATGTCCCTTGGAGTATCTTTAGTTATATTTTGAAGCATTGGCTCATGCCCAGATGAATATTTTCATCTGGAGGCCCTGGTCGACCAAAACCATAATTTGGTGACACTGGTGATCTTGAGGCTTAATCCACTTGGAATGCTGCAACTTTGTGCCCGATTCTTGATGTGAGAGTCCTCTTGATCATTTATGAGTGTTTGAGAGGTTAGAAAAGTTGAAGATCATGTCATTTCTTGATTGATCCTTTGTCTAAAGCTCTAAGAGGGCTTAAAACCCTAATGCTTGACTGTAGGGAATGCTCAACAATTCTTGAGGAGATTGATGAGGCATGATGGTTCATCCATATTGTGATGATGATTTACACAATGATGGGGAATCTTAGTGGTCAAAATTTGGGGTATGACAACTTGATCAAACTTTTATCAAGGGTTTAGAGGTGGTAGAATCAACAATGAACCATAAGGTTTGTGGGGTTAGATTTCTTCATCTCTTATATAAACATTTTTTCAAAGATAAGGTTAATTGCAAGTATCTCAATTCGATTTTGAATTGAGGGCAGACGTACCTGTAGCGAGCAATTTTTGTCGGTGACGCAACCACCTTATCGCTGAAGTTTGGGTTTTCCTCTGCGAGGAGAAAGGGTGCTACTTTCTAATTTCTTATTTATCCCATGAAGCTGAAAGGGAAAGGGAAGCTATCTAAAACTAACCTTGCACACGAATGTTTAACTGAACAAACACTTAAAAGAGATTGGGGAGTCCGGGGTCAGGTTATACAATGGGTAGTTGTCAGTTACCCATCCTATATATGGTTATCCATAGGATATTAGCTTTAGGTTTTGCTTTATAATTGATGGTGTTTATCTGGTAATGGGTTGGGAAAGTTTCTTGGGAAATTTGAGTGAGTGAGTGAGTTTTTGTTGTGGAAAATGATGATGATGACTAAGGTATGAAACCTAAAGTTTTTTGACTGATGTATGAAGGTACTGGACCTAGAGTTTTTGACCGGTATGCTCGCTAAGATTTTGCAATCTTATGCCTACGTATTCCCGTTTAAATGAAACAGGGAAATCAGAGCAATCATAGTTCCTCCTATTCTATGGGAGGAAAAAGATGTTTTGGTGTCTTGTTCAAAGCCCAAGATTGAAGCTAAAAGGTTTTAACTGAGAGAGAACTTGTCATCTCTAAAGGGAGACATCTGGTCTATTTATCACAACTGTTGGGTGACTGTTTATAAAGGAGGATTACTTTAACTAGGATATGTGAATCCAGCAATGCCATAATTTCCTTTATAGGGGATGTTGATTTTTGTGTGCCTTGATCAAAGCCCAAGGTTGAAGCTAAAAAGTTGATTGACTCCGTTAGGGAAGTCCTTTATACAAAGCCTAAGAGGAGGATGACTCAACAAGAGAGTGTTTGTATATGTGTCTTGTACAAAGACCAAGATTGAGGCAAAAAAGAGACTGACTCTTTGGGGAATTTGTCTGTGTCTTGTACAAAGCCCAAGATTGAGGCTGAAATGAGAAATTTAACTGAATCGGCTGAGGATTTTTTAAGTGTCTTGTACAAAGCCCAAGACAGAGGCTAAACGAATTTGACTCTACTGGAGAGTATTATCTATCTTGTACAAAGCCAAAGAAGGAGGCGGAAAAGAGTTTGATTCTATTTAGGAATTATTTCTTGAAGTCTAAAGGAAGGCTCGGAGGAAATAACTTCACTGAGGAAATTTTTTGTCCCCAAGCTTAAGAGAAGGTTATGAAATTTTATATCTTGTACAAAGCCCAAGATAAAGGTTAAAAGGGTTTGACTCAACAAGAGAGTGCCTTTTTTTTCTGTCCGGTACAAAGCCCATGATTGTGGCTGAACAAGCTGGAGAAATCATCATCCACAGCTTGAGAGGAGGTTAACTCCTGCTAGGGGAAATCATTATACAAAGCCTAAGAGGAGGCTATGGACTCAACAAGAGAGTGTTTTTATCTTTCTCGTACAAAGCCCGAGATTGAGGCTAAAGAGATTTACTCAACAAGAGAGTATTGAAAAGTGATTGGCTCAACAAGAGAGTTCGAGATTGTGATTGACTCAACAAGAGAGTCTGAAAATGTGATTGACTCAACAAGAGAGTCTGAGAAGGTTAGCTCCGCAGAGGAGAATAATTTGTACAAATCCCAAGAGGAGGCTAAAATGCTGAGGAAAGATCATTATACAAAGCCTAAGAGGAGGCTGTCTTCTGCTGGGAGTTATTGAGATCCCGAGGCAGGTCCAAGTGGGGAATAAACTTTGGCTGAGGGTTTACAGAAGAGTTGAGATATCAGAGACCATGAGGTTCTGATCTGAGATAGTGTTATACTAGTGATAAACTGACCCTAGCTTGGGGACTTTAGGAGAGGGACTGGTTTCTGTAACTCAGTTGGGGATTAATCGGATGATCAGGGTTTCTCCTACGTTGCAGGGAACTTGAGAATGTCTTTGAGACTCAAGAGGGATTTTGATTGTCTAATTCTATTGGTGTGGAAGAGTTTTATCTTTTTATGATGCCTCCCATAGGAAGCGAGTCTTTTAAGGGATGAGAATCAACCCTAAATGGTTTGAGTTTTGACACTGGAAAGACTGCTCTAGCAAAGGATGACTAAGTTCTGTCTTATACCTTTAAGAGGTCGTCAGGGTCCTTGTATTAAGCCCAAGAGAAGGCATGAGAACTTCTAAGAAGTCGGAGGGTCCTTGTACAATGCCCAAGAGGAGGCGGGGATGTTTTTAGGAAGCCTGTGGGTCCCAGACCAAGAAAACTTTAAGAAATGCTATTCACCGAGAATAGATTATTTAGTGAAAGTTCTATGGTTTGAAGAAACTCAAGAGATGCTATTCATCGAGAATAGATCAACTCTGGGGAGTAGAATTTCTTTGACAATATCTAATGTGGCAGTCTGAGAAAAGGTTCACGAGGAATACTGCCTTTCTCTTTGTTCCATATTGTTTAAGCCTAAGAGAAGGCAAGACTGAATCTGGAAATCCTATGGGGATCTAGTTTTGTTTGTATTTAAGAGTGACCAACAGGGCTTTACCTAGTTCTAGACCTAGTTGCCCGGGAAAACTCTAAATAACTATACTAGTATATATACAGTTGATATATGACAAGTATCTAAAAGGGTATGAAAGAAGACTAACCGTGCGCAGCTTCCCACAATACATTTATATATATTAAAGCATGTAAATGAAAGCAGATAAAACTTACAGGTGAGCAAGCTTCCATGCTGTATTGTTAGTTGTTCAAAGAAATTAAAGAAATTTTTGATAACATGTATTTTAATTTAAATCAAAAGGGAGTTGTTTGTGAAAAAATTGTTGGGGCTTATACTCAAGGAGAGGCCCAAGGTTTTAACAGTGATTGTACTGTTGTTTTAAATATCGTACCGGGACTTATACAACAACTGAGGCCTAAAAAGTTTTCTGTACAAAGGGATGGGTCTTACAACTCAAGGAGAAGCCCAAAGATGCTTTGAAAAAGAAAGATGGGACTTACAACACGAGGGGAGGCCCAATTGAGAATTGTTTTAAAAGGCGACGACAACGCCATGATTTTGAAAATACAGTGGGACTTATACAATGTCTGAGGCCCAAAATGTTTTGTATTTTCAAAGGGGTTGAGTCTTACACTCTCTCAAGAGGCCCAAAAGTGTTTTTAAGAAAAGGAATGGGACTTATAGCTCAAGAAGAGGCCCAGATGATTTTGTTTTTTAAGGCGACGACCGCGCCGTGATTTTGAAAATACAGTGGGACTTATACAATGTCTGAGGCCCAAAATGTTTTTTATTTTCAAAGGGGTTGGGTCTTACACTCTCTCAAGAGGCCCAAAAGTGTGAAAAAGATTGATGAGGGTGAAATTAATCAAAACCCTAATTTTGCTTTAAAATGGCATTAATTTTGTTTAAAAATTAATAAAAATTACTGAAAACATGTGAAAAATGAATGGTGATCTTGGATCAATATTTAAAAAATCATGTTTTTATTCACAAAATGATTGAAAACCATTTAAGTTTGGAAAATCAAGAAGGAAAAAATATTTTAAATATTAAAAAACAAATAAAAAATTAATTCTTTGCAAAAATATCAAGTGTATGAAATAAATAATATTTTTGGGAATTTTTTTGTAAAATAAAATATTTTAACATTTTTGTGAATTATTAAAAAAAGAATCAACTCAAAATCATTAAAATTCAGAGAGAAATTAATTTTTGAATCAATTAAATAAAATCACAAAAATTCAAATATTCGAATATTTGAAAAAGGGCGCCAAGAACATCTTGGTCTTGCCCGCGTGCTCTGTTTTGCCCAGATTTGCATTTTCTCATCAATCTCACTGAATACTTGATGAAATCACACAATCCAGATACCAATATACTCGTTTTCAACTCACGATCATGTCTATGGTCTTTAATTTCATTTATTTTAAGCATGTTATAAGAAATCAAAGAGAAACCTCAAGAACCCTAATTTCTGCATGAAGGCTGAGAAATTTGATACACGATTCATACAAAGCAATTAATTGAGGGGAAACCCTCAATACATGATTATGAATATATGGCAAAATTATTGTGCGAGGAAATATGCATGAATCATGAGATGACCAAGTTGAGGCTAACCTCTTGCAGCTGGTGATCGAGTTCTAGGTTGGAGGTGTTACAGCTTGGTTCCAATGATGTGGACAACTTCCCTAGGTGCTATGGAGTGTGTATGAATGCTTGGAGTGGATTGAATTGAACTGGAACTTAATTTGGCACCTCAACTACAATTCTGTCAAAGGCTTGTGCATATGGCTGGTGATTTTATGATTCTGATGTTCCAGATGTTATGTAAGAGTTTAGATCACTTCTATATGTTATATGTGAGGTGTGTGAACCATTGGTTTGGTTGGAATTGCTCTCAAACTCAAAACCCGATGATGACTTGAGTTTGAAGGCAAATTTGGAGTGAAAGAGGTGATTTTGAGAAAGACAAGTGTTATAGGCCTTTGCTGTGCTCAAACTGATTAGAAATGAGATCTATTTATAGTGTGTCAAGTTTGTTTTGGCATCAATAGGGAATGACAACTGCAGCAAGCCTTTGGCCAATTGAATCACTTTGGAATCTGAAGTCTCCTCTAGCCATTAACTTGAGGTTAGAGCACAGGCCTATGGTTCTTTGGTTCAAGGATAAGGCTTAACTGAAGTGTTCATCTTTGCTCTGATACATGCCACCTCTAAGCATCCATTAAATGTTCCAAAACAAAATTGGAGTCTTGGCCTCCTTTAGGCTTTTTAGGTTTGGCATGGCTATTGTAGATTTGGGGACTTTGGAGGCTGGTAGATCAGTGATTGTCCCTTGTTTGTTCCCCCTTGAGGTGTGCAGATGGATAACCATGATTGGAGTTGCACAATTTGATCAAATCGAGCCGTAATGCACAAATCTGCCTTGCCAAACAGTTTGCATCAAGGCATATTGCAGCTGTCATATCTTCTAGCTCAGATGGAATTTCATGGAGTTCTTGAACATTTTGGAAAGCTGATATATCCTATTTCAATATAATGTCCAACTTTGGTTTTGAGTCAACCTGAATTACAATGAGAAATGCCTCTACTTTTGGGAAAAAATAAGGCAGATTCTGACTTAGTGAAAATTTCACTAAAGTGTTGGAAAAGTGTCACTTTTATGTTTTATGCCATTTTGATCACTCCATAACTAAAAATCCATAAGGAATTGGAATGAGTTGTAGTTGACACTTTTAAAGTATGCAATGAGATCTACAAATCCAGCGTTGGACCATCCAAAATGGTTGCTTGGATCTCAAGTTATGGTCCTTGGAAGTTGGTGCCCTAGCAACTTTGTTCCATAACTTAGAAAAATTCTAAGTTTTTTATGGTTACCCCTTTTACAAGTTAACTCACTTTCTTTGATTTTTCTTGATGAATGATGATTCAAATCACATATTAACATTGTTTTAGGGTCAAAGAACCATAATTGTGAAAAATCCCAAAAAGTCAAACTTAATTTTGTGCACAATTGACTTTTTATCAGATGAAATCCAAACTGTGTGATCCTTCGTGAAATCAAGTCCTTGACCTAAATCAAACCTAATGGATATGTTCCATAGGTGTTATAGGGTGTATTGAATCATGACCCAAAGCTTGGGAGCATGTCCTGGTCAAAAGTCAAAGGCACAGTTGACTTTTCCCTCGAAACCCTAATTATGGTCCTGATGAAATTGAAATTTGTGAATCAAGCTTCTTGGATCAATCCATTATTGTAAATGGATCAATGTGGTGTATTGGAGGCCCTCAAATCATGTCTTGAGGTCTTGGCTCATGTTTTGTCCCAGAAGTCAACTTAGGGGTGAATTAGGTCAAGAAACCCTAATTCCTGATTTTTGGTGAATGCATCCCTTAAGGCTAAATTGACTTGATGATTGGGTCCATGAGGTCCCTTAGAGTATATTGGGTTATGTTTTGAAGCATTGGCTCATGCCGAGATGAAAATTTCCCCCTGGAGGCCCTGGTTGACCAAAACCCGAATTTGGTGACACTGGCGATCTTGAGGCTTGATCCACCTGGAATGTTGCAACTTTGTGCTTGATTCTTAATATGGGAGTCCTATTGATCCTTTGTAGGTGTTTGAGAGACTAGACAAGTTGAAGATCATGTCATTTCTTGATTGATCCTTTGTCTAAGTGCTCTGAGAGGGCTCAAAACCCTAATTCTTAGTTGTAGTGAATGCTCACCCATATTTGAGGAGATTGATGAGGCATGAATGTACATCCATATTGTGATGATGATTTGCACAATGATGGGAAATCTTAGTGGTCAAAATTTGGGGTATGACAATACCCATAGCGAGGCCAATTGGGGAACTACCTAAACAAATCTTTGTGTCTCTATCTCTATCTCTCTATATTTCTTTAAATTGTTGTTCTTGCAAATTATCGAGTTCATTGTTGTTTTGATCAATTCAATTGGAAATTGTTTTTCAATTATCTTTCAAAGTGTTGCTGTTGATATAATCATAACCACTTTGATTGTGATTATTTTTAACATCGACAAAACAAATTGAATTTCCAAACGCTATCGATCGCACACAAAGTGTTTGATAAATTGCCTTTAGGTATTTTAATTGAATTTTGTTCATTGGAAATAAGCTCTACGAGTAGCTTAGCATTTAACTGAATTGTGAATTAATTGTGGTTGAAGAATTTGTGTTCATTATCATCCAATTGGCTTACGTTCCGCACATCCAAACTTTTTGATAGTAGGTTTGGTTAGACGATTCGATTCAGGTTGTTTACGTTGTGCCATAAAACTTTTGAAAATATTTTTTGCCAAAAGTTTTGTTTTTAAATTTGTGATCTATTCACCCCCTCTAGATCGAGGCATATCGTCTAACAAGTGGTATCATGAGCTCCGGTTAACTCCGTGCTTAAAATTTACTTTTTATAAGAATGACTACCGAACCTAAGGGAGCGTACAATAGAGCACCAATTTTCACCGGCGAAAATTATGGCTATTGGAAAGCTTGTATGTGTATAAATGTCAACTCCATTGACAAAGGTATATGGGACGCCCTCAAAAATGATCCAAATGAAATAACCATGTGATCGCGACTTTACGTGTCTAACGGAACTTAACTGCATGTATACAGTCTATCACGTAGTTTTAAAAGATATCGAACCCACAGAGACTAATAATCAATTTACCGTTATCTATTGATGCTGGGTAAAGCTAAGGCTATGGTTAAAAAGATTAGGACGAGAATAAAAATGTAATTAACTACAGGTTTGGAAATTATCATAAAAAGTGGCCAGAATTTTGATTCCGCGTTCCTAAGGGAATTCGTAGACTTTAGGTACTAATTACAATTAACTATGCTCCGTTGAAAATATTGGTTTAAAGACACCGTCTCACACTCTCGCACTATTGACTGAGCCACACTCCCTAACCATGAGATTTTTCTCTCGCTCGCCCATTTTAATTAGAAAGCGTATTTTGCAAATCAATTAAATCCTAATCGATACCTAAAGTGCTCTCGCTGTTTTTAGGATCGATGCCTAGTTTCCACTATCCGGTTCAATCCTCAAACTCTCGCGCTATCGGCTCGAACCTTAGTTTGCTACTCACTCTCGTGACGGAACAATATGACATACAATTGGAAACTAAAACCAAAACAGAACTTTAATCATAAATTCAAACCTATTATTTTCTATTGAGGACCGTCGTTAATGAGAAGAATAATGCAATGACAGTAAATAATTTAAAGCGATAAAAACCTGTAAAGTAGTAACAAAATTGATATTTGAAAAGGTAAATGGACTTCTATTAATTCCAGCAAGATTGTTGTTTCGATCCAAGAGTGCAAAGAAAGTAAAAACAGAATTGGTGTGACAATCCCTCGATGTGAGTTATTGTCACTTTACAAGTAAATTTATGCCTAAAAACTATTTCAACAGTGTCGCAACTGCGAAAAACAACCGGTGAGAAACAAGAATAGAAGAGTCGCCACCAAACGTTATTTATCTCGATGCAGGGAAAGGAAATGATCGAAGAAAACCTGAAGGAAGGGAAAGACATGGTCATCGCAACCATAGCCTGGGTTCGGGAGTTGGTTACGTGAGGGGAAGGTATTAGCACCCCCACGCATCCATCATACTCGATGGGATCCACGCTTGTTGTCTAATCAAAGGGTGAGTTATCTAAATCCTACTGCTAAACGTAAACGGAAAAGGGAAAACAAAAATGGACTCGCAAGGATTATCGCAATCCTATGCCTACGTATCTTCCTGGACAAACGAAGAATCATAGTCGATGTAGTTCGACGGACTACGCATTAAGGGGGGGAAGGTTGCTTGACAAGACATCGCCGTCTTATGCCTACGTATCCTCAATCGGACAAGATAGAGGAAATCAGAGCAATCGTAGTTCGACCTATGGGTCGAAAGGAGGGAAAGGTGCTCGCCAAGACATCGCCGTCTACGTATCCTCAATCGAACGAGAAAGAGGAAATCAGAGCAGTCATAGTTCAACTTATGGGTCAAAAAGAGGGAAGGGTGCTTGCTAAGACATCGCCGTCTTGTGCCTACATATCCTCAATCAGACTAGAGAGAGGAAATCAGAGCAGTCGTAGTTCGACCTAACAAGGCCATTGTGTTTTTTACGTGAGCGACGAGCTCTTTCTGAAAATGATTTGAAACCCAACTGTAGCGCGATATTTGTGGTCTTAAAGCACTATCGCTCGGGTACTACAGTTCAATTCATTTTTTATCCTGTTAAGCTGATTAAGGAAGGGAAATAGATGTCTCCAATTAACCATGCTCGCAAACATGAGTTTAAACAGTTGACTGTTAGTTTACATATGCTATTCAGATGTGGGCCCCTCTTCGGTTATTTTGTTAAGAACACAGTGTCTGGACTATTTGTGACATTTTTGGTAATGTGTTTAGATTTGATGCTTTTGGGTTGATTTGACGGAGATACTGGATTTTGGGTTTTTGGTTAGTATCCTCGCTAAGATTTTTCAAACTTATGCCTACGTATTCTTGTTTAATGAAACAGGGAAACCAGAGCGATCATAGTTCCTCCTATTCTATGGGAGGAAAATGGTTGTTTTGGTGTCTTGTTCAAAGCCCAATACATGAAGCTAAAGGTGATTTTTATCTTGTTCAAAGCCCAAGATGTGAAGCTAAAAGGGTTTGGATGAGAGAGAATTTGTCATCTCTAAAGAGGAGTCATTGATGTTTGTATGCTGTGAGCAAGGCACAGATTTGATGCTAAAAGGTTGATTGACTCAACCGAGGTTTCCTTATACAAAGCCTAAGAGGAGGCAATTGACCCAACAAGAGGATGCCTTTTATTTGTTGTCTCGTACGAAGCCCGTGATAGAGGCTAACAGGGTTTGACTCAACAATAGAGTCTATGTGACAGGTGATTGACTCAACAAGAGAGTGATTTTGTGTCTCGTACGAAGCCCGAGATGGAAGCTAAAAGGGAAGTGACTCAACAAGAGAGTCTTTTATACTCAACAAGAGAGTGCTTTGTATGTGTCTTGTATGAAGCTCAAGACAGAGGCTAAAAGGTTGACTCAACAAGAGAGTCTTTTATACTCAACAAGAGAGTGTTTTACAGGTGTCTTGTATGAAGCCCAAGACGGAGGCTAAAAAAGGAGATCGACTCAACAAGAGAGTCTTTTACACTCAACAAGAGAGTGTTTTGTATGTGTCTTGTATGAAGCCCATGACGGAGGCTAAAAAAGGAAAGTGACTCAACAAGAGAGTCAGAAGGTTGTTTGATTAAACAAGAGAGTCTTTTATACTCAACAAGAGAGTGATTTATATGTCTTGTACAAAGCCCAAGACGGAGGCTAAAAGAGATTGACTCAACAAGAGAGTCTTTTATACTCAACAAGAGAGTCTGAAAAGGTTAGCTCCGTTAGGGATAATCATTTGTACAAATCCCAAGAGGAATCTATCTTACCGCTGTGGATTCTGAGGATCCTGAAACGGGTCCAAGTATGGGGAACTCTCATGAGAGAGACCGGGTTTCTGCCTATGTTTGAAGGGAACTTGAGAATGCCTTTAAGACTTAAGGGTCTTAGATTGTCCAAGTCTAGAGTTTTATCTTTTGTACAATGCCCAAGAAGAGGCACGGGCATTAAGGGATGGGTATTAACCCTACAACGGCATGAGTTTTCACACTGGAAAGACTGCTCTAGCAAAGGATGACTAAGTTCTGTCTTATACCTTTAAGAGGTCGTTAGGGTCCTTGTATCAAGCCCAAGAGAAGGCATGAGAACTTCTAAGAAGCCGAAGGGTCCTTGTACAACGCCCAAGAGGAGGCGGGGATGCTTTTAGGAAGCCTGTAGGTCCCCAAACCAAGAGAAGTTCAAGACATGTTATTCACAGAGAATAGATCAAGCCAGGAAAGTTCGAGAATTTGGAAGGAACTTAAGAGATGCCATTCACGGAGAAAAGATCATCTCTGGGGAGTAGAGTTTCTTTGACAATTTCTAAGAGTGACAGTCTAAAAAAGGGTTCACCGAGAATGTTGCCTTTCACGTTTCCATATTGTTTAACCTCAAGAGGAGGGAAAACTGTGTCTGGTAATCCTATGGGGGATCTAGTTTTGTTTGTATTTAAGAGTGACCAACATGCTTTACCTAGTTCTAGACGTAGTTGTCGGGGAAAACTCTAAATAACTATACTAGTATTACACGGAGGATATACGACAAGTATATAAAGGATGTGAAAGAAGACTTACAGTGAAGCAACCCCACAATACCGTTATATACATATGAAAGCGATAAATGAAAGCGGATAAACACTTACCCGTTGTAGAGCTTCCATGTTGTTTTGTTAGTTGTTCATCAAAGAAAGCTTTGATAACAATATTATATTCAAAATCAAAGAAGAAAGTGCTTTGAAAAGATTGTTGGGGCTTACAGCTCAAGGAGAGGCCCAAGTTTTAACGATGATTGCACCGTTGTTTTGAAAATTGTACAGAGGGATTTATACAATATGTGAGGCCCACAAAGTTTTATGTACAAGGGGATTGGGTCTTACACTCTATTAGAGGCCCAAGTGTTTTTGTTCCAGTGATGGGGCTTACAGCTCAAGGAGAGGCCCAGGGTTTTATTTTGAACTGGCGATCGCGCCGAGATTTTTGAAAACGCAGTGCGTCTTATACAATGGCTGAGGCCCAAATCATTTTGGTTTCAAAAAGGGGTTGGGTCTTACACTCTATTAAAGGCCCAATTGTTTATTTTTTGTACAAGAGATGGGGCTTACAGCTCAGGGAGAGGCCCAGATGATTTTGAAAAGGCGACGATCACGCCGTTGTTTTTGAAAATACAACGGGAATTATACAATGACTGAGGCCCAAAAAGTGGTCTATTTACAAAAGGGATGGGTCTTACACTCTAATAGAGGCCCAAAGTGTTTGGAAAAGATTTGTGAGGATGAAAATCAAAGAAACCCTAATTTTGTTTTCCTTAAAAGTAAATATTTAAAGAAAATCAATAAAAATGATAAAAATACCAAATAAGTTTGAATAAACCACTTGTGATTTTTGTTTAAGGTTTGAAAAATGAGGTTTTAATCACAAGGTGATTTAGAACTCATTTGGTTTTGATTTTCAAATTGAATATTCACTTTTAAGTGTTTAAAAATAATTAAAAATGCATTTATTTACAAAAATACTAATTATATTAAATAAATAATATAAATTTGATTTTTTTGTGGAATAAAATATTTCAACATTTTTGTGATTTTTAACAAAAAGAACCAATAAAATTAAAATTGAGGGAGTTATTAATTTTTCAAATCATTAAAAATAATATGAAAAATAATAAAAAGTGAAAAACCATTAAAAAGGGGTCTGGGGCGAGGGGGATTCGAACCCCAGACCTCTTGTGTGCAGCATGCTCGCCTTACCACTGGGGTGGTGATACATCCGTGTATCAAACCCCAGCCATAAATATACAAGGCTTGCCTTGTTCTTGGCCTGGCCAAGGCAAGGCAAGGCAAGGTTTTTGGTCAAAAACGTGAAGGTCATAACTTCCTCATTTCTCCATGGATGGAGACAAAATTTATATGCATCTGGCCTAGAATTTCACAAGGAATCCAATGGTGGTGGTGGTTTTTCCAGAAAACCAATCCTCCTCAAAACCCGATAGTGGTTTTGAAATAGGCCATAATGTGCATTTTCTATGCTACCTCTTAGTACAACCATGAATTACATGATGAATTGGTTAAAACACAACACATATAACATGTATAAGAGATGCATGATCAGTGGACCTCAAAGCAATGCATACTTTAAAGAGTTCAAGTTGTGATGCCTACCTCCCTTGGAGCTTTTTGGGCTATCTGCCAAGTGCATTGTTCCAGAAATGTTTTGATGCTTTGAACACTCTCAAATGATCCCTTAAAAGCTTTTAGGATGATTGGAATCAGCTGGAAACCTCAGGAATGGAAATTGGCCCTTTCTTGCAAAAGGGGCAAAAGTGGCCAAAATAGCAACTCTCTCAAATGATGTTCCATATGTGTGGAACCATTTGGGATAGTTCAAGGATGATATTTGGAGTGTGTTTGAGGCTTTATCTGGTTTTGAAAGTGACTGAATCAAGACATGGCTTGAAAAATGCAAAAAGGCCCTATTTTGAGGTTTTGAGAGGGGACTTTGTGAATTTGGTGTTACAGGTCACTTGTGAGTGTTTGGATCACTTCTATATGATGTTTATGAGGTGTGTGTGTGATTGGTTTGGTTGGAACTGCTCTCAAACTCAAAACCCGACAATGACTTGCTTTGGAAGGCAAATTTGAAAGTGAGAAGGTGATTTTGAGGAAAACATCTGTTTGATGGCTTTGGTGTACTCAAACTGAGAACAAATGAGCTCTATTTATATTAGAGCAAGTTTTTTTTACAAGCAATAGTGAATGGCAACCGCAGCAGAGGTTTGGCCAATGGTTGCATTTTGGAATCTCAAGTCTCCCCTAGCCATTGACTAGAGGTTAGAGCACAGGCTGCTGGTTCCTTAGTTTTGGGATAAGTCTTGACTGAATTCAGTTGGAAATGGTTCAGTCCATGCCACCTTGGTGCATCCATTAAATGCTCCAAACCAAAATTGGAGTCTTGTCCCCTCTTTAGGGATTTCTAGGTTTGGCATGTTATTTTTAGTTCCAAAGACTTGGGAGGCTGATGGATCAGTGTTTGTCCCTCCTTGGTCCCTCACTGAGGTGTTGAGATGGATAGACATGTTTGTCATTTGTACAAATTTGGTAAATCGAGCAAAATGCACAAATATGCCTTGCCATGACAGTTTGCAGCAAGGCATATTGGCATGGTCATATCTCATGGCTCAAGTGGAATTCCATGGAGTTCTTGGCCATTTTGGAGAGCTCTCATATGATACAACATATGTGTGATCATAGTTTGTTTTGATACCTTTTGGATCCAAGTGAAAAATGCCCCTACATTTGGAAAAAAGTGAAGGCAGATTCTGACTTAGTGAAAATTTCACTAAGTGTTGAAAAAAGTGACATTTTCACTTTTTGTGATTTTGGCCATTCCATAACTTGAAATCCATGAGGAATTGGAATGAGGTGTAGTTGAAACTTTTAAAGTATGCCATGAGAGCTACAAATCCATCTTTGGATCAGCCCAAATGGTTGTTTGGATCTCAAGTTATGATCCTTGGAAGTTGGTACCCTAGCCGCTTTGTTCCATAACTTAGAAAATTTCTAGGTTTTTTATGGTTACCCCTTTTACAAGTTATCCCACTTTTCTTGATTTTTCTTGATGAATGATGATTCCAATCACACATTAACATCTTTTTAGGGTCAAAGAACCATATTTGTAAAAAATCTCAAAAAGTCAAAGTTGACTTTTGTGCACAGTTGACTTTTTGTCAGATGAATTCCAAACTGTGTGATCCTCTATGAAATCAAGTCCTTGACCTAAATAAAACT